>OZ023165.1:4262228-4968894 GCA_963678695.2 Diplodus puntazzo | reverse complement strand
AGGGGATGTTAGCAGCTGGCTGTAGCAACAGGCTAACGGTTTCTTTGTGTCTGTGTAGTCAGATTAGCCGCTAGCTACAAACAGCCAGCCGGCTTCCTGGCTGCTTCATGCGTGTAAAGTTAGGGGATAAGGCTATATCATACACACAGCGAGCCGGCTCCTGTCTCGTTCCCGTCCCCGGGAAATACGCTATTTAGGGGGTACAGTAATGGTATTTACAGGCTACGTGTTAGGGGCTATTGTGTTGACTTGTTGGTGATACTGTTGTGATGTAGCTGAATAAAAGGCAGTTTAGAGCTAACCGTGAAGTGCACACTCGCATGTAAACAAGCTCAGGTGGTGCTTTATAAATTGATATTGAACTGGTCCAGACACACCTTCACAGAGGACATCCCACATTCATGTCTTATCAGTTTCAAAGTCAAAACATACCTCTTTGAAATAAAAATCAATTTGGAAGTTAGTCACAAGTCATTCTCTGTAAGTGCCAGCTGTACTGAGGTCCAATACTGCAGAAAAATGTAGATCTTCTGCTCACTATCACCAAGTTTAATACACTGCAAATTCATTTGAAAGTCTGGCACTTCTATTTGTAATGCTCAAACAATCAGAATCAAGCCATTAGTTATATCTGCAGGGCTTGAAGCAGGAAAAATCCTGCTCCTGAAAATTTTTTATGTATCGGGGAGTGTTTGGACCAGGAGTACCAGGGGCACGAATGTCAGATCAGCTCCAGATAGCTCCAAACTAGGCTGCCGCTGATCTTCTATGGGACGGACAGTAGTGAGCTTGCTTTTGAACAGTAAAATATAAAAAAAATAACCGTACAAAGGTATATTTACAACTGTTACTGAATTACTGTATGTACATCAATGTCAGCTCTCCAACAAAAGGACATTTTTTTGCTTCAAGGTTCTATATCGTATAGGCTTCGCCCTTTAAGGCTATCGCTAGTGGGTTTATCCCTCGCGCGCATGCGCAGCACTGAAAGTATTTTAGTCCACGCCCACCTACTGTGGGCCTCACCTCCGGTCTCACCCTGTGTATAAATTGGAGTGAGACCGGGCAATCGGCTCCCCATTTTTCTTCAGCAAGACATGCAGAAGCACGAGAAAGATACAAAGAAGATGGCATCCAGCTCTTCCAGCGGCATCAGGATGTGCCCGGTCTGCCAGACCGGCTACATCATGAGCTTCGATTTGCACGCTCGCTGCGAGTCGTGCCTCGGCCCGGAGCACGCCGGCGTGGCACTGACTCCACAAGCAGCCTGCCCCTACTGCAAATTGTTGCCCGCGGTGGAGAGGCAGCGGAGAGCGGACGCTTTCGCTGCCGCCGCCGAGGATGTGTTTCCCGTCCTCGACCTGTACCCGCTGGATGACGCCCTGGACTTTTTCGACTCGGGGTCGGAGTCGGACGATTCGGCCCCTCACCACGAATCTCCGCGTTGGTCAAGCGTCGCTCCCCCTCTCCAGTCGGAGGGGCTGGAGCTTGACATTGAACCACCGGTCGCACACCCAGGCGTCGCTGGGGTCCCGGTGTCGACTACTACCTCTTTGCCGGCCATAGGAGCCCTCGTCAGAGAACTGCCGGCCATCATTGGGAAGGCGGCGGCATATAAGGACCTGCCTGTCCCGCCGGCCCAAGCTCCGCTTCCGCCGGATGACATGGCGGGCGGCTTCGCCTCGGGCCAGGCGGCCCGACGCGACCCCATCTGGCCTCGTTTTCCGGCCATCAAAGCCTACCAGTCGGGAGCGGCGGCTGAACCGGGAAAACTGAGGGCACCGGTGGCCACGTATGCCCCCATAACGAAGGTGGAGGGATACACCGAGCATGGCTTCCCTCCTGTTCCACCGCTGGAGCCGAGCCTTTCATCTGTGTTTGGTGTCAAGACCAACGTGCTGGGAGGACGGCGGCCGGCGCCGCCCTCCACCACCGACCAGATGACAACTAGGTTCGCCGATAGGTCCCACCAGTGCGCCTTCCAGGCTTCAGCGGCTGCGAATAACATCGCGCTGCTAGCCTATTCCATTAACAAGATGGCCGCCGAGCCGGACCTGCTGCCCGGACGGGCAGAGGAGATCCGCAATGCCGCCAGCGCTGCACTTAACCTCTGCGCTGCAATTGCTGTGTCGACCGCAAGAATTGCAGCGTGGCAGCAGATGATCCACCGCAATGTCTGGCTGCACATGTTCACCTCCTCCTCCATTCCAGAGGCCATGAAGAAGGAGCTATTGGAGGGCCCTATCAGCTCGGAGGGGCTGTTTGGTCCCCATCTTCAATCGGTGGTGGACCAGCTACAGAAGAACGCGGAGGAGGCCGAGAAGTTCCGGTCGCACGTGGCACGTGCCCAGCGGGACCCGTATCCCCAGCGACCTTCTGGTCACCGGCGGGACCGCCGGGACCAGCGACAGAGGCAGAGACGTCCCGCGGCGGCCGCCGCGGCTGCGTCTCGCCCCCCTGCTCCTGCTCCTGCCCCTGCTCCTCTTCCGCTGCCATCTCAGCCGAGCTACCAGACTGCTCAACCAGCAGCCCGGCGGGGTCAGAAGACCCGTCGCATGGCTCCCGCGTGGTCCAACCCACCTCAGGAGCCACCGAGGAAGCAGAGGAGGCAATGACATTTTGGGGGGAGGTGTGATTTTGTTGACGGGAATGTATGTGTTGATGTTCTAAACCGTTTTGCATTAAAACGTAAACATCCTCTTATTATGAGCAAAGTTCCCACTGAAACTCAGTCTGCCCTCGAGTCTGTCGGCTCAGCTGCAGCTGCAGGTCACACACTCCCCACACTGTGTGAGCCGGCGGCCTGTAACCTCTCGGTTCACAGGCAGCACGGACTCACGTCATTAAAGCAGCACATCTCTGTGTCACACTCAGAGGTTTCCCCCACACATGTTGTAGCTACACATGTGTGTGATTATGAGCCCACGAGCGCCGTCATTACGCCTCGTGCGGACAGCGCGCACACACCTCGGTCTGTGCGCAGCGTCTCCTCTCCTCATCCTCCGGTGAGTGAGAGTTTGAACGTTCACGTTTACGAGCTTTGTCCTCCTGAACGGCGACTCCTTGACGCTAATGTGTCCGCTCATGACGCACCGTCTCCCCGGCAGCGTCCGGCTGCGAGCCCGTGTGTAAAGCGCTCTCCAGAGACTTCTCAGCCCTTTCGGCCCGAGCCCCCCATGGGTTGCTCCCAGAAACCCTCCGGTACGAGCAACGGCGGCGAGGGCTCTGGCTTGGCTCGTCTCCATGACAACCGTAGCGCATCAGCTAAATGTACGCCCGCTTTCAGAGCATTACTCAGAGTGGCGGCGCGTCTGTTTGATGGACAGCTGGATGGACAGGCTGATCAGCAGAGGTTACACACTGCAGTTCGCCTCTCCTCCTCCAAAGTTCAACGGGGTTCTGGAAACAGTCCTGTCATCCCAAGAACTCCGTCTAGCTCTTCAGTCAGAGCTGCAGGAACTCCTGATGAAAAATGCAATTTCCAGGGTTCCTCAGGGAGAGGAAAATCAGGGTTTTTACTCCCGTTATTTCCTGGTCCCGAAGAAGACGGGCGGCATGAGACCCATCCTCGATCTGTCTCTGTTCAACAAATCGATAATGGAGAGACGGTTTCACATGCTGACGATCAGACAGGTGCTGGAATGTGTTCACCAGGGCGACTGGTTCACTTCCATAGACCTGAAAGACGCATATTTTCACGTCTCCATCATTCCGAAACACAGGAAATTCCTGCGTTTCTCATTCCAAGGGATGCAGTATCAGTACAACCGTCTGCCATTCGGTTATTCCCTGGCTCCACGCACCTTCTCCAAGTGTGTGGAGACGGCCCTGCAGCCTTTACGCAGGAGGGGGATGAGAGTGCTGTTTTATCTGGACGACCTGCTTTTGCTGGCTCGATCCAAAGAGGAAGCAGCGTTACAGACGAAAAAGCTGGTAACACATCTGTCGAGTCTGGGCTTCACAGTCAACTGGGAAAAAAGCTCTCCTCTTCCCTCCCAGTGTGTGATCTATCTGGGAGTGGAATTGAACTCAGCCAGCATGAGAGCGCGGCTCTCGCGGCAGAGAGTGGAGGCGCTGACAGCTCTCCTCCACCGTGTTACGCCTCACAATGTGGTGACAGCTCTCTCTGTCATGCAGCTGCTGGGCATGATGTCAGCAGCTCATGTGGTGATTCCTCTGGGCCTGCTCCACATGAGACGGCTGCAGAGATGGTTCATTCGCCTGCGCATCGACCCTGTGCGTCAGCGGAGACGCATGGTTTCCATTCCTCCCTCAGTGGGCCCAGATTTAGCCCACTGGAGAAACCCTCACACCCTGTCAGCGGGGGTGCCGCTGGGCAGAGCTGCGTCACACATCTCAGTGTTCACAGACGCATCTCTCTCAGGATGGGGAGGAACGTGTCTGTCACAGGTGGTGGGAGGACAGTGGCCAGAGACTCACACGTCTCTCCACATAAACGTGCTGGAACTTCTCACTGTGTGGAAAGTGATCCAACATTTCGCCTCGCTGCTGCAGAATCAACATGTTCTGATTCGCACAGACAACAAAGCGACGGCAGCCTACATAAACCGGCAGGGTGGAGTCCGCTCCGCTCAGCTGCTCAACACAGCCAGACGGCTGCTGCGCTGGGCGCACACACACTTACTCTCCATCAGAGCAGTGTATATTCCCGGTGTACTGAACAGAGGAGCGGACATTATGTCGAGAGGAGGCCCTCGACAGGGAGATTGGAGCCTCCATCCCGACCTGGTCTCTCAGATCTGGAACAGGTTCGGCAAAGCAGAGGTGGATCTGTTTGCCGCACGCGAAAACGCGCAGTGCGCTCTCTGGTTTTCACTGAGCACACGAGACAATCCTCCGCTGGGAGTGGACGCGTTTGCGCATCGGCCATGGCCCAGGATGCTCCTTTACGCATTCCCTCCTGTTCCTTTAATCCCTCGGTTCTTGGACCGAGTGCAAGAGGAGCAGCTGTCAGTGATTCTGATAGCTCCGGAGCGCACGGGCGCGTCATGGTTCCCATGCCTGCAGCGGCTGATGTCAGTCCGCCCGTGGGAACTCACGTGGCGCGGGGACGCTCTCTCTCAGGCAGAGGGAGCGATCAGGAGTTACCCGGTGATAGGCCAGCGTCTGTGGGCCTGGCCGCTGAACGGGAACGCTTAGAGAGGCTGGGCCTCTCTCAGGATGTGGTGCGCACTATCCAGAGCGCGAGAGCCGCTTCTACCAGAGCGTCTTACACAGCCAAATGGTCAGCTTTTCAGCGTTGGTGTGTAGAAAAGAGCCTGGATCCCACTGCGTGTCCCCTGTCTCACGTGCTTTCGTTCCTCCAACTGTTGGTGGACAGGAATTTGGCTTTCAGCACAGTTAAGACTTATGCTGCCGCTATTTCGTCCTGTCATGAAGGTTTCGGTGACAGATCGGTGTTCAGCCACCCTCTGATGAAACGTTTTCTGAGAGGCGTACGGAGACACAGACCGGTGTTACGCTCTTTAGCCCCTCAGTGGGATTTGGCGCTGGTTTTACGCGCGCTGATTAAAGCTCCGTTTGAACCTCTGGATCAGGTGCCACTTAAGTTTTTGTCAGCCAAAACGGCTCTGCTGTTGGCTTTGACATCTGCGAAGAGAGTGAGCGATCTATCTGCTCTCTCTGTGGCTCCTTCATGTCTCAGGATTCAAGGAGACGGCAGCTCGGCTGTATTACGGCCTAATCCAGCTTTTACGCCTAAAAATATCACGAGCTCTTTCAGATCCAGGGTGATAACTCTGGATGGGTTCTTTCCTCCTCCTCACAACTCTGAGGAGGAAGCCACGTCTCATCTGCTTTGCCCCGTGCGTGCACTGTCCTGCTACGTGGTGCGCACGGCTGCCTCGCGGCGCACCCAGCGTCTGTTTATACACTACAGGGAACAGTCTCTGGGACTCCCCCTGTCTGCTCAGCGCCTGTCACACTGGCTGTGTGAAGCTGTTTCACAGGCATATCTCTCCTCTGGGGTGGATCCCCCGGAGAGCATCAGAGCGCATTCCATCAGAGGAATCTCGTCCTCCACGGCTTTGCATGGAGGAATGACGGTGGAAGACATTTGCACTGCAGCTTCCTGGTCTTCCCCCTGTTCTTTCATCCGTTTTTATCTACGAGATGTCTCCAGTTTCTCTATGACTCACTCTGTACTGAGTGTTTTGTCAGAGTGATTGATGTCGGATGATTTTGCTGTGCGCTCTCCCTTCTGCCTGTTCGCTGCCTGGCGGCGCATGGAGAGTCGCCTGTTTTTTCATCCACTCTGTTCCTCGGTCGACTGTTACAGTGCGTAACCTTCGTCTCCACTTCCTCACAGCAGTGAGCTTTATTGACCCAGCCTTAATCCCATCATAGAGAATGTTACATATTCCACTATGCTGTGCCACTCAGGCACATATGGGCTTTTGTGATGCGCCTTTACGCATGACGCATGGCTGGCCGTGGAGCGTTATGGATTCGGTTATTGGAGCAGGTGTGTTCGTGCTTGTGGTACCAGACGGACCCAGTGAGGCATGGACTATATCCTGCTTCGCCTTTAACCCACTAGCGATAGCCTTAAAGGGCGAAGCCTATACGATATAGAACGATAGTTACGTATTGTAACTCTAGATTCTATGAGTATAGGCGCAGCCCTTTAAGCTCTGGGCCTCACTGGTTCCTTGAATGGCTGAAGAAAAGCTATTTATGGGAGCCGATTGCCCGGTCTCACTCCAATTTATACACAGGGTGAGACCGGAGGTGAGGCCCACAGTAGGTGGGCGTGGACTAAAATACTTTCAGTGCTGCGCATGCGCGCGAGGGATAAACCCACTAGCGATAGCCTTAAAGGGCTGCGCCTATACTCATAGAATCTAGAGTTACGTAACTATCGTTTTATTTGTCACTCCAAATTGAAGATTATCCTGCCCTACAGCAAAAACGGCATACATAAAATAAAGAGTAAAGCAATAGGCCTATATTAAGCGGCAATATATATTTAAGCATCAAAGATGTTTAATTAAACCCACATTATAGTTTGAAACAAAGTTCAAAACACACACAGCCAGTATCACTAAGCATAAAGTCCGCTAGCTTAATGCTAACGTATAATGTAAAACCTCATAGACGAGCTAACAGAAATTGGCATTGCTATCGCCAGTTCGCGGCAATCGACAGCGATAGCAGTAAAGCTGCTAAAAGCTGTTTTAATTCTGGCTTTGGCGCTGTTAACACGTCACAGTTTTAATATTTTCTCATGCGAGAAAGTCCGTCTAATCCAGTGCAGAGTCTGTGGGAGCCGCGACCTGGGACCAGGGCAACGGCTGTCACAGCGGCAGCAGCGCCGGGCTACTGATCTGATCGCCCGGGGCCAACCTCCGTCGTCATCCCAGGGGAAAAAACGAGCCAAGTAACTTATCCGCACGCTTTTAGAGGTGTACCGCTGGCTGGTTAAATTCTTTTTTAGGAGATTAATGTTAGTCTCATTGATGAAATCTAACAACTGTGGCAGTCACATTAGTTTGTCTGAGTGAAAAGTGTGCAGGGCCTCTGGGCTAATGGTACATCACTCACTCTGGCTTCGTTGTCCAGGTGCCAGAAAACTTAACGCCCGCCCTACTCTGCTCTGATTGGCTAAAAGTCCTTGCTTACCTTTAGTACCATTGGTAGTTGGAACTATCACTTTAAACGACTGGCTACAGTTTTTTTTTTTTTTTAATAATAAAAAAAAAAAACACTTCACCAAACTATTGCTACGCCGGATTTCCGGCACCATGCCGGAGGTCTTCAAGCCCTGTATCTGTTCTGCCAGGGTAGAGTTGAAAATAATAATTACTAGATTTGATTATGGAGCTTTGTGAGCATGTGTTCTAACTCTACTTTTCTCTTCTGTCCATAAAGGCCTCAGCTACATGATCCAGAGTTGTGAGCAAGAAAAGAGAGAAGACAAGACCGTCTTGTCTACCACACATTGATTTTATTATGGACATGTAAAAAAATACAAAATAAAACTATGTACATGATGCAAATTTGAAAAATACTTTCTTTTCACTGTAAACTTTGAAAATAAAATACATATTGTACATAAATTGCTTTTATTTTTGGATGAAAGTGGAATCTTTGGCTAAAAATGTTTATTTTTTGAGGTATTGTGATCACAGATACACAAAACAGTTGAAAATTTTAGTCTGGCACCCTAAATGGAGCTTCTTTGTAACCTTTGTAGTTCGCAAAAGGGTTAGGGAGTTTTGGCTCGGATGCGAAGAACACAGCAGCTCCAGGCAGCACATCTCCAGGTGGACACTCCTGCTCAGACACTGGTCCGGAGCCTGCTGACACAGACTCCTCCTCTGAAGACTTCTCCATGTGTGCCACTCCTTCCATAGTCAATTCCAAATTATTAATCCTCAAAGGGATGTTGTGATTTTACTTGATGTTATTTTTATTCTAATTCAACTTAGTATAATACCAGCTATGATTTGTTTTTCTTGTATTTACTCTGTTATGGCGCAGTGCTATTCATATTGTCTTATTATGGGAATGGTTTCACACATGATCTCAGTGGCACTGGCACATAACACTTGAGACATTGAATCATACTACTGCTGTTACATGATAATGACTGCACACTTATGTCAGCGTGTTAGCAAGCTTTATCCAATGTTATAAATATTAGCTATGTTGGTAAGTACCACAGTCAGAAATTAGCTGCAGCCACAAGCCAAATGCTCGTCAAACACCATAACGTTGGTGGCAGTAGCATTAGCTCCACAAAACAATGGCTATCGCTAGCTCGTTATTCACCCTGGCTGGTGAAATTTGAACTTTAGTAACCATTTGGCCAGTGCAAAGTAAACGTATTTACATTACAACTATCATTTTGCCGAATTAGTGCGCAAATGTTGTCTAAGAAATATACTAAAGTTGCACTAAAATAAACACTTGGTTTACTTACTTCATCGCTTGAGATGGTGCTGTTCGCAGTTGTAGGCTACCAACGAAATTCCGGGGAGGCATGTGTGGAGGTCTTGCAGTAAACAGTGACGTGAACAGCGAGTAAATAAATGACGTGTCACAGCATCAGCTGCACTGCTGTGAAGAGTTCATGCGCGCTCCCGCGCCGGCTTGGCTGATGGCTGCAGTTACCCTAACGGCCGTCGTGTCGCTATTGAGTCTAATTTCCAGATCCTGCCCTATGTCCCTTTAAATAATTAATTAATAAAAGGCTTGTACTCTTTCCTTCATCAGACTTCACTCTTCATCTTTGTTCTCTTTCTCTCTTTACGCAGGAACAGCAAAAGCCCCCAATCAGGACTGACAGACACAGGAATTTTCAGGTCAAGTGTTTTATTAATTCTAATGCATCACTATCCCCATTCACACTGCCATTTGGATGTTGTAACTGTATTTGGCAACTTATATGAGGAAAACAATATGGCAGATATACGTGGAGAAGCGTCTGTCTTCCCTCCTCTACCTCACATTTCTTCCCGCTAAACAGCATCTGTCACCGGCAAAAAACTTTAACTCATCAAGTGTTTGTGATTAAATAAATCTCTGCGATGGTCAGTCCTCCTGACCGAGATTTCAGTGAGCATTCCCACAGAAAACAGCCTCCGTCCCAGGGGGAGGGAGTCAGACAGCTTCCAGTTTACTGATGGCGATTACGTAATTAGTTAGATAGTTTAGCGCGAAAAACGTAACTTCATCACTTTCCAGGATGTTTGGTGGGTCGAGATCTCGATCACAACACATTATAACAGCATCCATATGATTATAAACTGTCAGCAGATTTAGGTTGACAGGGGGGACACCTGGGAAACACCCTGAAAACACACATACGTCATCCTGTCGTGTACCATCACATCTCTCTCGGAGCCGCAGCGCCGGCTTTCTGGGTGAATTACATGGCGGTTCGTCTTGGCGGAGGAGCTTCATTCTGTGTGAATCACCATCGGTGGGGAATTGGTGAACGGCCGCTATGGCGTTAAAGTGTCTTCTCTTGTGTGAATGGGGCTACAGTTAGCAGTGTCAGCATACACAGCACATATTTAAAACTTAACAGTGACCAACTGGGCACTTAACAACCACGAACATGTCCAAAAGTCTCGCAGTCACACAAATTGTACACAATGCCACCACTCCATGTCAATCATATTACAGGCAATATGATGGATGCGGGATGGTGCCTTGTGCATATGTTGTGTGACTTCTCATTATGGCATTATTAATGCATTTAATTATTTAAACACCAATAAGACCTCACATGAACGTTTACACACCAAAAATGTAACAATGTAGCTTTTTAAGTGAGTGTTAATTACATTAATATCACAAGTTTATGTTTTCTATATTCTTCTCTCCTGCCATCCAGTGCCATCATATCCTGTTCCTTTGTGTCTTGCTTGCAGATCAGTGCCTTGGATTTGTGTACCATTTCAAATAAATTCAGTTGACTGTAGTTGTGTTTCTTTGAGTCAAAAACATTGTTTGTGTTTAAAAACGATTAGACACAGCCTTTAACAGAATACAAGCTTAGTTTATTGCCAGTCATTTACCTGCATTATTATTTATAAGTTTTATAAGATTTATTCAAATGTTGAAGTTCAATATTCATTTCAGATAAATTGCATGGGCTAAGAGTTTGATTTTATATTTTATTGAATTACATTGTAGGACAAACGAATGGCATTGTTCGAATTGTTCATGTCGCCGTGATATGTCCATCTTATGAGATGTTTGCTGACATCTAAAGAAGAGTGAGAAAACAATAATCCTCAGAGCCATCTTCAGGCACACCACTTGAAGGGACCATGTTGAAGCTCACGTGAGGGTCATGTCTTCAATGTCCTGGCACGAGTCTAAAGGGAAAAGTAAAACAAAACACACACATATGCAAGAATATACAAAAGGACTAAACCACTAACTAGCAATGATAACACCCTGTTAATGAACAGCTGCCTATAGTATCCTTTAAGAAACATTAATAAAGGTATTTGATTAAACTGTGTGCTGTGCTGTTTATGGCAACTAAAAGCATTGAATAGGATACTCCACAGAGTAGTCATCTTCAGGCACACCACTTGAGGGGACCGGTTGAAGCTCACGTGAGGGTCATGTCTTCACTGTCCTGGCACGAGTCTAAAGGGGAAAGTAAAACAAAACACACACATATGCAGGAGTATACAAAAGGACCAAACCACTAACGAGCAATGATAACACACTGACTATAAAGGGGACGTTTTCGAAGGTCAGTGAGGATCATGGATCATGTCTTCACCGATCTGCCTAAATCAAAAGAGAAACAAAACTGTAAACCACACACACGAGTATACCATAGCACTGCTAGCACTCACTTGTAATAATTATTAGTGTTTTTTACACTCTGTTTTGCAGACGAGCAGACAGGGAGCCAAACCACAATTCGAGGGTGTGTGGCTGCCATTTCCCGGATGGGAAGGAAAAGGGCCCAAGTCTTTTCCGGTGGTCCAAGACTACCCCCAGCCATCCATCCCATACAGATAGCCAGTCCCCTGACCACACATATTGCAAGGTAGCAGGATCCGAGACTGCAGTGGAGCCAAACCCAGGACCCGACGGAGGTGACGTGGAGGAGCCAGAGAACGTCGTCTGCCATGAGTGTAGGCCTGTCAGTGGAAACACTATGGTGTACTCTCCTGCAGGTCTGACAGACGACGTCATTAGGATGGAGACTGGCCTACCAGATAAGGCAATGTTCAGAGGGGTGGTGGGGCTTGTGCAGCGCTTTGAGGGCTTCATCGTCTATGCAGCGGGTTTTAGGGTTGAAGGACTGGCGATGGAGTCCCAGGTGTTCATAACGCTCATGAAGGTTCGGCAGAACTATACCCACCTGCACCTGGCACAGCTGTTCTCCTGCAGCACTGCTACAGTAGCAAATGTGGTGAAGACATTCATCCATTTGCTACACAGCCTACTCTTCACGACCATGATGGCAGCTGTGCCCAGTCGCCTAAAAAACAGGGAGAGCATGCCTGCATCCTTTGTGCCCTCTGCCAGCAACTGCAGGATCATAATTAACTGCACAGATATCCAGGTTGCTGCTCCCAAAGAGATGGACTAGGCCAAAATGGTCTATTCGGCCTACAGAGGAATGCACTCCTTTAAAGTGCTGATAGGTGTTGCCCCTAATGGTGTGATACATACTGCAGTTCCCTGTTTCCAGGCTCCGTGTATGACAAGGCCATTACTAGGCAGTCAGGCCTACTTGACCATCTCGAGGCTGGTGATATGGTCCTGGCAGACAAGGGGTTCCTAGATCTCTGATATTGTGCCAGAGGGTGTATCTGTGAATATCCCCCCATTCCTCAACAAAGGGAAATTCACAGAGTGAGGTAAGGGCAACAAAAGAAGTGGCACGTAACCGAATTCATGTGGAGAGGGCCAATGCCCGCATAAAGGATTTTAGGATCTTAAACATGATCCCCTCCCACCTTAGGAGTTCAGCAAACGTACTGGTACAGCTGTGCTGCGCACTGGTGAACCTGCTACAGCCACTGATAAAGGAGATAGGCAGCAACCTTTCTGTCACGTAATTGGTGACATTCTTCTCCCTCTTTCTTTCTTCTTCCCCTGCTATCCATCGCCCTCTGTAAATAAATGTGTTCTGAGTTTTGAGACAAAAACTTGAGTCTGACTGAATCACTGAATCACTAACTGACTAAACCTTTGTACCTTTATGTTACATTTAGTTGGTATAATGTAATGTAAAGATTAATAAGTGTTTCCAATGTTTTCTGTTTTTCACGTATTCCAACAGATTTTAGTTTACGAGACCTATAGTTTGTATCTGGATCATTAGCTCCCCTGTTTATTAAACAGGTACTGACAGGAAATGCGACGAGAACGCTTATCCACTGTCTCCCAAAATGATTGGATAATGAACAAAAGAACTGATTGAATATAAAAAAAACTAGGTACATATTATTTACAGATTTAGTCCTCTCTACTGACCAACACTGGTGCTGCCGGTAGAACTCCTCAAAAATGAGGAGGTGTTGTCCCCGCGCAGAGTCTTTAGGGATTGGGATGACCACTGCCTCCTTCGTGGTCCACACCACAAAGTAGCACAGGTCCCGATCAGTTAGGTGGAGCTGACCTTGGACCTGGTGCCAGTAGACATGGGTCCTCTTCATTGCAAAACCTTGCCCCTCCACACAGAGACAAAAAGATGGCGACTCGACAGCCTCAGTGATGGTGGAGTTGTGCTGGCTGTACGGGCACTTCACCTCGAGCAGGGCAGATGTTCCAACAAGACCATCAGGTGACGCTCCCAGGATGCCTGATTTGCTCAAAAAGAGTCCACAATCAAGCACCTCTACCTGACAAGCCTGTTGAAAGGCTTTCACCCCCTCTTGCTCATTCATCACACCCCAGTTCACAGCAAGCACACCATCCAAATTCTGTCCTCCAAGCAGCCTCTTCATGAGGGAGAGAACAGCTCCAAAATTGCTGGCTGTTAACCATCCCTGTCTGTGCTGCTGCCATTGGGGATTTGCCCGTTGCCCCACGGTGGCTGGGTGGCCAGACGTTGCTCCTCAGTGAGCTCCAACGTAGCAAGGACTACTTCTAGCCCCTGACCCTTGAACTCCCTCACCAGCTCAGGCACAGTGGGAGGAACCTGATGCTGAGGCTGGGGCTCTGGCTCTGGTGACAACAGCCATGCCATCCCGCACTGCGTCCCCAGGTGCTCTGACCTGAAACTAGGCCACATCCTCCACACTGATATCTCTGGCTTGAGGGTTGAAGGTCTCCTCCACCTGGGGATACAGCTCAGACACCGGCAGTGTCACTTTGACGGTGGCAGTCTTTTTCCACCGACACTCCACGTCTGTCACGCTGAGCTCCCGCATAGCAAAAATGGCAATTGCTACTGCATGGCTGCATTTAAAATCCTCCACTGAGCACTCACAGGAGGACCTCAAAATGCTGTCATCATCATGCAGGGAGATCTGTTAAAACAACAGGAGGGGGGTAGACTATTAATTCTGTGATCATG
The DNA here is from genome assembly GCA_963678695.2 of Diplodus puntazzo. NCBI lineage: Eukaryota > Metazoa > Chordata > Actinopteri > Spariformes > Sparidae > Diplodus > Diplodus puntazzo. Next base: position 4,954,868 of record OZ023165.1, on the reverse strand, counting down.
GTTAGGTGGATCGCAATATGCAACTTGTGTTTAAAAACCCATTGAAAACATCTTAGGTGATGGACAATACCAGCGGGAATATATGGTTCATAGCCTGTTTATGTGTGTACATTGCTATGTGGATAATGCAGTGTGGTTTTGGATATACTGTGACTTGCGTGTTCTGCTAGGTATAACAGTAAACAGACTCTAAAGCAGGGGTCGGCAACCTTTACTATCAAATGAGCCATTTTTGCCCCCTTCCGAGATCACAATCACATGAAATACGTACATTTTGTTATTCAGTCTTACAAAAGAAATCATAATACAATTTATAAGTTTTGCAATCTTTTATGATCATCATGATCATCATGATCATCATCAGCTTATCATATGCTGATGCAACAGCTGACAGGACAATTTCATCAACTAATTCTGGCTGTGATATGGACGTCCAGATATTGGTGTAGCAGAACGTCGATTTGCAACTCAGTTTGGTTGTCTATAGACATCCAGAACCGGGTCAGGCTGGACTATAATCGCAATGTTATTTATCAACTAATTCTGGCTGTGATATGGACGTCCAGATATTGGTGTATAAGGGATCATAAAAGTATACTTTACAGCAGAGCAGTTGTATTGGATTGCATTAGATTGTTCAGGTGTACCTCATAAAGTGGCCACTATATATATATATATTTTCATACACAAACAAACTGTGTATTGAACATCTTGTATATGTAACTGACATGACATTAGGCAATTAAATGTATAGTTGAGTAGCTGATGCAGGCTAATGTAATTAATCCTGAAACTTCCTACTTTTTGAGCCAGCTTGTGTTTAAGTGAAAAGCTTGTTAACAAAATGATATATTAAAAAACAATTTCTTTTAATCCTTTAATTTGTTCACGGGGGCGTCGCTAGGAGTGCAAAACATCCGGGGCTTTAGCCCGGCAGTGTTGCCTCAGTTACCTGGAAAAAGTAAGCTGATTACTGATTACTCCTTTAAACTCCTTCAAAGCTTGATAGTACTTTGTCACCAGCACAGAGTGAACAACAAACCTTAATATTCTCATCTTTAGCTGACAGGAACTCAAAATAATGACTGTATTTCCAGCTAGAAAATGTGCATCTCTCTCCTCCCTCCATTGTTGTTTGTGTTTGTGTCGCTGCGTGGTGTTACACGTGAGTTGTGCTCATGCTGAAAACGTGACTTGTGGCACACGTGACATCACTCCCCGAGACAAGAAGAAAGCAGAAACATATATTTTTACTAAGGAAAATGACAAAAATAATGATAAGTAACTTTAATCTGATTACTGGTTTGTAAATATTGACGTGTTAGATTACTAGTTACTGAAAAAAGATATACCAGCATCACTGCGCAGATAGAGTCTTTTTTTTAATTTTAAAAAATTTGAAAATTGGGCTGTTTAAAGATGCAATTTCAACATAATTTGAGAAGGAAAGGGAGGCCAATTGTTGGGTCCTCATCGTCATATTTTAATCACAAATAAAGCTAATTTTCCCTCACTAAGCCTACTGAGTAATGTTTACGTCAGTAACTTGTTACACACCGAGTGTTAATCTAAAAATTCACAGACCTGATACATCTGTTCCGCTGTTGGCATTGCTGGTGGGTCGTTGCGCCACCGCCAAGAAAAAAATTCTTATGTCCATCATCTTCTATGTGTAGCTACGTCAAGTCCTTCTAGGCAAGTCATGCCACTCGGCGGCCATCTTGGCGACGCCTCGAAAAGCCCAAAGAGACCAGACCCCTATCTAAATGAATGGAGGCATGGTCAAATCCACCCTTTAACGCGATAGCAGGACGGAAAAAACATACAGACATGCTCGCCAGTGAAATAAGATACAAATAAAAACCAAAAAACATCGACTTTACCATAGAAATTATGTTTAAAACGCTCTTTTCCTACAGGGAGAACTCCACTGCGCATGCGCGCGGATTTACGACACCGACGTCCATCGTACGGCTGAATCTGTGCCGACTGCTGTGCTCTGGCTCTACTCTACCTGACCATTGATGTATGGACTAGATAACGTCTAATACATCATTTCTTATCATTCACTCTATAAATTAGATAAAGATTTGAAAGTAAATGTTTTTGGTCTCTGTCGTAAAAACTACTTGTGCGCATGCGCTGGTGAAACAACATGATTGGGCTATAATTTTCCCGGTTCGGCTGTGACAACGCAGGTGATTGGCTGTTGGTGAAAGGGGCGGGATATGCGCCATCTTTGGCGTCGCAGATTTCCCCATTCAAAATGATCAGAGTGATCTGTAGTGAAGTGCTTGTGTTTATCTACTGGTTGGCTCATGCTGCGTCATATAGGGTTGTCTCCACTACCTAACCCTTCCACAAAAACTAATCGATTAATCGCGATTATAATATTGACGATTATGAATCGATTATTAAATTTCCAAAGACCGATTTAAAAAAATAAATAAATAAAAAAAATAAAATATTATTATTTTTTAAAATTGTAATGCAAACTGGAGTCCTCCTCTTACTGGCTTCCGCTACATGGTCCACAGTCTGGAGCCAAGATATGTTATTCCATCCCGGAGCTTTTTCACACTTAGATTGATTCCAAATCTTTACAAGGAGACAAAGCTTTCCATGCAAGAGTCCCTCAATTCTGCTCACAGGGTAGCAATAACCTGCAATGCCTGGACATCCAGAGCTACATTCTCATACACTCTAAACATGAATGTGTTAAAACCAACACAACCTGTGTTGAATTTTAACACATCAATGAGTTCTATTTGGGACAACACAAGATGTGTTAATTTTGACACAATTGATGTGTCAATATATTGACACATTAATTGTGTCAATATATTGAGACAAGGATGTGTATTAATATGTCACTTTTAACACAGTTATGTGTTGTTATAAATTTTTTTATTTACACATTAGTGTGTTGCTCAAAATTACACAGTTATCCAACACAAGCATGTGCTATTAAATATGAAAAGATGAAAATACAAAGTTGATGTTTACTTTTACACGTTTTATTTTTTCAACATCACATGTAATGTATCAACATGCTGACATTTTATGTTGCCTTAATCAAAACTTAATATTAAACATTAACATTTTTTAAACCTCCTGAGTTCATCCTTCCTTTCTCCCTCCTCTCTCCTTTCCTCCATCCTTCCCTCAATCCCTCCCACCTCCCTCTCTCCCCTTTCTCTCTCCCTCCCTCCCTCACCCCCACCCCACAGGAGGACAACAGGTGGGTTAAAAATATGGTCAGTCACTCATTTACAGAAAAAGCATTGGAAAAAAATACAAAAATACCTTAATCAAGGCTTAATATCAAACTTTGTTTTTTAAAATATGGTTAGTCACTCATTAACAGGAGAACCTTAAATAACTTTGTATCGAGGACTAACATAGACTTTGTTTCCATTGAAAGGTTTCTGAAAGTCAAGTGGTCGAAAGTCCAACAAATCATCAGGAATTCGCACCACTTTGAACTCCTCACTTTTTTCCACAGAAAATGCATAGAAATGGTCATCAAAAAAATCAACATGCACAACATTCACAAACGCTAGAAGTGTGCCTTTGTCTGCCTGAGGGAACAGATGAACAATTTCTCCAAAGACTGGATCATCATATTTCTTTTCTGTTATAACAACAGTCCCTGTTCTGTATGTCTGTCCCCACACACTAACGCTATGAGAAACACACATACTCTCTGAAAAGTCACAATCAAGAATTGACCTCAGGTTATCAATCAGTTGTTCACCTTTGGGTAAAGATCTCAGAATAACTGGAAATTCATTTGGAACACACATTTTGTTGCCAAGTGGTTGGCCAAACCTCCAACAATGCATTTGTTGAACCTGGTTTTTGTACGCCAGAGTCTTTGACACATTTTTAAAATTGCACACAACATGTGCCTGTCTCTTGAGTGGGTTGTGCTTCGCCTCGAACCTCATGCACCAAAGTCTGGACAATGGCCCAAATTGGACCATCATACTAGGATAGTGGACCATAAAATGGTGTTTAGGGATGAGTTTTTTTTCCTGGATAGAGTTCTTTGAACAGCCTATGGTGGTCTGTGATGAGCTGTTTTAAATATACAGCAAGACCTGTGCTTACAACAGGAGCAAAAATGATGCTGCATATTTCACGTAACAATATAAACAGTTGCCAGTGTAGACTGTCTGGATTAACCAAGTCTCCAAGAAGAAAAGGCAAGTTCTGTATCAGACACCACATTTGTGCTGCAGTCTGTCTGACAGCAGTCTCAGATGTCCTCAAATTTAGGATGATGCTGGGTTTGTTTTTTTCGTTTGAATACCCATAGTCAAAGTTCATTATTCTTTCATTTAACTGTTCCAGGCACAACAGTTTTTCATCATAAATGTAGTGTCTAAGTAAAAATTTTACCTCTAAAGGTGCAACTCCCTCAAGATCATCGTGCATTATGTCAACACCCACATTTTCTGTGACATGAAAATACTTCAAAGTATTCAAACATGAATCCCCTTTTATTTCTGTCATAGATCCATCGTTTAAAGTAACATGCTGCTGGTAATTCTCTCTGTTTCGCCTTTCAAACTCACCTTCATCAAAAACCATTTGTGACATATTTTTATCAACAAGGCAAAGATGGCAGAACTTGTTAGCAAAAAAGCTTTCCAAATAGCCACACAATGAATGACATGCTAGGTTGTCACCTGTAAACAGGCACACCGTTCCATACAACAGATGCAATTCTCCTTTCATCTCAATCTCGATCCCATGAACCCCATGGTTCAAATATCTTCCCAAAACCATATGTTTCTCTGTCAATGGAACTGAAAAGAAGGCAGAGATGGATGTTAGCCAGGCCTGAATTGAATTTGGGTGATAAGTTTCTTAAAGAGAAATAAACAGCACCCATTTTATGAATTTTGGTTTTTGAACCCAGAGGATTTGTGGTTTCCAGATCGTCACAATATAGCTGAATCTGAAGGGCACTTGGATGCTTTTTGTAGAAGTCATGTCCGGCAAAATGAGCACCATCACAGTAGTCACGCATCTTTCCATCTGTACTCTTATGAGAGTCCAAATATAAGGTCTGCATTTTCTCATTACAGAAGATAAATTTCAGTGTCTCAAATATGGAAATATACTGAAAAGTATTAGCCGTTAGTGATTGTTTGACTAACCCGCCTCTTCTAGTGGTGTCAGCTCTATGGCCTAGGAAGAGCTCTGTTGGCTTCACAATATTTAGTCATTTTATAGGGGTTATCCAAATCTTCAAAAACATTTCGAGCACTTTCAAAGTCTTTCATTAATGAGACAACATGCTCATTGTCTTGTGGTACTGACAAAGTTCTCAGCAATGAAGTTGTAGATTGTTGAAGGCTATCTATTGTTCCGTCCAATAGTTCTTTAGTGCAAGTAACACTCCTGTGAACATCACTTGAAGTTGCATTTGAAGCAGAGTACATTTGCGCCACAAAGGTAGCTGCATAGCTACTTAGTGGAGGACCGTTGTACTCAGATGAAGACATGTCTGACTCTTCATCAGTAGCCCCATCAGATACTGCAGTGTCTGGTATTAGAACAGTTTCTTCAGTGTTGGTGGCTGTATTGTGATCTGAAGTGTGGTCAGACAAACTGCTCGTGTCCCCAGATGAATGCTCTCTTGAATGATGGCCTTGAGAATGAATTAAGATTATGATAAGTACGCTGGCAGCCATTTTGACTGCAGACAAGGGTACAGTTCTGACCGTCAGAAAAAGAATGCACTACACGGAGATGCCAGCGAAGTTTTCTGGTCTCACCAAGAACTGGCTTTTTGCATACAGGGCAAAGATACACACTGACGTTTTTAAGCCAAAGTCTGGAGTTTTCCCAGGAGCTCCAACACTTTGGGCCGTCTCACAGTCTTTGACACTTGTAAGTCATAAATGTGTTCGAAAAAGAGGAAAACTGATGCAAGCTGAGCAGGATAGGCAACGTTGCATACCCAGTAAAACTTGAAGAGCTTGTCCAACGCACAAGTTAAGCTGTCATCATGCAGTGGAACTGTGACTCTGTCGTTTCTGGCAACGATGACATACTGTCGTGCTGTGTTCGTCAGATGGCTGATGCAGACAAGCTCTGGCTGTGTCCTTGAAGATCCTTCATCAAAACTGCAAAGGGAGGAGATGCTGGTCCCATGCTGTAAGAAAGAAAAATGTACAAATTTATTATAGACATCATCCTGAGCTGGAGCCTATTTGTTATGTGCTTTCATGTTGCACACATATACAACATACCGGCACGAAGTTGATGAGGAAAGAAATAGCCGACTTCACACTGCAACGGGTTGAGGCTGATCCCCTTCCTGACGCAGTTGGTGGAAGCAGGTGGGTCAGAATCTGTAATGTACTGTAGCATACTTGATCTATTTGAAGGACATAAGCAAATGGTTTTGTCAAATTATGCTTACACAAAAACTAGGAGCAAAGCATGCATAAAATGTAAATTGCTTACCATCATTCTGGTCTCCAGCCTGATCAAGTAAGGAGGACACGACTCCCTTCTCCAGAGCAGCAATCTTCCTCAGTTTGGGGATGAATGATGACTCCCACCTCCTTATGAACAGCTCTGCCTTCCCGTCAAACATTTTAACAAACTCTGCATCCAGCTGATAGAGGAAACAAGAGAAGGCACGTTTAATTGTATAGTGCATTTTTCAAACAGTTTGTCTCAGAGGTCTTCGACAGTATCATTACATCCTCTGTCCTTACACTCACATCAACTGAGGAAAATCTCCCAAGGAAACCATTAACAGGGAAAAACCAGGAAAAACCTCAGAGTGGGTAACAGAGGAGAGATCCCTCACCCAGAAAAGGCAGATTTGACATAGATGTTGTTTACACACAGTTTACAACATGGAATAATATTGATGCACCAATCGCAAGAACTGTGTTAGTTACACCTTAAAATTCTGCTTTCAAGCTTGATTTACAAGAAAAGGAAAGAACTTTAGAAATAACAAAAACAAGCACGTATCAGTGAATAGCCGGGATAAGTAAAAAAAAAAAAAAAAGTCTCACCAGACTCGGGATGTCTATGAAACGAGGGTACTCTTGGATAATGTCTGCAACAGTTGGAGACTGGGTGCTGATCCAATTTCTGCGATGGCTGAAAGCTTTTTCCATCGCAGTCTTTATTGGCCCCATGTTCTCTGGTGATGGCTTCATCCTTTTGATGACGAACAACCATTCACTTAGGTCTTTATCGTCTAATGGCTGCGCTGTAGGTGGCTGCGCTAACGCTGCACTACAAGCCCATTTTCTCCTGTGGTAGCGTCGCTGGCCCTCTTCTAGGCTCCGTCTGATATTTCGTAGCCTCATTTCTATGAAGCCCGTATGTGACAAAGGGTCATAGAAATGTTCCTATAAAAAAGTGTATGTTTCAAGATGAATGAGTACTCAGGGCCATCTATGGTGAGATTTCATTATTCCCTCATACAAACAAGAAATCCAAAGTGTTTGTCATGTAGTGAAGTTACAAGGAGAAAATTAACAATGCTGACTGACCTAAGCCACCATAAAGGAAACAAATGAGAGATTATACTTTGTCACTTTTAAATCAATACTTACAAATCCTTCACCTTCTCCAGAGACCATCACTTTCAGCGAAGGGAAGAGTTTCGTCAACAATTTTGCCAAAAGCGGTTTCTCTGGTCCGGAGGGATAACTGTAGAGCAAAACAAATGATTAAACGACAAGCCCATCACCACTGGACATTTACTTACATATTTCATGTACAGATGATCCAATGGAGTTTTTACGTCCACCTGAATCAGAAGAACAAAACAGGAAACTAATCTACATCAAAAGAATGAATATCTATAACTTACAATCCTTTTTTCTCGACAAGGTCACTGACACTTATGTTTACGAGCTTTCTTCTGGTGCTGGTGGACAGTGTCCCTGTCTGCTCATATTCTTTGAGGATGTCTTGAGCCTTCTTTTCAATAAGAGACTTGAGCTGTTCAGCCAGGTCCTTCTATAAAACACAAGAACAAATATGCCCCTTAGCAAGTTAGTGGGGTGTGGTTGAGGGGGGGGTGGGGAGTTATGCCGTCATTAAAAGACCACCAGTCAAACCTCAAACTGTAGGAAACAATGTGTAAAAAGTGATGAAAACATGACATTTCTGTTAGTTTCACTCAACTGCTTTTATAAAGATGAATGTAAACAATTTTGACAATCAAGCAAAATAATCACAATCAGGCAATTACTTAATTGTGACAGGCCTAATTGGTGACAAACATGGGCAACAATATACCTTTGACACAACAACCGTTTGGACAATAAAACACCAGTGTTAATGATGCTGATTAAGATTCTGTTCCATTCATGCCAAACACTGCTGCTATTGTGCATGATAGCTTACTGGCATCACTATATTCACTGGTTGAACCTGCGTTAACCCCATGTCATATAAATATATCCATCAAGAAAAAGTCTATCTATTCATCTGGAATGTTGTGTCAACAGGAATGTTTCCAAAATTTGCTATCATATGAGATCCCTCAAAATACTCACATTTTCACTGTCAGCATGTGGTGCTGCACACTCCACCAACTCCAAATGGATCACTGTGGATACCCATACTTGGAATCTGTCATAATCCTTAATATCTACGCTACTGTCACAGTCAATGTAGTCTTTGAAGTCACTGTTGTAGTTTAGAAATCTTTGTAATTCCACCGGGTGAGAAAACTCTGAGTGACAGGCCTGTAAAAGCTGTGATGCACTGTAAACAGAAAAAACTTTTTTGTATTTTTCAGTGCCATCTTTGTATACTGAAACGAGCACTTTCTTGACTGTTGGTCCAGGGTCCGGCGGCTGGCTAGGTTCTTTTTCTAGCAGCTCCATTTTGACTGGAGAGGAGAAAGAAAGAGAAAGACAGAGGGGGGTTAGTGCAAATGTAAGGAAAAACTTAATAGTAACATTAAGAAATCCAGCACAAGCTTAATTACATTGCAAATAAAAGTATTAAACACTACAGGGAAAATACAACATTTGGTAGTTTTGATTAAAAAAAAACTGAGGTTGACTGAAAGATCTGTACAAAAAAAATCTGGAAAAAAAAAAAAAAATTTAACCAATATATTTTTAGAGCAGTTGCTTGTATAAGACATTTATGTCCCCAAGTGCCTAAATGGGTGCCTTTTTGGCCCATAGTGTATTGTTGACTTGAGAAATTTCAAAACCAAATTAAAGTTTACATAAAATTAAACTTCCTGGCCAAAAATCATGCAATCTGAGCTCATACAGTGAAAGTTTTGGCCAAAAAATTAGTAAAAATGCCCCTCTTTGTACTAATAAAATAATTGGCCTTTTTTCAAATGGCGGGGAAAAAAAGTTCATTTTTCAAAACCGACTCAAACCGGCCCAGCGCAGCGTAAAAAGAAAAAAGAAAAAAAAAAGACGTTGCCATCCTATTTAGCTTAAACCAAAGACAAATCGACAATAAAATGCTTTAATTCATTACAGTGACTTTGTAATAGACTTTACCGGTTTTACTAGCATTTTGAACATTAGCTAGCTCTTCAGGGAGCAGCAAACATAACCAGTGCATTAACGTTGAGTCGCATTATGTCTGGCCATGACTTGGCTAAAATTAGCTTGATAGCTTCGTTAGCTACGTAAAGGCCTTAAACTGGCTGGTGCCAATATTAATTAAGTTAACGAGTACATTAACCAAAAAAGAGAGCCTCACTCCCACATGCCCGTCTATAGAGTCTATATTAAAGTCAATTATTAGGCGTGCTCACACAGCTAACGCTAATACATTAGCATTTAGCCACTTTAGCTTTGTGGCTTTCTGGCGCCTGACGTGACTTCGACGTTAATTAGACCGGGGAGGGTTGGGGGGGGGGGTGCGGGCGGGTAACTGGGCCGATAACGTAGGCGTGTTGTGATTGGCCAATGATGTTAACACATGTCTCTGTGTTGTAGAGGTTACAGCATGAAACACATTATTTGCAGAAATTGACGCAAAATGTGTTATTTGGCTTTCTACACATTAATTGTGTAAGAAAACAACACATACGTGACCGTTACAGCTCATTATGTCAGCAGTTAATGGAAGCGAATGTCCTACGTACTTCAGACGAGAGCTATGAATGATAGCCACACACAAGGGCGTAGAATTGGGTATAGACGCTAGGGACACGTCCCTACCAATATTCAGCCGTTACTGTGTAGTCACTATCAATACAACCGCTGTCCGTAGTGTTTAGTTAATGATTATGGCACACAGAGGGTTAAATGTCGGTCTCTGCTAGAAGTTCTGCCTCTAACCTAAATACCGCTCCCTGATCGGCTGCCGGTTTCTCGCTAGCTTATGTGTGATTGGCTGTCACTGCTGTCACTCCTGCTTGTAAAAGCTACATACAAACTGCTAGTTGGACTGGACGAGAGGCAGTGCATGTTATCTGCAACTGCGAGTGTAAGTTGTCAACATGTTCGGCATTTGTTCTTCCTGGGTCACGTCAGCTAGACGGATTTTAATATCAGTGGTGTCATTTACATTTGGGTTTGTGTCTGTTTGCGTGCTTATATGTGTGTGCGTGCGTGCGTGTGTGCTGTATAGGATTTGAAGGATGTCTAAGAAAAGAAAATTGGATATAAGAGACTTCTTTAGGAGTCAAAGTGTGAGTTACTTAAAGGGTGTATAGGTAGAGGCTCAACAATACAGATATTGAATAAAAGAGAATATTTAATGCCAAAGAGATACACTTTTTTAAAGTTATTTTTAATTCTTATTTTCATGTATTTGTGTAGAAGTGAGCAACGGTTTAAAAACACAAATGAAGAAACTTTGTGGTGGAAATACAATAAAACCTCACATTCTAGATGATCATGTGATTTCATAATTACAAAATATAATTAATTTATATTAAGTAATATTAATATTAAGTAAAAGCCTTTTTGCTCAGGCAATAACTGTACCATAAAGCTCTATGATCATTGTATCCCTAATGTATCTGTTCATATGTCATGCATCAACATATTTTTGTAAGGTGACAGACAGCAGAGAGGCTGGAGGAGATGGAGGAGGAGAGGCCAGTGAAGGTAGAGGAAGAGAGGCAGGAGGAGGTAGAGAAGGAGAGGCTGGAGGAGATGAAGAAAGAGATGCTGGAGGAGATGAAGGAAGACAAGCTGGAGGAGATGGAGGAGGAGAGGCCAGAGAAGGTAGAGGAAGAGAGGCAGGAGGAGGTAGAGAAGGAGAGGCTGGAGCAGATGAAGAAAGAGATGCTGGAGGAGATGAAGGAAGACAAGCTGGAGGAGATGGAGGAGGAGAGGCCAGTGAAGGTAGAGGAAGAGAGGCAGGAGGAGGTAGAGAAGGAGAGGCTGGAGGAGATGAAGAAAGAGATGCTGGAGGAGATGAAGGAAGACAAGCTGGAGGAGATGGAGGAGGAGAGGCCAGTGAAGGTAGAGGAAGAGAGGCAGGAGGAGGTAGAGAAGGAGAGGCTGGAGCAGATGAAGAAAGAGATGCTCGAGGAGATGAAGGAAGACAAGCTGGAGGAGATGGAGGAGGAGAGGCCAGAGAAGGTAGAGGAAGAGAGGCAGGAGGAGGTAGAGAAGGAGAGGCTGGAGCAGATGGAGGAGGAGAGGACAGAGAAGGTAGAGGAAGAGAGGCAAGGAGGAGGTAGAGAAGGAGAGGCTGGAGCAGATGATGAAGGAAGAGAGGCTGGAGGAGATAGAGGAGGAGAAGCTGAAAGAGAGGCTGGAAATTCACAGGTGAGGTTAAAATTTATGATGGATATGTTAGTCATGAGATTCAGCCCTGTGACAAATGTTAGTGTGATGATGATCTGAATAGCAATGCTTCACCCATGTGGCTTTAAAATCAGAGCTTTATATCAAGTCTAGTGTTCCTTGGAGCACTTTTGTGTCCCCACCAATCTCAACATCAAACCTACTCCCTTGGCCACACAAGCGCAAATATGTGTGAGTTTCTCAAAGTAATGGCAGACGAGTGGGGAATAGAAAAACATGACCTGGTTCTCGTCACCAACAATGCTTCTAACATGAGTCTGGCTGCTGAGCTTGGCAAATTCCTTTTAACAGTGAAAGACTACATTTAAACAAAGTAAAAAATAATAATTTGGATATTACAGTTACACTATAAAATACTGAAGGTGCTGTGAGGTGTTACTCAAAAGAGAAGTAAAATAATTCAGCAGCTGACTGATGTTAAATGGAAGATAAATAATCATTAATAATTGAAAATCGAATCGATAATCGTTAATAATTGAAAATCGATTTGTAATCGAATTGAGACTTCAATAATTGGAATCGAATTGAGAAATTGGGCTGATTAACCACCCCTAGTCTAGAATACACGACATTGTGCACAGGACAAGCAGGGCAGTCATCGGGATCCTGGGGCGAACAATCCGCTTCCCGAGAGGTGACCAGCTGGAAGCAGTGGGGGCTGGATTCAGTCACCTGGCTGGATGTCCCCCATTCAGTGTCGTGGTTGTGGCAGTTGATGGCTGCCACGTAAGAATAAAGCCAGCAGCTGCCGATGCCCAGTGTTATTTTAACAGGAAGCTGTTTCCATCCACACAGCTCCAGGCCATCTGTGACCATCGAGGCAGATTCCTGGACATATTTGTTGGCTTCCCTGGCTCAGTGCATGATGCCCGTGTCCTGAAAAACAGCCCAGTGTATGTGAGGCAGCTCTACCCACCAGAGGGGAAATGCATTTTTGGAGATGGAGGATACCCCTGTCTGGCTGCCCCTATGTGTCTGGTAACACCATACCATGAGCCTGTGCAGAACCCCGCACAGCACTCAAGGCCACGGTGCATCATCGAATGGCTGTTTGGAATGATGAAAACCCGTTGACGCTCCATTTTCTTTAAGGCCCTTGAAGTGTGTTCCACATTTGCTGCGGAGGTTGTTGCCTGTTGTGCCATTCTGCACACCATCTGTTTGGACAATGGTGACATTGTTGAGGAGGTTATCATGGAGCCTGCTGACGATGACCACGGCATACCTGGCTGTGCTGACATAACATCTGGGGACACATTAAGGGGCACACTGAGTGCAGCTGTTTCAGCACCTGAGGTTGCTGTACCTGCCCTACAAGAGCAGGATTACTGAAACTCTTAGTAGCAATATTATTATATATTATTTAGTACAGTACATTTTTTTTATTGTAATGTGAATTTTTTTATTATTATATTAGTTACTACTTTACTACTTTATTATATTGTTATTACTACTCATATTTGTTAATATTGTTAATATTTTATTGTTATTACTACTACTACTACTACTACTACTACTACTTCATTATTATATAATATTTGTTAATATTTGATTGTTATTACTACTACTACTTTATTATTATATTATATTTATTAATATTATATTGTTATTTTTACTACTACTAATTTATTATTATAGCATATGTGTTAATATTATATTGTTATTATTACTACTACTACTTTATTATTATAGCATATTTGTTAATATTGTTAATATTATGCATTATTATTACTAGTACTACTTCATTATATCATACTTGTTAATATTGTCAATATTATCTTATTATTACTACTACTACTACTTTATTATTACATATATTAAACTTTACTGGTTACTTGTAATTGTTGTGTAGAAGATATTTCTCTTTACACTCACTAAATATTCTTAATTTGCAGTTTAACCTAGAAGACCATTAAATTAAAAGTAGTATGTTACTACAGACGAGAGAACTTAAATATATGGTCAAATGCAAGATCCATTACATGCCAAATATTGTGACTAAATAGCCTAAAAGGAAAAGGGAAATATATTAATTAGAAGCAGTTATTTACTAAGGTAAGAAGGTGCAAGTAATTGAGTTCAAGATTATTGGTGAATTTCAAACCATCTTTAATAAATATCTACACTATACACAACTACAAATACACAAATATACGACAAAAACTATAATCAAAATGCCTAGCTACCTTAAATATTTTCTTTTCTATTAAACTGATTCAACTATTTTATTATCATTATCTATTATCTATTTACTGATCAAAAGTTCCATTAATTTGAGGAAATGCTCCTCTCTCTCTTTAGTCTCCCTCTTTCTTCTTTCCTCTCTCTCAATTCTCTCTCTCTCTCCTTTTCTCTCTCTCAATTCTCTCCCTCTCTCTTCTTTCCTCTCTCTCAATTTTCTCCATCTCTCGTCTTTCTTCTCTTTCTTCCACCTCTTTCAGCTATCTCACTTCTCTCTCTTGCGCCTCTCTTTCTCGCTCTTCTTGTCTCTCCTCAACCTTCCTCAAGTAGTGGAGGACATCAGTTCTACCCCTTTTCCTCACTGGCGTGTCGTCCTCCTGCCTGCTCTCGGTGTTGGAGGGTGGTGAGGATACAGCAGCATCTGCGCTGGCTGAGGCAATAAGGACAGGAGGTGTAATCATCCATGGCGTCATACCACTTCCATGATGCTGCTGTAGCCTCACCACTCTCAATACTAATCCCTGACTGGGGACATTTCCAGTCCTACAAAAACACAATAGCAAAAATATCAACCATTAAAATAAGCTTTTCTAGAACTTACTGTTGTGACAACTGTTTGACCAACTTACTTTATATTTTTGCTTTAAATTCTCCCACTTTTTTTTTTACCCAGGCAGCGCTCAGCACTCCCTGTAGGCCGGTTTCTTTAATAAATGTTCTAAAGCAAACACAATTTTGTTCACAATTAATACAGCAGAGTTTTTCAGATGCAAACGTTTTATGGTGTTTAATCAAGAATACACATTAATGAGCAGGGTGCCTGTAATGTCTACCAAGTCAAATTAAAGACCTTTTATGACCATTTACACTGCAATTTATGTCCTACTTAATGCATATAAGGGTCAACTTACTCAAAAACTTTTATTGCAGCATTTCTTTTGCCTGTAAACAGGCTGTCGTTGGCTGCTCGCCAGCGGATTTATTTTTCCGTTAGCTCATCTGTCCCTGGGGAATCAATCAAATAAATGCAGCAATAAGCAAAGGAATAAGCAATAAGCAAAGGAAGAGAGCGGTAACCTACTAACGTTAAATCATTTGGGTAAGTTAGCAACGTCCCGTATCCCCTCTCATTTCATTTAATGTTAACACTAGGGCTGTCAAACGATTAATTTTTTTTAATCGCGATTAATCGCATTTTGTCCATAGTTAACTCGCGATTAATCGCAAGTTAATCGCAATTTTTTTGGCACATTTTTTTCTGTTCTATATGTATCTTAATGTATTTTTTTCATGTTTGTTACGGCCTCCTCCAACATTTAAATAACACGGCTCAAAGAGGAAGCAACATACAAAGAAAATGCCACTCATAAAGTCAAAAGGATGCCAAATTTATTATATCTCCGTGAGAGATGACAAACACAAACAAGGAGTAAACAAAGAGAGGGACAGGAGACCCCGGCAAAAAGAAACCAAACAGCGAAGATGTGGGACCAGCCATGCAATGGGTCGTCGCTCCCACACCTTACCCCTAAACTACCTACGTGGTCTCTAAACCTGAAACAAAAAGGCGAACAACAAAACTGCCGGTGATCTCCAGCCCGGAAAACAAAAAGAAACTAAGATAATCAACTCCCAGCACCCGAGGCTCATGGGGAGGGAAGGACTGCTTAACCTGGCTCGAACCATCAGGCCAGGAGGAGAAGAGATGAGGAGAGCCCCCGCCGGTGTGCTGCTGCCCGTGTGTGATCCTCCTTTTCTCCTGCACTCCGGCCCTTATAACACCTCCCCCACTCCAGAGCACTGATTATCCTCAGGTGTGCTCAGGTAGAGTGTGAGGAGGGCTCTTCCTGAAACAGAGGGGGAGAGAGACAGAAACAGAGAGAGAAAGAAAACAGCACAACAGAACAGACGCCAGGCACACATAACAATGTTCTTAATACTTTTAACAACATAAGAAAGGTCAAATATACTTGCATTATGAAAATGTTTATTCAACACTTCAAATCATGCAGGGAAATAAATCCAGGGTTGTCTGCTTTTGGCGAGGGGGGGCGACGGGCTCTCTGCATCTGCCGTGTGTTTGGCTTGCAAGTGGTGTCCACTGACACTGCACGTTTTTCTTCTTCGCCTTTTTCACGCAGTGTGCTGCTTTCTGTCAGTCAGTATCACACTGATGATCGCCATGGCTCCGGTGCAGCAAAACAATAAAAAGTACGACTTGAAATTCAAACTTTCTGTCGTGATATATTCAGAGGAAAACTCGCGAGAAGCAGCCGCTAGACGCTTCTCTGTCGACCCCAAGAGAGTGAGAGAAACGGAGCTTCAGCGTCTGTCCGAGGAGGACAGCAGCAGGGCCAGGCTGCCTGCTGGAGGGAGGAAGAAGGCTAGCGAGGAGCCTGAGATAAACATGTGGGGATGAGTTATCAGCAAACGGGCACGCCACGAGAGAGTGTCCCGCAAAATGATCAGGACGATAGAGAAACAAATGTACGCCACCGTGAGTGACAGCAGAGATGAGGAGTTTGCAGCGAGTGCTGCTTTTCAGTCCGTCGTGTTTTTAACGAACCGCCAACCCTGCTTCTTCTTCTTCTGATTCCCTTTCTTATTCTTCTGCCACCCTCTGTATCAAGACTACAGGACAGCCGTAAATCATACAATGCGCGTTTTTTAAAATTAATTTATTTATTTTATACTGAGCGTTAATCGCGCGTTAAAAAAATTAACGGCGTTAAGAGGACGTTGCGTTAACGCGTTATTAACGTGTTAACTTTGACAGCCCTAGTTAACACATAACGTTAATGTTTCTGACGGTAGCCGTTTAATTAACGTTAGCTCCTTAGTTAACATTATAACGACAACAGTGTGTCATCATAAGCGAAACCTTATACTTATGTGTCATCATAAGTGAAACCTTAACTTACACTTAAATTAAAGAGTTACAGTTACAGAGCTGCACTGGTTGCCGTCCACCATTGTCCGTTGTGTTGTTGTTGTCGTCACCACTGCATTGCATTGTGGGACATTTATGCCGGCGTAGTGTCCAGTGCTTGCATACTGTAATATTTACCGGAAATAGTATACACCTCACGTACTATTGGGTTCATACTAAGGTTTCGGACATACTAAAAAGTCTCACATACTGTTTTAGCATACTCAATAGCATGTTAGTATGGAATTTCGGATGCAGCCTACAAGAGCATGATTACTGTGCAGCCACACCAGCCACCACAGAGTCGCACCGCCGCATGCGGCATCTTTGTATGATTGCTTAAAATAATTTTATGAAAAGTTCAGTGATGATCCAGGTGGGAAAAATCTGACCTTTTTGTGTAAACTTCACCCACCAGGTTTCAAGAAGCAACTCTGTACATCAACAACGTCAACAGCAAACCTGAAACGGCACATTGAACTAAAGCCCCTGGCTAGCCTTTCAAGGTCTGTGCGAGTGAATAAAAAATTAAAAGACGTGGCAACAGCGAGCCAAAACATCCTCTACTACCCAAATCACATTAAGGGCGTACAGTAGCGGCTTCGCTGTCTTGATCTCCCTGCCGCAGCTGGACAACCTGGTTTTGCAGTAACGTTATGCTGTCAGAGACCTGCAGTTTCAGTGTTAAAACTGATTAAGTAGTTGCTGTCTGTGGTTCTATATGGGCTGTGGCAATAATTTTGAATAATAATAGCTTGCAGCAATATATTGGAAAAAAAAGAACTATTAACTCATTCATTTTTTGAACTATGAACTGAACTAGTTAATTTTAAATTTGTGAACTGAACTTTGAACTACTTCATGTAGAAAGTAAACTTTCCCAACACTGAAGGTAAATTTGCTTATTGTTCAAGATGAAGTAAATTTACTCACTTTGTGCTTTTTTGTATGTTAAGAAAAGTGATTATTTTACTCTCTCTCTCTCTTCTCTCTCAATTCTTTCAGACAATGACGTGGATGGAGAAACATTAGAGTATGGCTTTACGGATAACATGATATCATAAATTTTTTCCGGGTCATTCAAAAAGCAAGTAAAGTTCAACAAATTTGTTCGGGAGCTGAAGGATGTTGTTATACTAACTTTAGAACCAGTGCCTGAAAAATGTCCAGCCCTTGGCTGAAGAAAGGTAAGTTTTGCAATGTAAAGACTTTAAAATGTGTGTTGAAATGTATTTCAAGGTGTTAATGAGTTGAATGTTGTATGTTGCTGAATGTTGAAATATACTGTTGTCATAGGTGCCAATAATAATCTGTAGTGTTCAGATCTTTTACCTCAGTCATATCACATAATTAAAATTCTTCACCACAAGTAACTTCTGCATTCAAACGTTACTTAAATTTTATCAGCAAAATGGTCCTAGAGTACCACAAATTATACATACACATTATCCAGTAAAATGCTCCCAGTCAGTGTTTTATTTATCTGATGGTTTTTGATTCCTTTTACTGCTACATTTATCTGTATTTTTGTTTTTACTCCCATAGATGGTTTTAAGGTAAAACTAATTTTAAATTATATAGACACAGCTGGGTAGTTTGAGTCACAGTTCACTTTCAGACAGATGAATTCGAGTTTAAAGTTCAAATTTGCCTCTTAGATATAGTGGAGTAGAAGTGGGCTATAAAGTAGCATAACATGGAACCTCAAATTTGTATTTATGATCATCACGATTAAATGTATTTAGCCATATTCCACCACTAATGTGTTCCTTTTGTGTTGCCCTGTCTACTTGTAACACAACTTTCTCTCCCTTTCCCACCCTATGTCAGAAACAAGGCAAATAGGAGACTTCCTGCTGTGTTCATTATTCCTCCTTGACCAAGAGATCTTCAGACCAGGCTTGATAACAAGGAAGCATGTCAGAAGTCATCCAGAGATCGACATAGGATAATTCGTGTTCTCCATGAAGCAATGTTAGAATACACAATGTGAGTCAAAAATGTCCACAATTTAGAGGTAGCCCATGATTTTGTGTCACTCACAGTGTCACTCTGTTATCACTTTAGTAATATACTTCAAGCTGTTAAGTTGCACAGCCAAATTTGCTCCTACGTGGAAGTTTAAGGGCCATTCCATGATGAATATTAACAGTTATGATGACATTTAAATAGCAGTTATATGGTATGGTTAAGTATTCATAGTGTTTTTCCTTCATTTATTCTATCTCACAGGTATCCTACTAATGCAGAATATGTGCAAGTAGTTAAAGCACTTATTGCGAAGTACCCTTTTCTTAAGGATCTGGAGGAAAATGGCTATGTACGTTACAAAGTTTGGTTTATTATGGTACTGTATATTGTCTGGTGTAATGCAAAACAACAATGACTGAATACAGTAATGCATGTGTGTTAAACTGTTTATTATTTTATTAATAATAATAATAATAATGCATTTTATTTGAAGGCGCCTTTCAAAGCACTCAAGGACACCGCACATAACAACAACAGTACAACAAAAGACAGTACAAGTACAGGACAATTTATTGCAGATAAAATCAGTAAGAGGATGCAGTTACACAGTGCCGTCTCGGCACAGAGTTCAGACTCTGTAGTCCTCATCATATAGGAAGTCAACCGGGCCGGTTTAGGCAGGGCTGTGCTTCCAGGGTGAGAGTAGTGCAATAGATAGGAATAGGGAAGGGTGTGTGCAGGATTCAGATTCCGTAGTCCTCACTATACAGGAAGTCGACCGGGCCGGGTTAGGCAGGGCTGAGCTTCCGAGGTGGGAATAGTGCAATAGAGAATGAGAAAGAGTGTGTGCAGGGTTCAGACTCAGCCGTCCTCGCCATACAGGAAGTCAACCGGGCCGGGTTCGGCAGGGCTGAGCTTCTGGGGTGAGAATTGTGCAGTAGAGTGGGGTAGAGAATGGAAAAGAGGGTGCGCAGGGTTCAGGCTCTGCAGTCCTCACCATATAGAAAGTCAACCGGGCCGGGTTAGGCAGGGTTGAGCTTCCAGGGTGAGAATAGTGCAATAGAGTGGAATGGAGAATAGGCAGGAGTGTGATTATATGATTAGGCTGATACAGAGTAGGCCACACGGAATAGGTGTGTTTTCAGGCGAGATTTAAAGGTGGAGACAGTGTCAGAAGTGCGAATGTCTGGTGGGAGGGAGTTCCAGAGGCTGGGGGCAGATCGGCTGAAAGCTCTTGACCCCATGGTGGTTAAGTTGGCAGATGGGGTAAAGAGCTGAATGGTCGAAGAGGATCGGAGGGTGTGAGAGGGATTGTGGATATGGATCAGTTCAGCAAGATATGATGGTGCCAGGTTATGAAGGATCTTGAAAGTGAGGAGTAGGATCTTGAAATCGATGCGGAATTGCTAAAAGTGTTTTCAGGTTGGCAACAGCAGTGGGTAACTGGTTCAGACAGAATTAAGTAATATGAAGTGTGTGTGAGTTTCATATGGTGACAAAATGTTTATAAATTATAGTGTATAATTTTGACAAGAGTGTTTCATTTTGCAAAGGGTCTGAGGCGTTCTGCTAATTGGGTGTTTGGTGTGCTAATTGTGTAGTTTTTTGTAAAAAAGCGGGCCCCGTTTTTCAAAATTGTGCTTAAGCAATCGAAAAATACTAATAGTGGAACATTGTCACATCAATATTTTTAAACTGTGTTACAGATTATTACCACTTGGAAGTTACTGGGTGCTTTAGCTAAAATTTAAATTTTGCTAAAATTTTATTTTGCTTGAAGGAGCGGCTGTAGCTCAGTGGGTAGAGCTGGTGAGCTGGTGGACTAGTGATCGGAAGGTCGCTGGCTCGAATCCCCGGCTCCCCTGGGGCGGGACTGAGCTACATGTCGAAGTATCCTTGAGCAAGATACTGAACCCCAGCATTGCTCCTGATGTGCAGTCGGCACCTTGTGCGGCAGCCACTGCCATCAGTAAGGGTCCTGCAATGAGCTGGTGACTCATTCAGGGTGTACCCTGGCCTTCGCCCATGAGTAAAACTGGATTTGCCCCCAGTAAGCCCCGCAACCCCTCAGGGGGATAAAAAGTGGCAACATCCCGCGAACCTCACGGAAAAAGCAGAAAAGAAAATGAAACGAAACATTTTGCTTGACTTCAATGCCTCAGTCACTGAATCAATGATCTGTGTTACAGGGGGTGAACATCCTAATGTGTTATGTGCTTTTATAGATAAGGTGGAGCAGATCTAACCTGAGGCAGCAGCAACATGTACAAAAGGCCAATCTGGAATGCAAGAACTCTACACGGGAAGTGGCCTCTACCTGTCCCCCATCCGCCTGGCTGCAATTCTTGGAGGAGCAAGAAGGGCTGCCTTTGACTTTTCCATCTTCTCTTTGAAGAATGTTTTACTGCTGAGGAACGCCAAAATGCACTGGCATTTGGAAAGGAGGGAAAGGTGCCACAAGGGAAAAGTGTAAAGTTGATGGGATTCTAAGTATGTACATTGCTCATTGTATAACATGTGTGTTTCAAGTGTCTTCAATTAGAAGTGGTGATGAGGGCTTTGAATCGAATAACTTGAGAGTGCTTGAATAATACTCTTAAAAAGCTGAATAAACCCTGTAACTTACAAAATAGAACACAAGTATGTTAAATGAGCACAATGCAAAGACTGGACATGGACAATCTCCCTGGTAGCAATTTAGCAGCTTGCTATTATGGCATGTTGAGGGAATTTATTTCTAACTTGTGCTTTCATTCTTGCAGCTTGCATCATGCACTTGTGGAACACTACATGGATGGACACCAGTGGAGAAGACAAAAGTCCAAAAAGCTTTCATCAATAAATGCCGCATGATAGCTGCAAAAGCTCTTTGTCACAATTTTTACATGTCCCTGACAGGGTTGGAACTTTGTCATTTTTAGGGGCAACGCCATTTGGCCTTCACTTTTATTTTTTTTAGGGGCACAAAGGCCATTGAGTAAAATTTGATGGTTTTACCTTTCAGTGTCATGATTCCTGATTTTGCCTTGTGTTTTTTGTTGGATTTTTATGCCCCATGTGCCTTTTAAGTTCTCCCTGTTCTTTTTCCTGTGGTCTGCCCTCTGTCTTTCAGCCTTGCTCCCTCCTGGTTTTCTCCCTCCTCTCTCCTCACCTGTTCCTCGTTGGTAATCAGTGTCTGTGTATTTAGTCTGTGTTTCCTTCACTCCTTGGGCCTGTTCTGCGAAAGGAGTTCAACATAGCCAGGCTTTGTGCTCATGATGCAGCTCGACAAAGCCCCAAGTCCCCAATCAGAGTTAAACGGTTCTGCGACGGTGGTTATCAACTTAATCTGTTAAGTCCGGCTCTCTGCTTTGTGCTCTGCGTGCGTTCACATAAAAGGGGGCGTTTGACGTCATTTTATTCTACTTCCGTGCGAAAATGGATCGGTCCCGGGCCACATATTTTACACAAGAAGAGCAACTTCTGATAATGCAAAGCTATGAAGATTTCAAAGACACAATAACTGCGAAAAGTAACACTTTCGCCGCCAACAGAGCGAGGGAGGGCTGCTGGCAGAAAATTGCTGACCGTGTAAATGCGTAAGTTAACGAAGATTAATTTTCTGATCAATATTATATTAAGCCGTTATTGTTTTAATATCTAAAAGCTCAACATTGTGCAACCTTTACATATTAACCCTCGTCCATTTAAAAAATAAACTGAAGCAACAACTATCTTTTTTCATTTTTGAATGATGTCTATGCAGTTTTCACATTTACTGATCTCAGTTATAGCATGCGCGTGTGTGTTTTATTGAAAGCGACGCTGAGTGTGCGTAGGCTATAAATGTTCAGTGTTTTTTTTTTTTTTGGAATTACTGTGTCGGGATGAACAAGCAAACGTAGCTTCTGTCCCTGTACAATGACAATAAAGAACTTTCTGACTGTGAAAATAGCTCAAGCCTGTAAGATTTGTGTTTGGGCGACACTGCCCTACAGCGGGTGAAACATTGATCAGTTCATCAGTTTATTCATGGCGACATAAATAAATAATTAACTTTACTCTATCTGTGACAAATAAATAGTAGGATGGCC
Source organism: Diplodus puntazzo (assembly GCA_963678695.2). NCBI lineage: Eukaryota > Metazoa > Chordata > Actinopteri > Spariformes > Sparidae > Diplodus > Diplodus puntazzo. The sequence goes on along the minus strand of OZ023165.1, from coordinate 4,931,919 downwards.
TAATTAATAATTCATATTGCTTTTAATTAAGATGTGGAAGCAGCAGTTGGACATGGCAGCAAGTCAGAGCCAAATAAGAACATCATTCAAAGTGGTATGTAGCCAAGCTGCCCCATCATTTTGTCAGTGTGTGGATAAAATACTGTATCCCATTTTATTGTAATATCATCACTATCTTAAGCCAACAGGAAGAAGAATGAAAAGAGGAAGACTGGAGGGGGGCCAGCTCCACCAGATTTCACAATACCTGAGGAGCTGGCCCTCTCCAACAATGAGGGGCGCCCAATCATGGAGGGCATTAAAGGAGGGCTCAGGTCGGACCCCAGTGCTGGCAGCTCACAGGACAACCTTTTTGTCCATGGTATGTCAAGAGTAAAGTACTTAACATTTGCTCTTGGCTTCAGGCAGGAAAATTCACTGTGTAATTTCAGTTGTAGGAGACACCATGGTGCTGCTGCCGCCAGGGCAATTTCCCCACGCCAACCCAGAGGTAACTATCACAGCAATGTGTCAGGTACTTTGCATTTGCTGTGATCAGCCCATATCATGCAGACCTCTGAAATCATTCTTTAGGTTGAAATCGATGACCAGGAGACGGTCTCTGTGCTCTCCGAGAGGCTTGAAGTAGGAGTGCATTTTTACATACTCATCATAAGTAGGCCTACACATAATAAAGTGACTTAACTTGGTGGACATCTTTCACAGGAAGAAGATCCACACCCTCCGCCCACAGCCTCTACATCTACTTCTGCGTCTGGCCTCGGGAGGGAAAGCACTGTAAGGGTTGTATGAAAAGTTAAACAATATATGACTAAGATAAAGGTGTTGTGAAAAGTAAAACTGTTTGATTATACATGCCAGTGACCTTTCAACCAAAACAATTCAAACAGACCACAGACACACTCCATGCAGTCTATAAGCGGAATCTGGAGCTGGACAACATAAAAAAGGAACTGGAGATACAAAACTGAAGCTTGAAATTGAACTCTTGGAGTTGGAAAAAAAGGTATTCTAGTAAATGGTACCTTTTTTAAAAAAACTGGTTTGATAGCATGACATTATGTACTAATGCCTTGTTCTGTCTTTTTCTTCCCAGCAAATGGAGACATTGCAATAAAAACAAAATGAAGACACATTCAGTGAATGAGTTTTATTATTCACTCTTGGGTAAAGTATTGGTCGGTTATGGCTTGCCGGATGGCTGCACCAGTTGGCTGGTCGGTCACTGGATCAATTATCTCAGCTGCTGCTAATGGCACGAGGGGTTTGTTCTTTCCTCATCATTGCGATGTTGTGCAGCACCACACATGCAGTGATGATTCCACAAGCACGCTCAGGACGTACCCTCAGGCCACAGAGGCAGTTGAACCTGCACTTAATGACCCCAAAGGTCATTTCTATCCTGACCCTGCACTTACCCAGAGCCGCATTAAAGCGTCTCTGCGGTGGTGTGTCAGGGTCAGGATAGGGGGTCATTAAGTGCTGGGTACAGGGGTGCCGTCTGTCCCCCACGAGCAGTCCATCAAAGAGGCCTAATGAAGAGAGAAATAAAGACTTTGTCATTCTCAACAATTAAAGGAGTCAAAAAGAAGAAAATAGAAGAATTTCTTTTTACCATATAGCCTACCTTGTTGTAATTGGTGACCCAGTGCAGACTCACGGAAAATTGAGTCATGGATGGACCCAGGCCACCTTGCCTCCACACTTGTGACCATCAGTTGATGGTCACAAGTCATCTGTTAATGAGATTTCTAGTTAAATTTAAAGAGAGCATTGCACGAAGGTGGAAAGAGATTAAAGAGATTAATCTAGAAAGAAAGAATCATAAAGAGATTCCTTTTCAAAGACCTATAATGCAACTGGATATTTCACTCATGTGAAAAGTCTGTCCAGACAATATTGTGTGCCACTGATAAAAGCCTATACACTCACTGTGCATGTGCCACCGATCACCTACAGAAATTATTTTTGAGATTTCACCTGCACATTGATGCTGTGGATGGACTTTCGGTTTACATAGTCAGCCTCATGTTCCCCCAGGGGCCCGGTGACGGGAACATGAGTGCAGTCTACTGCACCAATGACCCTGGGGAATCCTAGTCACATATTATAGGCTACATTAAATTTCAGAACGCAAGCAAGTAATACTGATGATGTAGAGGGGTCTGAAAGTACTTTACCAGATATTTTATAGAATCCCTCCTTGACAAGCATTGTGCTCAAATGACTTGGGAAAACTACAAACATATTCAGCTTCTCAGTAAGAGCAAGAACCACTTTGCGGATGGCGCAACATGCAGTGCTCTTGCTCAGATTTTCTGCATCACCAACTGAATGTAAGTAGGTTCCCGTGGCAAAAAAACGAAGCGCAACACAAACAGTTTGCCCGACAGTGAGCGCACAGCTTCTTCGAGTGGCATTCCCGACACTCGGCTCAATAAGTGAGCAGATGTACCGTATTCCCTCGGCCGAAAATCTATATCGTTCATAGAGAATATCATCAGGAAATGCCAGCGGATCAGCGCAATCTCGAAGAAGCCGCTCACGTCGTAGTGCTGCCCGAATTATTCTTGCTCCCAGGTCCACCGGGTTCTCAATGAATGGTGACGCCATCTCCGAATGAGTTACACAGTGAAACAGCAGCGCTTTTATAGCCGATTTTAAGCCGAAACTCTGAACATAACCCGGTCGGGTCAGGTTATGAGCTAAGCATAAGTTACCATGGTGATCTAGCCGGGTTAAAAGAGAGCCACCTTTGTAGTACAGGAAAGCCTGGCTTTAGACTCAACATAGCTCGCTAACCCACTAAACCGGCTTCGCAAAATACCCCTCTGGTCCGGGCAATGTTGTTGTATGTATGTCTTCTGTTTGGTTTTGTCAGCCACTGTCTGCTCCTGTCTCTGGTATGTGTCTTTGGATTTTGAGTTTTGCTTTTTGCCTTTGATTTGAACTTTGTCTAGTTTTTCGTTGCTACTTTGCCTCTCGTCCCCATTTTGTCTGCTTTTGGTTTTTGTACTCAGCTTTATAATAAAGCTCGCTTTTTGTTTTTCCCTTGATTTTTGCCTCCTGTTTAACTGCGTTTGGGTCCACCTTTTCCCCTTTAACCAAAACCTGACATTCAGAATGATACCATAACTTCTTAATTTATGATAAGAAATGGATTACATATTAAAACATTTTTTAATACCGATATCAAGTTAATGTTACATTAGAAAACTTTTTAAGTACATCTTACAAAGGAATTACTACTTGAAAGCAATAAAACATTATGTATTAACATCAGTATTAAGTTAAGAGTACATTCAAAAACTTTTTTTCAAATTACATCTTACAAAAGAATTAGAAACTGTGTGTGTGTGTGAGAGAGAGTGAGCGAGAGAATGTTATGAGTGAGAGAGAATGTGTGAGAGATTGATATATTATTATGCACATCATTATACATATGCACATTGATGTCATTAATTAGCTGACTATTGTTGTGTAATTATTACCTTGAATTGACACACACACACACACACACACACTTTTTTAAAAAACATTATTAATTTATAATTATTAGGGATGTCCCGAGCCGATCTATAGGATCGGGATCGGGGCCGATCTGGGCATTTTTCCGCTGATCGGAATCGGCAATTTTGAACGTAGACCCAGGCCCGATTTTTTTTTTTTACGTCAGAGCACAATTAGTGGAAGAACGCAGACGCGTGTGTAACGTTACTCTGGCAAACCTGTGGATAAAATGTCAGCAGTGTGGAAATAACTTCAATTAGAAAGCGAAAGTAGTCCAACGGCGTCATGTAACATCTGCAATATGGCTGTTTCGCGGAGCTGCATTTACTACTCATTTGATACGGCATATACAAAACAAAAACTCAGAGGATACAACGTGTTCACTCGAGAGTACAGGCAACAACACCGAAGCAGCAAACACTCGCGGATACTTTCTAAAGGAAAGAGAAATATCCTCGAGACAGCGACATGGCCACAAATATTACAGAGAAGATAACTGAATTCTCCGCTATCTCCGTGGGAGAGGATCAGGGCTCCACTTTCGAGTTACAACGCGCCGGTTTGCGCACCAGTTTCGTGGGTCATAAAGCAGAGCATGTAAAACGGGCGATAGAGGAGATGCTGGACGCTGTGAAATAGACAAGCAACACGTCCAGGTCATTTTACGTGTCAACGTAAGGAATATGTAAAAAGCAGTGGATGATATGGAGAAACCAAGCGTGGGCTGCGTCTCTCACACTTCAGCTGCTGTACACGAGCTGCTGTCACAGTGCAGCGTCACACACTCACCTGCTAACACAAGGAAGGTGGAGGCCAATGTTGTAATACCATATGCAGAATAAGAAAGAGCCTTATGAAAGTATATACTTTATTTCAACAAAATAAAAATACTATTAAGGAACAGCTTGGATGCAGGTACTTTTTTTCTTAATGCAGCTGTATTATCCAGGAAAATATTAGTTAAGGCTAAGTATCGGATCGGGACTCGGTATCGGCAGATACTAAATATTAAAGGACTCGGATCGGGATCGGGGTAAAAAAAACCTGATCGGGACATCCCTAATAATTATCTATGTATCTTGTTCTGTAGTCCTAATGCTTTGGCAATATTGTAAAACACAGTCATGCAGACAGAGACACAGTGTGACATGTAAACCCCACACCGGCCACATTTCTTAACTCACCATAAGGAAAAACAACTTGTCACCGTTAGATCACAGCTCAGATGTCTAGGCCGCACAGACGCCTCATAATTCCCCTCTTCGAGGCCCACTAGGTCTCGAAAAAGGGCATCCAATCACATTCACAATGATTTACCATCGTTCAACTCCTGTTGCCGTCCTTGTCTGTTTGGGCTTGACGCTAAGCTTTTTTCCAAGTAGCACTGTGCTACCATGCTGAAAAATGTAGTCGCACACAACACTTTTTAGTAGCACAATGAAAATTCAGCAATTTTGGTAAAAACGTCATTTTCAAACAAATAAAGTACTTATTTAGCCTAATCCTAACCCTGTAGACTAATTTTTAATGTAATAACTGGCTCTTTGCCTTAACAAAAACCAGGAAAGACAAACAATGCAAATGTGTGTATGAAAACAACCAACCAGGAAAGTTCATTAATTCATTAAGTCCAGGTCCAGCTAAAACCATTCATTATCACGACGCCGACACACTTTCTTTTTTCACGCTTCTCCATTTTTTGTTTAGATTTTAATTTTCGCGCTGCAGTCTTAGCTGTGTGTGCGCGTGTGGTCACGTGTCTGTTATGGAAGCACTGCATTGATTAGATCTAATTACGTAGCTACAATGCTGCGCTTGCATTGGAGGAGACGATTCAGGTTGCAAAAAAATAAATAAATACTGCTCAGTGCTCACGTAAACAGCAAAACGGTGCATGTACTACAGTTTCTGTCGGAGTCGAACTGATGCGACTGAATGTAATTTTCTATTTGCACTGGAAATAATCAACTCACAAATGCAAGCAAAACAGTCACACTGTCGAGCCCTGCCAAGATTGTCTTGATTGTCTGTCGGATGCAATCAGGACCCAATTCATGACCCTCCGGAGTATACTAGCGCATTAGATTTTGTGAAATAAGTTGCAACTTGTCCTTCAAAACTTTAGGACCGTTTTCTGCCAGAAAACAAAGAGGAGACACTGTCTCAATTTGACCATGTCCCTGTATAGGAAAACATATACACAACCATTGTCAACATACTGAACATGTGCGTTATCACACAATGGCTGCTAATGCTTAGTTCTCAGCTCCATGGCAAACAAGTGTTCAAGTGTACGTTGTATAGGTAAAATTTACACCGCTTCATATCCCAGTCAGACCACGCTTTCTTTTGGCTCTACATTTTCTCAACCACAGAACCCCCGTATCCCTACGTACTAGCGCTCATGCGTAGGGATACGCGGTTGAGAAAATGTAATGCCAAAAGAAAGCGTGGTCTGATGGCGATGTAAAGCGGTGTGAATTTTACCTATACAACGTACACTTGAACTGTTATAGATTTTTTTAGCTGAGCCTTGTTTTAGGTGGTTTATTTAGCTTTTTCTCTGGACCCCGTTCACTGCAGTACAAAGCTGAGCGTCTGGCTGGAGCGGCTCTCTACTTCTCCAAACTGAGGCTGCGCTGATCGGTGATTACGGTAGGGAACAGACCGACTATAGATATGCACTTTATATGACCCCACTTCAAAAAACCCAAACTATCGCTTTAAGGTTAAGGTTAGTTCGGAGTAGGGGGGGTTCGGAATGGAGGGGTTTCCCCAATAGCCTTTTCGGAATAGCAGGGTCTTTGAAAAAAAGGGAAACCCCGCCATTACGATGGATTGAAGTCTATGTTCGGAACAGCAGGGTGTAACCTACTTCAGCCTGTTCAATCACAAACTCAGATCCTTGAGCTTTTACTATTGCACAGCCAGCACTCAATTTCTCTCCTATCCGAGAACAGGACCCATCAGTCCAGAACTCCAGTTCCGCCTCCCGCAATGGGAGAGCCTGCAAGTCTGATCTGAGTATTGAGTATTTTTCTGCCTCTTGTACACAATAATGTGGTTCCCCATCCTCTGGGGTTGGTACATATTCAGTGAGATTTACTGTGGTGCACCATGCTAGAGTGACATCCTCCTGTTACAGAAGCCTGTGATAGTCTGAGCCTAGACATGGTCAAGGTGTATTTACTATGATTCAAAAGATTTGTTAGACTATGATGTGTAAGGATTGTCACGGTATAACCCCAGTTCCACTTCCGAGTAAGCAGTGGAATAGTAAAAGGTTGGGGACTCGTCTCCGTACGGCTGTTCTGTTTGAGGAAACCGAGTCGCTTCCACATTGACAAATCCATCATGACCCTCTTTTACCATGCTTTTATTTATTTATGTTTTTACAACCTAAACAATTTTTACTGATTCATTTTGTTTTTCTTTTTATTATTAGTATTTTAGTTTACTTCAATATCTTAGTATGATCTGGACCTGTAAGAACTTTTTAATGTCATATTTTAATTTCCACTGTCCTAAATTGGATGATGTGTGTGATGTGCCCTTATGTTTTTTTCCATCTGTGTGTATGAGGAATCTACCTCTGGATACTAAGACCCCGTTTACACGACGCTTGCGGGTAAAAAATGACAAAATATTTTATCGGAAGTGCCTTTCGTTTACACGGTGACGGCGTTTTTGGGGCTTAAAAACGCAAAAATCTGAAACCACCCTCCAGAGTGGAAAAGTTGAATACGCTCCACCGCAGCATTTCCGTGTGCACTGGCAAACCGCAAAACTCTGCTCAGATCTGCTCACGTCGCGTATGCCTTTACGTCACATACATGCGCCAGTACAGGGAATTAAACAAACATGTCGGATTATTTCCATGCATCGGACCTTCAAGCTGCTCTGGCAGCTCTAATAAACGTACAGGAGTCTTTCCACGAAATGTACAGGATATGCACAGATAGTATTACTGAACAGAGAAGGATCTGTAATTACCTCTTTCAAATCTTGGATGCACCAATTCGTCGAAGGCGACCCAGGCGCCTTCGTTGCTTGGTAGTCTAGTGTAACCTGAAGCAATAATTCCACTTCTTCGTCTGACCAGATGAAATTCTATGCACGCAGATTTCCTCCCGAAAACGCTCGTCTAAACGCGGAATAAAAAGTGAAGACGTGACGCCACTTTTGCGTCTTCTGTTCAGACCGTCATCGTGTAAACGTAGCCTGACAAAGTAACTTGACTTGAACCTGTTGACTGACAAAGAACTGCACATGCAAATCTACCCCCAATGGATGTGGATACACATAATACAACATGTGTAGAGTAATCTGGCAGTGCAAGCGCTGAGGCCTCCTGTAATCTTTGTTTAATTGTTTCAAATGCCATGTGGCCATCCAGCATCCAAGTGAGGTTACAGTGGATCTTGTCATTCCCTGTGTCCCTTATTTATTGTCTGGCCCAGAAAAATCACCTGTTCCTATATATACTGTAGCTTTTTCTGGGAAACCTTGTGTCCCTTTTGAGTCAAAATCTGCAGTAATTTAATTGACTACTCAAGACATGTTTCTCTTTCTGGTGAACAGATTTATGATGTCATTCACATACTGAATAACGGTGTGTTCAATATCTGACCTATACACTCTAAAACTTCTTTCAACACTTTATTGAACACATGAGGGCTGTCTTTATATCCCATAAGGAACCTCTGATGTTGATAAAATTGTCCCTGATGTGTGAAACTGAACAATACCTGGGATTCAAAACTAAGGGGAACGCTGAAGAAAGCTCCACCCAAATCAAACAAACCCAAACACTGTGAAGTGCATAGCTTTTGGAGGAATCTGAGCCAATAAGGCATTTGAATCAGGTACATCTGCTGGACAGTCAACCACAACTTCATTCATCGCTCTTAATTTGTGCGCCAAGCGATGAGAACCATCTGCTTTCTCTATAGGCAACAATGGTGTGCTGCTCTGAGGATTCTGAGTTGTCTTTAAGATATTTGCTTGTAGTAGCCCTTTAATTTGTTGTTCAATCCCCTGGATTGCCTCCTCCTTTAGTGGGTACTGGTTCTTCCATGGATGCCAGGCTCCAGGTCGGAGCTCGACTTTCACAGGCCAGGCTGACTTCACGAGTCCAATGTCAGTGCTATGTTGTGACCACATACATTCTGCAACCTGTCGCAACATTTCTTCTTTCAGGCGATCCGCATCTGACTCGACACTGAACACTGATTCGTGTGTCAGTTGTGCTGCCTGTGGTTGTCCCAGTCCTTGGGCGGAGATCATAATTTTTATGAACCTCTGATCTTTACTTTCCCAAATGGCAGGGTTTTCTTTCGTTGGAACAAAAGTGGCATCTTCTGATTCTGCCATCATTGCTCCTACATGTTTCTGTTCATAATCTTTGGGTATCATCAGGTCTCGTGTGGGATGCCCCCCTCAATGTCATATTCTTTGGCAAGATACTGATTCTTCTTTATTTTCATAGCTGCTCCTTATGGTCCCACGATTATGCAGCTAGAGCTGAGCTGGTTTTGGTTGTCAGCTCAACCATTCATCTGAACCCGAATGGAATGCACCCAATTCCTCTGCAAGCTTCTCTCTCTTTTCTTTAGATGTCATTAGCCATTTCTGTCCCTTGTTTTCAAACAACTGCCTCTTCTTTCTTTTCTGCCCCATTTTACAGTTCTTCTGCTCCACCTTATATGTGGACGAAAGCACCTGTATTGTTTTAATTACCTCTGGGTTAAGGGTTCCCTCTACTTTAGACACTGTTAAAGCTAGGGTCTACAATCCTGGAGAGCTAGCAAGATTTGAAAGTGGTACCTCCTCTAAGTTCTACCCCCCTCCCCATCCCGTCAGTGCTCGCTCCAAAGCCACGCCCCCACAAACTTGAACGCGCATCTGGCGGTGGGACTCTGGGAGAAGGAGTGTGCTCAATATTTCCGGCATCAGTGAAACGTGACGTGTGCGGGTGGGGGTGTAGGCAGAACGAGACATGAAGGCATCAGAGTTTTTTTTATTCAGGCCGAACAGCACGGATTGGTCAGCTTTTTCTCAGTCCTGCAGCTGCCACAGAGGTCTGATTATTTTCGTTCCTTTTTCTGAATACATAATGTATTGACTACTCTCAGAATAGAAGGACCATTTCACCCAGTATAACAAAATGTGTTTCTGAACAACATTACAGACCCTAGCTTTAAAGGAAAGATAATTTACCAAGGAAGTCACCTAAATCAAATTGAATTGATTAGAGATGTTGTTACGACCAGGGCCTAGGGGAAACCCTGGCGCAACATGAAAGTGAGACTTCCCTCTTCCCATCCTCCAAGCACCACCAGCAGTGAAGCATTTTTAAATGCTTTTATACACAAACATAATTTGTACACAATCACACATGCTGGCAGTCTTGGACAACAGAAGAGAGCCTCAGGAAGTGGGAGGAGCCAGCCCTTAAACTCATGGCTTCCGGGCAGCAACCAATCAGCTCTCCGGGACCACCTGCAATCACACATACACACCTGCGCCAATCGCACACTCACTCGGGAGAATGAAGTAAATTTGCCAACCTCAGAGAAAACCAGGTATGTTTCGCTCTAAAGGCTAAAACACTGTGCTGGGACTAAGTGTACTATTATCTACAGACACAATTAGTCTAGTAAAATTCAGATGTCTGTGAGGATGTTATGACTCCTTTCTCAGACTCTCACATCCCAGGTGTATAGAAAGAAGAAGACGAAAAACACAAATGAAGACTATTATTTTGTCCGTACTGAGAGCAAGCCAAAAGTTTCACTTCTTTATCACCCTCCAAGTAATATAAACATTACACAGATTCAGCTTAACATCACTATTATTTTATTAATGCAGATCTGTTTTATTTTAAATGACCCAAATGTGAAATAATAATGAATAAGCTTTAAACAGCCATACTGTATGTAAGTGTGGGAGGGGGATTAACAACACAGGTCACAGAAACGCTCTCTGTGTCCGCACGTTCACATACCAGCTGCTCCTTTCTCTGCTCTCTCTCTCTCTGCTCCGCGGACATGCGTGCCCTGAACTAGAGTTTGAATTCTCTGCCCGAGCCCATTGGGTTGATATTTCCCGCCACCATCCTCGGATAGAGGACCAAGCATTTGTGTTTGTTTGTTTTTTTTAAATAACTCAAAATAATGACTGTATTTCCAGCTAGAAAACGCGCATTTCTCTCCTCCCTCCATTGTTGTTTGTGTTTGTGTCACTGCGTGGTATTACACGTGAGTTGTCCACATACTGAAACGTGACTTGTCGCATACGTGACATCACTCCCTGAGACGCAAGAAGAAAGCAAAAATATATATTCTTATTAAGGACAATGACAAAAATAATCGTAACACACAGTGACTTGAATAAGTAACTTTAATCTGGTTACTGGTTTGGAAATGTTAGTGCGTAGATTACTCGTTACTGAAAAAAATTGTCAGATTAGAATAGAGTAACGTGTTATGGCATCACTGCATCACTTTTTTCTTTGAGTGGCTCTGCAATCTGCGAGAAGTTGTGAACAAACCGATGATACCACCCTGCCATGCCCAGAAACCTCTGTAAGGCTTTCAGGTGGGTGGGGACTGGGAAGTTGCGCACAGCATCAGTCATGTCTGGATCGACATGACTGTGGCAGGCACAAAATGACCCAAAATCTCAGGCTACGTTTACACGATGACAGTCTGAACAGAAGACGCAAAAGTGAGGTTGCGTCTTCACATTTTACGTATTCAACTTTTCCACTCTGGAGGGTGGTTTCAGATTTTAGCGTTTTTAAGCCCCCAAAACGCCGTCACCGTGTAAACGAAAGGCACTTCCGATAAAATATTTTGTCGTTTTTACCCACAAGCGTCCTCGTGTAAACGGGGCCTCAGAGATGTTCTGCACAGCTTACTCTTCTTCATATTCACAGAGAGCCCAGCACTTTGGAGTTTGTCAAGGACAGCTTGGATATCATCTAAATGTTGCTCCCAAGACTGAGAGAAAATGATGATGTTGTCCAAGTAGACAAAACAGATGACACCTTTTAATTCTCCTAGTGCTCTCTCCATTAGCCTATGGAATGTTGCAGGGGCATTCTACAGTCCAAACAGCATGACTTTAAAGGCCCCCACACACCGCACAGACTTAAGCCAACAGCCAACTGCCTGTATCTGACCGCTCTGTTGCCTCTCGTCTGACCCGTTCGGCAGAAAAGTTGCATTGAACACACCGCTTCGACGTGCTGCCAGCTCCACAGTAGCGTTTACGTTCTGCGCTTGCACAAGATGCAATAAGCGGGTGGCGCTACATGAAATGACGGAACATAGTCCATAGAAAAACAAAGCGCACACAGTATTCCGTCCCTCACACACATCGCGCTGATTCGCTAGCACAACGTTAATCAAAATGGTCAAACAGCAAGCACACAACCAATCAGAGAATCCAATGGCTCAGACGGCACATGCTGAATTGGAGCAGACAACGTCCGCGCGGCTCCTAAAGCTTCCAACACAGCTGAACACACCAAACAGATTTGTTCCCGACCTCGTCGAGTCTCCACCAATGCTTCAGACGGCCAACGGTTGGGCCAGTGTGTTCCTGCCTTAAAGGGATAGTTCGTGTTTTTTGAAGTGGGGTCATATCCACCTGTTTCCTCAGAAGCCTATGGGGGCTGCCATGACAGATAACTACTTCCGCCCGCGGTTCTCTGTTTCCGGTTGCCTTGCAACTGCATGACTGACCACTGCTGCCAAGCTAGCCCTAAACAACTAGCGTTATGTCATACAGGCTGAATTGTTTTTAAAATCAGTTCAGGTACAACATGTGCCGTTGTTGGTTGCCACAGCAATTCATGAAAATTGAAGTTTTTTTCAGAAACGTCTCGTGTAGTACATTAGCAACTTAGACAAACATGTCCGTGCCCTGCACCCCACACGTCATGCTGAGGAAGGAGGAACGGAGGCTAGCGTGGCTCGCAGCTTCCAGACTGATATAAATATTTGTGTTTATAAATATATTCAACAGAATAGCTGCTGCATGACTGCATAACTTCTCTAACCCGACAATGTCCGAGCAGCCGCCTGTCTCCACGACTCCTCTTTCCTTCAGCATTATCCACGCTTTATGTTTAACGTTAGCTTGATTGGCGCTGTGGCTGGGCGCTAACGTTACTGCTGCCTTCAGAAATATAAACTTGCTGTGTCTTTTCAACAGTACTTTCCCGATTGTGTTACTGTGCAGGTAGTTGTATGCTTCTGTGCTTTTGTAACTGCATAATTCTCCGCCGTCAACACCTTCAGAAAATTACAAGATAGTTAACGATCGATGTAACGTTAGCTAACGTCGGGCTAATGCTTCATGTCATCTCCCCACTCCGTGAGAACTGACGGTGAGGCACTGTGAGAACTGTCATCACGACTTATTAAGACATCCGTACTGTGTGTCCACCTCCGATTTTTATCCATTCTGTCACTTTCTTCGTGTTAAAAGCCGGTTTTTAGAGCGAGCATGCCAGCTACGTTGGCGTAAACACAGAGGTCAGCCAGCTCAACCGGAAGAGCATAACCGACTACCGCTATGAACCATTGGTAAATTCATGAAATCAGGAATAAGGTGGATAAAGTACATATCTATAGTCCATCTGTTCCCTATCGTAATCACAGATCAGCGCAGCCTCAGTTTGGAGAAGTAGAGAGCCTCTCCAGCCAGACGCTCAGCTTTGTACTGCAGTGAACGGGGTCCAGAGAAAAAGCTAAATAAACCACCTAAAACAAGGCTCACCAAAAAAAATCTATAACAGTTCAAGTGTACGTTGTAAAGGGAAAATTCACACCGCTTTACATCGCTGTCAGACCGGCTTTTCTTTTGGCACTACATTTTCTCAACCGTAGAACCTCTGTATCCCTACACATTAGCGCAACTGCGTAGGGATACGGAGGTTAGATGCCTGTCCAGCCGGACAAACATCTGTGCGGACAAATGGAACAGACAGCAACAACTGATCATTTGAACGCAAACTGTAAGAATCAACAGTTCTCCATGTAATTAGGTTACAGATGTAGGAGGGCAGTAGCTCAGCATGGCCTTGTAAATAAAAGTGCACCAGTGTCCCTGCCTGGTGGACAAAGAAGGCTATCCCACTCAAGAATACAGTTCACAATGATGGGTCGGGGCTCCACAGTTAGCAATAATCTTTAGAGAAGCATGATAAACAGTGTCAATCTTACTTAGACATTTAGCTGAGGCATTCATATACATCAGGTCTCCATAATCTAAAATGGATAAAAAAGTTGCAGTGACAAACCGCTTTTTCACCTCTAAATTTGTTTCAGAAGAAGAAACCCAATTTAAGTTTAATTAATAATTAAACTTGTTACAATGTACATTTTGGTGTTATTTTGTTTTTTTAAAAAAAATATCATGACACAATGAATGCATTCATCACTCAAGTGGGTATTTATATGAGAAATTATAGCATTTAAAATCTAGAGCTCAAAATGACCACTTATGGCCGTTCTAGTAGTTTTTTGAGTTCTGGCCCTTCTAGCTAGCTTGTGTGTGTGTGTGCACGCGTGATCTTACCCAGGACCTGTTAATCTTCTCCCCGTTTTTCATCAGCATGTAGTAATTACATGTGAATGGCCGACCGTCACGATTTTTAGGAAAGTCTGTCTCTATCGGAACAGGTCCTTTCTGAACAACTGCGCATCTCCTCTCTGTCATTGAGATCATTTGGTCACAGTGCTGAGTCGTCTCCCAGTAGGTCAACATCACTTTCCTGGTCAGAAGAAGGGGGGCTATTTGACCTACTCACCACCACATCTTCGTCTCCTCCACCAACTCTACTTGTCTGCACTATCGGACTCAGGAACAGCGGACAGCGGATTGTAGCTCCTCATTTTCACCACAACCTTACCTTCCAATCAGATAGGCCTGTTGTTTGGATAAGAGGTCACAACCCGGTCTCACAGGAAATCGTGAAACCGTCACGTTAATTAATCTATTGCTTCGTGCGTGCCAGCACGATTTCCTCATTTTTTTCGTGCTACTCAGAACGAATTTCAAACAAATGCATTTCAATTGGAAGTTAATTTTGTGCGTACAAGCACAGAAGGGGTTTGATTTTATTTAATTTCTGAACCTGAATACAACATTTTAATCATCAGAGATTCCTTGTATATCATATTACATATCGTATCCGTTTTTTTAATGTTACATCAAGCCTGCACATTTAAAAATCCAGTGATATTCAGCATCATATCGCCCCATATTTATGATCTGATGCTTTTCTTCTTCTTTTTTGTTGCAGGATTTAGGCATGTTGTGATTAGAAAACTATTTTGGTTATTTTATTTTGTAGGAAAAAGCAGGAAACAGATATATTTGTTTCCTGCTTTTTCCTAACCCTTCTCCAGGTAAGATGTATGTCTGCTGGGTGTTAACATTAACAATGGTTTCATTATTAAACCCAAGACTATGAAAACGATCTTCTAACTTGAGAGGGAAAAAATAGCCGTATCTTGTAACTTTTGCCCAGCTAGCTTACCGGTAAGTCAACTATGTGTAAGCCAATAGTTACTGTATTCCCGCCAGTGTGGAGCATCACCAAAGAGTACATTATTATGTGATATGCAATAACATAAGAAATAATGTCTCATTAGGCATCCTTATAACCTGTGTATTGATTTAGAAAAAACATGACCCTTTTCATTCATTCATTCAGAAGATGGGGAAATCATGGTTCAACCAGTTGCATATACTTTTTAAACCTTTCTGCAAATAAACACAGCTAGGCTAATAGCTAGCCTACAGTACTAAATATTTGTCTCTGTTCTCCTTGTAGTTTCTTTAACCCCATCCCCAAACACCGACCCAGCATCTCCACATCTACCTATCTATCTATCTATCTATCTATCTATCTATCTATCTATCTATCTATCTGTCTATCTATCTATCTATCTGTCTATCTGTCTATCTATCTATCTATCTATCTGTTTCTCTGTTTATCTATCTCTCAGCTATCTGTGTAACTGTTTGTTAGTCTGCCTGTTTGTCTGCATTGGTTTGTTTGTTTATTTGTTTGTCTGTATATGTCTGTATTGCAATGGACAACAGATATACCGTTGACCCTCAGAATCCCAAATACAAAGAGGGGAGGCGCATGGCTGTTGAACTGAAGCATAATCAGATTCTCGCTGAAGCCAGGGTTAGTGTTTACATCATACTTTACTTGACCATACATGTAGGTGGAAATTATATCCCTTACAGAATGTGTGTAGAAATATGAGTGCAGAAGATTTTTTTTTACTGTTTTATTAAACAAGGCATTTGAGTATTTAACATCCAAGCATGCTCTGTGGCATGTTTAGAACTGATGAAAAAGGCCCAGATGATGCTGACTCTGTATCAGTAGTGAATAATATCTGCACTTAGAGCTATGGAGAAAACTTCAGTAAACAAATGAAGAAATTGAGGCCACAGGCAGACTGTTCATGACTGTAGTGCATTAGTGAAATATGTCATGCAAAACATTGGAAAGCAAGTTTTCCAATGTAACTGTCCTTAACTACAGATGGCGATATTATGGTAAAGGTGGGATAGTGTATGAATCCCTCGATTCAGTAGATGTTGGGGTTTGCTTCAATTTGTCATCTGTTTTTGCTTCTAGTACCTTTAACCACATTAGTTTGACAAGACTTTTATCAGATCAGATCAGGAAACGGACATGCTCTGGAAGAGACTCTCCTTCAAAGTCTAAGAGGGCAAGCCAAGGACAAGGCAAGCCCAGGGGGAGGCATGGTGGGCGACGCAGTGCATCAGCTACAGGTTGTTTGTGTAAATTGTTGATGTATTGAAAAGTGGATAACAATTTTTTCAGTGGCATTGCAGTTAATTACATAACCAAGTATTTCATGTGAATATAGTTTGTCTGATTATATCAATTGTTAATTAGTATGTAGGTAAAAAAAACATGATTGCAGTCCTAATTCTACCCTAATCCATTCTTATTCTATGTGCTTATTTACAGGTGCACAGCCTCCAACTGAGTGCTACCTGTCATCCAGTGTGGGAGATCTGCCTACTTTACCCTAGGCAAGTCCTCTGGCAAAATTTGGTAAATCACAGTGATAAATTAATTTAACTTTAAATGTAATCTTCAAATCTCCATGTATAATTGAATTTAAGATAGACATTGAAACAAATCTTAAACTGTAAAGACAATGTATTACATAGATAAAGAACACTAATGATTAGAGCCAGTTCCATGGTGATGAAAATATGTGTATACTATCTGTTGATTAATTGTTTTATTGGTTGTTATCTAAATCATCTTTTATAACTCAAGTTTATATTTTCTTTACAGAAAAAAATATGGAGAGGCTCTCTGCTATTTTGGCATCATGTCATTCTGATGAGCCTCAAAGAAGCTCAGCATCATCCTGGTCTTTCCATCAGCAGAAAGCCTCAGAGCGCTGGAAAGAGTCAAGACCATACAACCTCCAGTGCCTCATAGAGAAAGAGGCTGTTATCAAAGGTCAAAAGTCATCCTTTGTGTTGCCTCTGCAATGAGCATGCTGTCATTCGGATGGTATTCTTAAATACTAAACTTATTCCATGATAGGTTTTTTTTAGAATTAGTGGTCAGTGTGTAAGTATGTTTTCTTTTGTGCTGGTAGAAAACTTAAAAATTTCAGAAGAATCCCACAGGAATGTGGAAAAATTATTTAGGACCTCCTGTGCCCAATTGTAAACCCTAAATAAAACTTTGTATCTCACCTAATTCAGAATATCCTAACTTGAATTTGTAGTACCTATCACTATTCCCATGAAATAATTTTTTATAATCATTTTGCCTTTCCCTTCCAGGTGCAGAGATGTCTTCCTGAGGAGTGGTTCTGTGGTGACTGTGATGTCACCACAGAACCACTCAAAAAACAGCCACTCCACAACAGGGAATCCATTATTGATGTTTTTTTTAAAGCTATTCCTCTAACTACACACATCATGAAACAGGGGGATGGATATTGCACCCATGAGCAAGGTATGTCTCAATTTAAGCCTAATTTTTTCCATATGTATTTCTAGCTTGTTACAAATAATGTAATGCAGCGGTTTCTTGTTTTTGTCAGCATGCATTTTGCCAGCTGTGAAGGCACCATGCTGTTCTTGTGAGGGCACAAACATCATCATATCACCAGGGAAACCAGTGATTTTAATTACCATCAATGTTAAGAACAATTCACTACACTACACAGATCATGTGTATTAATTATGTGGTTGGTATGTATTCATGATGTTGTTTATTTGCATTATGTTCAAAGGGTGTTATGACTTACATCAGCCACTATATTTGTGTGGAACATGGCAGAGGCAGTGGACTCCTGAATTAAAAGACCTCATTAGGAGCGGATATTGGCCGGCCTCTCTTAATGTGTCTACTTTGTACACATTGGACCTTTTGAGCTCCTTCCGGGAACTGAAGGTCATTTCCCCTGGTTTTGCCAGACAGGTCTTCGCAAAGTTGCTGGAGCACCGCAAAAAGTGTGGAGGAAGAGTATGTTTATTTGTTCCTAACCATATTAAAAAACTATATTTACATAAGCAGACAACATCACAAAAATGTATAATTCTCTGTATCTTCTAGTCTGGACATATCAATGGAGATGCACTGCAGCGCAGGTTCTTAGAGTTTTCGTACTCTTTATGTGAGGAAAACCAACTTTGCTGTGGTGCTGAATTCACCTGCCCAGTCTGCACACCTGAAATGTTGTCTGTTTCTGCTGATGGAAACAGGAAGTTGTATCGCTTTGGCCAAAGTGGAAGGTGCTTTTTTTCCCAGTGTTTTTATTGATTAATTTACATTCCTGTGTGATTAATGCATCTGTCTATTTGTCTTTCTTCTTCAGCAGTGATGACCCTGCCTTTTTTGAGGGGCACTTTGTGGCAAAGGACAGTGAAGTGTCCACATTTACTGAGGCCATCCAAAAAGCAGTGAAAAATGCAAGTTATATTTATAATGTGACAAAATAGCTTTATTGCTGAAATATTACTGAAATTAAATTTAGAGAAACAATGACCTATATAGCAGAACCAATTGCATTTATTTTATTTATATTTCTTGTGTATGTCATAGAGACATGGAAAAGGAAAATGTGGGGACTCCCAGTGGACAGCAGCAAGGGAGAGTTCAAGGAGGGCTTCCAAATTGGATGAAGAGGAGATGGAGGTTGCTGTATGCCGCCATGGCTTCCTTTTGAAAGCTCTTAATATGTGCAGGGGGGAGATACTTGCTTACCCCCTCTACCTTCAAAAAGAGCTGATGCCGGTCAAGCCTTAATTCTTTGCCATGGATGTGGCTTGCAAATATTGGCCCTACTTAGAGAAAACTGCCAGTGCCCTTCCAGCTACCTATCTCATTGTGCCCTGATGACAAAATATATGTCGAAAGCAGGTGATTAATCTCTTTACCATATTCTTGCACTATTTTTTAGATTGCATTTAATACATTTTTTGTTTTCAACAGCAAGTGTGGACATGCTTACACTGCATGCATTGGGGTGGAACCATAAACAAAGGGCCTCTCTACACCAAGCACTTTCCACTAGACATGTAAAGGTAAGTCTGTATTTGTGGTTTTGTTGTGTCATATATTGACACATTTGTTGTTCACTTGGCTTGTTAATCCTTAAGGGCTTTAACCTGATTATTGTATAACACGATTTATCAGACATGTCAAAGACTCCTGGACGAGACTGCAAGGCTAGCTGAGCTAAAAACAGAGCTACGTTGCTTGGATGATGAAATGACATCACAGTGGATCTCTGAGGTGATTGAATGGGCAGCTGGAGGTGAGCAAGACCAGATAACAGAAATCAGTGCAGAGAGTACACATTGCATGTTTTACACCCAAGTTGTATTAAAATGGATTTTTATATGTAGACCAAAACAAGCTCTTAAATTTAAAGTCCTGTGTTCTGTTATATTGAATTTACTGTAACTTTTACTTCTATAGAGACATCAAACGCACGTCATACCACTGAAGGCACCACACAGAGCGAACTTCAGCAGTCCATTGTGGGGCTCTACCTTAGTGTCCGGCAATGGAAACAAACCCTCTACCGCCAGAATGGTATAACAACAAAACAAGTTCATAAAATCAATCTACTGTATTTAATAGTGTTAACATCCCAACAAATGCATGTACTTGCAATTCATGAATTCTAACTGTCCATTATTTAAACTGCCATTTATATTATGATAATCTAGATAGTGTTCTTGCTCTTAATGTTTTTTCAGACAGCAGCAAGTTTCGCCACCGCCTTTGAAGGAAGCTGGGAGAAGACAAAACACTGCTTCTTCAGGAGATGCAGAGGTACAATGGACTAGTACCAGACTCTGCAGCAATTGATGTGGCTGCTGTGGAGAACACATTTACTGGAAGGAGTACTGTGTCTCCTCTGTGGCCATGGGAGGTTCATGGCAGTGGTATATCAGCTTTGTAAAGCTTTATAAGAATTAATTTTGAGTTCTTGTACTTAGAGTATACTGAACAAAATCATGTTAATAACATATTAAGCGTTTTAATATCCATTAGGTTTGTGGGTGTACAACATTACAATCAAGACGAGATTGTATGACCAAGTGATGTTAACAATGCGACTGGAAGAGGAAAAGAGCATTTTGCTTTTGGTGATGGTGCAACATTGCACATGGTGACAGAAGCAGGCAGAGGAGCTGAAGAACAAGGTGGCTGAGAATGGTACGATGAAACAAAAATGTATTCATTAAAAAAAAAGAATTACAATTATTTATTTCTGTATTTTTGGGTCCATATGTAAATGAGGAGGTAGGAGGTCCTAACCTCAGTCAAGAGCTTGATTGGTTACAGGAGTGTGCTCGATGAGGGTCTACTACTTCTGCCTTACTAGCGGCGCTGATTCCTGTACACTGTACAGGAATGTTGCTGGCTACCAGCAAGCCCGCTCAGCTAACTGTTAGCTGCAGTTGTTGACATTTGTTCATGTAGGTCTGGTTTAGTGATGAATTTGACTGGCTTTCATTTTAACTTGCGAGGGTCCCAGGTGTGCTGGTGGTGTGGTTTGAGAATCCCGTCTGGAGAGAGAGGGGTCCTCAGCCATGTCCGCTAACCAGGAAAAACATTCTGCTCATCGCTCCAAGTCTTATATGTGTATTCTAGACGAGCGCTACAGAGCACAAATCGTCCAAAAGTGCATGTTGTCGGTCTCATATCTTAGTCGTGAATCTCTGTACTCTCATATAACTCATGGAACAGGCTGAGGCATTTGTTCACGCCGAACGGCTCGATAGCGGCGTGGAGACCCCTGTTAGCTCTTATGCTAGCTGTTAGCTTTTATGCTAGCTGTTAGCTGCTCGCTGTAGCGCAGCGTCCAGGTTACCATTGGGTATTTTTCATTCCGCACTGCGTTCAAATGGTTACTTAAAGCCATCGTTCCGAGCCGCATACATCGTTATTAAGCTGAAGCTAAGCCAGTGTGAAAACTGTATACTGTCATACAGCCTGCTGGTCAAACAGTCTGCAGAGTACGTTGACATCCAGCCCGAACTCAGCGTACGGTCAGTCGGCTGTGGCAAATCGTGAGACGTCCAGATCAACCTGTGATACAAACACCTGTAGCGACAATGGTTCATAGGAAAGCCCAGACATGTATCTCACTCTCGATGGTACATGTGTCAACAGTTAACCTGGACGCTACGCTCTCAGCGCTACAGCGAGCAGCCAAGAGCGTGAACAAATGCTTAATACTGTTCCACCCATGAGCTGTTTGAGAGTACAGAGATTCACGACAAAGATATGAGACCGACAACATGCACTTCTGGACGATATGTGCTCTGTAGTGCTCGTCTAACAGTGGTTTGCAGGTTGCAGCTCCGGCATCTCCGTGTGGATAGAAGTGCTCAAGCCACGTCAAAACGAATATACATATACATGACTTGGAGCAATGAGCAAAATGTTTTTCCTGGTTAGTGGACATGGCTGAGGACCCCTCTCTCTCAACACAGGATCTCAAACCACACCTCCAGCACATCTGGGACCCTCGCAAGTTAAAGTAAACGCCAGTTAACCTGTCACACCGGTCGAGGCCATTAAAGCCTGGTTTATGCTTCTGCGTCGCGGCGACGGCGTAGCTACGTCGTCGACCCTACGCCGTCATTGAGCATTCAAAGTTCTGCGTCGAGGGAACGTGTTGTTCTGCAATTCACCACCAAGCCGCTAGGGGGGTGTGGCTGTGTCTTTGTTTGGTTTCGGGGGGTTCATATCGGATTCCTTGGTTTTCTTCTGGTCAGACAGTAAACAATGGCAACTGCCCGCCAGGAGTTGTTTGCCATTTGGCAATCCTTGTAATGTCTTGAAGACGAGTTGTAAAGGTGGTCATATTTTCTGACCTCCTCGATAATTCTCTCGTCTGTCTGGTCCATTTTTTCCATGCCGCTCGTACCACAAAAACTTTAAAAGTGGCGGTGTTGTTATACTGTTGACCGGAAAAGCAACTGCCGGAAATGACGTTCTGAGCGGACCAATCACAGTCCTTGCCGTTCGCGTATCGTCGCGTCGACGTGACGCGTAGTCAGGATTTTTTGGAGGCGCACGTCAGGCTACGGCGTAGGGTCCGTGTAGGGGTCTGAGTCGACGACGTAGCTACGCCGTCGCCGCAACCCAGAAGCATAAATCAGGCTTAAGCCAACTGGAGCTGGTTTACAACGTTACAGAGAGCGAGGCTTGGGATCAGAAATCGTTTGCTTTTGTCTGGCTCTCCGATTTGACCAATCATGCTCTTGACTGAGGTTAGGACCTCCTACCTCCTCATTTACATATGGACACAGAAATACAAAAAATAAATAATTGTAGGTGAACAGAAATACAGAAATAAATAAAAAGCATTTATTCTTTTATTTATACTTATTTATTTATTTATACATTTATTTCACCATTTATTTATTTATTCATTTATTTATGCATTTATTTATTTATACATTTATTTATTTATTTCAGCATTTATTTATGTATTTATGTATTTATTTATTCATGTATTTATTTATGCATTTATTTATTTATGTATTTATTTATTTATTTATTTATTTATACTTATGTCAGGTTTGGTCCTCCATAGCAGTCAGTGTCAGTCACAGAAGACAGACATCTTACTGTAGAGTGCGTCTATAATGTGTCTTGTGTCTTTTGAAATTTAGACCAGGGCAACAAAGGACATAAAGACCCATCAATCACATACCCATGTACACATAAAAACACGATAGAAAGCACACAATAAGAATTACAAAAAACACAAGATCATAAAAGTTGTAATGATATTTTAAACTCCAATGCAGAACACCAACTGACAGAGGCATGAAGGAGTTCTTGTATTGGGTGGAAGCGGGAACTGAGGCACTCAGAGTAGGAGAGTGATTTAAAAAGCCTTTTTTGCAGCATGGCCATACAAATTAAAAACAAGCCAGCGTTGCGGCCACAGGCCTTCATCAGGGCTGATATAAAATGGCCGCCCATATGTAACCTCCTATATATAGGGAAAGGTCACATGTCTGGGCGGACCTTATAGTAGAAATAATAAACTGGTAACTTAATAATAAACTGGCGAAGAGTCATCTCACTTCAGCTCCCCATAAAACATGGCTCAATATGAGAACAGGGAATCACAAATGTGGCAATTGCAATCATTGTGATAATATGATCACACTGATTCGTTTATAGTAGTATAGATCAAGAGTTTTCCAAAACTGTTGATCCCATATCTGTAGCACTTTTTGTTGCTGCTTTATGAGCCTTCAAATACGTCCCAATTTTAAGGTTCAAAGGTAATTCCTGAGGAGAAGGAAACACCCACATGTCCCATTCGGAAATATATTACTCCCTAGGTCAAGACCTTTCCAATGATGTCTTCTTTGTCCACCTACGATAAAATTTCATTTTAATCTTGCTCCCAGCCAAGCCTCTTTCAGGTGTACTTTCTCAGATGCCTTAGGGTGCCAGCTAGATAAAATAACTCAACATTTTTTAAGGCCAATTAATGGCCAAATATGTTCAAGATATTGATGTTTGCCTTCCACACAGTCAGACTTTCCAATTTGGATCAGTTAAGACTCAATCTTCCCCATACAAATACATATTCTTGCAAATAAGCATATTTCCCCATTCCCTTAATATGGCCATAAACATAGCCTGGGCTATAGCTACTGCACCCTTTCCCACGCTGACAGGATAAATCAGTGGTTCCCAAACTTTCTCTACTGGGCCCCCCTTTGGTTCATTAGAATTTTCTTTTTGCAATGTCCAGCTTTGATGTGTATTTTGTATTGATTGAGGCCACAGCAGAAAAAACCTACCTCACATAGGCAGGATGTGGCAAAAGGAAGAGGTCATGTTTTGATATAGTTGACTGTGGTGAGCATTCAGGAACACTCTCGTCATTGATTAAAACCATTTATTGCAACAAAGTTACACAGTTAAACTTGGCGCTGAAGGCTCCACTCTAGAGTGAATGTGATTGGGTAGAGACTAATCAGCTGGCTGTCAGATGACAACAGCTGGGGGCCACTTATGACTGCAATGTCCTGCATGAATGTGCGCAAAGCTTCATTTATAGGAGATGATCATTTGTGGATCTGCAGGTGCGCATTGGTCCCAAGCCAAGGGATGACTGTTTGCAGAGTTAAGTTGCAGACCTAAGTGTATTCACGCTATAACTGACTTTGTCATGTGTTACTGTCTGACTCCTTCGGGTCGAGGCTGGAACAGTGTGACACAAGTCAGGCCCGCGGGACCACTCAGAGCAGGGCTACTTGGACCAACAGGTCCGGTCAAGGATGTTGATGTCAGCACGGGCTGGATATCAGCAGAGCTGTGGATGGAGCTGAACTGGGACAGGGGTGGAGTGCATGTGTGTGTGTTGTGAGAGAGGAGCAAGGTTGAAACCCGCCTGTCACAGAGGAGAGGAGAAAAATGCAATGAAACTATAGCAACTTCTGGCGTTGGCGTCTACATAGCAACAGTGCCTCAGGTACTGCAGCATTTGCCTTACCAAAAATGACAAAACTGTGAGAAATATAATAGAATAGATATAGAAATGCTTTACTCTGACATCAGCGAGGGTCAAACAAATAATAGCCTCACATCATCCTTTACCTATTTGTTAATGATCTTTATTTTTTTATGTATAGCCATGACCTTTTGTCAACTTGTGTTTTTCCATACTGTGAAAGTAATCAACTTTAAATAGCAATAAAATGTCGAGAACATGAAATCAAATACGTCTCTTTGATATA
Organism: Diplodus puntazzo; assembly: GCA_963678695.2. NCBI lineage: Eukaryota > Metazoa > Chordata > Actinopteri > Spariformes > Sparidae > Diplodus > Diplodus puntazzo. Next base: position 4,907,079 of record OZ023165.1, on the reverse strand, counting down.
ATAAAAGTGAAGTGTATGTGGAGCTCTCCATCTTATCTCAATTTGAAAAAAACATTACCTTAAATACAAGATAGAAACTTGATGACATATATGCTCCAACCAAAATATTCACATTGAAACAAAAACATTCACATTACACATTTTTATTTTTAAACAATTTGAAGAGAATTCTTTGGCTGCCAGGAATGGGCTCACTCCTTGCCACTGAAAACAGATGAGAAATGTTCTTTTTGTTACTGGTGCTTGCTGAGTATTTCTAATAAGCTTAACCTAACATGTGTCAAGCACAGACCCTACAGAATATTCTAGTGGTGAACTCAAATAGTCAACGATTCGATTTGGAGAGGTCTGATTTAAATATCAACCTTGTCGTCCAATTGTCGAAAAATGTGATTATGTTAAAAAAGATTGTACCATTCTGAATAAATAGGGGTGTAACCTGCTGCTGAACATCTGATTTTACATTACATGAGCTCTTACCTCTGGAGCGGGAAAAGAAGCAAATGAGATCATGAATCAATGACGAAAAAACAACCTGATTCGACTATTAGTCAACTATAGAGCAAATCTGATGAATCAGATTCAACTATGAAAATTCTTAGTCGAGGACACCCCTAGAGTATTCCACATAGGGATGGGTACCTTTCACATTTGAACCGATACGGTACCGATACTCGGTACCTGCAAATCGGTACCGGTATATATCGGTACCTGTTTTCGGTACTTTTTTGCGTATATGTGTGGTAATTAAAGTTATTTTGTATATAAAAAAAATTGTCAAAACTTCTGAATTTTGAATATTTATTTCTCAATAACATCAAGGAACTCATGATAACTCAACATAAAACTTAAGAGAACTTGAGAAAAACTTCCGCTCTAACTGACGCCCGTGAAGGTGCGTTCAGGTACCGAAATGTGGTACCAATTGACTTCACGTGAATCGATACTCGGTACTTCGGTACCAATAAAAGTACCGAATTCGGTACCCATCCCTAATTCCACATATAACTATTTCATTTCCACCTATGAAATACCACTGCTATTTTGAACAAAGAAATCATTCTAAGCAACTGAGTACATAATAAAGCAGTAATAAACTACAAGTTAAAGGGATATCCCGGTGTAAATTTAACCCATGGTCATAGGCACCGTGACACCGAGTTAGACCCCTCCTCAAGAGATGAAGTCTGCCAACCGCCATTGGCAGGCAGTGGCCACACATGACCACTTGATTTCCCCCAGCACCGGACTCCACCGGCATCTTTCCCTCTTTCACTTTTCTCCTCCATTTCCATTGCGCAATTCTGTTCATTTCCCTGTGAACACTCGATAATAACTTTTATAAACTGATAGGCCAGATACAAAGGAACTTTGACTGCATTTGCATGGAGTAATAATCACACATTTTCATCCTTGAGCTGCGGTACTCTACTTCACTTGGTAATCGCTTCCACGCTAGCGGACTACCTGTAACCATGGCAGTAACAAGCAGACATCACAGGAGGGACAACACGGCTGAGTTTATGCAGTTTGAGAACAACGACGACTGGTTTCATTTCGATGGGCGCCCCTATCAGTTTGAGACCGAGTTTACCGAAGACGAGCTGAAGGAAATGGAGAAGAAAAGTGAAAGGGGGAGAGATGCCGTTGCTGGGCCTGGGGGGTTCGAGTGGTCTGGCTGTGGTCACTGCCTGCCAATGGCCGCTGAAACTGAATATTTGTGCTGCCAGGAGGACTCGGACATGTTTTGTCAGTGCCTGGACGCTATGCTGGACGCGGAAAGTTGCTGCATGTATAACTGGAGGAGAGTGGGTGAGTTGTTTTGGTCTCTTTTCAATAGAAACCAGGCAAAGCTAACAGATGTTTGATGCCTCGTATTATGTGCTGGGACCCTGTTTGTACTATTGATGAAGTTTGGTGCTGTTCTGAGCATTATTTGTGGCTATGAGTGGCTTTTTGATCGAGGTTTGCACGTGGAGAAATAGACTGCGCTGTTTGTTATCGTGCGGTCTTTGCTAAAGTTGCTACAACTGGAGAAGCTAGTGGTTAGCAGCCTTCATCTCCTGAGGGGGGTCTAACCCGGTGTCACGGTGCGTTAGACCATGGGTTAAATTTACACCGGAATATCCGTTTAAGTATTAATGCAGAGACCTATAGAGGGAGAGATTAAGCAAAATTGCAGAATTACATACCCAACTGGACAGGGCTCCCACTCCATCAACATCTCTGCTTTATCTTGTAAAGACAGTAAAGAACAACAAAAAAGAAAGACACCTATCATTATTATTAAGGCATCAATCCCAATCTTACGAATCAGCTATTATCTGTGGTTGCAGTCACTAAGTTTTGTTGGTGCATTGGGACTTTCCTGATATTTACATTGTTTCATAATGATATGTTCAGTATAAACTGTGTTTTAATCTGTGATTCAAAACGACCCCACAGATGATACACACAAGGATGTTACTAAAACTGACAGTGCAATGCGTGGAATTTCAACAAATAAGTATTGTTTGTTTTTGCAGGGACAGTACATGATTACAATTAATTGCAACAGAGTTAGCTAATTTTCCATGGGTGTCTGTCTACCCTGTCTAACCTTTCTCACTCTCCCTCTCTTTACTCTCCTGATGGGAAAAGTCTCAAGATGAGCATGGTAAGAGCAATCTGTGAACATAAAAACATAGCGGTTGTACATTTTTTTTTAAATTAGGAGCGACAAAAAAAATAGAACTGTGAAGACTCGAGTGGTATGCAAGCCAGAATGGTTGTATAATGCTTAGCATGTTATACCCTAACTACAAAAGTTATTTGGTAAAATTAAACACATTGGCCCTCATTTATCAAACGAACGTACGGCAGAAAACCGTGCGTACGACCATTTCAACGCAAACTTTGGCATTTATCAATTTGGACGTGAGCGGAAGCTGCGATCAGATCTCACGTCAGGTCTGAGCTCGTGTATGTAAATCTGAGTCTGTGGATTTGCGGTGCAACACAGCAAAATGGCTCCGTCTCGGACCAGCAGGGGGAACTCTGCTGTATACCCCAGAGAAAGTGTCCCATATTATTTTGGCCTGTTCAGTTTTGCACAACATTGCCTTAGTGAATGGAGCCTTTGATGTGCCAGCGCTGCCGGGATGCCGATCTCCATCTCGGAAAAGTTTCTCTTCTTGCCAGTGCCTCTTCTCTCAATGTTTGACCTCAGTGGGCGAGGCCTCCAAACCAGGAATATTTACGGGCGTAACATGTTCATGACGGTCAAATTCAGCCGCCGCATTTATCAAGACCCGATCATTCATATGCCGGAATTGGTCAGATACGAACTGACGATGCCTTGTTGCCACTGCAATATAAGATTATAGTTCACTCATATATCCTTTAAAAGATGACACTATCGCTTCTTAATTGTATGCAATGTATTAATAAACAGTAATAATGAGATATCGATAATCAACAGAGACATGAGATTATGTAATTAATTGAAAATACCCTGTAAACATTAGTACATACCTGACTTTTTACCCATGTTGGTCTGCTCTGCCTGTCCCTCCATGTTGGTCTGCTCTGCCTGTCCCTCCATGTTGGTCTGCTCTGCTGGTCCCTCCATGTTCGCCTTGCTTGGCCCTTCCAGTGGGTCACAGGGTGTGAGGTGCAATGTGATTAGCTCCTCCTCATTTACATCTGGATTTTATTTCTCTGTAACAGACCATTGCTATCACTGCTGTTCTTAGTGTATAAAGGACCATATCCAGCCACTTTGTGTCAGGGTCTTGCATCACCCTGTCAGGGTTTTTTCCACAGCAATGACCAGGTCCCTGCACACTATCCTTTACATACCTTAAGGTCAGCGTCCTGTTCTGGAAGCTGATGCCAACAGACTCAATAAACTCATCAGGAAAGCTGCTCCTGTCCTCGGAGTGGAACTCCAGTTGGCTGTGAGAGAGGAGGATGCTGAGAAAACTCTCAGCATCATGAACAATTTCTCTCACCCCCTACATGCCACACAAGCACATTACTCTATTATTGGCATTGACTCCATTCACACTATAATAAGCTAATAATCTGGCATGAAAATGTGCTTTGGGATTGAAAAAAGTTCTATCTCATCTAATTTTATCTATAATATTGTTTATACAGGACAATGACAGAGTACTCATAAGATTGACTCAAAAATGACATCAAGCTAAACTAAACTATTTAGTTCACACTAACGTGTGCGGTGAAGGAGCACTGCAATTTTGTCACTTTAGATTTTGACATGGACAAAAGAGACAGCGACGCCAGACAGCCCAACATTTTACAGGAGGAAACTGATGTTTTGGTCCGGGAAGTCCAAGCTCACAGTGGCCGAATATATGGTAACACGGACAGACCTGCACGGACTGATGAAGTAAAAGTAGACTGGGAGGAGGTTATGGTTAATCAGATTTGCCCCGATAAACTAAGAACTGTTGCCCAGTGTGGAAGAAATAAACAAACAGAAAAAAGCACCCTTTTTCACTAATAAAGATGCTCACATTTACTGTTTACGGTCTGTTTTACTTAGCAACGGTCTGTTATACAGAAATACAAGACCGTAAGATGTAGAATCAAGAGTGTGATCAAAATGCAAAATTCAAAAGAGCCGTGTCATAAAAAAATGTTAATCCACTTCTGTTGTGAGAATTTTGTCACAGCCCACGAGGTGACAGATAGACAGCCTGTTGTAAGTCGGTACTCAAGATGGCGCTGCGACCGCTGTGTGACGTGTGTGATATCTATGAAGATTTTAACCCATGTCCTGTGTGACGTGTGTGATATCTATGAAGATTTTAACCCATGTAACAAAGATGAGTAGTGTGCACAGATCACAACATAAACAAATACCATGCGTAACGGGGATGAAATCGGAAGCACCTGTGCGTAAAGGACGCATCACCAAGCTCTGTGGCCTGTCCCTTGTCGGCGAGCGTCTCTCTTTTTCTCTTCTCATTTGAATTTTCTGAGATGGGAAATGTCGAATATATACTCACTATCTGATGCCGAAGCTGTTTGTGGTTGGCTGAGAGACGTGAACTTGTTAGTTTGCATCACATTTTAATCTGTGTTAATTCAGTCAAGTCGAGTTTCCATTACGTGTGCCAACCGCCTTTGATCCGTCATCAGATGTGACGGGACAATCCATATAGATATACATTTACGTGTTGATTCCATTAGTTGCATTAAATAGTGGTTGTTGTGATTACTGATTGTATTTAAATGTGCCTACCACTGCACCGGCTGCGCTTCGCCTTGCGCCGAGAGTAGACCAGGTTGGAGATGTTTTCAGCACACTTTCGGCGCAGCTTTTTGGCACGAAATTGTCACTGTATCAAGCTGAATCTGTGACACTTCCCCCTGCTGTGCCGCCACACGCTGTCTAACAAATTGCCAAACTGACCGTGCGCTGTTGCGCTGCATGAAACTTGCACTGCACCCCCCTGCGCCGTGCCACGAAACTAGAGCGCCATAATTCCTTTCCAATACAATAATTTAATTTATACATTAATAATACCATTTGTTAAGCATGCATTGCATGCATCTCACCTTCACAAAGGTACTCATAAAATGAGCCAATCTTTTGGAGTTAGTCTTTGGCAAAATCAGTAAGTCTGCAACGAGGAGTGAGGATCTCACGCTTTGTTTGCTCCTTCTTTGTCTTCCTTCCAAGAGGAAGTATTGGTTTGTAGCCAATAGCATGGAGTTTCTCAAGCTGCAATGACACAAGTTTGTATTATCAGTTGAAAAAAATGGAATAGCAACTACACAACTAACTAAACACACTGATTAATGACAAAAATATGACATTACTGAGGACAGAATCCATACTAAAGCCATTTAGGATGATCTAACTTCATGGTGAGTTTCACTTTTGTATAAAAATGTATGCGCAAACAGGAACAGTTCATGAAGTGTAAGCAAAAAACTAAACTTTTAGACAAATAGCAACAGTAAGGGTACAATGTGTATCACATTTGTAACACTTGTTTTTCATTTAGATAGCTAGAAACTGAAGCATCAGCAAAGACAATTTCTAAATGTATTCAAAATAGAGAGAAACCTTTGTGATTCTATGACTGAATAGGTGAATGCTGCAAATGCATTTATAGTTGGCAGTGTATACATTTTACAAGCTGTAGTGGTATAAATGCAGTCCATTTCTTCTATGAACTTTTTTGTTTTGAACAAACCATGATGGTGGCTTCATCCTTGATGGTTGCCACGTTGTGGTTCTTGTTACGGCCAACCACCCATTCTTCTCTCTTTTCATCAAACCTCTGAAGCTTCTTTTTAAGGCGCTGCTTCAGAGGCTGCTCTGTCTTGCAGTGAGGACACACCTTCTGGGCACAAAACAAAACTCCCTTGCAAAAGGGACAAGCCTTTTTTCTGACAGACAGTCACACAGACAGACAGACTAGAAGACAGATACAGACAAACAAATAAACAAACAAACCAATACAGACAAACAGGCAGACTAACAAACAGTTACACAGATAGCTGAGAGATAGATAGATAGAGAAACAGAGAGATAGACAGGTAGATAGATAGAAGATGGCTCTTCCTTTGGGTCTATATGTGGAGATGCTGGGTCGGTGTTCGGGGATGAGGTGACAGAAACTACAAGGAGAACAGAGACAAATATTTAGTACTTTAGGCTAGCTATTAGTCTAGCTGTGTTTATTTGCAGAAACATTTAAAAAGTATATGCAACTGGTTGAACCATGATTTCCCCATCTTCTGAATGAATGAATGAAAAGGGTAATGTTTTTTTCTAAATCAATACACAGGTTTTAAGGGTGCCTAATGAGACATTATTTCTTATGTTATTGCATATCACATAATAACGTACTCTTTGGTGATGCTCCACACTCTGTGGGAATACAGTAACTATTGGCTTACACATAGCTGACTTACCGGTAAGCTAGCTGGACAAAAGTTACAAGATACGGCTATTTTTTCCCTCACAAGTTAGAAGATCGTTTTCATAGTCTTGGGTTTAATAATGAAACCATTGTTTATGTGAACACCCAGCAGACACACATCTTACCTGGAGAAGGGTTAGCAGGGAAAGGGCAGAATCTGCTTCCGACAGCAAGTGGAGCTGTGGGGGGAGGGACTAGGGACTGTGCTTTTGGACAATGGACAAAAGACAGGTAAGTATCTGCCTCTTTGTATAATAAACAGGGAATGGGGGATTTCTTGTACCGCATGATATTAATCAAGGACTTTTTTTCGGAGAGTTGTTACAGAGATGTTCTACTATTGTAGAGACAGATAACTCTGATCATTTTGAATGGGGAAATCTGCGACGCCAAAGATGGCGCATATCCCGCCCCTTTCACCAACAGCCAATCACCTGCGTTGTCACAGCCGAACCGGGAAAATTATAGCCTAATCATGTTGTTTCACCAGCGCATGCACACAAGTAGTTTTTACGACAGAGACCAAAAACATTTACTACTTTCAAATCTTTGTCTAATTTATAGAGTGAATGATAAGAAATGATGTATTAGACATTATCTGGTCCATACATCAATGGTCAGGTAGAGTAGAGCCAGAGCACAGCAGTCGGCACAGATTCAGCCGTACGATGGACGTCGGTGTCGTAAATCCGCGCGCATGCGCAGTGGAGTTCTCCCTGGAGGAAAATAGCGTTTTAAACATCATTTCTACGGTAAAGTCAATGTTTTTTGATTTTTATGTGTATCTTATTTCACTGGCGAGCATGTCTGTATGTTTTTTCCATCCTGCTATCACGTTAAAGGGTGGATTTGACCATGCCTCCATTCATTTAGATAGGGGTCTGGTCTCTTTGGGCTTTTCGAGGCGTCGCCAAGATGGCCGCCGAGTGGCATGACTTGCCTAGAAGGACTTTGGTTGTAACTAGTTAAGAGAACAGGAACTAACTTAGGTAGCTTTTAACGAATGTAAACCAGTGAGGTAAAGTTAGCTGTGTAGCTTTGGTAAGTTAACGTTAATTTAACCCGGTTAAACCAGTTGAACATACGAGTTCAATTAACTTATTTTGAGTGGTTGACTGAAGGATATTGCCTTCCCTCCGGTTTTCTCGAACATGTTGATGAGTTCTGTTGAGTTGGTGTTTGGAAGGGAATTGTGATCGGTGAATTACTGATGGGCAATTTCGTCTTATAGTCCGTGTGAAACTAGTGAAATTAGATTTGTTTTCTGAGTTAGTCACAGTACAGATCCTGCCAAATTTGTTTAGTTGGTCAAATATCAGCTTTGGAAGCTGGGGTTGTGTCTTCTGAATGTTTCGGATAACGTAACGTTACACACTTAGCAGTGAGGGAGTAAATACAGTCCGGGTGAGGCGCTGGAGCGGCTCTAGCACGGAAGTCGCGGCTCAGCGCGACAGACGTGCATTTCTCTGCGCCGGTCGACAAGCGCTTCTGCCCCTCAGCTGTGTGTGCGTGTCTTCATCTCTCGTGCTCTGTTTAGATTAATAAACATAAATAGGCTACAAACGTACACACATTGGCCTCACGTATTGTCAACCGCTGTTTTATTTTGAAAACGGAGGCGGCCTAGTCGTCACGGTATAGGCCTTCATGCTCCTGTTACAGTGGCGGTTTGTCCCTGTGTTATTCTCAGTTATTTTTGTGCATTATTTCAATTAGAAAAATTCTGGGGGGTAAACTAAACTAAATTTTTTTTTCTTTTTTTTTTTCTTTTTTTTTTAGAAATAATGGAGGGTTCACAACGAACGAAAAGGAGGAACATTTCTGCAAATGTGGAAGATCATTTGCGTCTGCTTGAGGAGTCAATGAGTGATGATTTGTTAGAACAGCAAGATTCAATGCAGGACACTTTCTACGATGCTGAAGACTATTTTGAGAATTTATCAAATGATCTGGAAGATCCTGTGGAAGATATTTTTTATGATTGTGACATTCCCTCAGATATGCCTGGTTATGATAGTGACTCTGATTTGCATGGAGATGAATGTACTGTCTTGGAAGATGATGATGATATTGATTCATGTGGGCTTGCAGAGTGGGCTACAGAATTCAACATACCACAAACAGCACTGTCTGCACTTCTGAAAATCCTAAGGAAAAAGGGTCTTGATGTCCCAATGGATGCCAGAACGCTTATGTCCACTGACAGATCCTGCCAAGTGACAAATGTAGCTGGGGGGTCCTACTTTCACTTTGGGATTGAAAATGCTCTCATATCTGAACTAACATCTTTAGGACATTTTAATGGGACTGATACACTCACACTTCTTATTAACATTGATGGATTACCCTTATTCCGCAGCTCCAGTATGAGTCTGTGGCCTATTCTTGGTAGAATTAAGGAAATTCCAGAGTGTAGTGTGTTTGTAATTGGAGTGTATTCAGGTGCGTCCAAACCCACAAACGTGCATGAGAATTCATAGTAGATATGAAGGCCGTTTCTCAGAGAGGTATTGTGTACAATGGTGTACATTTCAGGGTCGCAGTACCTGAAACTTTTATTTGTGATGCACCTGCTCGTGCCTTTCTTTAATGCTCCAAAGGCCATACGGGCTATTATGGATGTGAGAGGTGCACTCAAAAAGGCCAGCACATGAATGGAAGGGTGGTTTTTCCTGAGATATCAGCAGAGCTCAGGACAGATGAGCAATTTGGTAGGCAGGGCTATCATCAACAGCACCAACTGTCAGTCTCCCCCTAAATGATCTAGGTATAGGTTTAGTTACCAGTTTTGTGTTAGATTATATGCACCTTGTGTGCTTGGAGGCAATGCGTAGGTTAATATTTCTTTGGTTGAAGGGGCTGATGAAATGCAGGCAATCTGTGAATTTTTTTGTTTTAATGTCAGCATATATGGTTTCTCTCAATATTTACCTAGCAATTTTGCAAGAAAACCACGATCTTAAATTCAGCACATGGAAAGCTACAGAGCTTTGGCAATTTTTACTTTACACGGGCCCTGTTGTCCTCCTTAATAACATACCCAGTAGAATGTACAGAAACTTTTTACCCATGTCTGTATCTATGAGAATTTTTCTTAGTCCTGCCTTATGGTCTCCTGACAATTGTGACTATGCTGAGGAGATTTCAAAACTCTTTGTAACAGATTTTGCTTCAATTTTTATAATCTATAACATCCATTCATTTATCCACCTAGCTCAAGATGCACGAAAATATGGTCCATTGGATAGTGTTTCAGCTTTTCCCTTTGAGACATTTTTAGGTAAACTTAAAAAACGTGTCCGTCAGCCTCAAAATCCTGTCCAGCAACTCGACAGGCGGATCCATGAGAAGCAGAAAGTGTCAAGCCAGAAGAAAACCACCAAAAGTTTCCACCCAACTGAAACAGCTTCACTTTTCTGGACTGATGATTAATTCAGTTGGAACATGGGAACAGTATAGATGTTACAATGATGGACGGGCACTGATCCTCTTCTCGTAGCGATGACTGTTTTTCTGTAGGGGGAAGGGCTGTTATTGTGCGAAACATTTTGTCACATTCTGGAACTGTGAAAGTACTGTGTAATGTCTTTGAAACCGCCAAATCCTTTTTCACCTATCCAATGGACTCATCACGTCTTGGAATTTCTTTTTGTTTTCAATTTATCTGAAGACTTGCGGCTATTACCTGTGGAGGAGTTAAAAACAAAAATGGTTCTGTTACCACATAAGACTGGATACGTTGCATTGCCACTCCTGCTATTTATTTGTTTTGTTTTTTTATTGTTTGTTGTATGTATTTTCATGCATGTATATTTCTTTTTTCCTTTAAGCATGTTGCCTTTCGCAGTAGTTGATTTTATAAATGGTGGAGGATTGGCAGTTATACCGACCAAATGGTTTATCAGACCTGAGGAGGATGCATGCTACTGGCCACCAGCAAGGGTGAACATGGCAAAGGCGGTCGTAGAGCAACAGGACCCCCACACTGACTGGGCAACATACAAGTTGACCTTAAAGAGAAAAGCAGGTAATGTGTCTATCTGTATTGATAGTGATGAGCTCACTGTTGATTTGGTTTAAATTTGCTCTTCGGAATGAAACTAATTGCAACTCTTTTGTCTGTCTCCCACAGCAACGTATGAGATTGCCCAAACAAAATTAGTTGAGTATGAACAGAACACAGACGTACCGACTGTCGAAGAGTCCGATTCTGCAGAGAACATGGGAAGGGTGAAGTGCAAAAAGAGGTGAGGCTATTTGAATTATGAAATGGTAGGTACTAAATGGATGCTTGGAAGGACAGGTTTTATGTATGTAGCTCAAAGCTATGAGGGACCGTACAAGACATAATTCATTCTGGCATTGTCAGACATACATTCTCCTGTCACACACGCACATTGTCCTCTCAAACACACATATTCTACTCATATTCTCCTCTCACACACATACATTCTCCTCTCAAACACACAAAGTCTTTCAGATTGTAGACCATAGCTTTAATATATATAGCACTTTTCTTAAAGGGATACTTCACCCAAAAATTATAATTTTTAGTCGTGAGTAATTGATGTAAAAATTATAATTTTTGGGTGAAGTATCCCTTTAACATAGTTGACTTTACGAACCTGGCTGAGAGTTGTGTTGGCACTATGAAGTAAGTGACCATTATATTCTGTTTCTTGCAGGAGGCTTGAAGAAAAACCCAATGACAAGCCAGATCACGAGCAAAGATGGAGAGAGGGCAGTGTCGAAGTGGCTCATTGGTGCAAGGGACAGATAACCCCAGAGTGACAAACAAGGATGTTTATTCTCATTTTATGAAAAAAAAGGAAAGCTAATGCAATCATTGGGAAAACACATCTATTTAAAATACAAAACACAACTAAAATTGGAAAAGCACACAAACTCACACACATGAAAACATATAAAATCTAATTGTAGACCAATCATTCTAAGCCATAGCACTACAAATACAGCTGATGTGAGCTCAGCTCCTTTGTGCCAACTTTGGAAACGTGGAGGCAGGAAGAGGGAGAGTAAGAGCAGCAGCAGGACGAGAAAGAGGATGAAGAAGGGGAGCAGGCAACAGTGACACTGCATCACCTCTCCATCCTCGGTCCCTACAACACAGCCCTCAATATTCGCTCTCTGGACACACTTCATGACACAGTAGTCCAGGACGGGCCAGAGCAGCCCCAGTTTGTTGTCGTCTGGGATAATGTCAGTTTCCATCGGGCTGCTCTGGTTGGGAATGGTTCATCAACCATAATAGATTTATTGCACTCAACTTGCCTTAAATTTCCTTCATGCAGACACTCCCCACAGTCATGTTCAGTGTTACACTTACTATAGACAGCACAGAAATAAGTGTGTGGTAAAATATTTGAGAATATTGTTTTTGTACTCAGAACACACAAATACATGACAACAAATTATTTTTCCCACAAAAACAATGTATGTATACGGCTCTGTGTGACGCTATTTATCGTTTTAGATTTGATTATAGTAGGACTCAAGTGATTCGAGTTAATGATACTAGAGATTCACAACTCACAGGTTATTTTAATGACCCGGGTTACAGACCCGGATGAGTCACGATTCACACACCTCTACAATCTAATAAACAGCATTTGGATCTCGAGGACATCATACATGCAGTCCTCCTGTCTATCTGCTTCCCTCTCTCTCTTAATAACAAGCTTAAATTTCCTTCATGCGGACACTCCCCACAGTCAAAAACAGCCTTGGACAGCAAACCTGAATGACCCAGAGCTGCAAGGACACGCTGCTTAAAAATGTGATGAAGCATAGTGATTTCTCTGCATGCACTATATACCATGCTTATACATAAACTGCATTACAATTTTTGAAGGGCTGTTGATAAATGCACAGATATCATAAGAAGAAATAATGAATAACATTTGGCTTGATGCGATATATTGCCATGCTCTGGTAAAGAGAAACACTTACACAGTCAATCATACACACACCTTGGTGGGGTGGTGTAGTGTCTCAGAGGCCCACTTATGGCTGTAAGGATTTGATGAGAAGGGCCTTTTGCTTTATTTAGTGAAGTGCTGGCTAACATGATTATGGTCAGCATGCTTCATGCTCCCTTTCACATTGCAGAACACACAGGGTGCTATTACCCAAGTCCCTGATGACTGACCCCTGCCTGGAGAAAGAAGGCAGGAAGAGACAACAAGAAGGAGACACCTGAAAATTACAGGTAAGAAAGACAATGTGGCTTAACATCTATAAGACACAGATACCCTTTACATCTTCAAATAAAACCCCTCAATTCTCCTGCAAAATGAAAAACAGTGTTATTTCTTCTCAAAATGGTATTTTGTTTTCAAATGACACCCACAAACCATCATATGAACAGACATTTATAAGAACCAGTTGAACACTTATGTGCTCAATGTAAAACACTATGATGAATGTTCAGTGTTACACTTACTACAGACAGCACATAAATAAGTGTGTTGTAAAATATTTGAGAATATTGTTTGTTTACTCAGAACACACAAATACACAATAACAATAAATTTTACTTTTCTCACAAAAACAATGTACACAGTGTACATCCCAACAAACACAAAGTTGCACATACAGTGGTCTACATACAAAACAACAGAAGAATTTAATCTATACAGTTACAGTAAACAACAAAAAAAAACTATGCTGCACTCTCACACAGCATGCTCTGTTGGAAAACTATGAAGCACCAGCACATAGTGTAGCTTAAATGTAAGCAAATAGTTGTGTCCTACTGTAGCAGTGAATATACTGTCGGATAGGAACATTGAGTCAAGCGAAGCCACTGTGACTCAACTGCAGTCTCTCTGCCTTTAGACGCAGTGCAGGGACCTATCACAGCCACCAGTAAGAATGTCCATACTGCCCTCTCCTGATACCTCTCCATACAGCACCCCTTGCACACAGTGAGTGTCATAAAAGCTTACCATTAACCCTGCAGTTGTCTTCAGGGTATTGAATGCTTTGTTTGTACAGTAAAAAGCAGTAAAACACCTTGAATACATTTTTTCAGTATTACATTTGATGACTAACCCCACCTTTTGAAAACAAAACAAAAAAAAAACATGAATGACTGCTGAGACTCAGCAGCACATGTACAGAGCAAACCTTAAATTCCGCAAAAGTTCCAGCTATAAGCCCAGGCTTCATTTAAGACAGTGGCTCCCGCTGACTTAAAGACAGACATCCCCCATCTATTATTCAGGTCCCTTACTGTCCCGATCAGTGAAATGAAGGCTTATTGTCTTCCCTGATGATTATTACTCGTATTATTATTATTCTTATTATATTACTATTATTCATTAAATATTTTATATTTTGTCTTAGTACATGTTTTTATCATTCTTCTTATTTTATTTTCTTATTGAATGTTTTGTTATTGTATTGTTATTATTTATATGATATTATATAATTAAAAAGCACTTAAATTGAATAGTATAATAGTGTGTTTTGGGATTTTATACAATAAGTTGTGAGTTTAATGGGAAGTCCGACGGGAAAATATTGCATTTGTTAATTTGTAACTATGGCAATTACACAGCGTTCACAGAGTATCAGCTTTCAAGAGGAATTCAATTAAAATGTCCTCTGAATACTCAGAGGAGTTGTTCTGCTTTGCTGTTTCATCTTGCAGGAGCGTGGGTGGACTAATCACAGTTTCTCTCACAGTGTTCTTCTCTCTAAAGGTGTTGTTTTCAGCAGTTCAACTGAATAATTTTTCTCCTTTTTTGCTAGTTTTGCTAGTTTTCTCAGTGACTGTGTTGCAAATGGCCTCCGACTAATCAACTTTTTTATACCTTGATCTACCATGACAAGCTACTTGCTCTTTGCTGCCATCTGTTGGGTTGTGGTGTGCAAATTAGCTATGTGCTCTTTGGTGTTAGAAAAATATGCCCAGCAAACTCCTTTTTCTTGTACTGAAGTAGAGCAAGTTTGCCATGTACAACTTATAACCACAGTCACTGGGCACCTATCAGTAGCTTTCTTCTTTCAATCTACATTTTTATTGCAGATTATACATTTTACTCAGGAATCATACAATATTAACCACCCCCATTTAAAACATCTATATCTGACAGTAATTATTTTGATTGTATTTAAATTCCAGTGTTATTGCAAACATCAAACACACTTAAGCAGTAGTTGAAACGAAACATCACAGTTAAGTTACACAGGTGAGTATCACAGACACACTCGTTAGGGTTGAGCAGAGAAAAATGAACGAAGAGTGTAAAAAGCAACAGCTCTACTGAAGCTGGCTTCAGTAACGCAACTCTACATAGACAAACAGCACAGCAGAGTCAACACTATGTGCCGCGTATTTGTATTTTTTTTTATTAGCATTATGCAAGTAGACGTGATTCAAAATTAATAACCATGCAGTCATACTTGCGATGCAAATATTTTCTCCGCCTTTGGTCTGAATACAGCATTAGAATTTATTAATTCCAAGGGGAAATTAATGAAATTAATCTACAAACCACAACAAGGTAAGTTCAGCAAGGCTAGTTATTTAGGGGCAGTTATAGCTGAGGGGTTTTAACCCAAAAGGGGGCGGGGACATGCAGAACCGCCATTTTGTTCATGTACTATGAAAGCAAAGGCTCAAAAAAACTCTGATAAAACTGTAATACAAGTCAGTGGGGAGAGAAAGGTTTCACTTCTCTAGGAGGAGAAGCTTTAGGGATGACAGGAGGCAGGGTGATTACACGCAGCAAGAGACCACAAGTCAGATTGGAATCCAGGATCTCTGCAG
Organism: Diplodus puntazzo; assembly: GCA_963678695.2. Classification (NCBI taxonomy): domain Eukaryota; kingdom Metazoa; phylum Chordata; class Actinopteri; order Spariformes; family Sparidae; genus Diplodus; species Diplodus puntazzo. The sequence continues at coordinate 4,891,338 of OZ023165.1, read as the reverse complement.
GGTGTCTGTGTTTAGGTTGCAGGCTCTACCAACTGAGCTACTGGGGTGTGTTGGCAAAAGACATTTTAATCAAAACAGAGAGATTCATTGACTGATTTCATGTGCTTAAACACACTAAATAACTGCACAGTCTTCGTTTTCATGACTGAATAAACAAACGGTCCGTTTCAGAATAATATACAGTGTATTCTCAAATTATAACTATTGATGCAGTAATGTATTCAAATCTTTAAGGCTGCGGCAGGTAAATGCTAAACTGATTTCAACAACTGTATATACTGCTGGGTGGCTTAATTTATGATAATATATATATATATATATATATATATATATATATATATATATATATATATAATATATTTTTATTTAATTATTTGAAGGATAGTCCCTTAAGATGAATCATCTTGTTTTCAAGGGAGTCCTTATATATATATCTCTCTATAAAAGCAAGGAATCTCTGTCTGTCTGTCTGTGTCTCTGTGTGTCTGTGTGTGTGTGTGTGTGTGTGCCTCAAATATCTCTGAGGATCAGGATCAGAATGACCTGAGAGTTTCAACATGGCTGCCGTTTGGTTCAGTGGTGTGCAACTTCGCATTTGTTTGGACTGCAATGATACCGTGAATAAATTATTTCATAAATGCTTTACAAATTCGGGAGCATTGTCCACCAGAGCCACCACAGTCACATGTGCACCAGAGTCAATGACTGCAGATCTCAAGCCACGACATACGTTAAGAAACAAGCGGATTTATACCTGCGGCGGTGCGAGCTGGAGCGGGAGTTAGCCGGCGGTTCGGTCCCATTCTGTTCTGTGCATCTAAACTGACTGTTGTGGATTAATGAGACTAAACGAGACCTGACCGAGTCTGTTCGGGTCTGAGGAGAGCGGATTTATACCTGCAGCGGCGCGAGCTGGACCGGGATTTTGCCGGCGGTTCGGTCCCGTTCTCTTCTGTGCATCTAAACTGACTGTAGTGGATTAATGAGACTAAACGAGTCAGGACCGAGTCTGTTCGGGTCTGAGGACATGCAGAGACGCGCGGACAACAAAGTGAAATCGGAATCTGTGGATGTTTGTGTATAGCTAGCTGCTAGCCGCTAGCCAATGTACACAGCCCACCTACCGAGTCGACGGACCGGACGCACCGGCACGTTCAAAACCAGACTTAGGGTAAATAATGTCCGCCACGCTTTTTCGCGAACATTGCCGTCACGTTTGCTTTGTGTCTGGTGCAGAAGAAACAGTAAAAACGGGCTTTTGTCACGAAAGTGTCCAAGCAGCAAGTTTGGTTGTTGAGGAACAGGAAGTTGTGGGAGGGACGTCGGCGGATGATTGACAGGCAACGACGGTCGGTGTACAGACAGCGATATTGAGAGTTGAGAGATTTGTGACATTTAGCGTGTTTGGAGTGTATAGTTAGTGTGTCATGTAGTGTTTGGTGTAGTGTGTTTTGTGTGTAGTGGAGTCGTTTTTTTTGTTTAATGAGTCAAAACAGGAGAAGCTGAATGTGGAGCAGGCAGTGCAGCTCTTCATTCAGCTGAAAGGACCTCAGGCTGACCTGAGCATTGCCTGCATTTAAATGTAAATAGTTACACATAACTTTGTACATTTTTAAAATGTATGTACATATTCAGCAAACAACAATTTATATTTGCATTATAAGTAACAAAAATGGTTTGTTAAACATATTTGTGGTTTTCACATTAAAAAAATTTAACTTTTTCTACTCTGATTTTATGTTTTTTTTGTGATTTTAGGTCCATTGTGTTAATACAGTAGGTCAAAATGAAAAAATAACTGTACAGTCACACATGTGAGGCTGTGCTGAAAATAATGACACCAAGTAAATAGTTTTTAAGGTGAAATATAATGGCAAAATCAAAAATAGTAAAAAACGGCCAATTATAACCTGGAATATCAGATTTCACAGCAAACCTAAATATCCCTGACGTTCCACCTTCAAACACAGCCTCATTTGGCCATCCATGAAAAAGCTTCTTAACCTCCCACTTTTCTATAGGAACACATATTTTCTTACGGGCACTGCACTAGTATATATAATATATTACCTTTTTTGGATTACAGTATATTACTGTAGAATAACGGAGGGTGCTGTGGTTATTTTACAGCACATCTACAGTAATTTATCTAACAGTATAATACCGTCTTTGGATGACAGTACATGACGGTAGGATAACTGGGTTATGGTAATTTTACAGCGCATCTACGGTAATTTGTTTATCAGTATATTACCATATTTTGGATTACAGTACATGACAGTAGGAGAACTGTGGCTGATAGAATTAAAATGTAGTACTGATTTTTAGCCACCTGCTTCTTTTTTTAGCTTATCCATTAGTCCAAACATTGAGGTATTTTTACCTGTAATTTTCGTGTTCTTTGTCCATGCAAACATTGCATTTACATGGCCATCAGATCTGGCATGGGAACAGAAACCACTGTCTTTCATTGTAGCCTTTTTCCAGTTATGATAACCCTCCAATGAGGTGAAAACAGTCCTTGGAGCATCAGGGAGGGAAAAATGTCTACAAGCAAAACAGAAAGCTGCATCCTTCGATTGTGAGTACTCTAACCAGGGATGAGATCTGTACCAGTCGTTGTGAAAGCTTCTCCTGGCTTCTCCCTGGAGGGTCTTAGGGAAACTCTCTCTCTTTGGCTGCACTGGCACCTCACACCTGGACTTGGATATGTCTAGAAGATGGAGGGGAGGAAAGATTCAAATTACATTACATCTAAAATAATTATACAATATAACAACTAGTAAAAATACAATCGATTTATAATCATCATTGATTAGTTATAACTATCAGATTGTGTTAACACACACTTACATTGTAGCCTGGGAGAGCATTTTTAGGTTCACTTGTTTAATTTTGGAATTTAACCTGAGCAATAGATCTAAAATTGTACACAAAATATTAAAACTTTGTCCCCATCTCATCACACTAAAGCCTGGTTTATGCTTCTGCGTAGCGGCAACGGCATAGCTACGTCGTCGACCCTACGCCGTCATTGAGCATTCGAAGTTCTGCGTCGAGGGAACGCGTTGTTCTGCAATTCACCGCCAAGCCGCTAGGGGGGTGTGGCTGTGTCTTTGTTTGGTTTCGGGGGGTTCATATCGCATTCCTTGGTTTTCTTCCGGTCAGACAGTAAACAATGGCAACTGAGATGGAGCAGGTGTTTTTGGAGATGGAGCTCGTGGATATTGAACAACAAATGCTGTTATTACAAAGTTTGAAGCGCAGGCGACGCAGAAGACATTTGCGGAGGTGGTCTGTCCGACCACTGAACCAGTCGAGGCTGAGAACGGGTGAGAACGGTGTTGTTATACTGTTGAATGGAAAAGCAACTGCCGGAAATGACGTTCTGAGCGGACCAATCACAGTCCTTGCCGTTCACATCTCGACGTGACGCGTAGTCAGGATTTTTTGGAGGCGCACGTCAGGCTACGGCGTAGGGTCCGCGTAGGGGTCTGCGTCGACGACGTAGCTACGCCGTCGCCGCATCGCAGAAGCATAAATCAGGCTTTAAAAATTTCCCCAATTATTCATATTTAAGCAAACATGAATATATATATATATATATATATATATATATAGATATAGATATATAGATATAGATATGTATATGTATTTATTTGAAGAAGTCTAAGCAGTGTCTCTTAAATGCAACTTAAAGCAAATTTCTTTTGTCATGTGTTGTTCTTATTCATATGTAACTTAGTATACCATGCAGCAGTAATTTCCATACCACGTGGACCAGCTTGACTGGAGATAGTTGGTGATGGCTCAGGCAGTCTCCTTTCCCTTTCACTGTCTGAGCCCTGCACGTTACCTGGTCTCTTGCTTTCTCCCTCCTCATCTTGGTGATACTCTCCCTCCTCCATATCTTCACACTGCAAATAAGGGTAGCTAAAATATAAGAAAAAAAACACTAAATTTGAGGAGAAAATTCTTAAAACAAGAGAAATTATCTGTCCATTTAGCAAGTTAAATTTACTTAACAAGAAATCTTGAAATAAGATTGTTGAATCTTAAAATAAGAAGGCCCTGATAAGTATTCTAAAGGGTTAAAATAAGCAAAAATGGCTGATTATTAGATCAAATTACTTGAAATCAAACTTCCTACAGCACAATAATAAGTGAAATATACTGAATATAAGCAAATAATTCTTGTTTAAAAAAATGGCTTCTTTATTTTAGCAAATTAAAGCTTCGTAACAAGAAGAAAACAACTAATCTAAGCAAAACATTACTCAGTATTGGTGAAAAACTTGTTTCTTGATACAAGTTGGCTCATCTTGAAATAAACCTAAATCCATATTAAAACTAAAACCAAAACCTTTAAACCAGAATATACTAAGAATATACATCTTATCAGAATCACAACCAGGATTGCAAGTATGAGTACCATCAACATTTATTAACAGCATATAATGACATGTACTGTACACCAGAAACAATGAGTTAGGGATGCTGCACACTTTTTATGTCAAATTTAAGACGATTTAAGACTTTTTTAAAGCAAAACAAACAGCAATAAACAAAACACATAATATGCTGCTGTAAGTGCTGTGATTTGACACGCGAAGAAGACAAAAACAAAATTATCATACATTTGTGCTACACTAGACCATGTAAAATATTTAAACATGTCTCAGTTCAAGTGCCATCTAACATTTGAGACCTAAGGACACTGAGGGAAAACTTGTGGCGTAGCTAGCCAAGTCAGGCACAAAACAAGTTATTTAAAGGCATTGCAAACAAACACCAACACAACAGACCTGACAAAATGCTGCCTGACATTCACCTATTTTTCAACGAATAATTTCAATTCAGCTATTGCTTTCCTGTATATGCTAGTAGCATCTTGATCATGGATGGCATCACCAATTACCTCGGTTTGAATGACAAAGAGGACCATGGCAACACATTTTGCGTATGTTAAGTGCAGAGTGTAGTAGTATGCCATCAATACCAACATTGTTTCTCAGAATTCCTGCTGGGGGAGGGTGCTCACAGGCATGTTTCCCACAGCGACACTGCTGGTTGTTCCATTAAAAAGCAGCACCGGAGAGGAGAGAGGCCGCTTCTCCTGGTATAGCCCAGGGTCCTCGCCTGGCTGGAATAAACCAAAAAGGACAATGCAATGAAGAGTTTACAGAGAAGCAGTGTGGTGCATCAAAACGGCTTCAAAGAGTGTGTTCATTGAACAGTCATTTTTTGATGAACTTATCACTTTGCAACTAATGAACTGAACCAAGAGCGCTATCAACAGATAACAACGCTCAGAAATTAACATTATTTAGATCACGTTTGGGACAGTGAACTTAGTTCTAAATTTATGAACTGTGAAAATTAATGATTTAAATGACTCTACTAAACTGAACTTTGAAGTAGTTCTTGTTAAGTGTGAACATGCACAACAATGTCAGTACATGAAGGGCACATTACAGTGAGTAGTAAAGTAAAGATAGTGAAATCCAATATGGAACAGAAAAATGGCCTTTTATGGAATGGTTTGAACATGGCTTCCATAACAATGGATTTGGTATATGCAACAGCAACTTACCTCCACGCAGATCCAAGGGGAAAGAGGGTTTCAGGACCTTCTCCCACACTCCATAAACCTGCACCTTAGCACAAAAGTCTGCCCATCTTCCCTTCATTTCCTCGATGTATTTGCAGTTGGTGCCACCAACGATGTGATGCAGCTCATCCATTGCCTAGGACAAAATTCTGTTCAGTTATTACAACCACTGAGCATGCTTGATGCAGGGCAGACTGCACAGAGAGAAGCACAGAGTACCAAGGAGGGAAGTCAAAAAGCTTTCTTTTCAAGTGTCTTTGAAGCAGGGATCTGCCTCAAAGATTTTTGTGGGTCGGTCTTCTTCCTTTGTAATATCTGCATCAATGAAAGCCCGCCTAGCCTTGAACTCAACGTCCAAAATTTGGGCAACATCGCCTTGGTTGGGTTTTGCGTTGGGCTTCTTGTGCATTTTGCTCAATGTTTTGTAGTGCCTCGCCTGCATCTTCAGACTGTCCTGGCCTGCTATAGAACAAGACAAGGAGGAAAAGACGTTTCAATGTAAACACATTAACACCAGCATCAGAGGCGAGAAATTATAGTTCATGGCATGTGTATGACTAAAATAAAATGCACAATTATGTTAGAAAGTAATTAGTCAATAGAGGCATATCATCATCGGTTGGTGTCTACAACTGGCTGAGTACCAGGCGTAGTGATACGTTTTTTCTTTGAGTATTTTTTTCTTTTGCTAAATAAGGTTGGTGAAGTCATTGTACTCGCTTCCTCTCCCAACATTTGTGTTATGATTCACGGACATTAGCAGTTAGCGTTGTCCGCTTGACCTATTGTCTGTGTAATCGGTACACCGTTGGTTGTACCCGTTTTTCGTTGTTGGTGAAGCCAGTGTACTCGCTCCCTCTCCCGACATTTGTACTGCTGTTATATCTGTGAGTAATTTGTACAACTTGTACCCGCTTTTCGTTGTAGTTTTCCTGTGTTGGTGAAGGCAGTCTGTGCACTCCCACTCCCATTATAGGTGTATATTACTACCTTCTGTAACAGCTGCTTCTTGAGCTGTGTTTGCTTTGTTTTGGTAGTTTAACAGGCGTTCTCGCTCGGCATACTTTAGTTTGTATTTTTGTGGCACCTGCGGTTGTGCACCATGGAGAACCCTCCACAGTGTCCCAGTGGAACCCGGTGAGATGTTTGGGTCGGCTGCTCTTGAGGCGCTTGAGCGTACAGTCCAGGCCAGACAGACTCGACAGCAGCTCTCTGGGCTTCACAGGAGTATGCCGCCTCCCAGTAGGCCTGGGGATTCTTTAGCTGCCCCCCAGCGCCGCTCTCAGCCACAGACTTACACCAGTGGATACCTTAGGTCTTAGCGACCGGTTCAACAGCATGCTCAACGAGGGGCTCAGGGCTTTCGAGCCCCTGAACGACTGCACTCTAGACAACCTTAGACCTTTGATGCTGCCCGTCATTCCCCCCAGGGCCTCTAGAGTCCGGGGGACCAGGCGCTGAGAGCCTGGGGCCGGTCGTCGGCTGTTTTTCCCAGCAGCAGCTCAGCTACTGGGCTGCTTCCACCACGGACCCATGGGTGATTTCCACCTTAACCCACGGTTACAAACTTCAGGCCGGTTCAAGATGACCATCATACGCGACCCGGAAAAAGCCCATGCCCTCAACCAGGAGTTGTCCGCCCTCCTGCCATCGAGCCAGTAGACCCCCTGCCACCACTCGGGGGGTTCTATTCGACTTCGAAGAAAGACGGTGGACTCCGCCCTATCCTCGACTTGAGGGGACTCAACAGGTTCTTCAAGGTCTTGAGGTTCCACATGCTAGGCACTGCAGAGGTTCTGCGTACCGTTGCCGGAGGGGAGTGGTTTACTTCAATAGACCTGAAGGATGCGTACTTTCATGTCCCCATAGCACCACACCACAGACAATTTCTGCGGCTTGCCTTGGCCGCCATTTCCAGTTCAGGGTGCTCCCGTTCACAGTCGTGGGGCATGAAGATCCTGCCGTATCTGGAAGACTGGCTGGTTTGTGCGCCATCCCGGTCTCAGGTGACCCGAGACACAGCGATTCTCCTCTCGCATGTGGCCCAGCTCGGTCTCAGAATGAATTTCCCAAAGAGCTGCATGGTCCCCTCACAGAGTACACTCTTTCTGGGGGTGACTCTGGATGCCGTTGCCATGAAGGCCTTGGTGCGTGGACGACAGCCTCCTTCTCCTCTTTCGGGAGGGTCGCTGTTTGCGCTATGTCCTGTATATGCGCCTCTTAGGCAAGCTGACGGCTGCTGCCACTGCGGTTCCCTTATCGTTGCTGTCACTACGTTCCCTTCAGTGGTGGCTGAACAGCTTCCACTTTGGATGCCAAGTGGCACCGGCACAGGAAACACAAGGGGCTCTATCTTGCACTCGGCACAAGTGACTTTGTACACTGCCGCTTGTGTAATTCCTATTTTGCACTCGGCGCACATCGGAGTTTTCCCTCCACAGACGCGCGTCCTTAAAAGGGAATGACTTAGCGCTCCGGGGGAGGTTCAGCGAAAAGAGGCGTGTTCTGGCGCAAACGTTCACTGGTGCTATTTTGCCGTTTCAGAAAACACTTGCGCAACAGACCAGGAAAAACCTGGTCTAAAGTCAGTGGCGCTTATTCAGATGCTATTTTAAGGGCGCATGCTTGGCCATAATGTAGCGTGTGCTCAACATGCATACACTTTGCTTCTCTCATTTACAAAGAAGCACATAGCTGTGAGGGTCCTAGAGTGGCAATGAGTGGAGCAGGTCAACCGAGATGGGGGAGGAGGAGTAAGGTGCACAACAGGAGCAGGTGGTGTGTTTGGAGACTTGAGGCGATGCGCCTGAGAGGCAGCAGCAACATCGCCACCCGGTCAAGACGGGCATTAATACCTTGCTGCATCCCGGGCAGTGCGTCCGGTCTGACAATGCTGCCACGGCGTGTAGTAGGTCTGGATCCTCTGCACCTTGGTGTTTGCGCTGTTCCGTCATCAGCTGGCCGTTGCGCACTGCTCGGCCGTGCGCACTGCTCCCGAGGTGCGATGTCATGGGGATGCCAGGCTTAGAAAAAATTATATCAATTTCCTCCCACGCCTGTTTAACCAAAGCTACTTTGGATGGATTTCTCCAATCCCCATACAATGCCACTTCTCGGTCTTTTACAGCCCTGACGAGAACGCCGGTCTCCTCGGTTGTGAACTGCTCCTGGTGTGCACCTGGCAAATGCGCCGTTATAATAGCAATCCGCCATGGAACAAGCGCGCCTGCTCTTAAAGGGAATGTGAGATGACGCTCTGATTGGTTTATTGCACATTACGCCCAAACCACACCTATGACTAATGTAGCTACTTCAGACCAACCCATTTTAGATTTGCGCCGGGCGCAAGAGTCATTTATCCCGCCGGCATAATAGCAACAGCGCCTGAGATCTGCCCACAAAGCTACTTGCGCTTTGCGCTTGAGACTTGCGTTTCAGATAGTCGAAATAGGGCCCAAGGTGTCACAGTGTTGTGTTGTCTCCCTGCTCTGGCTCCATGGAGGGAGAGATCATTTCTCCTTCAGGGCATGCCCATGGACTCCATTGCATCCCGTCGGGAGACTGTTACAACAGATGCCTCCCTCTCAGGGTGGGGTGCTGTGTGGCAGAACCGGACAGCTCGGGGGCTTTGGTCTGCACAGGATGGATCTCCTGTCTCAGTTAGAGGGCCAGATTTGGCATCCCGACCCTCATCGCCTGCAGCTTTGGATTTGGCCACTGCAAGGCCCGACCCGCTGCTGACAGAATGTTCAACACTAACACTGTCCAACATAACATATTGAATGCTAGGGCGCCTTCTACCCAGATGCAGTAAGAGAACAGGTGGCAACTGTTTTCTGTATGGTGTCCGGACAGGAGTGAGGACCCCGTGCACTGTACAGTTCCAAAAATTCTGGAGTTCTTACAGTCACTTTTGAATGGCGGATGGTCCCCTGCTACTCTTAGGGTAGACGTGGCGGCCATTTCCTCTCAACATGCTCAAGTTGATGACAACACCGTGGGATGCCACACACTTGTGTCCCTTTTTCTAAAGGCTTTTTCTTGAGGTTACGACCCCCACAGGCACAGAGAGCTCCAGCATGGGAGCTGCCCCTCGTGCTGGACGCTTTGTGTCTGCCTCCCTTTGAGCATCTGGCACAGGCAGAGTCAAACCTTAACCGACCTATCCACCTGGCACAGTTTATCCCCCCTGCAGTGGAGGAAAGGGTAGGACTGCTGTGCCCTGTAGGGGCTTTAAGAGTCTATATAACCTCGACCGCACGCATGAGACGGTCAGAACAGCTGTTCCTCTGTTATGGTGGTCCTAAGAAAGGCTCTGCTCTCTCCAAACAGCGACTGTCGCATTGGATTGTAGATGTCATCACCCAGGCATATAAACACAGTGGTCACCCCCTGCCATCTGGGGTGAGGTGCCACTCTACTAGGGCTGTCTCTACATCATGGGCGGCTCTGCGTGGCATGCCCCTGGGGGACATCTGTGATGCTGGCCGTCTGCCCGCGTTGTTACAGCTAACAGCCCTCTTCTCCTCGAGTGTTTACATCATAAAGCTTAGCCAAACCTCGACTGGTGTTTACTGCTGTTAAGTTGTAGTAACGCGGATGCAATTTAGCAAAAGCAGTTACAAGAGAAAAGTGTAACCCCATATTATTATTTACCTTTATGTAGCCAGGTAAGTTGATTGAGAACCTGCTCTTATTTGCAGTGACGACCTGTAATTAGCTACTGCCAGCAATTTTCAACTGTAGTTTTCAGTAAGCCACAGTTGCCTCCAATCACCTTTCTACCAGCAGAATTGTTTTTTAGCCATGTAAAACGGTTTATAAACTTTATATATATTATCAAAGAAACAATGTGACATGATTAGTGATCATAGTTTCCAATGAATAATAAAAAATCGACATAAAAACAGGTGTTCCTGTGGCTATTGTAAACAAATGCCTACAGAACCTGAGAATATCTGCTGTATGGAAATACCACAAGTAAGTGTAAACACTAGGCAAACAAGGTTGTCATTTTGCTCTCTTTTCTCTAATCTATTGTCACTCATTTACCTTTCATTATTTCTAGGTTACACGAAGACTACAGCAGCTTCCTGAGACACCATAATGCATGGTGGACCACCCTGGCCTGTAACCTGTCTGCCTGAATGTATCTGCATTGCAGAATGCACTGAACATTTATCGGGCAGACTATGAATCTTTACGTCTGAGGGGAATAGTGCAGTCAGCTTTTAGTCACATAAATACTATTCATTTATCGTAAAAGTGTTATGATTAAAAGTACATAACTGCTTCTTCTATCTTACATTGTTTATAGTTTATTATCTTTTACTTATTACCATGAAAATTACATATCAAACAATGAAAACACAGAACAGTTAGGAAAGATGTTTTAATTGTAAGAAACATTTGTAAACATGTGTTGACATGAATGAAATAATAAGAAGAAAATACATATCTGAAGTGAAACAGTTTGACTTTATATATTAACTTCAATATCAATATGAAAATAATAAAGAAAGTATCTAGTTGCCATGGGTGTAAACATTCAGTGCTGACTTTATATTGAATTGTGTTTAGCCAATATAGCCTACATAAGCTTTGTAAGGTGGTGCTGGGGCTCTCTGGGGCGGAGAGTGAGAGTTGTGCTGCCCGTCTGTGTGGTCCGAGAGGTCTTCAGGGATTATGAGTTTCAGCACCTCCTTCACATATGGGGCAGGGTCCTGGAAAACCTTCTGGAAGATCAGGTCCAACAGAGCATCACCACAGTCTGCAGTGCAATAAACGAATGCATGTTTACAGGAAAACTGCAGTAGAACCAAAAAGCCTTGTGCTGCAGTGTTGTAAAGTGTCTCTTATTTCTCCTAATTACTTCTCATTTATACATTCTCATTATTTATTTTGAAAACCATCTTAAAAGAATTCAGATTTTAAGTGTTTGTTTTCAACCTTTTGTGTGATGTCTGTGTGTCCATGTTTATTTTAATTTGAGAGGTTCAAATAAAAGATTGTAAAACTTACAGAATGTCGTGTCTGTCTTCACGGGTTTGGCTCTGCACTCTCCCTTCCAGGACTTTGGAAAGCTCAGTTTGAAAAGACGATCTCCTGATGATGTGGTGGCTTGTCCTCTATCAGCATTCTTATTGTGATGCAGTGCAGCCAGTCAGAGTCTTGAACAGTAAAAAGACAAACATGAAAACAATTGCAAGAAATGGGCAAATGTTCTCAACAAGTAATCACAGTTTAATTTACCTGCACAGCATTCCCAGATATGGATAGGAGTAACACATGACAGCACTGTTACAGTATAATTCAAGCACTAAAGACTGCAACGCCTTACATTACTCTAATCCGACCACTTTATTTCAGTAACGAGTAATCTAGCGTTAATATTTCCAAACCAGTAATCACATTGAAGTTATTTATTGAAGTCACTGTGCGTTACAATTATTGTCATTTTCATTCGTAAAAATATATATTTTTGCTTTCTTCTTGTCTCTGGGAGTGATGTCACTTACGTCTCAAGTCACGTTTTAGCCATGAGGATAACTCACGTGTACACCACGCAGCAACACAAAAATGGAGGGAGGAGAGAGATGCGTGTTTCCTAGCTGGAAATATACTCATTATGCTGAGTTATTTAAAACAAAAAAGCACAAATGCTTGGTCAAGGGCCCAGCCCGGCCCGGCTCGGGCAGAGAATCTAAGCTCTATGTAGCAGTCAACAGTACACTCGTATTGCCCCGGCCTATGCCAACATATTCCAGCTTAGAAAACATTTTCAAATGCATTATTTCACAAAATCCTGAAAGCTTAGACCCGGTGGAGGGTGTGTGTATGTACCGCTTGACCGACCGTGTCTCTGGGTTTGCATGTGGAGACCGTGTTGATCGCGAACTAGGGGCTCGCGGTTAGCATTAGCTTGAAAGCTCACGGTTAGCGTTAGCTGGTACTATGTGACACTGCTTGGTTAGTTCGTGTAAAATTGCTAAATAAACACAGCTAAATACTTGTACATGCAGACATTTCCCTGGGACACGCATTACATAGTGTGCAAGATCAGAAACGTACTACACACAATGATTCTGCTTTAGCACTAACGTTAACTTGTGTGGTCAGGGAAGCTAACGTTAGCGGTTAGCCGCTAACCTTAGCTTGTTCTCAATGGCAAAACACACAGTACATCAGGCATGAGTTCAGCCTAATCTACAGAAACACACAGCACATTATTTGTATACTTACATGTCCTTGGTCTGCATGTATTCCTTTGAGTAAAAGTCTGCCGACCACTCATGCCTTGTACTGGCCCAAGTTGGTGAAACAGTCAGTGTCAAAGTGGTTCGCACACACCAACAGTTTTTTGCCAACTTCAAAAATAAATCATAAAAATAAATTCAATCCATGCCGCTCTTTTGTCCTCTGCAGCTGGGAGATGATGGAGTGTGTTGTGCTGGTCCTTGCAGCCAACAACAGAGCATTTTTCCTTGAGTTTGGCCATGGTGATTTCAGTAGCGTAATGGCGGATCTCCGAGACCGGAGCTGTACCTGGTGGGTGGAGACACCGTGCGGTGAAGGGAGGGGCAGTGGGGTAGCCATATGCAAATGTGCGGCCGTCGACGTCGACAGCCGCAGCAAATTTGACTCGTGTATCTGGAAACTGCAGGCAAGACCCCTTTAGAAACCTGTATCTCACTCAAAAAAGCATGGATAGTCTTTTTTCAAAGTTTCTCGGCGTGTGGCAGCACCATTGACCCACAATAACACCCCAAATCCCAGAAAAAGTCAGTTTTTCATAATATGGGACCTTAAATACTTTTAACAACATAAGAAAGGTCAAATATGCTTGCATTATGAAAATGTTTATTCAACACTTCAAATCATGCAGGAAAATAAATCGAGGGTTGTCTGCTTTTGGCGAGGGGGGGGCGTCGGGCTCTCTGTATCTGCCGTCTGTTTGGCTTGCAAGTGGTGTCCACTGACACTGCACGTTTTTCTTCTTCGCCTTTTTCACGCAGTGTGCTGCTTTCTGTCAGTCACTATCACACTGATGATCGCCATGGCTCCGGTGCAGCAAAACAATAAAAAGTACGACTTGAAATTCAAACTTTCTGTCGTGATATATTCAGAGGAAAACTCGGGAGAAGTAGCCGCTAAACGTTTCTCTGTCGACCCCAAGAGAGTGAGAGAAACGGAGCTTTAGCGTCTGTCCGAGGACGACAGCAGCAGGGCCAGGCTGCCTGCTGGAGGGAGGAAGAAGGCTAGTGAGGAGCCTGAGATAAATAATAATATATATATATATAAAAATAAGTGTGTATATATATATATATATATATATATATATATATATATATACATATATATATATATATACATTAGGGCTGTCAGGCGATTAAAAAAATTAATCTAATTAATTACAGGATTTGTAATTTATTAATCTTATTAATCGCATTTTAATCTCATATCTGCTAAAGGTACACAAATAAAGAGTTCGAATTCTAGGACATTACAAAATTGTATTGCATGACTAATCAATTCAATACACTAAGAAGAGAAGAACTTGCCTTTCAAAGGCCCTAGCAACAATGTGCTGGCCTCGCTCCCCTGAGTCGCGTCCATGTCTGTTGTCATCCTGCTTTGACTAGCGACTAGGGGTGTTTGGTGTAAGGATACACCAAACTCACCATTCGGTTTGTATCACGATTTTTGACCCACAGTTCAATACAAACCTCGATTTTTTTTCTTTCTAAATTAAACATTTTTTATTTATGTAACATTTCAATAATTTATGTATATGATACTTGTCTGATAGTATCAGAGGTGCAGTATTGTGGAGGGTGTGTCTATCTGATGGTCTGTTAACTGCACAGATCCTTCACTCAACTTATTACAGAGAAATGTCCCACAAAACAACGTTACAGAACCAAACTAGGTAACGTAGTAACTGTAACTGTCTTTGGCAACAAGATAAAAATACCACAGCTGTACATGGATAAACGTCCTTCCTCCCGCCCGTCCTACAGACTCCTCGTCACATTTCTGCCATGCGTCTGTCACCGACAATTAACTTTACCTCACCGAGTGTTTCTGATGGAAAAAAAATCTCCGCGACGGTCAGCCCTCCGGACCGAGACTTCAGTGAACTTAACCCCGGAAGACGCTCTCTGTCGTTTTTGATTGAGAGGAGAGACACCGGGGTAACCCCTTAAACACACACACGTCATCATCATGACGTATACGGTCGCATCTCTTTAGGAGCCGCAGCGCCGGCTTTCTGTGTGAATTACACAGCGGTTCGTCTTTACAGCGATGTTCCGCTCTGTGTGAACGAACAACGGCGGAGAATTGGCGAACGACCGCTGCGGTGTTAATGTGGTTACAGCTCATAGGGCTGATCTGGACTGGAAGTTGTGTCGCGATTCTGCCTTCTCACAGCGCGAGACAGGTTTGTGGATCTGAGTGTCCCTATTTCAGCTTCGCTAGTTCCTAGATGCTAGTGCTACAGTGACGTGCCACTGCCAATAGCCTACGGATCATTCAATGGGCCAAATTTAAAATGCTCGCGCATTGAATTGCTACTCAGAATCTCAGAATTAATTGCGTTAATTTTTATAACGCGCTAATTTGCAGTGTAATTAATTAATCTAATTAACGCGTTAAACTGACAGCCTTAATATACATATACTAGTGCATTGCCCGTTGGAAGCATGTATTCCTATAGAAAAGTGGGAGGTTAAGTAGCTTTTTCATGGATGGCCAAATGAGGCTGAGTTTGAAGGTGGGACATCATGGATATAATTGGCCGTTTTTGACTACTTTTGATTTTACCATTATATTTCAACGTAAAAACTATTTACCTTGCCTTGTTTGGTGTCATTATTTTCAGCACAACCTCATGTGTGACTGAGGTTGTTGTTTGCTAAATTTGTGCATGAGTTTTTGAAATTTACAAAGTTATATGTAACTAATTACATTTAAATGCAGGCAATGCCTCAGGCTTAGGCATGAAGATCTGCACTGCCTGCTCAACATTCAGCCGTCTCCCCATTGTTTTGACTCACAAAACAAAAAAAACAACTACAATACACATTAAGTACAGTACACCAAACACTACATAGCACACTAACTATACACTCCAAACAGGCTTTAAGTCACAAATCTCTCAACTCTCAAAACTCGCTATCTCTGTCACCATCATTGCTGCTGTCAATCTTTCGCCGTTGTCCCTCCTACCTGTTTTTATCGTTTCTTCCTGCACCAAACACATAGCAAACGTGACGGCCATGTTCGCAAAAAAGCGTGGCTTTAAGGTTAAAGAATTATGAAAAATGGTTCGGGCAGAAATTAAGAAAGCCAAAATTAACTCCAAAGATGAGATTGAGAAATAATTCAGAAGTAACAACCCTAGAGTTGCTTGGAATGGTACAAGAAAAATGACTGGCTGTTTTGGGAAGGGGAACACAGGAGTTAGACTTGCTGGTTTTACCTCTGATAATGAGCTTGCTGATAATTTAAATGAATTTTATTTGAGATTTGACAAGCATAATTTTACAGAACAGTTTGACAATCTGAGACATATGACTAAGTCATCCCCTAATAATATTGATACTGACACTGGATTTGTGGTTAGGTTACTCAAGCAGACTGACAGTAGAAAGAGCCCAGGCCCAGATCAGATCTGTGGAAAGGTGCTTAAGACCTGTGCAGAGCAACTGGGGGGTATTTTTCAGTACATTTTTGTGGAATGCCTCGAAAAACAGTGGATTCCTGTTATTTGGAAACACTCCATTGTTGTCCCTGTTGCAAAGTGTTCTAATCCCAAAGCCCTAAATGATTTTAGACCTGTAGCCTTCACTTCTCTAGTCATGAAGGTGTTTGAGAAGGTGATGAAGCAGGTGATTCGGGTGAAGGTGCAGGAGTCCTTAGACCCCACGCAGTTTGCATATGGAGTTGGTAGAAGTGTGGAGGATGCCACACTGACATTGCTGAACAGCCTTTCACCTCTCTTGTACATTCTATACACCAACAGTTGCAGTAGTCAGTTTGATAACAGACAAATCATCAAGTTTGCTGATGACTCTGTCATAATTAGCCTGCTAAAGGGAGGGAAATTAGATCATGGCCCAGTGGTGAATGACTTTGTCACTTGGTGTAAAGACTCCTATTTGGAACTTAACGTGTCCAAAACCAAGGACATGGTGATTGAATTTAGAAGGTCTGCACCTACTCCCAAGCCTATAGAGATATGGGGTTGGAGGTGGAACTAGTGGAAAGCTACAAATACCTAGGAACTGTACTGGATAATAAATTATGTTTCCAGACTAATGCAGAGGCTATCCATAAGAAGGTCCAACAGCGTCTCTACTTTTTAAGAAAAATGAACACGTTTAATGTATGCACAAAAATGATGACATTGTTTTATAAATCTATTATTGAGTCAGTCCTGTCTTTTTCTGTTATTGTATGGTCTGGCAACCTTAACCTTGCTGAGTGAAACAAGCTGGGTCGGTTTGTTAGTGTTGTTGGCAAGGTTATAGGGGTGAAGCAATCTCCACTCTGTGACTTATACGACCGTCATGTCCTTAGGAAGGCTCTGGCCATTTTAGACTGTGATGACCACCCCCTCTATAGAGAGTTTGTGCTTCTACCCTCAGGTAGAAGGTATAGAGTTCCCACCCATAGGACTAAATGTTACAAACTCTCCTTTGTATGTACTGCCATTAATATGCTGAATTCGCTCTAAATGATCACAATGGTCATCATTATTATTATTAACAAAAGATTAGGATGAAGATTTTATCCTGTGGGTAATGGGGGCGGGACTAGATAAGCTTTGGCTTCTCCCGCTTTTCCCTTTCGGCCATGTGTATTGTATTATTTGAACAATGATGAAATGTGATGATGATGAATCGACATGCCCGAAATAAACAACATAAACAAATAAACAATAAACAACTACACTTTCTGCTTCTTTTGCACACTGGACCTTTGGACTACTGCTTATCTTGGCCTCTCCATGTAGTGATCTTGCACTGTATTTTATTCCATGTACTCGTCTTTGTCTATCTGTGTTGTAATGCTGTCTCCATTGCTATTTATTATCTTGTGTGTTGTGTCGTTGGTTGTGTGTTTCTTAATACCTGGCTGCAACGTAATTCCCCCCCGTGGGATAATAAACTTGACTTGACTTGAATGGTGATTGAAGATGCAACTCTAACAAGATATATAACTTACATTTTGAAATATTATAACATTGGAATACTCCTGTTTCTCATCATTTTCCAGACCCATACACCTATCAGTGAAGTGATCGAAATGATAGAGACAACAGAGAAGGTCTCCTTTCCGAACAACGAGAGGCATACCTTCATTTTGAGACCCTTACCAACCATGACTACACTTGCAGTTGTGTGTCATGTGGATACAGCCCAGCGGTTGTTGTGATGGACCTTCACAAGAAAGGCGTTTTCAATATGCCAGGTGAGTTTGATAAGCTGTTATTTAACATATTTTAGCTTCATTGTCTGCGTAGCACCTCATCTCTCTCTGAATTTTAGTAAATGTAACATCATATTAACCATGCCCTTAAATAACACTGCATCAACTGTCGTGTTCAGAGTGTTTTTAGTAATTGAGCTATGAATAACAAACTATTGTTTTAACAGTGAGTGAAATCCCAAGTCCACCTGATAATTGCGATGGTCATGTGGACATAAACAACTTCTGGGACGCTGTGGCCACAGAAATGATCCGTCATGGATTAATTCCATGCAAGTCTTATCAAAAGACAGAACAGCTTAAGAACAGTTGGAGAGAGAGTATAGTATATTAATATGTTTAATTTTGTGATAATAATGCTAATACTCATCACATATGCTCACAAAGGTGGTCGGAAGAACCCTTTTGTTGTGCCCCTGAGTTACCATCACTGGGCCCCCTGGATTGCCCCACACACCCGGAGGTCAAATTCAGTCTTAAACACATAATTTGAAAAAATGCAAAGTGATGAAATGATGGGGATGATGAAAACCTTAACGACGATGAGAAAATTAATGTGGAGCGGCTCACGGATGAGCTTGTGAACTTGAAGGTGAATTAGTTGATGAAATATGTAAAAAACAACTTCTTTGTGCTAACAAAAAATATGTCTATGCTTTATTAACAATATCAACTTAATTGCATTTTCACAACAGGTAGAGGCACTGTGCAAACAGTGTGATGTGGACGACAAGGGGTCCAAGGTGGATCTTGTCATGAGACTGTCTGAGAAAATGTCTGGTAGAGTCACCTACAACAAGGTGTTTGAGAAGGTGTGGGGTGCTTCTGGTAAGGGAAATGACATGGAATGTTGAAGATCATTCCACTTTGTTCATGTTGTTGTGTTAAAGAAATTACAGAATCATTATGTAGTTATGCAGGTTAGCTATACATGCTCCTAATGTCAGTTATTACTGTTTTTTTCCTGTTGTTTCACAGGTGGTTGAGCAGTTGTCACCTGTCCATGTGAGGTTGTGTATTCAGTCAAATTCAACCTTAGAGCAGAGAGTCCACATGACTTTGTGGATCTCTTGCTGTCCTGGAAACACTTTCCCAATGTCAGTATACGATTATGCCAGGGGGCTGGCACTGCATGCCAACCACAGGCAGCCAGGAATATTTGCCCCTTTTCAAGGAAGGTTACTGGATCCCACCCCAGAGAACGTTAAGCAGGCCTCAGAGGGCAAGGTTCATGTCAACATGCCTTGAAACCCGAAACTTCCAAAGATGCCAGCTGACAAAGATGGTCACCCTCTCACTGGGTCCTCACAGCATTTTGCTTTGAACGATGCGTTCCACCAGGGCAACAGCAAAGACCAGAGGGAGGTTCTGAGAAAGCTGGAGCTTGTGCCTGAGCTTGCTGGTCTTATTAACAGCCAGTGTGTGGAGCCGCTGTTTCCAGGGATGAGAAAGAACAATTACTATTTGAATCTGACAATCCCATCAACACACATATTTCTACAAAGAAATATACACCATCATTACAACATGGCAAGGAACCAAAAAATGAAAAACCAGTACAGCAAGATTGTTTCTCCAGATGTTGCAATGTAGCGTGACAGCCATGGAAGGGTCGTCTTAGGTTTGCTATTGAATATTTATGCACATTTGTTGTCTTCATCTACTTGAGACAATAATGTTCTATAGATCATTCCCCATGAGCTGGAACGACAACGACACCCTGTCTCCGCCTCTGCATTTGGGTCCTAAGATATAACCTCACCATAACACTATCCCTTGACTACACATTTCAAGTCTCCAAATCCACACACACACAGACCGACTGCAACCGTCATATTCTGCTGTCTCTATAGACCAGAGAGGGACAACCTCCATACATTTCTCACATCCAGCCAGAGGACAAACACAATTTGAGCGTACTCCCTACATATGGGAACACAGTCATCTGCCATCCAGCTAAGAGGTCAAATGTAGCTCATGATGTGCATCTCACTGAGCTTGAATCAACTGTAATGATGGCTGGTATCTGAGCTTCTTCTCCTGTGTAAGTGTTAGCTCCTCTATTAGCCTTCCTCTGCACCATCACCAGCCCTCTCAGAGCTACAGATTGCACCATATCTTTGCTAATTGCTATTTTTTATTTATTTATTTATTTTTTGTGGTTGGTTTGAGCTTTCTCAGTGACAAATGAAGACTGGGAAAATCTTATCTAGAGTGATCATAGCATCAATTAGCAACACTGACAAGAAATTCAAGAAAAGCCTCTAAAACAAGTCAGATAGCATACACAAACCCACACAACCTTAGCCTGTTCTGTCATAGACAACAAATACTATCTCAGTGCAACTTTGCACGTCATGTAAATACTATGA
The DNA here is from genome assembly GCA_963678695.2 of Diplodus puntazzo. NCBI lineage: Eukaryota > Metazoa > Chordata > Actinopteri > Spariformes > Sparidae > Diplodus > Diplodus puntazzo. The sequence continues at coordinate 4,870,860 of OZ023165.1, read as the reverse complement.
CTGTATGTTTATTTAGTGTACTAAATTGTGTCCATTCAGGTCTGTCAGACCAGTCCACAATACCAAAAACTGACAAACAACAGATAGGCATCCTGCAACGGGAATGCAGGCCCAGTTTTTTTTTTAAATAACCAGTGACTGACCATGGGGAATTCTAATAGAGCTATGCCCCCCCCAGACACACACACCATTAAGATAAACTATATGAATGAGTCTCTGGCAGAGTGGGGCCTCACCAATCACCTAATTCATATGGTTGTTATCTGAGTCTTGTACTGAGAGACAAGAATTACTGTTTCTCAGGGTGAGATATTGGGGTTTCTCTGTGGTGTTTATAGTTGAGGGAAATATATCAAATGCTCAAAAATCAATTGAAATCTTTTGTATCATTATTGAGGATGAGATCATAAAAGGGAAAGCCAATACTCATGATTATTTATGGTTTTATTTCTTATGACGATGAAACCAGATGACTTCTTCAGGTGTTGCTGCCTTTATGGTTTATCTACAAAGTGTCTCACACATCACAGTTTTCAGCTAGTTTGTGAAATATTTCCCTAGAAAGTTGATATAAACACAAAAAATTCCATGACTATACAAGATACCTGCCAATGAACAAACAAATCAATGTAACTTTATAATGTTTGTAAATGTAAATACAGGACTAATACTTGTATTACTTTTCTACAATTCTATTACTTACTTTTTTTTAAATTCAATAAATATAAATACAGTATTAAATTTGAATATAACTCCATATCATGTTTTGTCAGACAAACAACGTGACAGTATAATTAAACTTCATAATACGTCATGAAACCAAATTAAAATCAAATTAACTAAATTGACATTACAGTTGTCACTCAATACCAGTTTTCGTTGGGCAGCTGTTTTGAGCCTGTTTTTTAAGTGTTGTTCATCCTGGAGATGCTGTCTGAATCCAGTCAAAACATTTTTGCCACAACAGATCAACACTGACAAATATAGGACATTGCAGAATACATTTTAGGAAACTATCTGTAACCCACATATAATATGCAGTCACTAAAGGGTTAACTACTTCAGCACCAATCACATGATGTACGCAGAGGGTGCACTTGTGCTATTGTTAAGTCAGACACAAGATTTTTCCCATAGCATGAAGTTGAATGAAAGCTACAGTTTATTTTGGCAAGTCCTAGTCAGTGGTCTCTCTGGTACAATGGTAGATGAGAGAGTGATTGAGTTTGGGGGCACAATATGGGTCCATTGCGAGAGTATTTGAGGGCAAATGTTCTGATGCTGATTTCAAGAACATAGCTTTGGTTGAGTTTCAATATTGCACAGCTATTCAGATGCTGCAGGATGACTTGCCATGTCACAGATCCTCTTCTAATCATAACATTTCCCACCACATCCAGCTAGACTGTTAATTTAGGCTCAATCCTACCTCAACCCTACCTCTTTGAGTAGAAAAGTAATACAAAAATGAGTGGAACAGATTTTGAAAACTTTACTGGTAGGGGTAGTTGGTCATAATTCTACAAAACAAGGCCATCCCGTGGAACATAAGAGCTTGACAAAAGCAATACACTCCTGAAAAACACTGTTGCAGTATGCGTCTGACCAGGCTCTGACTAACCTAACCACTCACTATAGCATGACTACGAATATTGAATGTATTCCATCTCCACTCAAACAGGTTTCTGAGGTTCTACCTGGTGGTAGCAAACTAACCTACCAGTTATCACCTGTACAACCTGAAGTCCAAAGAGTGGGGGTGGAACATTTTTAAGAGTAGTGACGCAAATTCCACGCATTACAGCTTATTCAAGTTGAAAACCTCCGTAAAAACTTCTTGTCCTCGCCAGGAGGTTGATTATAACATCTGGACAGTGATGCCATTGTTACTAAGTAACACATTACTCTAATCTGACCACTTTTTCTAGTAACGAGTAATCTAACGCGTAGTTTTTCAAAGCAGTAATCTGATTGAAGTTATTTATTCAAGTCACTGTGCATTACTACTATTTTCGTCATTTTCCTCACTAAAAATGTATATTTTTGCTTTCTTCTTGCGTCTCCGGGAGCATGTCATGTACGCAACAAATCACGTTTTTCAGCACGAGGACAACTCACGTGTTACACCACGCAGCGACACAAACACAAACAATCGAGAGAGGAGGAAGATGCACGTTTTGTAGCTGGAATACAGTCATTATTTTGAGTTCGTGTCAGCTAAAGATGAGAATATTAAGGTTCGTTGTACACTCCGTGCTGGTGACAAAGTACTATCAAGCTTCAAAAACACAACGTCAAATTTGAAGTCGCAGCACAGTTAAGTTTACAGAGCAAGTCCCACCTGGTGGTGTTAAGCAGAAAGCTGCGAGCAAAGCCACGGCCTCAACGTCTGCAAGCAACAAAGGCTGGTGCTGGTGCAAAACAATTATGTGGGGGAGAGTTGAAGAAGTTGGTCTTGCGGTATGTTGTAGAGGAAATGCAGCAAAAGCTAGGGTCTACAATCCTGGAGAGCTAGCAAGATTTGAAAGTGGCACCACCTCTAAAGCCCCCCCTCCCCTCATCCCTTCAGTGCTCCGTCCAAAGCCACGCCCCCACAAACACATCTGGCAGTGGGACTCAGCAGGGAGAAGGAGTGTGCTGAATATTTCCGGCATCGGTGAAAGTGACGTGCACACGCGCGGAGGAGGGAGGGACAGAGGGGGGCGTAGGCAGAACGAGACATGAAGGCATCTGATTGTTTTTTTCTATTCGGGCGAAATAGCATGGATTGGTCAGCTTTTTCTCAGTCCTGCAGCTGCCACAGAGGTCTGAATACATAATGTATTGACTACTCTCAGAATAGAAGGACCATTTCACCCAGTATAACAAAATGTGTTTCTGAACAACACTACAGACCCTAGCTTTAAACACGGTTGACTTGCCCTTGTTTCGTGCCATAATAGACACGATTCCACTACTATCAATGCCGTGCTGCCTAACAGAACATGTTTTTCTTCCTACCTAGAGAAGGACAGAAATCTGAAGGCTGAATGTTTATGAGGGGGGGGGTTCGGCACCTGCTGAATGTTTTAATAAGTAAATTGTAATCTAACTTAGTTACTTTTAGAAACAAGTAATCACTAAAGTAACTAAGTTACTTACGAAAGGAGTAGTCAGTAATCAGTAATCAGATTACTTTTTCAAGGTAACTGTGGCAACACTGCATCTGGAGTAGTGATGCCAAGTATAACATCACAGATGCAACATCTGACCAACAAGTGATCAGAAAGATTGTAGAAAGCTCCTTCTGCCAGCGACAAACATTTTGAAGCATCTTGAGCCTCAGTCGAGCCCCCGTGACTATTTGAGTGTTATTGACACAGCTTAAGTTATGCCTAACTGTACATTCAGACCAAAGGCGCATAAAGAGGGAAATGATCCCGGAAGTCATTCATTGTGTATTGGGAGCCAGGTGGACAAGGAGGGAAAGGTGGAAATGGCGGAGGCGGGTGGAATAGGTGGATTAGGAGGGGAAAAAAAGTAAAAAATCCTCCAACTTTATGTAATGAGCTATGACGCGTCTTGGTGGAAACGGTGGAATAGCCATGCGATAACCAATGGGGATGTCTCGTTCTGCTGTCGTCCCTCGGTCAGGTCGGTCTCAGAGAACAACCCGCGTAGTTTTGGTTCCTACAAACATTCGTTCCGAGATGGCGCTGGAAATGTTGATTGCTGCCGTAGAAGAACACTCGGTCCTCTACGATTTGACCCTGTTCGCGTATAGGGATTAGAGTTTAGATCGGGCCCACAAAATCAAGCCCGACCCAACCCAAGCCCGGCCCGGCCCGACACATTAACTGTAATTATGAGCTGACCACTTTTTTCAACGCGTTTATATTGTCAAACCAGTAATCAGATTAAGGTACTTATTCAAGTCACTGTGTGTTACTATTATTTTTGTCATTTTCCTTAGTAAAAATATATATTTTTGCTTTCTTCTTGCGTCTCAGGGAGTGATGTCACATGTGCAACAAGTCACGTTTTTGGCATGAGGACAACTCACTCACGTGTTAGACCACGCAACCACTCAAACAGCATGGAGGGAGGAGAGAGATGCGCGTTTTGTATCTGGAAATACAGTCATTATTTTGAGTTATTAAAAAAATACAAAACACAAATGCTTGATCAAGGGCCTGGCCCGAGTATAGTGGAGGGAAATATTGAGCTGACTAATGGGGATCAATTAAAGACGGCCGATGCGTGGAGGAAGGTCGCTTTTAATTGTGTAATATGTTTGTAAGAAAGGAGAGAAATTATTGCATACTAGTGTTGCAACGTAGCATGCTAGCATGCTATTTAATGACTTTATCAAGTAACTTTCCGTGATCAACGATGTCGGTAAATGGATGGGCTGCTACAGCAGTAGTTGCGTGGTGGTGTTTAACGCGAGTGGTGTGCGGGCCCTTTGAATTTAGAAGCAAGGACGAACAGGGTGACAAAAGCGACTTAAGCAACTTAGGTGGAGTGGACAAGGCGGACAAGGCGGATTTTCCTCTTTGTACACTTTCGGTCTGAACGCACAGTAACTGCTGAAACAGTTCTGCAGGGGAAGCTGAGGAAGACAAGCAAGGTGCCAAATCTTGCCCAATGAAGCAGCATCCTGGAATAACCAAAGCTAAAGTGCCTTGGCTATAGAAGCCAAGATCTGAGAGTCAAAGGATGCATTTCAACCGACTTTACTGAGCCTCTTCAGAAAGTCAATCACTGTTCTTTTAGTACATTTAGTGACATGCTAATTTTGCGTGTTACATTACCATGACAATATGTTTACAAAGAAAATGAAAAACACTATTTGCACAACTTTTCTTGAAAGCATCCACGGATGAGTCTCAAATAAAAGCCACCACCAAGACTGTCAAGTCTAAGAAGTCTAAGCTAAAGAGATGGCTGAAAAATGGCCACAACAGAATGTTGGAAAAGCCAACAAGAAAGCTCAGCCCTGGTATTGCATTTACTTTAGTGAAGATGGACACATTGCCCCATCCTGCAGCATTGAGCCAAATCCTGTGCCTGTTGAGACTTAACAGAAACAACCAAAAGAGAAGCAGGAGTTATGGGAGGAGCAAACTGGGCTAGGTTTAAACTAGGTTCTGTTCCTTTTGAGGGGCAAACAGAAACAAAGACAAACTACAGCTGTCCCAAACCTGAACAGGATACCTCAAATTATCACACAACTTAAAGCACCTATCGAAAACACCAAAAGGGCCAATGAGAAAACATGCACGGGCCGCAATACTGTGAATGGACCTGATTGTGGCCGCTCTAGTCAATGCTCATGTTTCCACCAGCTGTGCCACAGCATGTCTCAGCAGCGTCCCAGAAGCAGCTCTCTGCTCTCCTCCATGGAGAATACACAGCGTGTCTATTTTTTAGGGAGGCAGTCGCGTCAAGTTTAAGTGAGCAGATTTTGTGGAAATCTGATGCCTTCACATCACAGATGACGAAGAAAGGCATTAAAACATGTTTCTGAGGCTACAGGTAAAATATGAATAAGAAAAAGAATAAAGACAAAAAGTTGAATCTTTTCATTGAACAGCCAAATCCAATTAAACTCATGAATCCCTAAATAGGGTAGGCCTAAAGCTCTATCACAAGGCTGCCCATTTTGTGGCCCAATTATATTTGGCCCGTGCCTTGCCCATTGTATTTTTTTTTTTTTTTTTATTCGTGCCGTCAGCGCTCAGATTCTCTCATTGATTATTATTCATTGGTGCACTTCCTCTCCTGACCAAAGAATAACATTGTGATACATTGATGGTAGGGTGGCGCTGTTGAGCTCCTGCCAGCTCCAATACGGTGAGGTCCAAGACCAGCGAGTGAGAGGATGCAGAGGATGGAAGGATGCAGAGGCAGTGGCACATGGACAAACGAAAATTCAAAAAAAGTTGGGAATACGATTATCTTTTTACCGAGATCCACTCCCCCGCAGTGTGTCTGATATGTAAGCAGGGGGTTGCTGTACAACATTCGTCGTCACTACGAAACCAAGCATTCCCACCAGTTCGCAAAGTACACAGGAGAGGATCTCCTTCTTTGCTAGCAAAGCAAACCACACAGCGTACTTTGCTTCAGCCATCCACTGCACAAGAAAATGCCACTCGGGCAAGTTATCGCATTAGCAACACCATTGTCAGAAGTGGACGACCTTTTGCCGAGGGTGATTTTGTCAAAGAGTGTCTGACAATTGCCGCTGAAACTGTGTGTCCAAATCAGTCGCGGGCTTTTTCCCAGATTAGCCTGTCACGGAACACGGTCACCCGCCGCGTTGAGGACATGGCCGAAGACGTTCAGGGCCAGATAGCCCAAAGAGCAGGTAGGTTTTCTGCATTCTCCATCACGTGCGATGAAAGCACTGACATTACTGACTCAACACAGTTGCTGGTGTTTTTGCAAGGCGTCAATGAGGACTTTGAAGTGTGCCAAGAACTGGCGGGCCTTGAAACACTGAAACGGACAACAAAAGGCACTGATATTTTTATGGCAGTGCAGCAAGTCATGGACAAGAACGGTTTGAAGTGGGAAAATAGCATCACGACTGATGGAGCCCCAGCCATGGTCGGTAAGAAAGCCGGCCTCACTGCACTTGTGTCGGACAAAGTCTGTGAGTTTGGTGGTTCGATTTTGAAATAACATTGTATTTTGCATCAGGAACAGCTGTGCACCAAAAACATCGGCCTGAAGAACGTGATGCAAGATGTCATTGGCATTGTCAATAATATTCGTTCAAAAGCGCTCCCCTGCATGAGGAAATCAGGGTGTTTCAAGCCACACAGAAGAACAGCATCCAAGTGCCCTCGGACAATCACTGGCTTGCAGACCTGGCTTTTCTTCTGGACCTCTCAGAGCTGCTGAATATCCTCAATCTTCAGCTTCAAGGGAGAGACCAGATCATCACTCAGCTGTATGACCACGTCAGAGCCTTCAAGCAAAAGCTCCAGCTGCTGAGCAGACATCTCTCAGCAGGTGAGATAACTTTAATATTTTATCGAACACAAAACAATGTATTAGGCTTGATATTGATCACAACCATGTTATTATATTTGTGTGATGCATGCATACTTTGTGTCGGTGGAAAATAGATATTTTTTTTAAAATCTAGGCATTAAATCCAATAACATGACAGTATGCAGCCATGAAAAAAAGTAGTTTTTTCTCATGTGATTGATTTTTGGTATTCAATTGAAAATCAAATGAGCATCCTTACATCTTACATGGCTCCTTTTGTCTTTGTGTCTGTACATTCAGGACACTTTGTTGAAGTTGGGTTGATGGAGGAAGACACACCAAAACACCTCGACATTCTCAGCAATCTTGTGGTGGAGTTTGACCATCGCTTTGAAGATTTCAGTGGAAATACAGCATTTGAGCGGTTTGCGCATCCCTTTTCTGTAAATGTGGATGAAGTCAGTGAGGAGCTTCAAATGGAACTTTTGGAACTTCAGTCTGATTCAGACCTCCCCAGCAACTTCAGAGAGCTTCTGTTACAGGACTTTTACAGATGTGTTCCTGCACACAGATATGGCAAGATCCGCAAACATGCACAGGTGATGTTATCCCTCTTTGGAAGTACCTATGTCTGTGAGCAGGCTTTCAGCCTGATGAATCTGAATAAGTCCAAACTGAGAAATGCTTTATCTGACTCTCACCTACATGACATTCTCACTTTGTCAGTTAGTCAGCTGGAGCCTGATATTGAGAGACTTTTAAAAACCAAGGACAGGCTTCATGTCTCGCACTGATTTATGGCTTTTTATTTGAGTCAAAAGTCGCGCACGCGATAACACATCTGCATGCGCAGATTTCAACGGCCGTGCGCACATATTCAGCAACGGAGTGTAGCAGAGGCAGGTGCGAGTGAGTAAAACACAACAGCGACACGCACAACACTGTGCAGCTGCTTTGCGAGTGCTGGCTCGCTTCTCTGGAGGACCAAACCTGACATAAGTATAAATAAATAAATAAATACACAAATAAATAAATGCTAAAATAAATACATAAATAAATAAATAAAAGTATAAATACAAGAATAAATGATTTTTATTTATTTCTGTGTTTCTGTTCACCTACATTTATTTATTTATGTATTTCTGTCGCCTACATTTATTTATTTCTGTATTTCTGTGTCCATATGTAAATGAGGAGGTAGGAGGTCCTAACCTCAGTCAAGAGCATGATTGGTTACAGGAGTGTGCTCGATTGAGGATCTTCTACTTCTGCCTTACTAGCGGCGCTGATTCCTGTACACTGTACAGGAATGTTGCTGGCTACCAGCAAGCCCGCTCAGCTACTTGTTAGCTGCAGTTGTTGACATTTGTTCATGTAGCTCTGGTTTAGTGATGAACTTGACTGGCTTTCATTTTAACTTGCGAGGGTCCCAGGTGTGCTGGTGGTGTGGTTTGAGAATCCCGTCTGGAGAGAGAGGGGTCCTCAGCCATGTCCGCTAACCAGGAAAAACATTCTGCTCATCGCTCCAAGTCATATATATGACGACGCTGAAGTTAGCCTCCGATTCGCCAGCTTCCGATTCGGCACTTAAGGGGAAGTTAAGGGGAAATTAACGTAACGTGCAGTGCGACTGTTTGTACACTGATTGTCTGTTTTTTGTGACACTTCTTGATGTAAAAACATTTTAGACATTTTAGGTGAGACATTAACTTTGAAACCTTTATTCTATTTGTGAAAATGCAATAAAGGCAGATTTCACCGTTTTCTAAAAATAATAATAAATGTCTAGCCTCTTTAGGATTATCTAGGCCAGATTTGAGAAATCTGGGTACAGTGGTTTTTGATCTGGACCTGGTCTAATGTGGTCTACATGCTGAGAAAACAGTGAAATTTGCCTTTAAAGCATATTCACAAATAGAATAAAGGTTTCACAGATCAGAACTGTGTCTGAATGAATCTTCAGGGCCTGTAGATTAATCTAGTCCAGATTTGAGAAGTCTGGGTACAGTGGTTTTTGATCTGGACCTGGTCTAATGAGGTCTGCAGGTATCAAACAAAAACGGTGAAATCTCCCCTTTAGCATTTTCACAAATAAAATAAATGTTTCACATATACAACAGCGAGTGTCAGGCAAAGTTATTGTCTCACCTAAAATGTCTAAAATGTTTTTACATCAAGAAGTGTCACAAAAAACAGACAATCAGTGTACAAACAGTCGCACTGCACGTTACGTTAATTTCCCCTTAACTTTCCCCTTAAGTGCCGAATCGGAAGCTGGCGAATCGGAGGCTAACTTCAGCGTCGTATGTATATGTGTATTCTAGACGAGCGCTACAGAGCACAAATTGTCCAAAAGTGCATGTTGTCGGTCTCATATCTTAGTCATGAATCTCTGTACTCTCATATAACTCATGGAACAGGCTGAGGCATTTGTTCATGCCGAGCGGCTCGAGAGCGGCATGCTAGCTGTTAGCTCTTATGCTAGCTGTTAGCTCTTATGCTAGCTGTTAGCTGCTCGCTGTAGCGCAGCGTCCAGGTTACCATCGGGTATTTTTCATTCCGCACTGTGTTCAAATGGTTACTTAAAGCCATCGTTCCGAGCCGCATACATCGTTATTAAGCTGAAGCTAAGCCAGTGTGAAAACTGTACACTGTCATACAGCCTGCTGGTCAAACAGTCTGCAGAGTACGTTGACATCCCGCCCGAACTCAGCGTGAGGTCAGTCAGCTGTGGCAAATCGTGAGACGTCCAGATCAACCTGTGATACAAACACCTGTAGCGACAATGGTTCATAGGAAAGCACAGACATGCATCTCACTCTCGATGGTGCATGTGTCAACAGTTAACCTGGACGCTACGCTCTCAGCGCTACAGCGAGCAGCCAAGAGCTAACAGCTAACAAAAGAGCTAACAGCTAACACAACAGCTCACAGCTAACATAAGAGCTAACAGCGATATCCACACTATCCACACCGCTCGGCGTGAACAAATGCTTAATACTGTTCCACCCATAAGCTGTTTGAGAGTACAGAGATTCACGACAAAGATATGAGACCGACAACATGCACTTCTGGACGATATGTGCTCTGTAGCGCTCGTCTAGCAGTGGTTTGCAAGTTGCAGCTCCGGCATCTCCGTGTGGATAGAAGTGCTCAAGCCACGTCAAAACGAATATACATATACATGACTTGGAGCGATGAGCAGAATGTTTTTCCTGGTTAGCGGACATGGCTGAGGACCCCTCTCTCTCCTCAAACCACACCGCCAGCACATCTGGGACCCTCGCAAGTTAAAATAAACGCCAGTTAACCTGTCACACTGGTCAAGGCCATTAAGCCAACTGGAGCTGGTTTACAACGTTACAGAGAGCGAGGCTTGGGATCAGGAATCGTTTGCTTTTGTCTGGCTCTCCGATTTGACCAATCATGCTCTTGACTGAGGTTAGGACCTCCTACCTCCTCATTTACATATGGACACAGAAATACAGAAATAAATAAATGTAGGTGACAGAAATACAGAAATAAATAAAAAGCATTTATTCTTTTATTTATACTTTTATTTATTTATTTATACATTTATTTCAACATTTATTTCTTTATTCATTTATTTATGCATTTATTTATTTATGCATTTATTTATTTATACATTTATTTATTTATTTTAGCATTTATTTATGTATTTATGTATTTATTTATTTATTTATTTATTTATTTATTTATTTATACTTACGTCAGGTTTGGTCCTCCATACACTCCTGCTCTCACTCTCTCTCTCCTGCTCTCACTCTCTCTCTCCTCTGTGCTCGCTCGTGGAGGAGCTCTGCTCGCTCGAAGCAAGGACTTTTGACACTTCGGGGGCAGAGACCAAGGCTGACCCCGCCCTCTTATGATTGGTCAGTTTCCAGCCCCCCACGTGATTGCGGCCTTGTTTCTATTTTGATTTTTGTGCTTTTACAATGGGTGAGAAGGCTGCTTAGGTAAATGGTTTTGTTGTTCGTCTGTTTTAAGTGTGTTAATTTCCAACTTCATTTTGCTGTATATCCTGAGTCTGCACAGGGTGTTTTATTTCTATTTCTCACTATATAAATAAATTGTTAAACTTCAGGTGATAATAAATGAGCTACATGGCACTGTTACACCATATTCTCTATCTGGACCTGTTTTTGTGACAGCAGTTATAAATTTGTGGGTGATGAAGTTCCAATTATGTTTAAAATGGAGGCCCAATATAGGGAGGAACATTTTATCTCCACAACGCAGAAGTCCTGACAAATACTCTACAGCCCATAAATATCTTCACAACATTGAAAATAAAAAAATAATAAATAATTTTTAAAATAATGTTAATAGATCTGAATAACTACGGGTTCAAAAAATGATTCCACCAATATATCTCTCAGTTTGGAATTCTTACTCTGTCATATAAATTAGGCCTACATTGTCAGATAGGCCACACAATGATTTTCAGCTTTGAAATTAGCTACTGTATCACAGCCTATTTCAAGTGGTACAAAAAATAACACTAGATGCAGACATTTTTCATCTTGGATGGATGGATGGATGGATGGATAAAAAACACTATTTAAAAGATTACTAATACAAGTATGAATTAATAGGCTCAAGACATGAGACACTCAGTGTCAGCCCTTTATGTCTATTGTTGGCTAAAACGCTAATAAACAAATAACAAATAAAAGTGTTTCTCTAACATCAAAGGACAACAGATTTAGAAAAGTGTGCTGCATGTTGTAGTCTACTCCAAATAAAATGTAATGATGTCATACCACCATGAGATTACTTTTCTAGGTGAGCATCATTTATTGATCTTCATGATGTTATGCTTTCATGAAGTGTAATGTTTATGGAACTTTATGTTATGTGCTATTTAGGTAGTGTACTTGCTACTCTGTGTTGGCCTGTTGGTTCTTTTGTTTAGGCTACTTGCCCAGGGACAGCAGATGCCAATGGGCTGCCAGCCAACTGTGATGTAATTCGGCTGCTTATGAGCTATTACTGTAAAAATAAATTAAAATGTCACTGTCACACATCTCTTTTTTTAAATTAATAATATTATTTCTTTAGATAGAGTTGTGGCATAAACATGTGTTATCCACTATAAAGTCATGTTAAAGACAGGCTTGGAAGATTAAGAGGGTTTTCGTTTTTCCTATTGGATCGCTGGCCGTCTTTAAATACAATTAATACAATTAAATACGATTAATTAGCACATTTAAAAATATAAAATATATATAAAAAATAATCCTTGAAATTGTTTTCTGCTATGATTTTAAATTAATATTTGACTTATTTTGTTATTCAGATAAAAGTTGGCTTAGGCGTATATTTTCAGAGCCTCTGGGGATAAATAACAAATACTGATATGTACATGTGTTGCACCCAAAAAGTAGCCAAATGTAAATAGGCTATACAAAATACTGTAAATCAGTAAAAACTCTACGTCTGTTATTGTGGTGGCCCAGATTATCAGAACCATATTATCATGTTTGATGGGTTTTTTGAACGATTATGACCTTGACTCTGGCATAACACATAGGATACTGGTGCTATCTAATTTCATTTCTGCATCTGTGTTCATCATCTGTTCACCTGTATGGGGCTAAATTACTTCTCCATGCTACTGTGAGCAGCTGGTGACAATATGAAGTTCCACTACTACGGTTTGTTAGCCTATGAGTTTTTTTGTGTCTTTGTTTTTTAATATCAAATATCAAATGAAGGCGAGAATATATTTTTTATTTATTTAGGCATAATATTTAGGCATAACAATCAATTTGCAAGTAAGGAGCATAACAGTTATGGCCAGTATAGTATCCAAACTTGAAATAATAATTACAACAAGTTGAATTTAATTTTTTGGGCAAACATTTATGTTAGGGGTGCCGCCAGGGATTTTGGGCCCCATGAAAAAAAATCTAGTTGGGCCCTTGTATAGGTTGCCCATGTCTCCAAGGGCCCCCTGTCAGTGCCGGGCCCTTGGAATCGTCCTAACCTTTCCCCCTCTGGCGGCGCCCCTGTTTCATGCATGTAATCTCCAAAACCCGTAAATCAAGTATAAAGTTAACTCTTCTGTTGTCTTCACACTCTGTACACACCTCTTGTCCTCCAGGTCACAAGTGACCCACCCTCACTGAAGATCTAAAATAAAGCTATTTCATTTCATTTTAAAATACCAAATCTATTTTGCACAAAGAAACAACCCGCCATTCAGCAGAAACTATCAATATCAGTTTCTCCTTTTTACAGTGCAGAAAGACATTCTGCATCCATTCAGTGGACATCACTCATTTTTATTTCAACACAGCTGTTATTTTTCGTTACTAATGTGTTATGTATTCTATTATTATTATTATTATTATTTCTTGAATATTAAACAATATTTTTTTTATCAAAAAATAGTAGGCTACTTGCATAGCCCAAGAAAGAAAGAATCACAAATGCGCAGAAAGTAGTTTTGAATGCAATTTACTTAAGGCACTTCCAATAATAGTCAAATGTGACTAATTGTAATTGTGTGTGTGTGTGTGTGTGTGTGCGTGTGTGTGTGTGTGTGTGTGTGTGTGTGTGCGTGTGTGTGTGTAAATATGAATAAAGGAAGCATTTCCCTTTCTACTATTGGAAAAGTCACAACATTTCAAGTTGAAAAAACAACATTTAAGGCGTTTTCTCTGCTGTTAAACACAGTTGGGTCATTTTTGAACCGAGGACAGCAGGAGGGTAAAGCCAACATGGCTTCTTTCTATAACAACAGAGACTTTAAACCCCCAGATAAAGATGAATACAGGTTTCTGGAAGCCTTCCTTTGTACCTCTCAACCCGCAGCTTTGGGCCCTCTCCTTGTCTCTCCGAGCACCCAGGGGTCCTCCTTCCCTCCCGCCTCCTTCTCTCTCTCCCCACCTGCGTCACGTGTTCTTCTCCCGTTCAAATGTACTTGCAGGGGAGCGAATAAGAGCACATTCCTATCAGCAATTATCAGCAGCAGTAACTATCTCCAGATATACCTGACAGGGAGAAATATACTGCCGGCGCCCTGGATAAAAAAGACTCTACTTTGGTTTCAGTTATCTCCGATCTGTGCCCGCAACCTTTTCGCATTAAAAAGGGCGATATTTGGAGAGGTCCGTGTGAAGTGACAAAGTTCCCCCTGCGCTCCTCTATTGAGGTGTGGACGGCCAAAGGACCGAACTGCTTTATCACCCTTATCTGGTGAGATAATACACAGAGAGCCCTCGGTAATGTAATGATGTTGCTCTTGTACGCAGCAAACGCTATTATCAAAGTTATATGTGACTCGGGTTAATATTGAGAATACATAATGCATGATTGATGTGAAACAGAACTTGCTGTGTTGTTTGATTGGGTTTCCGTTTTGGACATGATTTAATGAATAGCGAATATCTGGGGTTACTCGCCTGTGTCTGTGTGCAGATACCAGCATTAGTTTATGTCATTTCAATCCAGTTCATGTTAGTCGGAATGATACAGGTGAAATCTGACTGTTGCTATTGGATCATTGTTGAACTTTTAGGCAGATTTTTTTATGCGCGACTGTAAGATCAAGTAAGTTTTACACACCTAGAGATTATTTTTCAAATTGCATCACTAAATAAACACACATAATTCAAAAACGTTTTGCTTATATGACATAAAATTGGGATGTCCTTGAAATCTTGCCAGACTTAATTGGCCTCAAGTCTCGTCTTCTCTCTCAAGTCTATAAAATATCCGTTTCTTGACAGGAGAGTTTCATTAAATCATTTGTTGAAACGGGCACGGAGAAAAAAAACCTCTCCTATATTTTCCATTTTCCAAACTGGACATAAAAGTTCTGGAAATGTATCAGAGCCTGGCGTTGTCATCCAGTCAGTCCCCTTACTCATATGACACCGGGAATTACATCCACCCCTCGGCCAGCTCTCCGGTCTACATCCCGACCACCAGAGTTCCAGCCATGCTGTCCACTCTGCCCTACTTGCAGACATGCGACCCGACCCTCCAGTCGCACGGCTTCGGCGGGCACCATGGCTGGCCTCAGACCGGCACTGAGGGCTCTTCCTTTACGCCCAAGAGCCCTCACCTCCCGCACGGCTTCTCCTACTCACACAACACGGCCGTTAGCAGTAACTCCGGCCGGGACGCGACCTATCAGAGTCCGCGGGATCTCAGAA
Organism: Diplodus puntazzo; assembly: GCA_963678695.2. Classification (NCBI taxonomy): domain Eukaryota; kingdom Metazoa; phylum Chordata; class Actinopteri; order Spariformes; family Sparidae; genus Diplodus; species Diplodus puntazzo. The sequence continues at coordinate 4,855,690 of OZ023165.1, read as the reverse complement.
ACGGCGCTCGGGCGGATCAGTACGGAGGCCCTGTGGTGCGCTCGGTCGGAGCTTCCTATTCCAGCCCCAACGCGTACATGAGCCCGGATATGGCGACGTCCTCCTGGACTCCAGGACCCCTCGAGAGCGGAGGGATCAGTCTGCAGGGAAGACACGGAGGACTTTCTGGGAGGAGGACTAGTCTGGGTAAGCACAAGTTCAAAACCAAAAAATCCAAAGTCTACTTCGTGATTTTAATTCTGGAAGTCAAAGCTTGAAATGTTTCATTATAATTTTGCAAAGACAGAACATGATATCAGCGGAACAAATGTCTGAGGTATCTCAAAATTGAATGGGATTTTAAAACAAATGTGTGCTCTCACTTTGACTATTTCAAACTATTTAAAAAGTGAGTTAAAATATACTGTAGCATTTGGACACCCGGCCTCACATGTAGGCCCTTTCTTCAGCCTGCTCCAAGTAATCCACTAATCATCATCTTACCATCAATTCAAACTGTTTCATTATTCTGCCTCAAAATATCAGCGAATATGAAATAAACCTATGTATTATTCAAATTACATTAAACGTCTTGATAGCATATGCCTTTTATTTTTACTAATAGCATAACTGCACAACAAGGAAGGCCATAGAGGCCTTTACCGGTATTGTTTTTTAATCTTATCGGGAGAGCGAGATTTGATCAAATTATCTTAACATGACATCTTTCTTCAGAAGAGAGGGTCTCCAGCAACAATCTAGTGTTTTGTTGATAGAGTTCAATACACACGCAGTAAAAAAAAACAGTGTAATGAGACACTGACACCTTCATCAACATTTGAGAAAGGACGACCTCGAGCCTCCGAAGTTGATTGATTGATTAATTAATTAATTAATTAATTAATTAAATAATTAATCAAATGTTGTCGTTTTGTCTCGTTGGTTAAATGAAGAGATTAAGAAGATTAAGAATGTTACACCAAAAATGTATATGGGCCAAGTACACTGTCACTTCATGTGCCATAAATTATATTTAGGCCTATTTATTTATCTATAATTTTTTTCTCACTTAACTCGAGGATGTCCGGAGACATTTGCAGTGTCACTGGTACTGAATCAGATTCAGAATCAGAAACAGGTTTATTACCAGGAAAGATTTTACACTAAGGAGGAAAAAAACACTAAGGAGGAATTTGGAGGAATTTGTCTAGATGAAGAAGGTGAAGACAGTAAACAAAACAGTGAAAACAGTAAACAAACAGTGACTACAATATATACAATATAAACAGACACAGACAGAGACATTGAATTGTACGTTATCGCCACAACCTGCAATCAGTCTGCGCAATCTGTGAATTATCAACCTTATATTGATGCTCTTGTATTTGGCTAATAAATAGGCCTACATCCACACCTGTGCCTACTTTATGTGAATTTAATATGGTATCACTACGGCAGTGAGGTTCCGCTACTGAATATCACTCACTATATTATGTTCTTTATTCTGAGAGAATTTTTTGTACAGTATGTCATTTCTATCAGCTTTAATGGTCACTTCAGCACAGTGTTTTATCCTTTGGGCTGTCTCAAACCACCAACTCAGCACTTACACTGTGATGTGTTTTGTTGTTCTGGAATAATAAGAACCATCATGAGGTCGAAGGAAACAGGGAAGCTTTAGGACAACTTTATCCTGACCGACGGCGTCTTTCTCAGGTCCCCCCCGTCTCTCTGTCTTTAAGGGATACAGAATTTGGGCAATTAATGCCGGGGGTCCGTCATGTGTCAGAGCTGTGATGGATGGAAGGGTCCCCTGGATGCTCCAGGCTGATAAAACACAGCGCAGCATCACCTCAACCAGATTCCCATCAGCAGTGGCGTGCACAGACTTTTTGAAGGGCAGGGGCAAAAATACAGCACGTTCTCACCACTGAAGAGGGCACATTAGCGCGCGTTTTTCAACAATTGAGCCACAGGGGGAGCCCTCCCCCCGTGCACACCACTGCCCATCAGTCTGTCTCCCTATTGATTCATTTAAAGGGTCTGATCTATCTTGATAGCATGGGACTTCCGCAGCTATTCATTATGTATTTGCCCATAACCCGAACCTGTTAGCCCGAAACCCCGTTTTGAACGTTCGGAAGAACATTTTGTGACAGATTCAGACACTTAAAATGTGTCTGAGTATTTTAAAATTTAAGTAAGAACTAACTACTAGATAAGAAGGCCTAAACTATAGTTTATGTCACAATAGCTCCATATAGGAATTAAACAGTCTTATTGATTTATTGGAATTGTCTCACAGGTGATGGAGTAAAATGACTTTTCTCTATACATGTTGACTCAGTATGATCATTATATTCTCCGGTCTTTAGACCTGATAGACGACATGTCCAATGAGGGCAGGGAATGCGTCAACTGCGGATCCATGTCAACGCCGTTGTGGCGCAGGGACGGAACCGGGCACTACCTGTGCAACGCCTGCGGCCTTTACCACAAGATGAACGGCATCAACAGGCCACTCATCAAACCACAGAAACGAGTGGTAAGATACACAGAGGGACAGCATTTACAGTTGTGTTCAAAAGTTTACATACATAAACAAAGTAAATGTATCATGGCAGTCTTTAGTTTTATGATTTCTACAGCTCTCATTTTTCTGTGATGGAATGAGTGGAACACATACTACATTGTCACTAAAACACTCATGAAACCTTCAGTAATGTCTTCAGTAATGTCTTTATTATAGATTACAGACTTGCCGTCTAGTGGGGGTTGACTCTTGACCATCCTGACCAGTTGTCTCACAGGAGTAGGTTATAGTTTGGGTTTTCTTCCTGATCATGGCAGTGACACAATTGTGCTGTGTAACAAACTTCTGACTTGTATAATAAGCTACTTTTTTTGTGGGATCTACAGCCCTTGCCAGCTACCTCTTCTTCTTTTCCTTTCCGGCATCATGTGCAGATCGTGACATAATAGGAAAATTCACTTCAACGTGAGCTATTAGTTAGTTTAGATTTTTTTGGCCCCTTATTACTGTGTTACATACATTAATGTAGGTCTAATACTACCCTGACATACCCTTTGTTGATACCAAGCCTGGTTTTTGTTTCAATAATTACATGGTATTACTAATTCCCTCTTTATTCTCAAACTATTACACCATAATAACCCTGTTATTAGCCAGCTGTAATGTAAAGTACTAGCCTACTACTACAAAAGTACATTTTAATGATAAAACTTATTTACTTGAGTAGAACTTTGAGTGCAGGACTTTTACTTTTAATGGGGTATGTTTACACTGAGGTATATCTTAAACTCCAATAAACAATCTAAATTATTTTACCACTGCAAATTGATAATAAACCACAAGTTAATCACACATTTTGTGCATAAGTTAATTAACAATGCAAAATCCACATGTATTATATATTCTGTAGATTTAAGCTACCACTGATTTCAAAGCAGGAATAAGCCTAATGTGGGTTAATCAGCATATAGAAAGTGGTGTCAAGGCTTCATGGCGGTGTATTTCCCAGGAACATGCCCCTACAAAGCAGCTGTGTCTGTGAGTTACCCAAAAGTTTCTTTCCACCACTGGGCTGTATTCTGTTTTTATTTGTCCTGCAGCAACCTTGTCCTTGGACAGGCTGTAATTGAGCGTTTTTCCAAAGCAATGTGACTCTCTACTTTTGTGTGGAGCATTACCTCCACCAAGCTGACATCACGGCATGAGAAAGAAAAATGTGTTATGTTATCTTTAGAGGTTGTCCAACTAATGAGTTATTAGAACCCTGGGTATGTGTATGTGAAGATATAATTCATCATTGTTGTACTAAACCACATCCTGACATCCTGCAATTCATTCTAAAAGTTAAGGAAACATTTTTACTCAATTGTCTAAAACTATAGTCCAAGGACACAAAAGATGTGTGCTATTTGTGACAGCATGAGGTTTTTTTATTTGGGTTAAAGACAGCAAAAGTCAACCATATTTTCATTTCAGTTTTATTTTTTCTCTCTTTACCTGCAGCAGACCACATCTCGCCGAACTGGCCTTTGCTGCACCAACTGCAGAACCAGCACCACCACACTGTGGAGACGCAATGCTGATGGAGAACCTGTGTGTAATGCCTGTGGCCTCTACATGAAGCTGCATGGGGTAGGACACACCATAGGGTCCACCTATTTAAATCTGCCCTGTTGCTTTAATTGGGCTATATGTATCCTGTTCAAGCTCAGTCTTCTCACATCTTTCCCTGCCAACCTGTGTGTAAAGCCGCTCCTATTGGAAACTTCTGCTGTACTAGGGACAGTTTATCATTTGCACAGTGTAGAACAGCTCCAAGGGCAATGGGGTCATTGTTAGCAGAGCAGCACTGTGACAGGGGACCTTGAATGGGTTGTCATGACACTGACGCCTTTGCGGGATCATTGACTGGGAAGTGCGTTCAGCTAGTGTGTGTTGCTACTAATCCCTACAGGTGCCCAGACCTCCGGCCATGAAGAAAGAGTGCATTCAGACCAGGAAGCGCAAACCCAAGACACACAAGAATAAAACATCAACAGGTAGGGAAACAGATGCTCTGCTCGTCCCTGTTTTGACTTAATTCACAAATATGTGGGATATTTTATGTCTATAATATGCACAAAATAAAAAACACACAACCACAAACAGCGGGGATACTATTTTGATAAATACAGTGGATGGGTAGATTTTGATATTTCATCATGTGGGGTGAAAATTCAGAGGAATTTAGTGCAGGGAGGGAAATGAAAGTTTCAGATCATGTGATTAATATTTTATTGATCATTTGTCAGAATCAGATCATTTTAATCATACAAAATATATATCATTCATATCGTATATAATAGATTATCAGTGTGTTTTCATGCCAGATTCAAAGAAAAGAATAAAAACAGAGCACGAAACTGCTGTCTGTGGAGTTCCAAGGCTTGGTTTTACTGCAGCAGAGGGGCGCTTCATCAAGTCACACTAGGGGTGTAACTACGATGTCGAACTTAGTAGCAAAAGGCCAATGACTAGGCTGCTGTATTTGATATGTAGGGAGTGAGAATGGGTTGTAATAGTTGTTATTTTTCAATCAAATGACTAATTTAACTGTCCTGGTGATTTTTTAGGTTCCACCAAATCTAACACCAGCTCCCCAACATCCCTCTCAGTCTCAGAACATACCTCCACCATTAAGAGTGAACCCAACACGGCCCCTTCACCTTATGCAGGACAGATTGTCACATCTGCCACTCAGGTAAACCACCTTTCTATACAGATTATTTATCATTTATCATTTAAATGGGAACATGAGGGATTTAGTATTTCACACCCTTAAAGCCGCTTTCTAACATTGGTTTGGTAAAATAAATATTTTGAGAAACTTAGTGACTGCTAGTAACTCGTAGGTTTGTCACTGAACTACTGTAACTGTAGAGCTAACAATGTAGTTAGCCAGGGAAGTTGTAGTATTGGGTAATTGTACAGCTCTCCAAGCTCCTTTTTATTTTCTCTGTACTAAGCAGTTTACACCTCCATGGCATTGTGTCCTCAGGATTTAACAGCATTGCATTTCATTGACAGTTAGCCTACTGAAGGGGGACTTCAATAGGTTATTTCAGTAGTTACTTAAGTATTTACTTCAAAAGCAATACCATCATACCATCAACTCCTGTCTCATCACTACTAGCCCACTATTCTTATTTTCTGGACCATTTTAGTTCAAGCTTCACTTGCTCAATTTTAAATGTCTATTTCCTCTCCTCTCTGCAGACAGGTTCACAGTTAGAGAGCAATGGATCAGGACTTGTGGACATTAAATATGAGGATTGTTCCTTTACCCCTTCCTCCATGGCCTCACAGAACTCCTGGTGTGCTCTTTCTCAAGCATGAGCAGCCTTGACCAGCAAGACTGATACTGACACCAGAAAAATCCCTTTGGCTTTGTTGTGGCCATCTCAACATCCTGGAATTATTCCTCATGTCATTAGAGCAGTGGAGAAAAGTGATGCGTAAACATTAAACTGGGGCTTATTCAGTATCTGATATGTGTTCAGGCTTTCTCAACCCAAGGACATCTTATCCACTTGCCTTCATTGGCTCTGTAACTTACAGGCTCTATTCACTATAGCCTACCTGGTCCATACTGTAGCTTTACAAGGACACAGGGTACCTGGACTGCAGCTTTACAGAATAATGCCTGTTATCCACAGCACATTGACTTGACAGTTCAGCCAGGGTATATAATACAATTGAACCAGGACTTAACACTGACCTTGGCTGACTCCCAAACGCCCATTTAACAAGCCATACTTCCTTAGCTGGACAACAGGAACTACCTATGACTATAGGAAAATTCTGTTTTCAGATAATCACTGCACTAAAAGGGCTGCACCAATGCAAAATCAATCAAATGAAATGTAAATGGCTTTGTAGCTGATGACTGATTCTAGTTTCTGTAAGATTCCGTGGCTGTCACTGGTGTTTGTAAGCCTCACTGCTTTCTCTGGTGTTTCCAAGAATACAATAAGAACAGTTCAGACATATTCTTGTCATCTCAGAAAGACTAGAGGGAAATGAAAAGAATATACCTTTTTATGGTTGTTGATAATGTGTCATTATCAACATGTAGATGATTAACTTATATAGTCACAATATTTATGTTGAGATAAGGACAGTTAAAAGTCATGGCGGACACTAAACCCAGCCAATCATTGCTGCTGCTAGAATGTTGTGTTGAAAGGTCTCTAAACAAACTGCATCTTCTGCAATTCATTTGAAACCCAGGACCAGTTGTTTTATTCTGACATCATGATAACATATCAGAAGTCTATTCATTAAAAAAAAATGACATTAATGAAAGTGCAATAGTTATTTTTCATGTTAAATATTGCAGACAACAAAGAGAGAGTGAAATTATTCTAAACATAATAATCTACATTTATTTTGCATCTAATTTTTTTCAATATGCAAGGGATTTTTATTATAAAATGTTGTATAATAATGTAATTTTCTTTCTGTTTCTTCTGTTTTTCATGGTCTTTAGAATTTGTAGTTTTTTAAGAATTTGAGTTAATAAATTGAATCTCATTCAATTAGTTTGACATGTTTGTTTAGTTTTCAAGTGAATCTCACAAATATCTTCATTGCTCCTGAAATGATGATTTCACTCCTTGGCGTAAATATGTTTTTACAAATGCATTCTAAAATAAATGTTATTTAACACTGTTCGTATACATTAAAGAAAATATTGTCACAAGTGTCCTGTAACTAGATGTTTTGGTTAAAACAGTTTGGTCATGTTTTTATTACTATATCTTGCTGTGGCCAATTTTAATCTGCCTTTTGCTTTCTTTCATTTAGCCATTACTTATGACTAACTAGCTATTTTTAGGGGCTGCTTTGGCTCAAGAGGTAGAGCAGGTTGTCCATTAACTGCAAAATCTGTGGATAGGCAAGATACTGAACCACAAACAGCACCACATAAATTGAAGTCAATCTTTAACCATTACTTAAAGCCAACTCAGCTATTTAGACATTATGCTACTTGTACATCAACCTAACTATTTCTGCTCTATTTTACTTTTGGCTATTCCAACTTTGAGCTAATATAACCGTTTTTGATGACTTAGCAAACGATTTCAAGAGTGTTGCTTTTGTTACCATATTCAAATCTTTATCCATTAGGATACTTAGCAAATTATTTCAACTATCAATCCACAAAAGCAAACTATTTCAAGTGTTTAGACTTTACTTTGAGATTACAATTTTAACTGTTCATACATTATTTATTATTTTAATAGTTTCAACCATTTACACACACATGTCCATTAGCTATTTGAACTTTATTGTTCACTTTCAAATTAGTTTGCATCCATTCTCAATAGCAACACAAGGTAACAAGTGACTGAACTTGATGGGCAGGCTTCTGATTAGGCCTATTGTAAATTTCAACGTCATACTAGTAATGGCTGGTTTCTTTCTTAAATCCATACTCATTTTATTGAGTTAGCTGAGCTTAACATGTACTCACCATTAACTGCTAAAGTTATAGATAATAGAACAACATGTTTTTTTCATTTTCTTTTTACCATTAGGTCATTATTTCTGTACCGGTATATTTAGAGGACCATATCACCTAACATTTACAATTACATTTTGTATTTTCTGTTTAGGATCCCTGTATAGTCTGTTGGGCTTCCTGAAGCGATGTTTGTGCATTTGCATTTATATTTGGTAAATATGTATTTGCTCACACTGACTTATGCTCCAATACACTCAGTCATATATATTTGAATTCATATGTGTGTGTACAAGGGGGGGGGTGTTCTCCTGCTGGTTGCTTAAGCTGACAGTGTCGACCAAAGGTTGTGTTCCAACACGGCTTTATGACGACCAGGTCCGAGTAAGCTGCACTGTCAAAGAGGTCTGTCAGCAACAAGGCGGCTGCTTTACGGCCACCATGGCGACATCCAGGCACCAGTGCGTCAACAGCACTGCCCAGCTTTATGATTGTTGGCAAAGATGTTGTCGTCTTATCTGTTGGTGGGAGAGGCCTGTTGCAGTGCAATGTGAAGATTAAAATACATACATTTTTAGTCTAACAGAGACAGGAGTAAAGTGGGTGTTTGAGCTTGAACAGTGGCAGGTTGAGATGGAAGCACAAGACGCTCAGTGAAATGATGAATTGTCTAAAACCACCACATGTAACCAACTGAGCTCCCACTCTTGCAGTGACCAGCGTCCTCCTGCCTGCCCCAGCCAACACACCAAATGACAACCTGCCCATGGATCAGGAGAGGCTGCTGTTGACAGAGGAGCCATGAACCACTACTTGTTGGAAACAACAGGCATGGCAAAGTGTTACAATATATATTTTTTTCCAGCTGTGACAGAGTTGACTATCAATGCTTTTACCTTGAGAGTCTCTCTCTCTTATCCACATGAGCACTGTCCCCCTCCTTGCCCCTTCTCTCTCTTACTCTAGGGAGTACAGCACATTTAATCATTATGAAAGGAATACGAATTTTAAATACTGTTTTTGAGCCAGCTCTATAAGTTTAAAACTTTAACATCACTCGATGTTTTCGCAATACCAATAATATTTGAGACTTCAGTTTGTCAAGCACTTCAAACATCTTCAATTTGCAACTTTGTGATTTTAATGATGATTTACAATAATTTACACAATGTGTTTAGACATTAAAATGTATTATTGATTGCACCCTGCTGTTACCTGCTGCATGGCATTTACTCTAAATCTCTTGCAAATAGAACAAGCTGTATTGATTACCTTTACCATTTGCCAGGCTCCAGGAATCTAGTACTTGTCTCTTAGTTGCATTAGAGTGTTTCTCATACCTGTGTGCATCACTTGATCATGAGTTTTTGACAGTAAGTCTCTGATTGGAAGGCAACATGATGCTCACTGGACAGAAGTCCAATCTTGTTTGTTGTAGCCTCCATCCTGAACAGACTAAACCATTTTCCTCAAGAAGCAGTTGCAGGTTTCTCATTTTCTCATTGATTCTTTCTGAATGACTTGTCCTGCTCTTATTTCACTTAATAACAGATGGCGTCCCGTTTGCTCCGCTGCTGCTTGACTCACTTGTGTCGCTAAGTAGTAGTGTATCAAACACGCAGCAGTCCTGCAGATGATTTGCATGCTGTGTGGCCAAATGTTTCTGCATATTGGAGGTAGTTCCCCCCTTTGACGAAATGGAAACTTTACAAGTTTGCAAGGGTCCGTATTGTCGTCTTTTCACGTGAAATATAACCAAACTTTACAGCGCTTCTGCCTCGACTCCATGTTTGCTGCGTTCTGAACCAAAACAACGCAGTGCGTGTGTGACATCATGACGCATTTGCAACGAGTGGAACCGATAAGCGGAATTGTTAAGCAGGCATGCTAATGGTTCCAAGGAATCGATTCACTGGGCACCGGTTCTGAAGAAGAACCGGTTCTCGATTCCCATCCCTAGTACTCTGTAATTTTTTTCTTTGAGTGGAGATAATTAATCACTCAATTTTCTGATAGTATTAGCAGTCAACCTAGGCTAGGTCTATTGACAGACTTACTCCTCCATTTTTAGGAAGAAAAAACACAAAAGACAGTAAAAGCAGAGGCAGGCTGAGGTCTAAAATAAGAAAGAAAACAATGGGGTAATGGATTAGCAGGAGACACCCCAACAATGATCACTCCAGTGACCATGAGTTTGATTGTTTCCTTGAGAAACAAAGGTTACAGGAAGAGGGGGGTAAAAGATTTTTTTTATATATTTACAGCAAGTTACTGTGCAGTGTTTTGCACTTTTGCCTCAAAGCAAGAGGGTGCTGGGTTTGAATCCTAGGGCAGGGCCTTTCTGCATGGAGTTAGCATGTTCTCATCAGTGTCCTTGACCAAAGCAGTGGCTTTTACTGGTTTTTAGTCCCCAGTTGGCAGCTGCCTATGGCAACTTAGGATGGCTTCAATGCAGAGAACCAGTGAGTGACAATGTTGTGTGATGGAGTATGTTATAAATAAAGACTCTTCTACTGTAATTGTACTATAATGCAAGGTAATGTCTGTTCCTAATTTGTTTTATTTCCACTGCATTTTATTAGATTGTACTGTAATGTAATACCTACAGTTACATTAATATTAATATATTTCTAAAATGACTATTCTAACTATAATTATTACTACCTATAATAATAGGATTATGTTACTAATAGGATAATGTTACTGTACTTTAGAATAATACGACAAATCAAAAGGCAAATGCAAAGAATGGTTTTAATATATATTTTTTTTATTATTTTTTAAATTCATAGATAGATAGATTTCAGCTTTTAAAATGTAATACATGCAAGCTGTGATTAGCCAGTCCTGTATACCAGGTCTTTCAACTACTTTTTAAATGGCCAGATTTCAAAACAAAGGTCCCAAGGTCCGTATGTCTGACCTATAAAGTACTACATAGCCATATCTAGATTCAGTCTTTGTCTTCCAATGAAAATGCGTATTAGATTTAGCCACATTTTAGTTATTTATATCCTTCACAGTTGTAGTATGCTTTTAGTCAAGGAATACTCACACATTTTTTGTCAAAATGCATTCTTTTTAAACTTCTGTCTCTTTTTAGTGTGTGTGTGTGTATGTGTGTGTGTGTGTGTGTGTGTGCGCATATGTTTATGTGCCTATCTCAATCCATCATTGGCCCACGGTGGAGATAATCCTTCTTGGGGCCCAGAAAGCAGGGGTCAAGTCCAGGTTTACTCAACCCCCACAGGCCATCCCTCTCTGTTCACCAACCCCCTTCCCTTTTTCTATCCACTCTCCTTCGCCCTGAGATGAGGGACAAAAGATGAGGGAAAATCTAGTCGGTAGAGACATTGTTACACTCTTGAAACAGTGGCCATCAAGCAATACAATATGCTCAACCAAAAGTTTTGTAATGTTTATCTTACAGTGACAGTGAAGTGATTTCATACATATCTATCCTCAAGGGGCTACAGTCGCAATATAACTTGATATTTCTGCAATTCTGTTGCCTTTAAGAAGATGGGTATATGAGTTCTCAATCAGAATGTGTATGACATATCAAAGCATTGTACCAACAGCTCTACCTTGTGGCCATTAATAAAATGCTGCTGAGGATTGAGCACAAATTTTAGGTGGTGCCATCAAACACCAAGCACCATCACTGCTGTGGTTTGATGTAATTTACCTGTAGCTGGCGAGTACCCATCCAATTTGACTGACCACACTAGTCCCCACACACAATTGCACACATTGATTACAAGGATGCAACAGTCCCAGGCATCATCTTCAGAAAACACGAGTTGATTGATTTAGATATGACACTGATATGACATTTTGCACTGTGAAATTTTTTTCCACAAATTCAATTTTTTTCTAAACACATTTTTTGCCTTAATTTCATATACATTTAATGCATTTCAAATAGCACACATTTTGGGTGGTAGCATCAGACACCAATCACCAACACTGTTGTCAAATGACCTGTGACCTTATCACATCTAGGTGGTGTTAGAGTAGGAAACAAATTTGACTGACTGTTCACTAACAAGACCGCGCCACAATGTAATGTTAAGATAGTTTATTTAAATTGGTAGAAGATTTGGAGAGGATGGGAAAAGGGGGGGTCGAGGTTGGTGGATGAAGAAAGGGAGGGGTCGAGGTTGGTGGATGGACAAGGGGAGGGGTCGAGGTTGGTGGATGAAGAGGGGGTGTGAGTGGGGTGCAGATTGGCTGGACCGTCTAGGAACCGGGAGGTTGAGAGTCAGAATGAGGGTACTTGATGATGGGCGCACATCTTGGTTGGCGGGGCTTCATCATCCCCCCTGTGGTTCCTGTGCTGGAATGGCCTGGGTTCCTGACCTGGAAGATCTTGCTGTTGGATGTCACTGTCAAAGGCTGGACTGCTGGCGATTCTGTGAGATATAGATTTCACGGGTGATTGAATCAGGGCGAACAGGTGGTTGAGTTAATGAGGCACAGGTGTTTTGATAAGATGCGGGTGGTTACGTTGATGAGACACGGTGGTTAGACTGGCTGAGCCTTCGTGGCAGATCAGCGAGGCGGGATGGCATGGTCAAGTTCCTGAACCTTAGTTATAATAACTCCATTTGTAGCAAAGCTCAATGAATGCAGAATTTTGTGACAAATTAACCACTTACAAAAAACAATAATTGAACGCACCGCTCAGCACAAGTAACAGCAGCTAATGCTAATGCATTTTCATCAAAAAACGTACAATGTCTGGTTATTTTTATTATAGTAATAAAACTCAAATCTAGTAAGGTGTGAATCCTTAAAATAAAAAATATAATGCCGTCAGAGTTTTCATTCAACTTCAATATAATTTTCATTTTAGCATAAACAATGTTCTCAATGCTTTGTTCCATTTTGAAAGAACACGTTACTGCCCGTTGACCTCATGAAGTTCAGTGGGTTTTCAAATTTTAAAAATTAGATGGAGTATTTTATTTTTGTTCAGCTGATTTTGTTCTTCACGCAACAGATCTTTTTTGTTGCTGCTGAAAAATACAAGAAGGAAATACGTTATCATCCCATCATGCATAAAGTCGCCAGCTATGCTATGAAAAAGGTTGGAGTACTGTTTAAAAATATTTTGATTTAATAATGTATTCAATAATGTAGTCAAACGGTGAAAAGGTGATTGCATATCTAATTTGCGTCTTTGTTCTTTTTGCATATTCTTTCAGTATGTAATGAGAAGTAAAATCACAAAATACAAATTTCGCTCAATGGTTCAAAGGAATGCATTTTGCTCTTAATACTTTCCCAATGGTTCCTACTGAGGATGCAAATCTTTAAAAAAAAACCTGACAATTTATGCAGCTGCATAACATCTTGATTCCACTGGGGACGTCTCTGTTACTTTGCGGACGCTACACTTTTTTGTTCCACCCGTCAAGCTGCCCAACCCTTTGGAATTTCAAAGCCTTGATTTTTGCGGTTCTACTGAGCTGGAGTAAGCTACATAGTTAAATTGTGTTTATTGTTAATACGTCTGACTTTGTTGTGCTGTAGATGTAGATATCCCTTCTCAGACTCTCGTAATACTACTTTCTGAAACTGCATGGACAATCTCAGTTACAAGTGTGTTCTTTTAAGTATCTTGATTACAGATTCTCTGAAAACTGGTTATGACCTCGAAAAAAACTGATCAATATACTTAATGATTTTCTGTGTTGTCCTCTTGGACACATTGAGAATAGTTTGCGTTTTCAAGTAGAAGGCAGCCAGACTCAGTGAGTGAAAAGTGTTAAATGTACACATGCAGTTGCTACACAGTCAAAGTAAAGGTTAAATTGTGGATAATGGCCATGGTAGAGTCTGTAATGGCTCAATAACTGTATTTTTAAGGCACTAGAAAAAACACACATTTTTACATTTCCACATTATTTGAACCTGTCAAAACAACTAACATAAGGCTCAAACAACAATAAAACAATTGAAGATTTTTTAAATGTAAACCTTGGTTTTGATTTTGAATTAATGTTTTTCACCAACCGAATAAAGAGAGGTTTTTCTTAATCACATAGCGTGAAGAACATTACTGAAAGGGCCAAATCCACCCCAGACTAACAAACGTTAATGTTAGAAGATAAGCTAGCAATATCTGTTCAAGTAATGTCTAGAATTCCAATGTATTTAAATATACACTCTCTCCTTAAATGGTGTGCGATTTTAAATGACTGTAACATCAATCTCCTTTAAGCTAACCAAAAGATAAAGGACAGTACATTGAGTAACTTTAGCTCTAACTTGAAAGGACGGCCATATTCGTTAGCAAGCTAACATAGTTAACTTTAGCTAAGTTAACGTTACATTTTTAGCAAAACCTTAACGTTAAACTAATTCAATTTGTGTGTCACAGCAGCCAAAGGACAGTTCAATTTAATAATAAACAATAATAATAGTAAACAATAAACAATATAATTAAAAGGTAAGAAATAGAAATATACTTGTATATACACAATATGTACAAAATAAACAGTCTTATTATAAACAATGTGGCTAGTGTATTGTTATTAATAAATAATAAATATGGGTATAAAAAACAAATCCAGTTGCCTATGATTCAGAACCTAGAATTTACAACTGTTGCCAGGGGCGCCGCCAGGGATTTTGGGCCCCATGAAAAAAAATCTAGTTGGGCCCTTGTATAGGTTGCCCATGTCTCAAAGGGCCCCCTGTCAGTGCAGGGCCCTTGGAATCGTCCTAACCTTTCCCCCCCTGGCGGCGCCCCTGACTGTTGCACTCGTTGAAATGGTGGTGGGGCACCAAATAGAACAAAATACAAATTCCCACATGATATTGCTTTTGACTGAGTGCTTATTTTATCTCAAGCATCATAGCACAATCTGCCTGTGAGCTCATGAGGCTGCCCCCTATCACAATAACCCAACCAGCTTTTTAAACAATGCCACCCACTCACTGTGGAACTTCGAATGACTTACTCATTAGTAATCAATGATGGCAGTGGACTGGGACTTTGAATCCCCTTCTCCTCCGTCCCTTACTCTGGTCTTTCTGTCTATCTCTCCTTTTCCCCCCTCACTGCTGGGCTTTATCAGTGGTCCTGGTCAATTCTCTATGGTCATGTCTTCATGTGATTTACACTATGTCTATGGGCTGTGTGAAGTTGACTTATCTCCCTCTACCAATTTTCTCAATCACCCACAACAACTGTCTACAGTTCAAGTTGTAAGGGGAATCACACAACAACAAGCCAGTTTAAGCAGTACAACATTGTCTAACACAATTCCTTATTCAATCATGTTGTTTCTTGAGTATTTATCAAGCCTTTAGATATGTAGGCACACATACCTACTATAATGCAATTTATATTGCACATTTTGCACAACAGGTGTAGACTCAATGTGCATGGATGGATGGATGGATAATTTTTAAATAGAGACTTTTGTCTAAGTAATAGGAGTAAATATGGTCAGACCTATTGGTTTTAGTTAAAAAATATAAATAAAAAAACAGAATACTAAGACGCCACATTGACATTTAAGGTGAGATGATTGATTCACAGTGTTAACTCATGCTTTGTGTAAAGCAAGTAATGTTGCACCTTTAAAGATTCAGGTAGCATTTTTGCATTCCCAGTTCCCTCGTCTTAAAGTCAATGGGCTTTTGAATAGGTTTTTGGTTAAATGCTTGAAAAAAGGTTACTTTTTTTTTTCCCGTGACATAAAATACATCATGAAATGCTCCACAATTGCAGTATAGAAATCTTATGTTTCCTCAGTAGGCAGTTGCTGAGTTTGTTAAATGAGACTAGCGGAGAATGGGGTAAGATAAGCCACTTTTACATTTGATAATTTTATTGCGGTAGTAAAAGTGTATATGTATCAAATGGTTCCTATATAATGTATACCTCTGGTTGTGTTTGAAATTAAAACAAGCTATCTCATTATGATATTTTCACAACAATGATCAATTTAAAAAAAGTAGACCACACAGTAGTGCAGAACTTGCCCCAAGATAGAGGTAAAATGACCAAGCAAGCAGTAAATTAAGCCCTCTTGGGGTAAACAGCCACCATTAAATACTGATATATTTTAAATACTGATACAAAATAAAAATATTGAGATAAATTTAAACATTATTAATGCCATCAATTTGAACAAAAGCAAAAGTTATAATGCAAACATTCTCAGTTATTGTTAATATACTGAGACAGGACAAATAAGGAACTGCCTTGGAGGGAAGTGAAAGAGAACGTAAAACTACTTGGTAAGTTTTGGAAATATGTTTCAGCACAACATAGCTCCAATTTATCCGAACTCTACTCAGGGAACAAGCATTCTAAAAGTTGTTTAATTGTTAGTTGGCCCACAGACCTGACCAAGTATGATTTTAGGCTTTTAACAAGGCTGCATTATGACGTTATTATTTTGGCATCCTTTTGATCCATTTTTGCAGTCAGATCCCAGAGAAAGCTCTTTGTTTTGGGTTCATACTGTTTTTTTAAGATGGACTAATTCAGTCTACTTGCTGGTCACTTACTATTACAGTTACTATTTATTGATTTTAAAACACCGAAAAAGGAACTGCCACTCAGTAGAGACAAATGGACAGGCTCCGCAGCCGAGAACTGGGCAGTGTTGGGGAGACTTAAACTACATGTAGATGAACTACATATCTTAACTGCAATTTGCTGTAACTTGCTGGTAGTCAAACTACATTCATAATTTGTGTTGCATCAAGTATTTCAACTGCTTTTTGGGTCATTTTTTGTAGTTTAACTACTCAATTTACGAACTACAATTTGGACCAATAACATGAATTTTTCTTTTTATAAAAAAGGACCTATAAAGTATACATTTTATTTTATTTTTCTTTGAAAAAAGGCATGAAACATGTCATGACATGCTTAGCCAACACTTCCTCTGATTGGCTTGCCCTGGCAGCACTCAAATGCTTCACATAGTGGGTGGGTCTTTGTGCCAAGGAAGGCAGTGCTCATATGGCACAAGTATGTCATGGACAACCCTCACGCTACTCCCAATGCGCCCCCGAACACGCCAGCCCAGCCATGGCCATATTTGAGCATGTATATTTTGGATATAGATGCATCTACAGACACAACCTACGTGTTCACATGTGAGCTCTGCAAGCCGAAAACAACTAAAATTTAGACTTCAAAGAAATCACCAGATAAGTCCCCACAAAATGCTTTCAGATCTCTACCCAAAATGTCCAAAGTGTTTGTGAAGTTCAACACTGGTGTCCCAGCCCGTGCAGCATGTGAGCGGCTTTTTAGTGTTGGTAAAGATGCTTTTAGTGCCAAACGGAACCGGCTGCCTGATCAAAACTTTGAGAGACTGCTCATGTGTCGTGTCAACAAGCGATTCTGCCCTGGCATCTAGTTCTAGTGCCTAAGTGTTAGTCTGAAGTTCCTGTGATGTTGACCAAAAATGTCAGCTTTTGTTCTTTAAAAAATAAAACTTGAGCTGAGAGGCATATTTCTGCTGGCATGTGAAAGCTACTTTTTTTAGCAGTAGTTTTACAAACTACATTTCTCCAGGGGTAAAAAATGTAGTTTGTTCAAACTACTGCCAGGCTGAACTACATTTAGTTTTAAAAGTTACGCTCGCAAAGTAGCTTCCCCAACACTGGAACTGGGCACTAGTCAGCCTCAGGTAGCATTGGAAGCTGCAACCATCCAGATGCAGCTCCAGATGGTGAAATTAACTCAGCTGGGTGCCGCACAGTAGACATGATTAAAAATGTATAACTGTGCGATCAAACTCACATAAGTAACCCAATATGAATATTTTCTTCGCATTTGGTCGGAACACGGCATAACACTTGCAACAATCATCAAACATGAACTTCTAACAGTGATTGTGTAAACAATGAAAGCAAAGCTGTTATACTGCACACAATTTAGTGAGGTGTGACTTACCTCATAAACTGGCAAAGATGGGCACTTTGTTCAGCCGGAAGAGGCATAACCATAAAACTGTTCAAGCTGTCATTAGTATACTTTACCCACCTTCAATGGCAATAACAGATGCAGTGTCGTGACAAGTGTGGCTGAGTGTGTCCATCCTCCCCGATGTGTCCCTATGCACCTTAAAGGCACTATTCACCCAGTCTTCACATTAAAGTAATGTTCTAGGAATTTGGAGAAATCCATCTGGCCCCTTCTACACTAGTGGAAGAGGCTGGATGGTGTTCAGTCAAACTCTTTCCAACAAGACTCCTCAATTCATCCTCAAAGTTCCATCCAAAGGATGGTTTTTCTTGTGTAGCGTAAAAGGACTACAACTTATTTTTTGATGTGCAAACCTGTGATGAAGACCGACAAATACATTAACCCTTGAACAATTTTTTTATGAAGCACGTGTGTGTGTGTGTGTGTCCTCATCCAGATCCAGCCACGTTTCCCATCCTTATGTCTTCCTTTCCTCTGGCCTTTGATGTGCTTTTAAAGTGATCTGTGCTTTTTCTGCTTTCCCTCTCACTTGACATTTTGTTTATTAGAATTGAAATGGTTTCAGAAAACCGTTATGTATCTCTCAATGGCATACTAAAACAGAATAACTGGCTTTGAAACAAAGAGTGGAGTGTGGAAAAAAAAATGGGATGATCACTTTAAGGATTTAAGGACCTTTATTACTTTAATCAGTATGCTTGAAAGAATGGCTAAATAGACAGCATGCAGGTTAATGAAGACAACTATAAAAGTTTTATAGGAGCAATGAACAGCAGGTAGAGGAAAATAAATATATACAAGGAGAGAATGAGTGAGAAAAATGTCAGACCACCCAGGTCTCTTGCTCCTCACTACAGTAAAAGAGATCTGTTTCTGGTTGGTCCATTGCCAGCTGCAGGTTGGATCCTGTGACGCAGCATCCACACCACCCTGACTCTGCACTTGGATCAGGGGGTTAACGTATACATTGTGCCCTTATGATAAATCTTATTCATTGTTCTTACTCATGCACAATATGCAATGTTATTATGTTTAAGGCGCTCAGTTGGATTAAAGTTTGTCATAAATGACAGTATCAGCCATATGAAAATGGAGAGTTCTAGTTCCTGTTATGTAGTGCCTATGTGACCAGCCAAGAAAAACGTATGGTCTTATTTTACACTGGCTCAGCACTCTAATGGACTGTATGGCTATACCTCTCCTCCAGTCACACAGACATATTTACACATTAACCAGCTGCATGCAGCCAGCCAATTAGGATTTGGCAACCCTGTGACTCTAAAAGGCAGCATACTGACTGTCTGCCATCATTTTTCCTTGTTAGTATGCTCACTAATGTCAATGAAGGCTACTCGCTACTGCTGACTTACATCATCTCTGCCTCTGACAAGACCCTAGGAAAGTGGAATTTGACAAACACTGACCTGCTTGGACTGCAAGTGCTTTCCAATATCAGATGCCAGCAGCTTTGGCAGCTTAACTATGATGCTATGCTGTGAAAAGAGTAAGCAGGAGCTTGACATCACTGGCTTCCCAAATGAAGATCAGCCTCCATGCTTGCTGAGGACTCGCCTAACCTTAAACTATACCCTGTCTGTACCCAACTAATAATTTTGTAAATCAAATCAGATTTGGCTGTTCAATGCGAAGATTTGACTATTAGTTCCTTTTATTTATAGAGACTATTTAGCAATAAGAAAATCCATTGGCATGTGTTTCAGCCATCTTTGTTTCGATTGTACACAGACAATGAGACTCAGTGTGCCAAGCCAAGCCACATAAGAGAAATTAAATATAACTACAAAATATAAACCAAAAACATAAAAATATTTTTGAGCATTTAAAATCAATAAGAGACAGTTGCAAATGATGCAAAATTTCAATTGAGGCCTATTACAATGTCTAATACCATGTCATGCTTCCATATTGATTTGTTCGAACAATGAGACAGGCGGCCTACATGTTTTTCTGTTACAAGATACAGCCAGAATTTTTAGTTTAAAATATTTAATTCTTACATCTGTTTTCTTTACTCCTTAAACAGAAAAAAACACCATATGAAATCAATTTTCTCTCTTATACAGAACCAAGACAAGCTAAATTTCCTAGTTAGCTCATCATGAAACAGTCTTCAATCAAAGTCAGCAGAAACAAAACAATACTCACCAAATCTAATTTTGTGGATTGTGGACATTTTGATACTGGTTTATTAAGTTTACAGCCTGCCATATGTGGAAATCATGGGGAAGGCAGGGGAGTGTCTCAAGGTAGTTTATACAGGATTGTTCATATTTTACTGGATCTACTTCTATAACAATATTTTGAAATTAAATGAAATCACATCAATTTATTCATATAGCCCGAAATCAAACAGCAACAAACATTTCCTCAGTGAGCTAAACAATCTGTACAATGGACGACTTCCTCTGTCCTTAGACCCTTGATTTGAGTGAGGAAAATTTTGCCATGTCCAAAGCTATTCAAGTTTAATGCCTACATAAATGCATACAGAAATATAATTATAAAGTAAACTAGAAAAGACAAGTCCTGAAGACCTTGTGGTTGTGAATGCTGCTGTGAATAATAAATAAATAACCCCACAAGGTTTTTGAAGACCTGATTCTAAATGTGCATTGCTGGCTTTGAGAACTTTGAATAGTACCAAGAATATATGAAAAATCTGGAATAATTTAGGCTTGAAAAGCTAAGGGCAAACTGGATTGGTGGCTATAATCTATTTAAAGTCGTAAGAGAATTATGCTTCCGAGAAGAACATACAAAATTATCAGAGGAGCACATTAACAGTAAGTTATTAACTTTCAGTCATTCAGTATAGTTAAAAAGCACGGCCCAGCGTTTTCTCTACATACATTAAATACTAGTTTGCAGAGCTGTTTCTTGCTATCCACCTGTTTCCTCAGAAGCCTATGGGGGCTGCCATGACAGATAACTACTTCCGCCTGCGGTTCTCTTTTTCCGGTTGCCTTGCAACTGCATGACTGACCACTGCTGCCAAGCTAGCCCTAAACAACTAGCGTCATGTCATACAGGCTGAATTGTTTTTAAAATGAGCTCAGGTACAACATGTGCCGTTGTTGGTTGCCACAGCAATTCATGAAAATTTAAGTTTTTTTTCAGAAACGTCTCGTGTAGTACATTAGCAACTTAGACAAACATGTCCGTGCCCTGCGCCCCACACGTCATGCTGAGGAAGGAGGAACGGAGGCTAGCGTGGCTCGCAGCTTCCAGACTGATATAAATATTTGTGTTTATAAATATATTCAACAGAATAGCTGCTGCATGACTGCATAACTTCTCTAACCCGACAATGTCCGAGCAGCCGCCTGTCTCCACGACTCCTCTTTCCTTCAGCATCATCCAGCTGTATGTTTAACGTTAGCTTGATTGGCGCTGTGGCTGGGCGCTAACGTTACTGCTGCCTTCAGAAATATAAACTTGCTGTGTCTTTTCAACAGTACTTTCCCGATTGTGTTACTGTGCAGGCAGTTGTATGCTTCTGTGCTTTTGTAACTGCATAATTCTCCGCCGTCAACACCTTCAGAAAATATAAGATAGTTAACGATCGATGTAACGTTAGCTAACGTCGGGCTAATGCTTCATGTCATCTCCCCACTCCGTGAGAACTGACGGTGAGGCACTGTGAGAACTGTCCTCACGACTTATTAAGACATCCGTACTGTTTATCCACCTCCGATTTTTATCCATTCTGTCACTTTCTTTGTGTTAAAAGCCGGTTTTTAGTGCGAGCATGACAGCTACGTTGGCGTGAACACAGAGGTCAGCCAGCTCAACCGGAAGAGCATAACCGACTACCGCTATGAACCATGGGTAAATTCATGAAGTCAGGAATAAGGTGGATATGCGGACTATGCGAGTGCAGAAGGCCCCCGCACCACTGGGGAGCCCCCTCAAGTTGCAAGTCCGGTCTCAATATCTGAGGTGTGACCTGACGAGAAAGGTGTGAAAAGTACCTGGCCCCTGGCCCGCTGATTGGTCAGATCTGCTCTCTACCACGCCACGTTGCTATGACCGCCAGTACTACTAATCGAGGAGAGGCGCGGCAAGTTGCGCTGGTCATTTACTGCATGTTTTCAAAGTGAACCTATTCATCGGTTTCAGAAAAAAGAAAAACTAGATGAAGAAAAAGGCTTACAGGATAAAAGTCAGTTTTTTTCATGATGTGGGTGGAGGGGGGAGCTAATGACAAATATTTAGCTAGCTTAAGTGTTTGCTTTAGGAAAGGGCTAAAATAAAATGTATATGTCACATGTGAATGCCATCAGACTGATTGAAGTGATGCCCGTTTTAGTGAATTATAGCAGGTCCAGCATGTTGGCATTACATTTGGGAGGGAGGGTTAGGTTTGTTAGGCAGATGTCTGTCATCTCTGCTGTATCCTCGTCCAGTGGGAGCTGCTGTTCCATCATAGACCTCCTCTGCTGTTCAATATTTGCCATGTAACATTAGGATTATTTTAGTGTGTGCTCAGTTTATAGGTCTCTAATGTGAAGTGTGCTAAACAACACTAACACATATTAGGCCTACTGTGGATTATTATAGACTATTGTGGCAGTGGATTATTGCTCTCAGTGTTACACTCGGTAGAAAAAGGAGGACCCAAATGCAGTTCCGGGTGGTGGAGTGCGGCGGCGGACGCTTGGAAGCGGCGGACCGCCGACATCGGAGGAGCGGAACGCTGTCTTGACGGAGGACGGAAAACGGCTGCTCGCAGTCGGGGTGCAGAGGGCTGGGTGGCGAAGGCACAGAGTACAGGAAGCCGGCGAGGCGAAGCACACTGGAGAGAGCACGAAAAACGTCATTAGTTAAATCACTAGGGTGATCGAAGTCACAATAAACGACAGTTGAGTCGGGAGCCAAGTACCACATCTGAGATATCATCATCTGTTAGCGGGTCGAGTGCGGCGCATGGTCTTATCGGCAGCCGCTGATTGTCGATCCGCTGCAGGTGTGTGTGTGTGTGACGTTAGTCGCAGCTGCAATGCTCCGCCCGGCCTCTCCCAGCGCCTCTGAAAATGCAACAAGAAGAGAAACACCACACCCCAAGCACTGCACAATATAGGAGCATGACACTGAGTGGATTATTGTTAACTCTGCTGAGTTAGTTGCGTCTTTCTTTACCACATTTATTAGAATATTTATTGTGACAATATAATTTGAACAAATTTGCCTACATTCCTACAGTTAAGTTATGTTTTTGACGTATTACTTTATTTTATTCAAAAGAATCATAATAACACAAAAGAAGGTACATTTAAATTAAACTATACTATATATGACCGTTAGTTCTGCCCACAGAATATAGAGTAAGACCATATCAGTTAGGCACTAGTAGTCCACTTGTACTACCCGGTGAAATATACACAGGAATATTCATTCAGTATCACATAGTGCTCATCAGTCCTTTATCTTGGCTTTATTACTCTAACAAGTACAATGTGTCGAAAACTGCTTAAACTTGACAACTGTGAAATTGGGTGTATGCTTTAAAGCAGTATACTCATTGCGTGGCTGGCGAGCCACATGCGGCTCGTCAAGCTTTAATTGGTGGCTCGCATGGTAGCTTATAACAATATGGTAACACAGCCAATGCATTTTTTCAAACGTGCTATATAAATATACAGCCAACACTGCACTACAAAAATGCCAACATCTGCATTATGCTTCTCCTTTCACCTTAGTTAATGGTGTTTCCTAAAGTGGGAACTGCTTTAAAGGGACACTGTACTGTATATTGCAATGTTTAATTTAAAAACAAATTATGAATTTCTGCATTAGTGTAACATAACTCATTTATAATATTTGCTTAGGATTTATTTTTGGTTGGTAACCTGAGGAGTTTTGTCTTTGCAGGAGCAATTCTGAAATATTTTGGAGCCGCGGACCAGGACAGGGGCCACCTTCAGCACCACCTTCAACACCACCTCTTCCTCTCCTGCAGGCTTACAAGGTCAGCTGCCAGCTTTTGGTCAACCAATTGATCCAGCTGACTGGCCATCAGTCCTCTCAGATTCATCCAGGGCAGATTTAGTATGTAGAGGACCATTTCAGGTTAGTCCCAAATTTCACATTTCCCAAGAAAAAGA
The DNA here is from genome assembly GCA_963678695.2 of Diplodus puntazzo. NCBI lineage: Eukaryota > Metazoa > Chordata > Actinopteri > Spariformes > Sparidae > Diplodus > Diplodus puntazzo. The sequence goes on along the minus strand of OZ023165.1, from coordinate 4,831,583 downwards.
TGGTAGAAGTTTGCATCATTATTTCTACAGAACATTAATTAATGAAGAAAAGATAAAACGGACCTGGCTTAGCTACTCCAAAAAAATGATTCCCTGTACTGCTTTTGCTGCAAGTTATTCTCAAAGAAAGAATACAAATTAATGACAGAGGGACTGTCAAATTAGACAAATATAGGCATACTTAAAACTTAAACATAAAAGTCACGAAAGCAGTCCAGATCACACAACACACATGGCAACCTGGAAAGATTTTGAACTGCGTCTAAGGACAGGAAAGACCATAGACCAAGCTGAAAAGGCTGAGAGGAGGTGCTGGAGAGATGTCCTGACTCGCTTAATCTCCATCATACAATTTCTAGCTGAGAGAAATCTTGCATTAAGAGGTTCAACAAACACATTACAGCAGCAAAATAATGAAAATTTCTGAAAAGAGGTGGAGCCTCTCGCTCTTTATGATCCTGTCATGAAGCAGCACATTGAGCGTGTGGAGAGTGGCCAATTCAGTCATTCCAGCTATCTTGGAAATGTTATCCAAAATGAACTGATTGCTTCAATCAGTGGGAAAATGTTGGACACAATGGTGATGGAAATTTAAAAGTCCAAATATTATTCAATCATTTTGGATTGTACTCCCGACATGAGCCACCAAGAGCAGATGTCAGTGATCATAAGGACTGTCAAAATGGACGAAAACAATCATAGAATACTTCCTAGGATTTCTTGTGGCATCTGAAACAACAGGTCTCGGTTTGTCAACTTTGAAGCTCAGGGGCTTGATGCAGCTTGATGTGGCAGTTGACCTCCTCACAAAGGCACAAAAATTACTGAGTAGTTACAGGGAGACTGGCCTTGCTTGAGCTCAGGCCTCTGCTAAAGACATGTGTGAGGAAATGAATGTGGAGGCTGTGCTGAAAGAGAAGAGACGAAGCACAGAAAATACACTTTGCCTATGAAGCCCAAGAAGATCCTATATGCCATGAGGAAGCTAGAAGCTGCATTCTTCAGCGTAGTTGTTGACACCGCCATTGGATCTTTAAAGGATAGGTTTGAAACACTGGGTGAAGTGAGAGCCAGATTTGGAGTGCTGCTCAATTTAAAAAAAACTGGATGCTATGGAATTGTGCAACCAGTGTGACAACCTCTGCAGCACATTAAGCACTGGAGATGAAGGTGACATTGATGGAAAGAAGCTGGCAGTGGAAATACGCAACTTGCCAGCCTTGCCATCTGATGACATGGCTGCACTACAACTTCTCCCTTTCATCCACAATAAACATTTGAAGCAACTGTATCCTAATCTGTGGATTGCCCTACGAATCGCCTGCACTCTTCCTGTGACTGTGGACTCAGCAGAGAGGAACTTCTCAAAGCTGAAGCTCATCAAGACCTACCTAACGTCTAAGGTCTTGCCATAATCAGCATAAATTATGAGATTGGCAAGCAGCTCTCATATGCTGACATAAGTGATGACTTTGCTTCCACAACAGCAAGGAAGCAGAAGTTTTGAGGAGGGGCTTAGGGAAGATCCGCTTAAAACAAAAGACTCTGATGATACTGATAATCATCATAAAGTGGAGTGATCATGTTATATAGTTCTATATGGTTCCTTTAAAGTGATATTTTTATTGTTGGTTTGTTTTCATTGTTGCATTTTCATTGTATGCCGGTTTTTTTGTGTTGGTCCTGAAGGGCTTGTGTTACATTTGAAAGGTTCCTTACTACCTCAACAGTAGTATTATTCTTGTCAGCGTTCTTGCTAAACAGTACTTTTGGAGGCAGCTTTTGTATAACCCTCAGGAATGGCTTTCCATCCATGACTGCTTTTTGCACATATTCAATCAGTGGGATGAACTAAAGTTTCACTTTGAGCTAACCAAAGACCATCAAAGATCAAAGATGTTTTTAAAGCCGTTTCTGCAAGAATTCAACAGGATCAACAAGCTGCTCTAGTCGGACAGGGGCAATCCATTCAAACTGCTGGAGTGTCATCCATGAGCCACAACATCTGTGGTCTGAGCACCATCTGAGTCCGCTGTAACCATTCTAATAAATAACAGTAACAACAAGAATGGCAGTCAGTAGAACATATACGTCCACTAAGGCCCAACAGTCTCCTTTTGCACTTGTATATGTGTGTTTTCTTTTATGCTGCTAAGCATTGCTGTGCTGATTCACACGGAAACATCAGAGGGACTACCACAGATGTGGTAGGAGTTGATTTCATTTTACATCCGGAGGTGCTGTTGGTCTGTTTTGTCATGAGCTCTAACATTTAAGCGGGCCAACAAACTTAATTGGCACTCAGGTTAACACAAATGAAGGACTAAATTACCCAGGTCCTTCTGTTCCTTTTTATTCCTTAAGTGAATGAGAAAACTCATATGTTTCTGTTTACATTATGTTCCCATTAACCTATCATTAGTTAATCGAGTAAGAGTGAGAGTCAAAGCTTACCCTAAACAGTCAAGGTTCCAAGCTTGGGTTGCACTTAATTTTTGTTCAAACAGTCACACTACACAGTTAATAGATTTCCACAAGGGAAACTGTACTGTTGCAGTAGCAATTCACATAGAATTACACAACTCACAATAACACACAATATAAAAAACAGACACACGAATGTTAAAAATAACACAATATTTACAAATATATACATACATACAGGTACCATACTGTGAAATTAAAAGAGGACAGATACAGGAGATAGAATAATATATGAATATAAATCTAAAATGTGTAAAAACAAGGATTGTAAAGAGTCATTGTAAAGTAATATGGCAGTGGTGAGTAAAGACTTGAAAAAAGGTCCTTTACGCAGTTGGAGGACCCTTGAGCTGGAGCCTGATCAGCAGGTCATAGAGAGGATGTGAGGTGTTTGTGCAGCATCCTTCTATGCACAACCACCCCATCAGAGAGCCAGCCTTCCTAAATGACTTGAGTTGAAGCTCTTGGTGTTGCTAGCCCTGATGCTGCTCCCGCAACAGATAGCTGCAAAGAAAATTGCACCGGTTACAACAGACTGATAAAAGATATGCAACATCTTGCTACACATACTTCCTCAGGAAGTAGAGTCTGCTCTCTCCTTCCGGTATACAACCTCCGTGTTGTACCTCCAGTCCAATCTGTTGTCAATGTGAACACCAAGGTAATGGTAGCTCAATGTGTCTAATGTTCAAAGTTAAAACATTTCAATGGCAATCATTGCTAATTGTTGGAGAACACAAATATTAATTGGGTCTTCATAATACAACCTCTTTTTTTACTGATCTTTTTCCCTGAAGATCCTGATTTCTTGGCTTTCTCCTTCTGTCCCCTCTCTGAACTGTATTCCTCACTTTCCCATTTTCTTTATACCTCTCCACTCCCCTTCCTCCCACCCTACACAGGTTCCTGCATGGATCTGTCTCTTATCGCCTCATGAGGAGGCTAAGAAAACAGTGCTATATGGGATCCTTATAGGACTAGATGGTATAATTGCCTATTTGCTTTTTTCTCTGATCGGGGAGCTCTGCTTTCTGTCAGATAGGCAGGAGCCCATGGCCACTGACTAGCTATTCCCAGCACCTTCTTCAATGTCACTTTTTTGTGCAGTTTCATTGGTTTAACTCAGAGCCAGGGCCTATCGATCATTGGCTCCTCCCAGGTTGAATTGCGCTGTTGACAGCAGATGGGGCCACAGCAGGGTGAGAAGGGTGAGTGAGAGAGTAAACAGCATTTTTCTGAAGTCAGGGATATGTAGGGTTATTTGTTCCAAGTTATGTCTCAAGTTTTGGTTCTCATGACAATTAAAGGTGTTAAGATTTGTAACTCAACAATAAGATGGTTAAAATGAATGCTAACAACAAATTGAAGCCATATGTGCATTTTTAGGATCTAAGGCTTTGAGGTCATATTGAGTGACAATTGTTCCTCAAACTTTTCAGGGGACAGGGAAACTGGAATTGTAGGTTGTTACGTGAAGGCCGTGGCCAAGAAACAGGGCATAAATCAGGGCAAAGGCTCTCACTGTTACCCTCCTTCTAATGCTCCCTCTACTCAAGCACACTCACTTGATTCAAGTCCGAGCAATCTGTCTACTGAGTATCAAGAGAAAGAGGAATTTGAGAGAAGAATAGCTAGCACTGGTAATCTTAAAACCATTATTTATACTATTAGCTTGATTGAAATAAATATGAACATTGTCTATGTTCACAAAGCCATCAATTTCAAACCATTCCACTGGTGATGGTGTGCGAGTGCACATAACTAAAAATAGAGAGAGACAGACAGTGACAAAGAAGTGATGTTAGATGAAAAAAGACTAAGAGAGAAACTCACCATCATGTTTTTATCAGTAGAGCCACGCAATAATCCGGGGAAGGAAGCCTGTAGGCGTCATGTCAAGGAGGCCCTCGCACACAGGAAACAGGAAGCCAGTGTCAATCCAACAACAAGGCTCACACAGACCCGCAACAACACCTGCTTATTATAAACTACTCATACAAAAACAAACAAATCAAATAAAAGATAAGCCTGTATCTGTGTGTCTGCCTTTTTGTCTGCCAGTCTGTCCGTGTGCATGTGTGTACAGTCCTGAAGGAGTGTATTAACACTAAAGAAGTGGAGTAGGTTGCAACACACAAATCTCTACAGAGGTCATGTAGGAAATGACCAATAGAGACAGCTTTTTTAAATGGGTTCATTACAAAGCACTCGAATTGGGTAATGAATAATACATACAGTATGCAGTCATGGTCAAAAGTTTATATACACTTATACACTGCCTTTTGTGTCTCAACGGGAAGGCAGCGATTACGATGGGGTCGTTTTCCAAAACTGTTGAAGCCATGTGGCTTACAGCCACCTAGGCATGTAACTGTATGAAAATTTCACACATTAGTGACCAAAATTATCACGGTTATCGGTATACCGCGGTATTTTAAAAAATTTCTTCAAAATGTTGAAAAAACACTGATAAACTGATAAACTGAAATAATTTCACCAAGATTTATATTTAAATAGGTAAGGAGAAGTTGTTAAATGGGAAGATTAATGTAATTCCAGTCGAGTGCATGTTTCAGTACTAGGATCTTAATGAGCAATGAAGCGGATGTGGTTAGTCATGTTGGGTTGTGGAGAGAGCAGGTCGACAGTGGCCAGAGCCACAGAAGAAGCACACGTGCAGGAATCTGTGATAGGGTATGGAGGCAGCAAAGTTTGTGGCTTTTGGAATACCATCTGGTGGCAGAATAGTGGAAGAGAGTCGCATGAAGGGAGAAGTTCAGCTTTGAGTTTTTTACGTTTTTTTGTTTCTTTTTTTGGAGGGGGATGGTACACGCAGTGGTAGTAGTGATCAGCATGGATCCACATGTGTGGCAGATGAAACTTGAAGAAGCAGTAAAGTTGTGACTGTGTAACTCCTGGTCGAGGCACTCCCAGTAGGTGTCCTGATTACAGTTTTTTCCAGTTGCTAACACACTAAAATGACATGCATAGCACAAATATTTAAACTGACACACAGAGAGCGAAACCTCTTCTCAAGTCTCCAAAACTTTAAAATGTGCCATTTTGAATTGCAAAATGTGTGTAAAGCAGAAAATGTGTTTAAATGCACTGAACAAAGTTCTCTGCATAAGACACAACAATCTGACATAAAGTCACATGTTTGCCATTTTAAAACACTGCCATTTAAAATAACACTACATGAGCTCATTGGACACTATATGTGCCACCTGCCAAACAATTGTTACCGTAATTGTTACCACTTCAATCAGGAAGTAAGCACTAAAAAACCACAGGTGAGAGGAAGAGGAGGAGGGAGGGTGAGAATGAGAGGGGGAGGAAGAGTGAAAGGTAGAGCTGGTAGAGGAGGTCATGGCCAAAAAAGACAACAACTTTCAAATTACAGTTTTTCTCGATTGTTTACACACATTTTCTGAAAGCATGCCTCATACTCTCAGAACTCTACACACAAATCAAAAAACACACACACAATGGGCAAAACCCCTCAATTCTCCAGCAAAATGAAACTTTACATTCAAAACAGTGTAATTTCCTTTCAAATTGGTATTTTGTTTTCAAATGACACACTAAAACCATCATATGAATAGACATTTATAAGAACCAGTTGAACACTGATGTGCTCAATGTAAAACACTATGATGAATGGAAAACACTCCTTCTCCATTCATCATAATGACATAGGCCTTTTTTTGTTCAGTGTTACACTTACTACAGACAGTACGTACATAAGTGTGTTGTAAAATATTTGAGAATATTGTTTTTATACTCAGAACACACAAATATATGGTAACAAATATATTTTATTTTCCCCACAAAAAAACAATGTACAGTGTACATCCCTGCTAACCCAAAGTTGCACATACACTGGTCTACATACAAAACAACAGAAGGATTTACTATATACAGTTAGAGTAATGTGATGAGTCAGTGTGCATAGTCGGGCAATTAACTTTAGAATTTTGAATGACAGCGTGTTCCTTGTGAAAACAAGAGATTTTCTTCATGAAAATTGTGCCAAATGCAGAGAATTGTGTAGTGTTTTTAAAAAAGTGTGTTTTAGAACTGCAATTTGAGTGTAAAGCAGGAATTGTGCTTGTAGTTTAGCAGAATTGGTTCAGGGGGTTGGTGCATGAGTTACATGTTGTGGTCATTGTGTCTCAAGTACCAGTTTTTGTGTGTAAACAATTGAGAAAAACTGTAAATCAGAGCAACCTTAGTTGATCATGTCATCAACCATGGGCTGACACTGCAAGGCTGACAGAGAGAGCAGCCTCTCGCATTGACGCATTTCTTTTCTGCAATTTTCTTTTTCAGTTTACTGTTTTGAGAGCATATTTTTGTTCATTCCAATGTAAATATATCTGCTGTGCATATGTTGCACTGACTTGTTTGGTGAAAAATAAAAAACTAAATGTTTCAGCAGCACATGTGTTTATCTTCAAATATTTCTGTGCATGTGAGCAATCTGAAGAATTCTCTACAGTTTGAACTATGTCAGTATTATGGCAAAGCATACTAAAGATAGGAGTGCTTTTCATTATGCCCAACAGTGTGTAGTTCACTAGACAAAAATCTGTAATATGAATGAAGTCTGTGCCATCTGGTGCAAAAGTTTGATTTTGGTAATGTTATATGTAGTTTTGATTGCAGTGCTTCATTTTGCAGGATATATGAGATATTTTGCAGTTTGGGTGTGTGGTTTTGTGAATTGTGTTAAGTATTTTGATAAAACCACACTAGTTTGCAAAATTGTGTTTTAGCAATCAGAAAAAACTGAAAATTGTTGAAGCCATGCTGCTGCATGCATTCCTTCCTCACACAGTTGCACCAACCCCAAAACTGCTGTCCATGGTCAGGCCAGCATCCGTCATCAGTGTGAATATGTGTGTGAATCCCTGGATAAATGTGCTATATACATGCAACTGTTAATATACACCTGTGTGTGTGTGTGTGTGTGTGTGTGTGTGTGGTGGTGTGTGTGTGTGTGTGTGTGTTCAATAGTCAATGTCACTTTATACACTGACTCCAGTTTGATAGATGTCACACACTGTCCCATTCTGTTTAGCATCTCTTCTCTTCCATCTTGCTGGGGTTTGAAATATTTATCCTACATTTCTGCTTGTTTGACGTTCCAGGTTTATTCATCACTCTGGGTGGCCTGGACCGCACTGCCAGCTCCTGCTTTCTGGCTCAGCTATAGAGAAGACACTACATTATACTTAGTCACACTAATATGAACATGAAGCGTCATCAGTGCTTGTTACAGTTCAGCAAGACAGTGACATTTGTATTTTACTTGATCATGTAAATAAACTGGGACGATATGTGAGACTAAAAGATCAACTACATTCACTCTAAGAGTTTACGTACATAAATGTTACAGTGTTTAATTGTCCTCCTAAATGCAGGCACACTGGCTTGCCTCGCCTTTCTTTTCTCTCCTCATTTCTGTTTCTCTCTTTTCTTTTTTCTCTCTACTAGCAGCAATATCTGCTTTCTTTGTCAGCAGTATGTTTTACAAAGTTGACCATAAATGATTTTTTTTCACCCATAATTAAATGAATAATATCAGGAGGTGGGCTACGCATAGAGAAAGTTTGTTAATTATGTAGCTGATCAGAATGAACATGCACTGAACAACCAACAATCAGGTGCACCTACAAGTTTGTACTAATCAACTGCATAAGTAGGCCTACATTAAATAGGAGAAGTCACATCACAGTTAGTGCCTTTACAGGAGGGCTGTAATGCCAGAGAGCATGTCTCTGGCTCTCTGTCTGCAGAGCAAGTATGACTGACAGTTGATGGAAGTGCAAGGGTAGATTGTGTGCTAGTTAAATAATTGCAGATGGCATAGTTCTCTGAATGGTAAAGTCATTTACCATTTACAATTTTCCATAGTTTTTTGAAAGTGATTTTAAAAATAAAAATATAAATTGCTCCAATGTATATAAATATACCTGGGTGACCCACCTAGGTAAAATAAATGTGTGGGGAACAATGCAATAACAATTCTGTAAGTAATGTGCTCTATATTAGGCAAAGGCATGGTGTGGAGGGGTGTGTAGCAAATCAGATTACTTTTCTTCAGTGAACTTTCTTTCCTTAAAATTAACCAATTGTTTAAGTGGCCTATTCATCGCCATATTTTAGCCATATGACACATCAGTTGCTGCCCACCACTGTTAATTGTTCTTAATGTTTCATCACATTTTACACAAATTTCTCAAAAAATAACATGATACATAGTCATTTTCTACAATTCAACTTATGACAGTTTATTCATTCTGCCACATGGTTGTCTAAGTTGAAAGTAACACCTAACTTTTGTTTTGCTGAGTTCTTCTGGCAGAATACCTGGGGCCTGAAGTATACTGATGTACTGAAGTATGGCATACTGGTGAATGGCAAACACATGAAAGATTTCCAAAAATATAAAACCATGCATACAGCTGTTCCTGTGCAACTTTCCCTTATACATCCTTGTTAACATGAAACTGAGCGCAGCTGAACATGCCCACCTTGCCCCCCCCCCTCCCCCCTAGAGATGATGCAAGTGACTATAAATATGCTGTCCAAATAACAATGGCTAATTGAGGCAGAAAACAAACAAAAAAGAAGAACATCACTGAATGTGATATCGAGGTGCTTATCACTGAGGTGGAGGCCAGAAAAAAACATTTTATTTAGTAGTTTGTCCTCCGGAATCAGTGACAAGCGCAAAGTGACTGTGCGCAGAATGTCACAATGGATACAACTACCCAGGGGGCAAAGCAGCACTTTTTGGAGAATATCTATGCCTAACATGTATATAGAAAACTTCCTTAAAGGGAAACTTCACCGATTTGCATTAAGCTTTGTATCTTCAGGAAAACAGTCATGTTTTTGAATGGTCGTGCATCATTCCCTCAGTTTGCCCTGAGACGGAGAAATACAGATTTCAGTTTTGGACTTCCTGCTTTCTATGATGTAAAAATCGTCATTTTACGTCATTGAAAGCAGGAAGTCCTATATCTGTGTCGAGGGGGTAAGATTACAAACGCTTCGCTCATTTTTCCAAGGGTGGGGGCTAGAGGTGGGACCCACTCACGCTACAGACCTATCACAGACCAATGGGCGGGACTTCACTTGCAGAAACGAAAATACATAGCCGCCATCTTTGTTGGACGCTAAGCGAACAGACGCTGTGCAGCCAGGCTTGTACTCTTGTATTCAAGATGATCATTCAGATATCGAAGAGAGTGATTTCGAAAGCATGACGCTCGAGTCAGATGTTCGCGGCTACTTGTTCGGGCTGAGGGAGATGGAGGCGGCAGGTCTTCCGCCTCGGCTGTGGCGGCTGCTGCAGCCGAGGCGGAAGACCTGCCTGTCCCGTACGAGGAGCCCGGACTGGCTCGAGCAGGGGCGGACTGGTGGTGCTCTCGCTGTGCGCCTATGGACACCGAACTGGACTCTGTCTGCTGCAGTGAATTCCAGAGATGCCAGTTTGTTCGCGACGAAATATCTACAGCGGACGGAGATATGTGTGGTGTGCCGGATTAGTGGGAGTGGCTTGCAGAGCTGTGCATTGTGGTGCATTGTGGGAGTTGTTGTCTTTCATAGAAATGCACCCTAAAGTCCCCCCTAACCCTTTTCTCGGTCAAATATGCACACAATTCGAAAATTATGTTACAGTTTGACTACAAATATGACCCTCTTTAATAAAGATTAATGTTTCCACTGGTGAAATGCTTCTTTAATTCATAAGCTTCCATTTGAGTCCAAGATAGCCTTTCTACTAGCTACAGGAAAGCTACAGGCTGGCTCCAAACAATGCAACCCCTATTGTGAAAACTACATGTTAACTGGCATGACTAACTAACATAACTGTTAACTGACAACTGTTAACATTCTATTTCTGGTCACCCCAAAGTGAACAAACAGTGCACTTGGGGTTTTCTGAATTGCTTGCTGTTCGAAAGAGGTAAATATACTTTAAATATTATTTCTTTATAAAATATTGAAGAATTTTTTCATATCATTTACAGAAGGGCAATATTTGTTTGCCACCTATGCTGATTTTAGTTGTTCTGGTGTTTCAGCAATTGAAAGAATTGTAAGCAAGCGCAGTTAGCTACTCTTAGCTAACATTCTTGTACAATATTTTTCATTTTATCAATATATATATTTTTAAATATCATTTTTTTAATAAAATATTGAAGGATTTACATTAATATGATGTACAGAGGGACAATTTGCTTGCCACTTATGCTAATTTTAGTTTTTTATGATGTTTCAGCAATTGTAAGCTAGCCAGCAAGCACATTTAGCTACTGTTGGCTAACATTCTGAAAGAAACTGTAAGTCCCTTGTCCTATATTTTTCATTTTATCAGTGTATTTTTTATCATTGATTGAGAGTATTTCATGTGACATACCAACCATTTGTTGTTTGTGCAGTGCTGTGTGGGGTCATATGTACACCTATGCCACACCCACACCTTTGTGTGTAATTGGCACAAGTAAAGAATAGAGGCTGCACTACATATGCTATGTTTAAAATATAACTTTTTTAAGAACAATATATTGCAATTATTCATAATTGTATCCATTACTTCATAATTACAATGATATCTACCATTAATTTTTTTTGTATGTTCCTTCCTGTAGCAAGATGACAAGCCAGCCAATGAAACATGTGGGTGACACTGCCATGTCGCTGAAACATGAGTCTTGTGGCAAGAGTTGTGAAGATAAAAGCACTGATTACACAAAGTGCATCATATGTCAAGGACACTCTGTTAAATACCTACATTTTATTACTCCCACAACAAAACAAAAGTTTATAAAAGCCATTGATGCTCGTCAAGATGAGGTCTTCCAAAGACTGCTTCATGATTCTCCATCAGAAAAATGGTTGGAGGACAGTGCACCAAAGTGGCACCCAAAATGTCGAAATTGGTACATAGCTAAGAGGAGCTGCCAATATGCTGAGAGGAAACGTTCAGCTGATATGAGTGCACGAGCATCAGATTTGGCTGATCCAAGATTAACTTCCTCACACCATGATCTCAGGTTCAACAGGCGAAACACTGAAAAATGTCAAGCAAAGAAGAGGTGTGTAATTTGCAATAAGCAGTGGCTGCGAAGAAGGGAACCAATCTCTATGGAATCTACAATAAACAGTCAAAAGGCCATTGAGGAGAAAGCCAAGAAACTGGGTAGAGATGACATATTGTTGAGACTGATTGGGCAAGGTCATGATATGGTTGCCAATGGTATAGCCTACCATAAACCATGCATGAACAACTTCAAGGCTCAGCGCATTCATTCTGGAAAGCTAAGACTTAATCTGTATGCTGTTGCATTTACTCGCCTCATGGAAGAACTGGAGGCTCCTCTTTTCCATGACCTGTCGGGATTCTTATTGAAATCATTGCGTAACCGGTACCGAGAAATTCTGAAGGAGCTTGGTGTCAAAAAGGCAGATGAGTACCGAACGATTTAGTATGAAATTGAAGCTGCAGTAACACTTTGGTTCACGTGTTTCAGTCCTTAATCAGACATATGGTTCAGGTTTCATGTGTGCATCAGGTGTACCCCTTGGTGATGCCCTGGAGAAGCTGAGGAGACTAGAAGCAGATCATATGCAGGATAAGAAACATCATGCACTGCGACAAGCTGCAAAGATTCTTCGAGCAGATTGTGTGAACTGCATGAGGCAAACTCATAAGAAACATTCCACTGAGATATCCTTCACATCTGCTAATAACATGGTTCCCGACTCGCTCTTCAACTTCACAGCTATGCTGTTTAATGACAAGACACCAGAACTCAGTGCAGAGGGAAGAGTCATTGTTGATCAGCCAACGGCAGAGAAAGCTATCATTATGTCACAGCATATCTTACAGTATGTCTCCAGGGTAACAACACCTTTGGGCATAGCCACTGCCCACCACATATTCAATCAGACACGTAGTAAATCGTTGATTATGCTGAACAACAGGCTGGGGCTTGGGATCAGTTATGAACGTCTGCAGCGTCAGCTGACTGCACATAGTGAGAAGATCATGCTGCAGGTTGAAACTGTTGGTGTTTATGTCCCAGAGACAATGACTAAAAACTGCAAGATTCCCCATGTGTTTGCCATGGACAATCTGGACTGGAAGAAGAAGACACTAGATGGTGGGAGTTTCAATGCCACCTCTGCAATCATAATTGAAAACGAACAGATTGAGAGATTCCAGGATGGTGCCAGTCTTCCCACTTCCACTCGTGACAGAAGAAAGACTCTCCATGATGTTGCTGACCAACCTGTTCCCATGTGTCACATCTCAGCTAAAGACAGGCAGAGGTCCAGGTCACTTGAGCACATTGAGAAGCTAGAGAGTCTGGCAACTTCCTCAGATGGTACAGCTGAAGACCTGTTGCTTATATGGCGCCTAGCAAGAATGGTTACAACTTCACAGTTGTTGAATTCTCCTCCAGATGCAGTCCTGCCTGGATTTTCTGCCTTCTGTGCAGACCTCCACCCACATAGACAGGCCAGCACCATTGGTTATCTTCCTCTCATCCCAGCATCTCCAACTGATCCCGCAGTGCTGACAGCAGAAATGAAATGGCTGGTCAATACATCACGTGCACTGGGAGACAAGTATACCATTATCACTGGAGACCAGGCTACACATGAACTTGCAGTTACCATCAGAGACAAGCACAGAGATGACTTTAACAGTGTAATCTTGCTGCTAGGGGGCTTTCACGAAGCTCATAACTATATGAAGGCTGTTTGCAAAATCATCATGGATGCAGGTGCAGAGGATCTTCTTGTCGCAGCTGGTCTATGTCAAGAAGGGACTGTCAAGAAGATGTTTGGTGAGAAGGCTGACTACTATCAAACACTACATGCCCTCAGGATCCTCAGTGAGGCCATGTGGCGCCTGTACTGGGAAGCATTTGAGACATGGGCAGCAGACAGAGAAACAGAACACTGGCAATCACAGGTTGAAAATGTTGTGAAGAAGTTGTTTGAGAAAGATGCTACTGCCACTCAGAAGTTGGAGATCATCCAGATGTCACATCCACAGTTAGCAGTTCTACAGGAGCAGATGATGCATTTTCAGAAATCACTGAGTGAACAACCAACATCCGTTTTCTGGTCAATCTTCCTGGAGATGTCAGACATTCTTCACAGGTTCATCTACTACCAACGAGAAGGTAACTGGGTAGTCCATCTCTGTGAATCAGCACAAATGTTGCCGTACCTCACTGCAGCAGGCCACTATAAATATGGGCAGCAATCTTTGCCTCTATATTTGGCAGAGATGAAGAAACTACCTGAAACAGCCCCAGAGGTACATGAAGCACTGATGGCAGGTGCATTTGTTGGGAGGAGAGCAGATGGCAGTCACAATGGGGTCTCCCCTGACATGCTTCTGGAGCAGACATATAATGCAGATGCCAAGGAGGCAAGCGGTTTAGATGGCATTACACTGAACCCTGCTGCCCGGATGAAGTGGCTTTACACAATGTACAAGCATACAACACTATGTTGCACCTCCATTCCTCCAGCCCACACCATGAATCTGGTTGGAGTCGTGTCACCAGGGATGCAGAGATGGTAGTCAAGGTCATGGCAGCAGTAGAGACCAACCCATTCACAACAGCCACACCATGCCTGATCAACATATCAACTGGACAATGTGCAGATTCCACAGTCAAGGACAACCTGACAAATGTGAAAGTACTTGGTTTGAAGGCTCTGTCTGAGTCACTGTCCAGTAATCAGAAGAAGACAACTATTGTGAAGCTTAACACCTTCCACACACAAAACACAAAATCAAAGAAGTCTGGGGGTAAAACATCTACATCTGGCAAGAGCAATGAAGTTACTGCCCTTCTGCGCATGACACAGATCATTGCTAGTGGTGGAGAACTCAACATTGTGGACTTCATCGGCAACCATGAGTGCAGCGAATTTCCCCCATCCCTCTTCCAGGAAGATGGCAGTATGAGAACTGGTACCAAGGCAAGCCTAGTAAAGATTCTGAAAGAGGAGACCAACGTGAACAGCATCCCTAATCTGCTTCAAGATGGCAAAAAGACAGCAGTAGTAGTTGATGCTATGTGTGCCATACGACACTGTTCTTTTCAAAAAGGTGAACTTTTTGGAACCATTGCTGAGCGATACAAAAGCTTGCTGCTGAATGATGTGCCTGCTTGCACTCAGATCATACACTTCTGTTGTGACAGGTACAGTGGACCCAGCTTTAAATCGGCTGAGCAGGAGAAGAGATACGCCCGTTCAAAACCAGCCAAAGTGTATGAAGTCAGTGAGCAGTTCACAGCTCCAGACCCAAAGGAGTTTTTTGCAGTCTCAGCTAACAAAGCAAATCTTCTGAGCTTCCTGTGTGACAAATGGTGTGAGAATGAGCAACTGGAGCCTGTTCTTGGCCCAACTCATCTCTACCTGGGTGGTGGGTTCAAAGAAGAGACCAAGAGTGTGGTGCTGACAGAAGGGTCTGTTATGCATGTTCCTGCTCTGGAGTCTACACAGCAGGAGGCTGACACCAGGATCATACTCCACACCCTCTACAGTGTCCAGAATGAAGGAGTTGACAGAATTGTCATACATGCAAATGACACTGACGTCATTGCCATGTGTCTGTACTATGGTGCAACGCATCTTAGTGATCTAGCAGAGCTGTGGGTGAGAACAGCCCAGAATGCATACCTGCCTATCCATGAAATGGTTGTGGCACTGGGACCTTCACAGTGTTGTGCAATGCCATTTGTCCACAGTCTGAGTGGCAGAGATACAACTAGTTACCCATATTTCACTGGAAAGAAGGCATGGTTTAAGAACAGCATGATTCTGGACATACCTGCACTTAAAGAATTTGGTGAGAACTCAACCGATGCCATAACAGATGACGTCCTGAACCAGGCACGGGACCTCACCATAGCTGTGTATACAGCCACAGCAGATCACTTTGATGATTCAGATCTGGGCAAACTAAGAGCATACAAGTTCCTGAACAACAGATCAACACTCTTAAAGCTGCTACCCCCAACAGAAGATGCATTTCTCCTGCACTTGAAAAGGGCTGCTCTAGCAACACTCATTGACAAGAGTGCACACATTTCCAAGCCAGATATTCCCTTATGCACAGAATTTGGATGGTCTATGGATAATGGAAAAACAGTTCCTATCCCTTCTACAAAGCCAGCCTGGCCTTTGTCAATGAACAAGACAATCTCATGTGGATGTGTCAAAGGCTGCCAGAAGAACTGTTCCTGTGCAAAGAAGGCAGTTCCATGCTACATAGGGTGCCATTGCCAGGGACTGACAACCAGATGCCACCGATTAAACACAATCACATTGGAGCTCAGTGACAGCAGCAGTGAATCAGAAAACTAGATACTAATACTAAAACGTGTTGTACCTGCTGTAATTTGGACATATATATATAATGTTTCTTTAAATCACAATCCTATTTTCTAGTTTTGGCCAAGAGGATGGTTTTTCTATGTTCAATTTATGAACATTTAAATGAAAATAAATGTTTTGCTGCCAGGAATTTTGTGTCTTTAATTATCAATATAGGGTATTTTTCATAAACACTGAGGCATTGATTTGTACAAATGATAGAAGAAGAAATGAAGAAACAGCACTTAACCCCATCTGATAGAACACTGACTGGAAATTCGGTTTCAGTACAATTCTCCATTTGGGATATAGAGAAGACCGTTGGCCACAGCAAGTGGGGCTTTTGAGATAGAAAGGCTATCTTGGACTCAAATGGAAGCTTATGAATTAAGGAAGTTTTCTATATACATGTTAGGCATAGATATTCTCCATAAAGTGCTGAAAAATAATAATTTTCATGAGAATTTGTCAGGCGAACAGTACTTTTTTTTGTCTTTTTTGGGATGTTGAGGGTGATATCTTAAAATCGAGTTGCAACAAGCCCCAGAATCTTTTTTTCATGTCTCCCCCTATGTGTCAAGATACTCTCTGCCAAATTTTATAGTTGCATGACTATTTATGCCATTGTAGTACCTGCACATTGTCATTTACATAATTTCGCCAGGAAAATTACCCAAGAAGGGGGGTTTTGGCCCCCTGTAGCTTTCCAGCAGCTAGTTGACCGGGTTGTCCACCCAGGTTTTAATCCTTGAAGGTCCTAGATATCATTTCTGGTGTCAAACCTTTTACAACGCTCCGTGTCTGTTTTCCAAAAAACTGGGATTTTGCCCCAGCTGAAATAATAATAATAATAATAATAATAATAATAATAATAATAATAATAATAATAATAATGATTTATAAAAAGATCTGATATCATAGTCGATGTCAAACGAAGAGTAGCTATGCATGGGTGTCATCATAAAATTCATAATTTCCAGCATCCTGCCACCATGTGAGGGTTACCCAGATCTGCTCCTGGTAAGTACATAAGACAGCATGTAATGTCTTTATTGTCCCAGATAATGTTGAAATTGGATAGTGTAGTGTCAGGGACACATCCACACCCACCAGCCTGAGCCACGCTGAGTCTGGGGGAGAGTTTAGTTAGTTTAGTTTCTGCCTGCCTTCTTCTCTTTGTCCGGTCATTACTTCTGCGTCTGTGTTTCCGTGTGTGCCCTGAGTTTGTTTTGTTAATTTGCCTTTTTACTAGTTTTTAGGACTAGCTCCCTTGGTTTGTTTTTGTATGCAGCTTTTGTTTTAATAAAGCTCGCCTTCTGTTATCCCTGATCCTGCTTCCTGTATAAATCTGCATTTGGTCCATCCTTTGGTTTTCTTTTTTAAACCCCCCTTGTGACAGTACTGGCACGAGACTAGCTGTTATGTACATTCAGGACGAATTAATCTGTGTTCGTTTGGTAATGCCTTGCTGCATGTTTAGTATGCAGCTATTTTTGTCTGAAATAGTTAAGTTTCGTTTTGATCGAAAGTAAAGTAAAGAGCATAAACCTCTCCTCCAGCGTCTTTTTTATACACAACACTAGCGCCATCCGCTTAGTGCATCTCGTGCAAGCGCAGAACGTACACGCTACTGTGGAGTTGGCAGCACGTCGAAGCAGTGTGTTCAATGCAACTTTTCTGCCGAGCGGGTCAGACGAGAGGCAACGGAGTGGTCGGATGAAGGCAGTTGGCTGTTGGTTTGAGTCTGGGCAGTGTGTGGGGGCCTTAAGACCATATACTCCAGAGGCACAGGGGTCCACTGGCTACATTCTAGCCCCTTTCACACATTATTGTTGCAGCGGTGGTTCGCCAATTCTCCGCCGTTGGTCATTAACACAGAGCGAAGCAACACCTGAGTAAAGACGAACCGCTGTGTAATTCACACAGAAAGCCGGCGCTGCGGCTCCTAAAGAGACGTAACGGTACACGTGATGATGATGACGTCTGTGTGTTTTCGAGGTGTTTCCCCAGTGTCTTCCTGTTAATCTAAACCCGTGGATGGTTTATAATCATATGGATGCTGTTTCAATGTGTAGTGATTGAGAGCCTGACCCACCAAACATCCTGGCAAGTGACGAAGCTACGTTTTTCACTCTAAATGACATAATCACCATCAGTAAACTGAACGCTGTTTGACTCTGTCATTTGAGGGGATGGAGGTTGTTTTCTGGGGGAAAGTTCACTGAAGTCTCAGTCAGGAGGGCTGATTTATAGCAATACAACCACTTGAATGAGTTAAAGTCTGTGTAAAGCAGAAATAAATTTGTGTTATGAGTTTGTCATACCACAGAAACATGTGTCATTGACCACTGAGCCAAATTTGAAAGATTAAAAAAATTGCCAATTATTTAAAATTAGGTCTCAAAATCATGGAAAAACAAGCACTTCTCTCTGCTGTGAAACGCTGGGGGCGTGTCAGTTAGAGGCGCAGGAATCATGTCCACGCGCAGGAGGGGCGCCTCCACCGTGTATTGCAGGAGGACCTAACCTACAGTAACAATGGAAGCTAGCAGCATCATCGGATGGACCCAGCCCGACCTGTTTGAGCCATCAGAGCCAGAAACTGACTCTGAGTCAGACACTGATAGTGCTCAGCCTCGTTCCTCACAGTCCATGTTTTACATTACACACAAGTGTAACACCCCAGTCTACATTTAATTCCTTGTCATAGCTATATTAGTGCACATAAAATATTACCTGTGGATTATCATTGTGCTGTCAGATGGACTCCGCTCAGGGAATGAGGCCAAATCATGTCATGATTAAATGCAATAATATTTGCTAACATTACATGGGCATGACAGGATGCACGATGTAAAATCACTTTCAGGATTTGCACCTTCAGCAAAATGCATTTGATTGCCAAAATGTACAATATTTATAACATACATAAGCACACACTTACACTTAGAGCTGGCCCAAAAAAATTAAGCCTGAGCCGAGCCGACCCTGTGCACGTTGTGTCCGAGCCGGCCCGGCCCACATTAACTGTAATTATTAGTTTTTGGTGGTGCATATTAGATGACATCACCATATTACCTAAGGTATCACTCTCATAGTTTGGGTATGAGAGGCAGGGGTGGGACGTTTTTTATTTTATTTTTATTTATTTATTTAATTTTTTTGTCTTCCCTTTTATGTATCTGTGTTATTATGGGTTGGCTTCTTGTGTTAAAAATATTAGTAACACTTAACAATGAATAGAGGAAATATAATAAATCTTATGACTTGGAACATTAGAGGTATTCAACAGCCTATCAAAAGGAAAAAAAAATTGAATTTTGCTAAAAGTCAAAAATGCCAAATATTATTCCTGCAAGAAACACATGTATCCCAACAAGAAGCAATGAAACTGATTAGAGATTGGGTCGGTCAAATTTCTTACAGTACTTACAACACTAAAAGTAGAGGAGTGATTACCTTGTTTCCAGTGGTGTGGGTAACGCGTTACAAAGTTACAAAGTAACGCGTTAGGGTACTCTAATTACTTTTTTCGTGTAACGTGTAACGTAACGCGTTAGTTTCGTGCGTCAAGCAATCGGTAACTTCGTTATTTTTAGAATTTCTCCGGATAAGGAAAGGTAAATCCCGACTGCAGCCTGCTTTTTGTCAGACAGTACTTTGCCACCTGCGGATGTGTCAGCGGAGGCGCAGCGCTGTGATGCGTCTGTGCCCTGCTGCTGACCTACGTTACCTGTGTGTGTGTGTGTGTGTGTGTGTGTGTGTGTGTGTGTGTGTGTGTGTGTGAGAGAGAGAGAGAGAGAGTGTTTTTGAACCCCTGGCACGCACATTATTTTCAATTCACCAGCTAAAAGGACAAGAACAACATAACGGTAAAATGCACACTCTGCGTTGGTGAAAAGCTTCTGTCGGCTGCAAAAAATTCCACTTCAAATTTAAAAAAACAAATTGCATCCAAGCACCACTCTATCACCCTGGTAGCAAAGCCTGCTAGCTGACTGTCTTTCCTGTTATTGTTATCCTGCAGAGTTAATTTGGTTGGATAACTGACGTTTTTTCATCATTGTCACGACTTCTCGGTGCATTTAAAGGAGGCTGTGTGTGTCAGTAAAGTTGCAGCATGTGCGAGGCGCTGCAAACGGCTTTTAATTTTTGGTAACGCATGAGTACTCTAACGCGTTACTTTTATTCATAGGTAACGCTGTAACGTAACTGATTACTTTTAATTGATGGTAACGTTGTAACCTAATAAACTACTTTCCAAAGTAACTATACCCAACGCTGCTTGTTTCACAAAAACTTGAACTTCTTGAATCTCACAAAATATTGCAGATGCTTTTGGGAGATATGTTATTATTATTGGTGAACTTAACAATGAACAGGTGGCATTTGTCAATGTATACGCTCCTCCTAGCTCTGATAGTTCAGTTTTCCATGAAATTAACAACCATATTTCTATGTTGGGAGTAGAAATGCACCGATCCAGTTTTTTCCGATCCAATACCGATACCTGGACTGAGCGTATCGGCCGATACCCGATACCGAACCGATACCGTTGTTGAATTAATAATAAACTGTATACCTTCCACCATGTGAAAGGGACTGAAGGCAACAGACTTTCCTAACTAAGACAAAATAATCAAACAGTTACCGAACATTGTAAACATGTGCAACATTAATAATAATAATAATAATAATAAAAATAGTAATACGTTTAATTTATATAGCGCCTGTCAGGGTACCCAAGGACACACGTAACAAAGTGGAACAAACAAAACAAAGAATGAATGAATGTAGCACCTGTCAGTCAGCGCGGAGGGAACACTAGCACCAAAGTCAGTAGCACCGTCTGTAAACAAACTAGCGTCTGGAGGCTCCGTGCACAAAGTGGGGGCGACCATCCAGCATCGCTGCGAGCCGGGGAGACCGCAGCAGCAGAGGAGGAGACAAAGCAGCCCGGTGGTGAATAACCCTGAGGTTGTGGTGGAGGGAGGACCAATGGAGCAACGATGGACAGCCCACATGGTATTGAGTACGTCGGTTTGAAAGTTAGCGTTGCTAGGCTAACAGCTGACCGGTGAGGCTAACAACTGATGGCAGGGCTACTAGCTAATCAGCGGAGAAATGTGACGTGAGTAAGTGTAACGTCCTGCAAACAGGAATACAAAATAAAACATAGCAGCTGAACCTGAGAATAAACTAATAAAGAGTTAGTCAAACAACAACTTGCGCTCTTCCAGCATGCGACACACTGACACTGACGAATGACGTAGGATGTGCTGCGACGCCGAAAAAAAAAAAATTGGATCGGCCGGTGGATCTGTTTCATTTTACTGATCCCCGATCCAGCCATTTTGTCAATATCGGAGCCAATATCCGATCTTAATATCGGATCGGTGCACCCCTAGTTGGGAGATATACCTCTTGTGATGGGGGGAGATTATAACACTGTTTTGGACAATACAATTGACAAATCACCCTCAGCTGTAAGTAGACACCACAGTAAGGCTGAAATGGCGCTGAAAACTCTGATCAAAGACCAAGCACTAGTAGATGTATGGCGACTAACACACCCGAAAGAGAAAAACTTTACGTTCTACACGATACCCCATAATTCACACTCTAGATTGGATTTTTTCCTTGTGAATAAGCCTTGGGTAGACAGCACCCTGTCTTGCAATATAGGCAGTCGTCATATTTCTGACCACAGCCCAGTAAAACTTGCTGTTCTTCTTCCTCAAAAATCTAGGCAGCGCTTTAATTGGCGCCTATATGGTAGTACTCTACAGGATGAGGAACTGTGCAGGTTCATTGGCACTGAAATTGACAACTACCTTGAATCCAATATAGGCTCAGTGTCTTCTCCAAGTATATTGTGGGAAGCTTTAAAAGTTTATGTAAGAGGGCAGATAATGGGATACCAATCTCGGAGGAAAAAACAAAAGAGAACCAATTGAAACTTGAAGCTCTATTAAAAATAGCTGAGACTGATTTGTACAAGAATCCCACAACAGAGAATATTAGCAGAGTGTCTGGCCTCAGATTTCAGCTTAACTGTCTATACACCACTGAGGCTGAATTTGCACTTCTTAGGACACAAGCCAAATTTTATGAAGATGGGGAGAGAGCCTCTAAACTACTAGCGTGAAGACTCAAAAAAGTTAAAACCCGCAATAGAATTACTGCGGTGAAAGATAAATTTGGCAACCAAATTGTTAATGAATTGCAGATAAATGATATTCATAGGGAATATATTGAGCAACTGGATATAACAACCCCAAACCATGATAGTACTAATCAAAAGGCAGAGCTATTCCTTAACAATATCAATATCCCAACTATTGCTGACGAAGACAAAAATAATTTAGAGCAGGAGATAACCGGTGAGGAAATTAACAGTGCTATCAGGCAAATGGCTGCTGGAAAATCACCTGGTATTGATGGTCTCCCACAAGAATTTTATTTGGCGTTTCAAAATAAACTTACCCCTCTGTTGATATCTCATTATAATGAAGTCGTCCAAAATGGCTTTTTCTCTCCATCTTCAAATACAGCATCAATAATTTTAATTCCTAAGAAAAATAAAGACCCCTTACTATGCGAGAGTCAACGCCCTCTATCCATTTTGAATTGTGATGTAAGATTTTTGCTAAGTTGATATCAAATAGGCTTGAACAGGTGATAATGAAACTGGTGCATCCTGATCAAGTTGGGTTCATAAAGCAATGGTATGGATCAGACAGTATAAGAAGGTTATTGAACATAAAATGGGCAAACCGAAATTCCCCCACTGGTACCTGTTCAAATCGCTTGAGAAATATGGCTTTGGACCCTATTTAATTCGCTGTGTAGGAAGCTTATACTCTGGAGCCCGAGCTTCAGTCCTAACTAATATGTATGTATAGTATTATGTACTAGTATTATGTATTATAGTATTAGTACTAGTATTATGTACTAATACTAGTATCGCATCGTGCAATTTTGAACTATATAGAGGTACTAGGCAGGGGTGCCCCCTCTCTCCTCTGTTGTTTGTCCTAGCCCTTGAACCCCTTGCTATTGCTATAAGACGAAATGCTGACATTATGGGAGTGACAATAGGAAAAGAGGTCCACAAATTGTCATTGTATGCTGATGACATCATCCTGTTCCTCTCACAGCCCTCTAAATCAATTAGGAGTGCTCTGCAAACTATCGACCAATTTTCGTCCTTTTCTGGTTATAAAGTAAATTGGTCCAAAACAGAGGCATTCCCCCTCTCTGACTTAGCCTCTATGCCTGATGTAAGTGTGTTTAATATCAGCATTCCTGAGCATGGTATTAAATATCTTGGCATTAAATTTCCGCTGGTGATAAACTATGCAAGTATACTTGAAGAAATGAAAATGCAGTTTGAGAGGTGGAAAGGACTAAAATTATCCCTTTGGGGTAAAATAGCGTCTATAAAAATGATGGTGTACCCCAAATTGTTTTATCTACTTAATATGCTGCCAATCTAAATACCTAATAACATTTATAATAAAATTGATAAACTTATTAAAGTTTTCTTATGGAGTGGGAAAAAGGCATGGTTTAGTTTAGTAACTCTACAAACACCCAAAAGGAAAGGAGGATTTAATCTGCCTAACCTCCGGCTATACCATTGGGCTTTCACACTCCATAAGTTTGTAAGAACAGTCAGATCCCCTTATCCTAGACCATCATGGGCTAGTATTGAGCAACATTTATGTCACCTGCCCTTTTGGAGAATGCTTTGCATATTAAACAGCAGAGAACATATGAGCCCCATCCCTGTCTTAGTTATATTTACTCCATCTGGAGATCAATTCATAAACTCACTAAAGAAACAGTCTTCATGGCTACCGATCTGGAACAGCCCCTTGATAACTATTGGCAAAAAGATAATTCAATGGAAGGAGTTCCACAGAAGTGCCATTCAACCCAAGAAAGGTTGCTGACCTGTATACTGGTGTGGAATTCAAATCATACTCAGAATTAAATACAGCAATCTCACCAAACCGCTTAGCCTGGTGGAAATACTTTCAACTAAGAAGTGCTATTGTAACTTTAAGGAACAAATGTAAAGATCCTCCGAGGGCAACTTATTGGGATAAAAGTACACTGGGTAACGACCAATCTAAAATAAATACACCTTGGATATACAAAGAACTCATTGAGAAAATAACATCAAACTTTAAAGCAACTAAGGCTCTGTGGAGTAAAGACTTAGGTTGTGAAATAACTGAAGACGAATGGAATCAGATCTGGATTCGTGCACACACTATCTAAGGAGGTATCACTAAAGTTAACACAACTCAAAACTGTGCATAGATATCATTGGACTCCTAGAAAGCTACACAGAATTGGCCTTAGACCAACTGGCCTGTGTTGGAGGTGCACAGCTCGAGAGGGGACCTACCTGCACATGGTCTGGGACTGTAGGTTAATTAAAAGATTCTGGACCGAGGTCTGCCAGTGTGTGAGCAAAATAATTGGAACCCATATAGAACCGGACCCCGCTGTTTGTCTTCTGGGTATTCTATCCAGGCTTACGAATCTGTCTAATAATAAATGGATAGCAATAGCCTTCACAGTTGCTAAAAAGTTGTTATTTTGTCAATGAAAAAACACTTCAGCTCTTGCTATCCAAGACTGGTTCAATGTACTCACCAAAATAGCAAAACTGGAAAGAGTTATATACTGTAACACAAACTCTGTGGACAAATATGAAAAAAATTGATGTTCTTTTCTATCTGCTATGGTTTGAGTGATAGTGACGTGGATTGGGATTGGGAGTAACATCCGTTATGTATGAAATGTGGTCTCTGCCAAAGGTAGACCACAATGTGTGTATTTGGGATTTACCAGACCTGTCTAATTGTTTGACTATGTGAAGGTGTAGGATACTGTATCAATGTATTATGAGGGGAAGCTACGATGCTCACTTTGATATGTCTTTGCGTTTCTTTTTTTTTTTTTCTTAAGGTATTTAATTACAAGAGCCTTTTCATTTTTATTATGTATTTACTTAACCGACTGTTTTCCTTTTTTTGGTTTTTTGGGGTTTTTTTGTTTGTTTTTTTTTGTTTTTTTTGCTTTGTGGGGAGGTGTGTGGGTGGGTGGATATGAGATTGAGAATGTTTGGGGGATGATAAACTGTGGAGGCGGAGAAGGTATTTATTTATCTATTTATTTTTTTTTTTTGTTAACAATTTTTTATTCATTTTTCATGTCAACGTACAAAAAAAAGCGAAAACCAGTACAACAACAACAAAAAAAAAAGAAAATAAGAACATACAGACCATTCAAGTGTATTACCTGTTGGCAAACAATACAACATTGACTGTATGTTCAAAAAGAACAAAACAAACAAAACAAATCCAAACAACAGCGACAAAAAAGAGAGCACACACACACAAAAGGAACAAACAAAATAAAAAGAAGAGACACACACGTTTATACAAATAAGCACACATATAGAAAAAAAACAAAACAAAACAAAACAAAACAACAAACAAACAAAACGAAAAACAAAAAACAAGGTGCCGTACACATTCTAACGTCTAAGAGTCAACCCCCCCCCCCCAAATCAAACACATTCACACCCTCAAGTCCAGATCCCTGCATGTCCACAAGGCCCTCCACACATACTCTTATTTCATCCAAGCTTCCAATCCCCAGACCAAAGTCCTCCACAGCCATAATCACATATTGGCACCTAATTGACTTAAGACAAAAACAAAATAACACAAAACAAAACCAAACATAATTCAAAAGAAAATCCTTCCCTCCCTGGTGAGTGATCTGCATCCCCCCCACCCATTAACCCACCCTTTCATAGGCAAGATTCTGAACAACTATAATGGCTTCCAACCAAGATTTTAGTGTTTTATCCTTTGCCCCATGAGACCGTGCAACAGAAAGCTCTAGTTGTAGAATATCTATCAGGAGGTGCCACCAATGATCTAATGATAAAGCGTGTGGAGGTTTCCACCGTACTACCAACATTTTCTTAGCAGCTGTTAAGCCAGAAATCCAAATTCTTTTTTCATGTGTTGACATAGGAAGCTGAGAATTATCATTCAGCAAACAAAGTACAGGACAGCATGGAACCTCCTTATTAAGAATTTTAGATAAGGATTTAGTGACTTGTAACCAAAACAACTGTACTCCAGGGCATTCCCAAAACATATGTGTAAAGGTGCCTAAGCAACCTTGTGTACATAATTGGCAGAAGGGGGATGATTCCAACTTCATTGTATGTCTAAGTTTAGGAGTAAAATATGCTCTGTGAACAATTTTTAGATGTATGGTTTGATGATTAGGGTTTTTTGAGGCCCGAGTGATATTATTCCATACTGTTTCCCATGATATTTCAGAGTTTATCAGAGCATACATTTTCTGCCAAAATATTTCAGTTGCTATTGGTTTATAAGATGCCTGTAAAATT
Organism: Diplodus puntazzo; assembly: GCA_963678695.2. Lineage (NCBI taxonomy): Eukaryota > Metazoa > Chordata > Actinopteri > Spariformes > Sparidae > Diplodus > Diplodus puntazzo. Next base: position 4,805,224 of record OZ023165.1, on the reverse strand, counting down.
AGGGCATACAATGCTGATACAGTTCCCCTGGTGTTGGTAGTATTGTACAGTTGTTTCGCCAAGTTATGTTTAGGCAGCTCTGAGTTCCATGGAACTCCATATGTCTTCATGGCAGCACGGAGCTGAAAATATAGAAAGCGAGAAAATCGACATAAGTTATACTGTTCCTTCAAATCTTCGAATGTGCGGAGACCATTAGAATTAAATAATTGTCCAAGTATATGGATCCCATTGTTTGACCATATAGGGTAGGCTGCTGGTCGACCACCTATCAATAAATTATGATTGTAAAATATTGGAGTGTGAAAATGCCATTTATTGTTTGTATTGGTGTACTCAGTCACCAGTCTCCAAGTTACCAGAACATTTTCAATAATGGGACCAAAAAGTGTTCTGGCTTGTTTAATAGGAATATCTGTAAAGATTAAATCCTGTAATCTGCATGGATGTATTAGCTTTGCTTCCAAAGGGTGCCAAGAAGTGGGATTTGATGGGACTAACCATGATTTTATAGTACGTAGTACAAATGACCAATGATAAATTTTAAAATCTGGAAGGCCCCAGCCTCCAGCTGATTTCTCTCTCTGCAGCGTTGCAAATTTGATCCTTGGTTTTTTTTTATTCCATATAAATTCACTGATCAAACACTGCAGACTATCCCAAAATCCCTTTGGAGGGTTCAAAGGAAGCATGGAGCTCAGGAAGTTGATTAAAGGCAATACCATCATTTTTATGGTCGAGATCCTGCCATCGAATGATATTGGTTTTGCCATCCACTTGCTTCAGTTGGTTCTGATCTTATCTAAACATACAATGTAATTATTCTCAACAGTACTCTCCAAAGTAGTAAAGATGTCAATTCCTAAATATTTGAATTGATTTACCATCGGCACCTTAAATTGAGATAGATCGTCTCCATTATCTTTTAACGGTAAGAGTGCCGATTTTTGCCAATTTATCTTATATCCAGAGAGATTGCTAAACTCCCTGAATAAATTAAAGATATGAGGAAGCGACTGTGATAGTTCACTAATAAAGAGAAGTACATCATCTGCATAGAGAGAAATATGATGAATAGTGGACTTTATAGTCATAGGAATAATATTAGTAGACTGGCGTACTTTTTGGGCTAAGGGCTCCAGTGCTAACACAAATAATAAAGGGGACAATGGACATCCTTGACGTGAGCCTCTATGGATTGAAAAATGTGAGGAGCATACGTTACCTGATAAAACAATTGCTCCTGGATTCGCATACAGAACTTTAATATAGCCAATAAATGATTCTCCTAGTCCTATTTGCTCTAATAAGGCCCAGAGGTAGTCCCATTCAAGCCTGTCGAACGCCTTCTCGGCATCAAGAGTTAGGATTCCATATGAGGTCAAAAGGTCAGAGCAGTCTTGGGTAAAGTGTAAAATGTGCAACAGTCTTCTTAAATTATCTGAACTGAATCGACCTTTCACAAACCCAGTTTGATCACACTGAATTAGTTTTCCTAAGTATTTATTAAGACGGCGTGCCAGGACTTTAGCATATATCTTCATATCTGCATTGATTAATGATACTGGCCTGTAACTGGTACACAATATCGGGTCTTTATGTTTTTTGAGCAGAAGTGATATTAGAGCTGTGTTTGTTTCTTTTAAAAAAGAGCGTTTTGCAATTGATGTAGTTATCATTTTCAGAAGCATAGGGCCCAGTTCAGGCCAAAACTTGATATATAGTTCAATGGGAATACCATCTGGTCCCGGAGACTTATCCAAATTCATCTCCTGTATTGTGTCCCATAATTCTTTTAAAGATATACTGTCTCCTAAGTCCTCTGCTTCTGAACTAGGCAGTTTTCCTAAATTAAGATCACTAAAAAATTGTCTGAACTCATCTGTGCTGAATGAGATTTCAGAGATATAAAGATTTTTATAGAAATCTAAGAAAACTGTATTAATTTCCTCTGGAGTAGTGCAAATCTTGCCTTCTGCGGCTAGTATTGCAGAAATGCAGGCTCGTCTCTCATTAGTGCGAAGGCGCATGGCTAACTCATGTGACGGTCTACTGCCATTGAAATAATGATGTTCTCTGGACTTTTGGATAAGAAACTCTGCATCTTTTCTAAGAAGTGCATTAAGGTCATTTTTCACCCGACCGAGCTGACCTGCTCGTATAGCACAGAAGGAATTTTGTTGAGCTTTTTCCAATTTTGTCAGACATGTCTCTAACTCAGCAGATTTTAGTCGGCGTGAGCGATTTAAAGCTGAAGCAAAAGATGTGACATTGTCTTTCATAAAACCTTTAATGGCTTCCCAAACAAACCTAAAGTCTTCCACTGAATCTCCATTGAGTGAAATAAATTCATATAGCTTCGATTTAAATTGGGCACAAAAATCATTATTTGAAAGTAACGTAGTATTAAATCTCCAACGAGGTGCTTTTTTCTTAATGGTTGGAAATATAAATTTAACATTAACTGCATGGTGATCAGATAGAGACGCCAAAATTATGTCAGATTGTTGTGTTACTGGAATTAATGTGTTGGATACAAAAATATAATCTATTCTAGAATATGATTTATGTCTATTGGAAAAAAAAGTGTACTTTTTAGCTCCTGGATTGGAAAATCGCCACATATCCACCAGATTAAGGTCTGACATGCACTGTTGTAGTGCTTTTGAACAGGATAGCTGGGCACTTCCCACTCGAGGATTTGATTTATCCAACATGGGATCTACTATGGTATTCATATCTGCCCCAATGACTAAATAGTAATCTGATGAATACATTAATAAATTGGATAGTTCTGAATAGAATTTTTTGTCATAATCAGCTGGGGCATAAGCACTGACAAAAATAATTTTCATATTTGACATTATTACTTTTACTTTTACCTTCATTATCACTGCCAATATCAGTGATGTTTAAGTCCAGTGAACGTCTAATAACTATCAGCACACCTTTTGTTTTATCATGCACAGAGGATGAGGCTACAACTTCATATTTGGGGTTGCTGAAGCTCTTCACTGACTTATTGATAAGGTGTGACTCTTGAATAAGAGCCACATCCACATGATTCTTATCGATAAAATTTAAACAAGCAGTTCTTTTGGTTACCCCATTTAATCCTTGCACATTCCAAGATAAGACAGATAAACTAGTCATTACTGTCACTGATGAATATAAAGTATTCACCTGTACAAATCTTGCCCGCCCCCCTCACCCAGTGCAGATCACTCACCCCCCACTTCATTCCCTTAGGTAAATTCACAATGGAGCTCGGCCTTGTAGCTCCTTCAGGCTCTGATTTATAATTTTTGGATTAAACTGTATCTCCATGTGTCAAGTCAGGAATGGTTAAATGGCAACACACACACCTTCCCTTAAGCCCCTTCATACATCAATATTGACATGTGACCAAAATCTCACACCCACATACCTCAGAGTTAGCATGTAACCATACCCCCCAGACACAGACATACACACACACACACACACACACACCCACACTAACATATTCCATCTGGATACTTTTATATAATGTTTTAACCGCAATATTGGGGAACAATAAGAAAAATAAAATGGGGGGGGGGAATAAGAAAAATTTGCGGAAAAATAAATAATGAAATAATTAAAATTAAAAAACAAATTGGGAAAAAGATAAATAAGTAGAAAAAAGGAGGGTAAGTGAACAAGGACCCACTTTTTCATCAAGAGTTAAATACATCCTTCCCTCTTAATTCATTATTTGCGGAATTACTATTTAAATAAATAAATAAGAAAAGAAGAAAAAAAAACAAAAAAAAAACGAGAGGATTGGTCCGTTGTCATTGTGCACTAGTAGTGCAATACAGACGGCAAAAAAGTAGTATTGTGTGATTTGAGAAGTCCGTGTGTGCGTTGCATAGTCCATTAATTGCCGTTAAGTACATCGCTGTGTCCCCTATATTTCAGGACCGAGTTATAGAGTCAGTTGCTTTCCTGGATGTTGATTTTAATAGCATAATCGATGAAATCTAAGTGAAATCTGCTACCAAAAGTATCAATTCAGTTCAAATCATCATCCATTCACAAGCTTCTCTTACCGCTGTCGTCCTTATCCCATTAATGAAGACACATATTGTAGCATTTAATTTATGGATCGGTACTGTAGTTTAAGATGCTCTTGAGCTTGGTTCAGAGAGTTGAAGCTCATCTTCTGCGCCCCGTCCGCCACCCAGAGGATGGCCGGGTGCCGAAAGTAAGTCTTAAGTCCCAGCTGATGCAGTTGTTTCCTCAGCGGCCAGAACTCGGATCTCCTCGCCTGAAGTTGTACCGATATATCAGGTACCACCCTGAGCTCACAGTCTTTTGGGCTCATCTTGCACGCGTTGAAAATTCGCAGTTTATTCTGGAAATGGTGTAACTTGAAGATGATGGCCCGCGGGTGTTTCTGATTGTCTCTAACTGGTCCCATGCGGTGTGCTCTTTAAAAGTCATCTGCAACAAGCAGCAATTTCCATTTCTCCATAAAGGATTTGACTAAAAAATCAATCATTGTCGAGCCGCTTTCTTCCTTCTCTGGCACATTCAGCAACCTCAGATTATTTTGGCGATGTCGGTTCTCGAGCTGTTCAATCACGTCCATAGCTTGTTTCAGTTTGTTTTCCAAATGTGTGATGTGCTTGTCCTGAGAAATCAATTTGACTCCAGTATCGTGTAGCGCCCCCACATTAGTTTCAACTTTTGTCTCGAGAGTTTCCACTCTTTTGACCACAGTGTTCAGCAGTAGGTTATTAGCGGTGGTCAGGTCAACTAACTTGTCCACCTTAGAAGACAGATCAGTCAGTTTGGCACCGAGGCTGACAATTGTCTCTGGCATCTTTTCTTTGTTTTGTAAACGCTCACCCAGCACGTCGTCCGTTGTTTGCCAAGCGGTTGAAAGCGCTCTTTTTTGGAACACCTGCTTGTTCTTTTTTCAATATTGTAAGGATGAAAGCTTTAAATGGACTTTTAGGGTTTTAATCCATTTGTTTGACACGCGGTGGGAAGCCACGAAGCCCTTGCGACTGCTCACAGCCCTTGCGACTGCTCACTTATGCATGCGCATAATGTCCGACGATATTTATTTTTTGAATGAACTAGTGCATTGCCCGTAGGAAGCATGTAGCCTATTCCTATAGAAAAGTGGGAGGTTAAGTAGCTTTTTCATGGATGGCCAAATGAGGTTGTGTTTGAAGGTGGGACATCAGGGATATAATTGGCTGTTTTTGACTACTTTTGATTATACCAATATATTTCACCTTAAAAACTATTTATCTTGCCTTGTTTGGTGTCATTATTTTCAGCACAACCTCACATGTGTGACTGCACATTTATTTTTTCATTTTGACATATTATTTTTCTACTACGGACCTAAAATAACAAAATAACATAAAATCACAGTAGGAAAAAGTTAGATTTTTTTTACTGTGAAAACCACAAACAGTTTAATGAACCAATTGCATTAGTTATAATGCACATATAAATTGTTGTTTGCTGAATTTGTGCATAAGTTTTTTTAAATTTACAAAGTTATATGTCTCCAGATCTCCTCAGACCCAAACAGACTCGGTCTGGACTCGTTTAGTCTCATTAATCCACAACAGTCAGTTTAGATGCACAGAACAGAACAGGACCGAACCGCTGGCAAAATCTGGTCCAGCTCGCGCGACTGCAGGTATAAATCTCCCTGTTTATTAAGGTATGTCGTGGGCTTGAGCTCTGCAGTGATTGGCTCTGGTGCGCACGTGACTGTGGTGGCTCCAGTGGACAATGCTTGCGGAATATGTAAAGCATTTATGAAATAATTCATTAACGGTATCATTGTAGTCCAAACAAATCCGCATGGCACACCATTGAACAAAGCAGCAGCTATGTTGAAACTCTCAGGTCAGTCTGATCTTGATCCGCAGAGATATTTGAGGAATACACACACACACACACACACACACACACACACACACACACACACAGACACACACACACACACACACACACACACACAGACAGACAGAGATTCCTTGCTTTTATAGAGCGATTTTGAGCTATATAAGATACTCCCTGTTCTCAACTTGTTCTGTTACTTTTTTTCTCTTCGAAACTAAATGTATATCCCCATCAAAAAAGAAATTAATAAAAAAGATATACTAAAAAAAAAAAAAAAAAAAATTGTAATTATGAGCCCGAGCCCGATTTAAACCCGACATTTTTTTAATACGTGGGCTGTTATAACGGACGTTCACAAGCTCCATCTTGCACTTAACACTACACAATCAGTGATGCCGGTACGCCTTACTCTAATCTGACCACTTTTTTCAGTGGGGAGTAATCTAACGTGGTAATATTTCCAAACCACTAATCAGATTAAAGTTGCTTATTCAAATCACTGTGTGTTACTATTATTTTTGTCATTTTCCTTAGTAAAAATATATATTTCTGCTTTCTTCTTGCATCTCGGGGAGTGACGTCACATGTGCGACAAGTCACGTTTTCTGCACGAGGACACTCACTCACGTGTAAAACCACGCAGCTGCACAAACAACAAGGAGGGAGGAGAGAGATGCGCCTTTTGTAGCTGGAAATACTGGAAATCATTATTATTAAGTTATTACAAAAACACACACACACACACACAAATGCTTGATCAAGGGCCGGCCGACCCGGCCCGAGGATATTGACGGGAAATATTGGCCCGGTTCAGGTCAGGGTCGGGCTCGGGCAGAGAATCTAAAGTCTGGCCGGTGGCGGGGATGAGAGCACCTGTTTTCGGCGGGACGGTCGCAGGCAGGCACATAATACCGGCAGCGGAGATGAGAGCATGCGCTGTCGGCGGGACGGGAGGATGCAAGCCGGGGACGGAGAGGGTCGGTTCGGCCCCACTAACCAGCGTCAACGGACTCTTCAGATATCCAGACTTTACCCCCGATAGTCACAGCAACTGTCACCAGGTAAAGTGGACACTGCAGAGACGGTGTTGGTGGTGATTTTTAACTCTCCACAGTTGCTCCTCTTGACAAAATTGATTCACCGTTTCCTTACGTTGTCGTCCTTAGGAAACTTAAATAAGCTAACGGTGCCGTTACCCTGCACACTATGGCATCCAGGAAAGATGCAGGAGCGATGTGGAGGAGACATGACTGTTTAGCTGACTGGTTGACTGGTTAGCTAGCTGCAAACTATTCTAAGAGATGCTATCCAAGACTGGAGAGCAAGCGAAACTCCTCTGAAGCTAATGTGCTGAATGTATTTATAGGCTAACACGGCTATGATTTGCATAAACCCTGCCCTTCTGACCCGCCCATTAAATCCTGAACACAGAAATCGTGAAACACAGTTTGTGAGCCTAGCTCCAAAATTAAATTCTAAATGGTTGAATGGCTTTTTACATGTTTTAAGGAAATACATTTATGACCTTTTTAATGTGTTTAGAAGAAAATGGCTGAATTTGCTTTACAAAGACTTTAAAGTTTTTTGCCAGTGATAGACGCTATTTTTTGGGCAGAAATGTGACGAAGAGCAGGCAGGACAGGCGGGAGGACATATGCTTCTCCGCACTCCAACTGCACTATTTTTTTTTCACAAGTTGCCAGTTATTAAGTTACATTTGTTTGGTATCCCGGCCCTAGTGGGGTGCCCATGTCATTACGCCCTCATGCGGGTGCAGAGTTCCACCAGGGCACTAAGTATCTCTGTTGTTTTGAGTTTCAGGACAAGTCCAGAGAGGAAGCAGAGCTGGCTGCTGATTGGCTTTCACCAAGGGCCCGATGTAGCCTAACTGTTTAAAACCTGAGGAGCTGCCAGTTTTTCTCCCTTTCTCCACCCTGATGCCGGCCTTCTGCTTGGTGCCTGCCTGATCGCAGGCCAGATGCTGGCTGGGCTTTTTGGATGGTTACTTGTATTATTCCTCATTTTCCTTAGTTTGTAGATCTAGAACTGTTGTATAGCTTATTTTGTAAATAAATTATTCATTGTTATTCCGCAAACCCTTGTGTGTCCTCCCATTTTTGTCCAGTTTATGAGCCAGACTGTGACATTGGCCATGTGACGTTGCTTTGTGGGACATTTCTCTGTATTTAGTTGAGTGAAGGACCTGTGTAGTTATCAGACTGTCCGATCGACACACCCTCAATACGCGCAGCCGGCTCATCTATTCACACTGGTTCAATTAATCTATACTGCGCCTCTGATACTACCTCCAGAGGCAGGTCAACGCCGGAGCGAAGTTTCACCCCTCGCAGCCTCCAAGAAATTCACACAGAGACGGAGGCAGCGAATTGGCGCAGGATCCCCACATCCAAACGGCAGTGTGAATAGGGCTTCTGTTTATCACATCCAAACAGGCCTGCATTTGGCTAACTGTTTGGTTAGCCAGGGTTGGCTTTATTCATCTGCTGTTCCTGTGGAACAGATACACCAACTTTGTTTGCCAGCATGCTACATGCCTGCACACCTTCTGTAGAGTACACAGCAACACCAGTGCTGTCCAAGCAGCGCCAATTACCTTTCAGCTGCCTTATGGTCTGTTCTACCACTGACTGAGTGCAAGTGTGGATATTGTACCTTGCTCCATCTGGGGTGAATAAGATGAGATTTATTCTTGTGAACAGTCATTGTAAATAGAGTTGTCATAATGCCATGTAGACCTATACACAATTGAAGGCGTCCCTGTGCTGTTTAACACAAGGCCCTAATGTAGTTTAAATCAGTATAAATCATGTTCATATATAAGAGCAAACAGTATATACACTGACTAGAAGCCAACCATCCTGTACAGCCCCAGATTGAAGTCTGTTCTCAACACTACTACTCTGCAGGATGAATTAAGTCATCAGTTGAAACAGGCATCCATCCTTCTCAGTAGCATAACATCATGGTGATAGGCCCCGGTGCAAATATTTTTTTTGTGCCCCCCACCCTCGCCCTAAACACAAGCGCACGCTCGTTCGCACTGCATGCATGCACACACACACACACACACACACACACAAACGCACAACCACTCGAGAAGGTGGACTGGTGCTATTGCAGGGGCGGACTGGCCATCGGTAGTACCGGGATTTTTTAAATGTATTTATTTATTTTTTCTGCTGCACCTCGCCTTGGTAACTATGATAACTCTCCTGGCCCGGGGAGAGAGACATGCATCGGCAATTCTGGACAGCTGTTTTGTTTGTTTTTTCTTCCTTCATGGGCCTCTGACAGCGCCTGGGCCCCAGTGCAGCTGCACCGGTTGCACCGCCGATACTTTCGCCACTGATCCTACTACATTTGTGAAGGTTATGGGAAATACTTGAGTGGTCAGTCAGGTCCCTTTAGAAAACTCCTGTTCACAAGCTGTGATTCCTCACAGACTCCCTCTCCAAAGCAGAATTTATTTTCCATTAATCACTGAAGTGGTATTATTATGTTGATTATGTGATAATCAGAGATGATAATCCTCTTCATTCCACTGAAGACCTCCATTTTTTCAGTCAGGACAAAGAAGTCCTTTCTGTCAGGCTCAGGCTCTGCACCATCCCTACTCTGGACACACATGTGAAAAGTCCTCTTCAGACCATTCCACTGAAGGCCTACATTTGTTTCAGTCAAGAAAAAGAAGTCCTCTCTCTGGCTCTGCACATCCCTCCTCAGGACACACACCAAATCACCACTGCTCTACTGTTGGTCATTGCAGTGTCTGTGTACTGTGCCCATGAGCACTGAGTACAATGCAAGTTTTAAAAGATAGTGCAGCATCACACTGGCGGCACTGAAATATGAGTATGTGTAGCATGGTGCTAGTAGTCTCACAATTTGTCGCATGTGATCATAGTATAAAGACACCTGTATCTGGAAGGTTAATCATGTTCCTTGCTACAATCACACCACGAAGACAAAGAAACACTACAAGCAACTCCGACAAAATGTTATTGAAAACTATAAATCGGGATGGATACAAAAACATTTCCAAGTCACTGAAAATCCCCCGGAGTTCAGTTAAATCCAGCATTAAGAAAAGGAAGGGATATGGCACGTGTAAATCTACCTAGAGCAGGCAGTCCTCACAAACTGAGAGACTTTGTAATAAGGAAACTAGTGAGGGAGGCTACCAAACCCCAATACACCTACTCCAAAGCTGTGAAATTATTCATCAGCTGAGATGGATGAAACTCTATATACAATAACTGTGGCCCAGGTTCTTCACCAGTCAAAGCGAGAGTGCTAAAGAGAAAGCCACCATTAAAGAAAACTCAGCAGTAAAACTTATTTGCAGCAAATAATTACGCAATCACTTAAAAATATATCCATACATAATTCTGGTATTTGGTTAATAATCCCTTGGCCATTTTCACCTCACTTAGGTGCTTTTGATAGTCCTCTGGGTGAAATTGTACCCACTCTTCTTGACGGAACCAGTGAAATTCAACTAAATGTGTTTGCTTTCTGGCACATAATTCTTTCTTCAGCACAGTCCACATGTTCTTGATGGGGTTCAAGTCAGGACTTGTCCATTCAAAAAACCTAAATTATAGCCTGATTTAACCAGTCCTTTACCACTTTTGACGTGTGTTTGGCTCATTGTCCTGTTGGAACACCTAATGCACTAGTGATGTGTAGGTTGCAAACGAAACAGCTCTTAGAGCCGACTCTTTGAAGTGAACGATCGGAGCCGACTCCTGCCTGGGAGCCGGAGCCACTTCGTTTTTGTTCTCTCTATTTCTTTTTCTGTTCAAGCTGCACGTGATTGGTCAACTACATGATGTGTGGTGGCGTGTGCGTGTCCACACTAGCCCCAATCACACTGCCGTTTGCATGCGGAGATCCTGCGCCAATTCTCCGCACCCTCCTCTGTGTGAAAGTTTCAGATGTGGAGAGGGGGGAAATTTGTTTCAGCGCTTATCCGCCTCTGGAGGTAGTATCTGGGCCGCATTATTGGTGAGCCGTCCCAGTGTGAACGCACAGGTCCTTCACTCAACTAAATAAAGAGAAATGTCCCACAAAGCAACGTTACATGACCAAATAAAAGTAAAGTCTGTCTTTGGCAACTTATATGAGGAAAAAAATACCACAGCTGTACTAGGAGAAGTGTCCGTCCTCCTGTCTGTCCTACTAGTGGGGCGGCTTAACAACATAATTCCAAAGAATCGTGCACTTTGTGAAAAAAGCGTGTAATTTGGTGCACTTATAGCCAAACACAGCCCAAAAAAAATTAGATATCGGGCCATCGCAAATTTTTAATATGGCGGCTGTGGCAGCCATTTTTCAAAATGGCCGCCAATGACTACCATTTTCATGTGAATTTTCTTTTATGTGTGGATTATAATATGATATTGATCATATAGTTAGCTACATTTATTTACGTCTTTGGAGTTTCTACATGAATGATACAAATAAATTTCAAGATGGCTGTTATTTTTCAAGATGGCCACCATGACTGGTTTGAAAATCGTTACTGCTTCAAAGTTGTATGGATTCCTGTGATATGAACAATATTGGGATCAAATCACACATTTTTGTGATTAGGAATTCAGGTGGCAACTTTAGTATTTAGCCTATTTGGAAGCTCACAATGCAAGATAGGCCTAACTGACAATAGTAACTGTCCAAACATGGGGTCAATCGTGGAAGACTGTCAGTGTTTGAAAGGCCTGCTAAAGTCAGGGGCAGCAAGATGGCAAAATTCTTGCAGAAACTCCGGTAATAACCTGCCATGCCAAGAAAATGTTTCAAGTCACGCCTGGAACTGGGCACACCAAAATTCGCAATGGCCTCCACTTTGGCCTCAATGGGACAAACCTTTCCATGACCAACCACTTTTCCCAAATATGTTACGGTGGCCTGTCCAAATTCACACTTGTCTAAGTTCAAGGTCAAATTGGCAACAGCTAGCCTGTCGAACACCTCTTCCAGCTGAGCTACATGCCAAGACCAGGAAGAACTGTTAATCACCACATCATCAAGATAGGCTACACAATCTGCAACTCCCTTCAATACTTTATTTACCAGATGCTGAAACATAGCTGGTGCATTCCGCATCCCGAAAGCCATGACAGTATACCGACAGAAATCGTCTAGTGTCACAAAAGCAGAGATTTCACGAGCTCTGTCAGTTAGAGGGACTTGCCAGTAACCTTTTAGAAGGTCTAGCTTGGTAACAAAAACTGCAGATCCCACCCTGTCTATACAATCATCCAGTCAGGGAAGAGGGTAACAATCAGGCTTGGTAATAGAATTAACCTTGCAAAGGTAAGTGCAAAGACGGAGTGTATGATCTGACTTCTTAACAAGCAGGCACGAGGAGCTCCATGAGCTAGCACTAGGTTCAGCAATACCATGTTGTAGCATATAATCTACTTCCTTACGCAAAAGCTGTCGCTTAACAAGATTCACTCTGTAAGGATGCTGCTTAATAGGAGCAGCATCACCTACATCAATGCTGAAGATCGTTTGTGCGTGTCGGCACATCAGAGAACAGGGCAGGATGCTTATCAATCAACTCAGCGCAGTCAGAACGTTTTGGGGAATCCAAATAAGAAAGATGGACATCCAAGTTAGTCAAAATTTTAGAATTTGGCAACCTACCCTGAGAAAATTATGGACTAACAGTAACATCAAAATCCTCTGGAACAACATCACAGTCCTCCGAAACAACGACAGTGTCTTCATCTACATGAATTGAAGTGTTCAACACAGCAACAGTTGCAGGCGCCTTTCTTTTACAATCTGGAGTCTTAACCAAGTAGTGACACTCACCAACCTGGTGGTCAATCACATATGGTCCACTATATTGATCCCCTTCACATTAACAGAGAGGTGCAGTCTAAGGTAGCTTTTTTGCACTTACACTGGTTAATACAACCCTTCTTACATTTGTAGGAGCTTGCCTTATACCTCCTCCTGGTCTTGAACTTTGATTGATTTTGTCTGTTTCTTCCATTTCCTTTTGCCCTTGCACTGTCTTTACTGCTTCAGCATAACTTATGTGGCTAACTGTTTTCACTTGTTGAATTGCCACTGCCCTTTTCCTGACTTCACAACCCCAATATGTCACATTATGCTGGCCACCACAATTACAACACTTAGCCAGCACATTATCTCCACAGTCCTGAAATCTATGATCCCCTCCACATTTAGCACACCTTTGCTTTCCTTTGCAAGTCATGGCCATATACCCATACCTCTGGCATTTGTAGCACCGAAGCAGAGGAGGAACATAAGGCCTGACAGGGAAACTCATAGGAAGTATCAAGTCCTGGAACTCCTGGCAGATGGTCTTGCATCCATACCTTGCCTTGTATTTGTTTTACCTCCTCGCCCTCTTCCTCTAACAACCGGAGACTAATCATCAAAATCCATATCATCGTCATCGTAACCCTAACCCTAAGTTCATGGTAGCAAGTGGGTGGTGGTCAGGGGACTAACCTGCGCCGGCCAGTGCCTTGCCTCTATCTCCCACACAAACTATGTTGTCGTTGGTCAACATAGGGAGAGACTCTGAGTACTTTTCCAATTCACCTAACCCTTCATCTAATTAAACTACATTTCTATTCAAATAGTTCTCCTCCCCCTCCCTCCCTAAAATTCAAATTCTCCCCTTTTTTTCTTTTTTTTCCTCCCATTGATGTGACCCTTTATGATTTCAGGTTCCTAATAAGAGAGTAGTAAAAGAGACCTGAGCCAGCGCCGTATCGGGCCTCATTGAGCCTCTATACACCTACATCCCCATTACCTAAGCCTTCATCTAATACCTGTGTAGCCATCCTGATTGAGTCACAAACCGGTTTATGTCAATCACGCCTGAAACAAAGTTGTGTCGGCTCACTTACTAGCCATTTCCTATGGGAATCAAGCAGTCGGATTACTCTGTCCGACTCAAACTCAAATTCCAAATGGGTTTAAAGATGCAGCCACCAGTAGGTGGAGACATTGCGTGCCAGGAGAGGGCAGCACACACCCCGCTTGATATAATGCTTTATACCACTGCACATTGTCTTTATGAAAGAGTAAGATGACCTCTGAGATAGGTCGCAAATACACTTTAGGAGTATCCTGCTTCACTACCTTAACTTCTACCTTGCACACTCTAATATCCTGGCTGGGTACAGTCTTAACAACAAGTCCAGTGGGCCACTCAGTTCTTCTGACCTGTGGATCCTTCAGCAGTACGACATCTCCCACCTGCACATTACATCTGTCAGAAAGCCTTTTTTCTGGGTTGAAGTGTTGATAGGTATTCCTGTCTCTACCTCCTCCAGAATGCCGCTGCAAGACCTTGAACCCTTTTCCAGTGCTTGTTGGAGACGCCATTAACATTGAGTGAAAACTGCAAGTGCTTTGGGGTCAGTTGATATTGGAAGCAATGGTCTTGAGTTTATGATAGTGACCTCTGCCATCAGAGTGGTAAGCACATTGTGTATTAGATAAGATGTGTGGATTTTGAGAGGAAGGGCATCCAGAATGTGTAGTTCAATGCCAATCATTGATGGAGTGAGAACTGCCAGAACTGACATATTATGGCTTGGTAGCTGCTGTAAGGGTCAAAACATGTGACAAGATACTCTTGATAATAAAATAGTTCATAAAAGTCACAGAAGATTTCTGACATTTTGCTAAATTTGCTAGATGAGAAAAGATAAATATCAATCTCATAGAGCTCACATTTAGCTTAGCTAGCACAAAGTCTGAAAGCAGGGGGACACAGCTAGCCAATAATATTGTTTTTACATTTTGGTTGAGCTAAGCTAACTGCTTGCTGGCTTTGCCATCATATTGACACTTACATATTTGAGTGTTCACTCTATCTTTTCATCAAAATCTCATAAAAAAATACAATGAACCGAATTTCCCAAAATGTCAAACTAACCCACTTCTAAATATAACCTTCTGTATTCTATTATCACTCTCTACCATTTATAATTCACCTACTGGTTTCACTGCTATAAAAATATATGCATACACACAAACAATTCTTGCCATCCTTAAGTGATCCTCTTCTGGACACCTCCTCAAAGTTTCTACAGATAACAGGAATATTCCTGCACAAAGAGAAAAAGTTGTTTTTTATGCTGAACAAATGAGATACTTCATGACGTCATCATATATCCTTTCAATCCTTTGACTCTAACTGTTCACAGCTCTTTCTCCATGCTACAATGATTGAGTATGCTTGTCTGGACATCCTCAACAAAGAACAGAATTACCACACAGCTGGTAAAGAGGGCCCAACAGTGGTTATATTTTCTGAGGAGGCTGAGGAAGTTTGGCATGTTGCCAAAGAGATCCACAGCAACTTCTAAAGCTGCATTGTTGAGAGCATCTTGATCGGCTGTATCACCGTCTGGTACAGCAGCACTTTGGACCACAAACATCTGCGGAGAGTGGTAAAGACTGCTGAGAAGATCACCAGAACTCCACTGCCCTCTCTGCAGAGCATCTACCACCGCAGAGTCAACAGGAGAGCTGCCTCCATCTGCAAAGACCCCACCCACCCCCAGCACGGATTGTTCGCACATCTACCCTCCGGCCGGAGGTACAGAAGTGTTTAATCCAAGACCACCAGACTAAAGAACTCTGTCTTTCCCACTGCCATCAGACTCCTAAAGAGCAAATGTTATTATTATTATTGTTGCTGCTTTATTCTTTATTACATGCTGCCTTGTAAAATTGCTTTATTTTGTACATTTTTGTTGTATATATTTATTTTTACATTGTTGGCATTCCGTGGACAGCAAATGAAGCATTTCATTGTACAGAGAAACATGTTTTCTTACTGTGCATATGACATTAAACACTTAGAATCTTGAATCTTTGAATGGTCGCCTGCTTAACTTATAAAACCAGCCAACATGCTTCAGCCTTTGTGTGAAATTCCTTCAGTGATGAGTGATTTATTACAGCCACTGATTTAGTGAAGTTGGCAAAAGTTTTGGGTCATCATGAATTAAGAGGCCTTCAGAGTTTTCACCAGACCCATGCTGATCCTCCTTCTGCTCCAAGGTTCAGTTGGGCCCTCTTGTGGATAAAAATAAGCATTACACTAAAGCACATCAAATTCAAGACCAATTTATTGCAACTTTTTCTTGAGTAGAAGAGGCTCAGAATGCTGTGCTTGAGTTTTAATGGTTGGGCGTGAACCTAGATGCAAGTGAGAAGGACAGAACAGGGCTGGGTGTCGGGCAACCCAGAGGCTGGGCTGAACCATAGAGTGAAGCAGCTCAGAGGCTGAACCCCCCAAGAGTCCGGCAGTGAAAAGTGAAGCCCGTGGGAGGCTGGAGACCAGCAGAGCGGTCGTGCTATTTGTTTAGGTACTGGCGCGCACATTTTACCCTTTATGCTATTCCAAAAAATGAAAGGATGTTTTGCTGCCTTCATCCTTACCAGTTAATGTCCACGAGCAAAAAAAATTCCTGGAAAAAAAGTTATTCACAAAGACTACTGGCATTTTTTAAAGTGGAATATGTTCTTGCTTGCAGGGCTTTAGCCAGGATTGAATAAATACTGAGGCCATGCGTAGGCCTACTAGAAGGACCAGCATTAAAAAGGAATTAGAAAATCTTGTTATTAAAAAATCTTGTAACACATCTAGTAGCACTCTGACCCAGGAGAGACTGACTTGTCTTACATACAAGACTATTTCATTGCCCTGATATAATTCTTCTGTGGAAGCTCACTCTGCCAGTTAAAGACAAAAAAGGAGTGGTGCCAGATATGGATATTGGTATGCTATATGGGCAGTGATGGGAATAACGGCGTTAGAATAAACAGCGTTACTAACGGTGTTACTTTATTTCCAGTAACGGGTAAGCTAACTAATTACTATTTCCATCGTTACAACACCGTTACTGATAATTAAATGTGTCGCGTTACAAACTGAAGCTATTCATTGAAGTTGTTGTTATCCGACTCGACTCTCAGCCACAGAAGCTGCAGCTTTGGTGAGGGAGGAGGGAGGGGCGAGACAACCGCATAAGTGATGATGATTGGCTCTCTAAGGTAGAGTGAGAGTTCGTAAGCCAATCAGAGGCAGTGTTCAGTTTACACACAAACAGCACACACGCACACAGCAGCCTCTCACACACAAACTAGCAGAGGTGAGCTGCAGCAAGGCAAGTCCGGAGGGAAAGTTAACGTTTTCAAAGTGCAAGTACAGACACCACTTTAATCTCCATGTCCGTTGTAAGCAACTCTAATCTAATGAAGCATCTCTCAGCGGCACACGCTTCTACAACACTAGTGGCCAAAAACACCGTTGTTGAGTGTTGATGATGATAGCAGGCCAGGTGTGGCTAACGTGAGCTCCGCTAACAAAGAAGGACACGGAGCCGTCCAAGCAGCCAGGGCTTGAAGACCTCCGGCACGGTGTAGCAATATTTTGGTGAAGTGCTTTTTTTTTATTATTAAAAAAAACTAACTGTAACCAGTCATTTAAAGTGATAGTTCCAACTACCAATGGTACTCAAGGTAAGCAAGGAGTTCTAGCCAATCAGAGCAGAGTAGGGCGGAGTGATTGATGTAACATTAGCCTAGAGGCAGCCCTGCACAATTTGCATTCAGACAAACTATTGCGACTGCCACAGTTGTTAGAAGATTTCATCAATGAGACCAACATTAATCTCCTAAAAATAATTTAACCAGCCAGCGGTAAACCTTTAAAAGCGTGCGGATAAGTTACTTGGCTCGTTTTCTCCCCCGGGATGACGACAGAGGTTGGCCCCGGGCGATCAGATCAGTAGCCCAGCGATGCTGCCGCTGTGACAGCCGTTGCCCTGGTCCTCGGTCGCGGCTCCCACAGACTCTGCACTGGATTAAACTGACTTCAGGGCTCCAGACTAACTTTTTGCATTGGTTGCACTGGTGCGCCTAACTTTTTTTTTTTAGGTGCACTGGCACAAAATTTAGGTGCACTCGAATTTTAACGCCATAAGGAGACCTTTCTGGCTCCACAACTTTAATATAATGTGAATGATTTCCAAACAAGACCAAGATATTGAGAAATCCTTGTCTTTATTTGAAGGACATTGACATAAGAAAAATAAGGTGTTTCACTATTAGGCAGCTCCTCTTTGGCAATGTTGTATGCAACATTACATTTTATAATAATTTCTGATTCCTCAGAGGACCTGATTGCTGCTGCCTGCCGCTGAAATGCAGCTGGGAGAGGGGCCACTTTCTCCACACACCGGTCCCGGCATGTAGTGTGTTTTTTTGACATGCTGTGTTTTTTTTAAAGTTTCGACACGAAACGTTGTTGACCCGCTTACAAATGCACTATTACCGGCCATACTCTGACCGCACTCATGACAGTATACACAGTGCATTATATTACGTCCTTTATCGTACCGTAACCAGGGAAACTGTTTCAACCAGTCCTGCCTGAAAGAATACGTTTTCAGGTTTTTACTTTGAGTCTCGGGGCCGGGCTCTCTCTCTAGCCGTTTTTAGACAGAGCACCAAGCCGCGGTTTTAGACAGAGGCCGGCAAATTGGGGGTCTGTTGTGGTCGCTGATTTTCCGCCTCGGAGGGTACACTTATTTCCGCCTCGACTGCTATCTAAAACCGAGGCGGAAATGTGCCGGCCCGTGGGTGAGCTGGGCAGAGATGTCAATGACCTGTACTGTTGTGCGACCCACAACCGAGGAGTTTTAAAACCAGGAAACAGCTGCTCACAGCAGTCAGTCCATCACTTCATCCACAGACATTAAGATGAACAACTGAGCAGCCGCTGAGATCCAGGAGCCTCGGTCTTTGTTTTGTTGTGTTAGCTTGATGTTATGTCGGAAAGCTAAGGATGGTCGCTACTTTCAAATTAAAAGCCCCCCGCTAAGAACCCAGTTCTAAACTCCAGTGGGGTGCAATGTAAAGCTCTTATTTTGAAGACAAATTCTATGTCACCGTTCACAGCCCAACTTCCAGCTTCACGTCACGTCACATGTTTACGCCTACCTCAGAGGCGGCTTTCGGAAAAGGAGGAATATTACGCCTCGGTTTTAGAAAGACAGGCTGGCAAATTGCCGCCCTTGAGTTGGAGCAAATGTGCCGCCTTTTCTATCTAAAAAGGGCTTCTGACTCGGTTGTCTCCTCTGGTTCCGAGTCTGATGCCGCCGAAGGACCGGGGCTTGGCATCTCAGCAGGAACCGAGGGAATGGCAGCAGGGGTGGTTGTCGGCTTAGATTGTTTAGTGAAAAAACTTTCAATACTTCTGCCCCTCTTCATTTTGCCTCGTTTTGTTTCTTTTCTTTTCCCCTTCCGCTGCTGTGGCGCTCAGGTCGCTAGCGCCGCTCGCATTTTTTTTTTTGTTTTGCCGCTCGCAAATTTTAAATACACACAACGGAGAGCAGTGACCACAGCCAATCTGAGGCAAAGTTCCGCCCAAACTCTGTCTCTTATCGGTTTAGACCAAGATGATGATCTACCATGACTGTCAGTTCAGTCACAGGAGAACACAGAGAGACGATGTGCTTGCAAAGGACATTTATATTTTTTAGATGCACCGGTGCGACCTAGAAAAATCCTTAGGTGCACTCTTAAAATTTTTGGTCGCACTCTGGAGCCCTGGGCTTTCTCGCATAAGAAAATATTAAAACTGTGACGTGTTAACAGCGCCAAAGCCAGAATTAGAACAGCTTTTAGCAGCTTTACAGCTATCGCTGTCGATTGCCGCGAACTGGCGATAGCGATGCTAATTTCTGTTAGCCCGTCTATGAGGTTTTACATTATACGTTAGCATTAAGCTAGCGGACTTTATGCTTGGTGATACTGGCTGTGTGTGTTTTGAACGTTGTTTCATGTGGGTTTTATTGAACATCTTTGATGCTTAAATATATATTGCCGCTTAATATAGGCCTATTGCTTTACCCTTTTTATTTTATGTATGCCATTTTTGCTGTAGGGCAGGCTAATCTTCAATTTGGAGTGACAAATAAAACCTTGAAGCAAAAAAATGTCCTTTTGTTGGAGAGCTGACATTGATGTACATACAGTAATTCAGTAACAGTTGTAAATATATTTTTGTACGGTTTATTTTTAATATTCTACCTTTCAAAAGCAAGCTCACTACTGGCCGTCCCATAGAAGAACATGACAGCGGCAGCCGTTTGGAACTTTAGGGAGCTGATCTGATCTCATGTTAAAAGGATAGTTCAACATTTTGGCAAATTCGCCAAAACTTCTATACTATCTATGCTATAGGGATTATGGCAATGGGCAAATTTGCCAAAATGTCAATGCAAGAATGTTAGTTTTTCAGATGCTCATATTTTATTATTAAAAACTTTAAAAATTGTTATTCCAACTTCTTGATGTGATACGTGATTGATACTATCAAAGTGCAACAGATTAATTCA
The DNA here is from genome assembly GCA_963678695.2 of Diplodus puntazzo. Taxonomy (NCBI): domain Eukaryota; kingdom Metazoa; phylum Chordata; class Actinopteri; order Spariformes; family Sparidae; genus Diplodus; species Diplodus puntazzo. Next base: position 4,784,894 of record OZ023165.1, on the reverse strand, counting down.
GATTAATTCATTTAGATTGCAAATGTTCAGAATTTTCTTCCCCCGGAGCCCAGAGACCCAGGCATTTTTTTTCAAGTGATTACCCAAATATTGAGGGAATAATTGTTAGTTTAAACCTCAGTGAGTTTACAGTAAAAGTAATAAAAACATCAATGATAGCCTTCAACACGGGGGGGCACACTCTCCAATTCATAAAAAAATTTCAGGCATGGGATTTTTTCCCGTTTCAAGCCCTGAGCAGCTAAAGCTGGATTTTTCTGCTCCAGCTTCACAAAAACGTGTGACACTGAGCTGAATTCAATGAGGCAGGTTTGTTGTTGAGAACATGCTCCCGCTATCAACAGTTGAATCAGACTCCTTCAGAGCCCTCATTGGCGAAATACCGGGGAGAGCAGGAGCCAGTCCGCCATGCAAGAAAGACATTTTCTAAATACATAGATGCCGAGTACGCTATAATGAATGCTGAGCTCAAAAGGTGGGATAATTAAAAGTAGCGCAATAGTAACTTTCATAGTCGAGTAATTCTGTTACTAACTTAGTTACTTAGTACGTAGTAACTATAACTAATTACTATTTTAAAGTAACGTATATGGGTATGGTTCACTGGATTATGCAGACCTGAGTGGTCTTTGACCATTCTGTTGTTTTTTTGCTCTCTTTCATGATGGATACTTCAGTGATAATTGGATCTTCAAACATTTAACATGCATATGATTTTCAACTGCATTATGCAAACTGTGATCATTTAATTTCTTCTCTTGGTGAAAAAAGAGATGACAGAGTGGTGGCAGCACTACACCACAACTGATGGCCACCAACCAGGAACCAGGGGCTGGAGTCAGCTGTTGTGGTTAACACAAATAAGGGGCCCAAACACAAGACACACAGGCTGGCAGGCAACTAAACAAAGGCGAGAATTTTAAACATAAAGCTGTCCAAATTCCAAAGTCCTGTCCTGAGGTCCACAGTCCAATGAATACAAAATCTTAATATAGTCCAAGCATATCAGCAACAGAAGACAACAACACAGGCAGGAACACGAAGGACACGGTACACAGCACTGTGATGCATGACAAAACAGCAGAACTGACAAAGAGTAGTTGAAAAACGGGCTTAAATAGACAGAGAGTGATGTAGTAATGGAACAAAGGTGTGGAGCAAAAGAAACAGATAAAAAGGAGGAAGTAGAAAGTAATTAAGGACTGCCCTTGCTAATTCAGCTAATTTAAATTTGAGCAATTTATTGAAGAAAAAAAACAGAAAGGTGAAGTTCTGTAAGTTGTACATATGAAAACATATTTTACTGTTTGTCTAGGACAGAGATTCCCAAAGTGTGGGGTGCACGAGCTGCCACCAGGGGGTGCGCGAGATGAAAAACTTAAAGGTGGTCTGGTGTAAAAATATTACACATTGTCTGTGCGTTCAGACCGAAAGTGCGCACAAAGAGGAAAATCCGCCTTGTCCGCCTTGTCCACTCCACCTAAGTCGCTTAGTCACCCTGTTCGTTCTTGCTTCTAAATTTAAAGGGCCCGCACGCCACTCGCGTTAAACACCACCACGCAACTACTGCTGTAGCAGCCCATCCATTTACCGACATCGTTGATCACGGAACGTTACTTGTTGAACAGTAACTTGATAACGCACACACACACACACACACACACACAGCCACTGGATAGAACTGCTATGCAGTGGTTGAGTGGCCATTGGGAGTACCGGGATTTTTCCCGATGGACCGATCAATAATGGGCCGATGGACGGCCGCTTTTTATTTTATTTTTATTAGTTCATGTATTTAGTTATTTATTTATTTCTGCTGCGCCTAGACGTTTCTCTGTCGGGTGCCAAGAGAGTTACAGATTAGAGAAAAAAATCGAACTGAGCTTTAGCGTCTGTCCAAGGAGGACAGCAACAGGGCCAGACTGCCTGCTGGAGGCAAGAAGAAGGCTAGCGAGGAGCCTGAGATAAACATTCGGGGATGGGTGATCAGCAAACGGGCACGCCACAAGAGAGTGTCCAGCAGAATGATCAGGGCGAAACAAATGTACACCACCGTGAGTGACAGCAGAGATGAGGGGTTGCTGCGAGTGCTGGTCGGCTGAATCGTTTCCTCCACCACAACAACTTCACTTGCAGAAGGATTCCAGGAAATTCGCCGAGAAGCTGGCGAAGTTTGTGACATTTTCATCCCGGGGTTTGAGGTGCATCGTTAGACCTGGGCATTTGGGGCTATAGCCACTGCAGCGTTTATAACGGGGATGGAAATTAAACCCGCCACCCGCCAAATGCGGGTGAGTTTGTGTGCTGGCAGGTGAACTGAATCAGTTTACCACTGTGGCGGGTTCATTCCAGTCAGATCTGATCCAATTAATCTTAATGATCGATATCTTGGTTAGGGCATAACAATGCACTTTCCACAACCCTAGAGTTAGATCCGGTCAAAGTATATGTTTCTGATTGGACCAAAGTGTCAGCTGGACTTCAGAGGAACCGGAATTCAACATGCGGCCGTAAGCGGTCATTGTGACCGCTAGATTTAAACCCTATAATCTCTCAAGCAAATACCCAACTGAGTGATGAATGCATTCATTGTGTCATGATATTTAAAAAACAAAAAACGAAGTAACGAATAAACACCAAAGTGTACATTTTAACAAGTTTAATTATAATTAAACTTATTAAAATGTAGAGGACACAAGGAAAGTCCTACAGCAGCTTGTGTCAAGTTTAATTATAATTAAATTTATTAAAATGTACACTTTGGTGTTATTTCGTTTTTTAAATGTATATATTTATCAATATTCATATCATCGCACATAGTAAACCGTAATTATCGTATATTTAATAGAGAAAACTCAGAACACGATAATTAACTATTAAAAGTAACTTATTCCATTATGAAACATTTTATTGTAACACTTAATAATATATAGGAATTAAATAATAATAATAATCGAAAAAGCTGGAAACGAGCTGATCCAAAACAAAAAAGAGCCAAAACAAAAAAAAAAAAAATGCCACGGGCTTGTGGCATTTCAAGTGTTCGACGTTTGGTTCTGTCTGCAGCTCTTTCGGACAGGTGTCATGCCAGAAGTTGATTTTTGCCAGAAACTGATTTCCGGTCCGCGGGAGCGCGCACGGTCTGTTAAAGTTGGGAAGCGCTGATTCTGTGGCGCTATGGCTGCTTTCATTAGGCTCAAACAGCGGCAATAAGCCACAGTTTATATCGATGATACGTATTTGTGAGACAGTAAAACATATTTTAACACATTTGGGCGTGATGAGCGTTGGCTGTTCAGAATGTTGGCCAATCACGCGATTTTGAAGCGATCATTGAATGATCCGATAATGACGACAGTGTAAGTGAAAATGATCATCACATGTTGTTATTTGTATCTCTGTTTATGTGTTTGATAGTATGTATGTCCAGTAGCCTAATAGTAGGGTGACCATACGTCCTCTTTTACCCGGACATGTCCTCTTTTGGGGGGCTGTCCGGCCTGTCCGGGGGGAGTTTATAAAATCCTTCAAATGTCCGGGGTTTTGAGTTTTTGTAGCGTGCACTTTATCTTCGCATCACAGACCATTGTATTTACCATACACGTTCAATGGTTCTCTTGGAAACACACTCTGAGAGGCGGAGTTCCACGCCGAACCCCGGAACGTGTATTCATTCATTATAAAACAGTGCAGCGCATCAGAGCTCTCTGCTGCTCTGCCCCTCCGCTCAGTTCGGAGCAAGGCCACTGACGCGACACACGCATGCGCTGTCTGCTGGTGAGCGAAAGAGAAGGGAGAAATGCCGAAACGCAAATGCACTTTTACAGACGAAATGCGGAAAAAGTACCCGTGTTTTCGCCAGGGTCGTGAAAAATGGGAAGCAGAGTGTACTGTCTGATAGATAGAATTACTTTAATGATCCAAGACTGGGAAATTATTTTGTTACAGCAGTAGTGGGTCCGCAAATAAAACACTTTGTACATAACATAAATAGAAGGCAATATATACATAGTGTATATATACAATGCACAGTGTGCAATAAACAATAAACAATAATAATATATACAACAAAACAAAATATGCAAAATATACTATAAACAGTAATAATGTATACAACAAAACAGTAGAGAGTCCAGAGTTTGTATGACCAAAGTATGTGTCCGAGTTTTTATGACCAAAGGCTCTAACGACCTAGATAAATGAATATATTGTTTATAAACGCAACTTTGTGTGAGTATTTTTCAGTATCTCCAAGAGGCCTGGTTAAGTGTCTTTTTGGGCATTCAGAATATGCGTTTAACTGAGTTAGAAGCACGTAAAAAACACTCGACCTGACCCGAAAAACCCTCAAAATTTTGCCGCGTAGTATTGTCCTCTTTTTGGGGATTCAGAATATGGTCACCCTAGTAATAGGCCTATTGTTGTTGGGTAGATGGTGATTTATATCTGGCTTGTATTTAGGCAAATAAAGATATTTGGCATCGAGATTGTTTTTTTGTTTTTTTTCTGCCCCAAAATGACTTGATGTCACTCAGCAGAGTAATACTGACAAGATTTGATGTCACCCAGCGCTTGAATAATGTGTAAAGGGACAAAACAATGTAAAAATAAGCGTATTTCACTTGCCAGAAATTGATTTACACCTCTGGTACTGCACAGAGATGAATATTTTTGCTCAAAATGACTTGTTATCACTCAGCAGAGTAATACTGACAAGATTTGACCTCAACCACTGCTTTTTACCACTTGAAAAATGCATAAAGGGCCATTACAATGTAAAAATCAGCGTATTTCACCTGCCAGAAATTGATTCACGCCTCTGGTACTGTACAGAGATGAATATTTTTGCTCAAAATGACTTGGTACCACTCAGCAGAGTAATACTGACGAGATTTGATGTCAACCAGTGCTTGAATAATGTGTAAAGGGTCATTACAATGTAAAAATAAGCGGATTTCACTTGCCAGAAATTGATTTACACCTCTGGTACTGCACAGAGATGAATATTTTTGCTCAAAATGACTTGGTATCACTCAGCAGAGTAATACTGACAAGATTTGACCTCAACCACTGCTTTTTACCACTTGAAAAACGCATAAAGGGTCATTACAATGTAAAAATCAGCGTATTTCACCTGGCAGAAATTGATTCACGCCTCTGGTACTGTACAGAGATGAATATTTTTGCTCAAAATGACTTGGTATCACTCAGCAGAGTAATACTGACGAGATTTGATGTCAACCAGTGCTTGAATAATGTGTAAAGGGTCATTACAATGTAAAAATAAGCGTATTTCACTTGCCAGAAATTGATTTACACCTCTGGTACTGCACAGAGATGAATATTTTTGCTCAAAATGACTTGTTATCACTCAGCAGAGTAATACTGACAAGATTTGACCTCAACCACTGCTTTTTACCATTTGAAAAACGCATAAAGGGTTAGGCTCAGTTGGTAGAGCGGGTCGGCCTATGTTCGGAGGGTCGGCGGTTCGATCCCCGCCCCTGCCAGTTGGGTCATGGTCGTTGTGTCCTTGGGCAAGACACTTCACCCACCTTGCCTCGTGTGAATGTGTATGACTGCTGTATGTTTGTGGTGGTGGTCGGGGCCGTTGGCGCTGAATGTGCAGCCACGCTCCCGTCAGTCTGCCCCAGGGCAGCTGTGGCTACTATCGTAGTTCACCACCACCGGTATGACCGTGTGTGAATGAATGGAACCTGGAACCCTGTGAGGCGCTTTGAGTACTCAGAAAAGCGCCATACAAATCCAATCCATTATTATTATTATTATTATATATAAATCACCATCTACCCAACAACAATAGGCCTATTAGGCTACTGGACATACATACTATCAAACACATAAACAGAGATACAAATAACAACATGTGATGATCATTTTCACTTACACTGTCGTCATTATCGGTGTTGTAAATTCCCTATTATTACTGTGTGTTTTGTGCAGGAACTGTTCAGTGCTGAATTGAGTGTGTTTTACATCAGGCGCCTTGTCGGGCAGCTAAGGGGGGTCCTTAGGAAAACAATGTTAAGCTACTCACGGCATTTTAGTTCATTCTGCGTTGATGCCTGTCTGCGTTTGTGATGAAGATATCAGTACAGAGAGTCAATCAGACCCATGTAACACCCCAGACAGTGTAAACAGCTCTGTGTGTGATTTGGAGCCAGGCTTCATCATTAAAACCATATTAACTGCCCTCCTGTGTCCAGCCTCGCTCTCTAATTGGAGTCTGTGTGGATGAGGTGTTCCAGCGAATCCACCTAAACCATCATACAGTCCTAGCTCTCCCTAATATTGGTCCTTCGAGCCGGATTGCTTCACCCATATCAGCAAAATGGACACAATACGGGCATCAATTATTGCAAGTGAAGCAACAGGGCGGCCACAGCAGCTACCAGCTCACCTCCAGGGCTACCAGGTCAGCCTTCCTCATTGCCTCATTCCTCAGCAGCAGCAGACGATAAGGTGAGCCAGTGGAACACAGCACCCCAAGCTAGCGCATATCCCAGCTTATCAAAGGTGTGTGGAAGGCCACCATCCCCTGCCCTAAGTGAATTCAGCCTGCGAAGCCACACCTTCACAGACTACTGCCTCAGTGAGCCAGGTTCTCCAGCTTCACAGCGATCACCACAAGCTAACCCAAGCTTCCTGCCAGATGATACAACCTGGGTGAGCACCACAAGCTCAGTGTTACTGACCCAAGTTATAACATCCGCTACCCCCAGCCACAGCCGTGGCCACAATGACATTCTGACCCAGTCCCTCCCAGCAACATTAACATCTATATCACAGTTTGCAGCGGTCCAGCCAAAAGCATCTACACTATACCAACCAGCCTATCAAATAATACATCCTGCGACTACGGCTATAAATGACCAGCATAGGGGCCCAGTTACGCCTACACCAGTTCGATATCAGCCCAATTCTACAGCTCCAGCCTATCCAGTATACCAGCCATCTCCAACTGTGATAACGCCAACATGGCAACGCCTGGCGCCACCAGCACCACATCCTGTGCTTCAACACACAACTCCATCGGCTATCACTGCACACCCTGTATACCAGCCTCCTGCTATTACTGCACAGGCCATGATCCAGTCACAAATCTACCAGCCAGGTCTGCCTCTACAGCCGGTTATCCAGCCTCAGCCTCCCTTTGTAGAGCAGCCTGTCTACCAGACGGTGCCCATGATGCCAGGTCCTTCTCCTCAGGCGTACAAGATTCTCCCGCCACAGTACACCATGCCGCAGTGTTCATACAGTTTCCAGCCGCCGAAGCAGCCTGTTCCTGTACATGAACTGCCCAAGCTGGTCCATGACAGTGAGAGGGAATTCACCGACCTTAAGATGGCACTGGACCACCTGCTTGACCCTCATACAGAGCTGTCAGAGCAATACAAGTACCGTGTACTCATGGAGCGCCTAGTCCTGGATGAAGCCAAACTAATTGCTCTGTCCTGCAGACATTATGCCCAACCGTACACAGCTGCTATGGGGGCATTACAGCGCCAGTATGGACAACCACATCAGCTTGCACAAAGTGAGATTGCTGCAATCTTAAATGCCCCTGATGTTAGACACGGAGACACCAAAGGCTTCCAAGGTTTTGCTCTCAGTGTTGACCTGCTGGTAGGAATGCTCACTTCATTAGAGGGGCCCAATGGGACAGAAATAATGTCTACTGGCCATGTCGACAGACTGCTTAGTAAGCTGCCCAAGCTTATGAGAGACAGTTTTGTAGAGCATCTCCAAACACAAGGCCGTCTCAACACAAGTCGACTCAACCCCTATAACCTCAGAGACCTCGCTAATTGGCTCAAAGTTAAAGCAGAAGCTCAAAGACTATCTGCCAAAATGGCACAGCGCCACCGTCCTGAAGAGGCCCATGTCTCAAAGAGAGACAAACAAGCTCCAGCTTCCAAGCCGAGAGGGCAGTCAGTGTCAGTTTATCATGGCTCTGACAGACCCAAAACTGATGACAGTCATCCCACTGAGGCAGCCCACTCTAATCCCAAGTCCAAGAAGTTATGTCTCTTCTGTAAGAGCACGGAGCACTATCTGTCACTGTGCACCGACATTGTACAACGCTCACCAGATGACGTCAGGAAATGGCTCGAACGTAGTAAGCGTTGTCGTAACTGTGGTCGGACCAGCCACCAGCCCGAAGCCTGCACCTTAAAGAAACCATGCAGCGAGTGTCAAGAGATTCATCTGAGAGTTCTACACGACGTTGCCAAGTTGGACTCACGTGTCTACCTTATCACTCCACGTGACCAGGCCACACTCAGCAACTCCAAGCAAGGGAGAAAGGTGTATCTCAAGGTAGTGCCCATCAAAATAAGTCACGGTTGCAAGTCACTGAAGACCCATGCCATTCTGGACGATGGGGCTGAACGAACAATAATACTACCAGCTGTTGCCCAACGGCTAGGCCTCAAAGGTAAAGCAGAGACCCTCACTCTACGTACCATCCGTCAAGACGTCGCCCATCTTGCTGGTGCGTCCGTTTCTTTCTATGTAGCCCCCCTAACACACCCGAAAGAACGCCACCTCATTGAAGACGCCTATACAGCAGGCCAACTAGCTTTAGCAGAGCAATCCTACCCCATGGCTGCACTACAGAAACGTTACCGCCACCTACGGAGCCTCCCACTACCAGACTTTAATGAAGTGCAACCATTGCTACTAATTGGCGCAGATTGCACCCACTTAATCACAGCTAAAGAGCCAGTAAGAGTTGGTCCTAAGGGCAGCCCAGCAGCTATCCACACAAGAGTTGGTTGGGCACTTCAAGGTCCAGACAGTATGGTTTCTACTGCTGCTTCCTGCTACATTACCTCCCTCACACCGGCATCCGATGACCTCTACCAACATGTCGAACGCCTGTGGCAGCTAGACATCACCCCATTTCGTAACAAGAAGCTAGCAGTCAGATCACGTTTGGACCAAGAAGCCATCAACATCCTTGAGACACGCACTGAAAGAGTCAAGGTGGGTGACATACGCCGCTACGCCACACCACTTCTCCGTATTAAAGGTGCACCACCACTCAAGGCCACACCTGAAGCAGTTATGCCCCTTCTTCGTGGCACAGAGAGGCGACTAAGAAGAGACCCAGCCCTAGCTAAACAATACGAGGCGGAAATCCAGAGGCTCATCAGCGGAGGCTGTGTTGTCAAGCTCAGTGACGACGAGGTAAAGGCATCCAACGAGTCATGGTTTATACCCCACCACCTCGTTCACCATAACAGCAAGCTCCGTCTTGTGTGGGACTGCTCCTTCGTCTACAACAGCCTTGCACTCAATGAACAACTCCTCGCAGGTCCCACCCTCGGTCCATCTCTAATCGGCGTCCTTCTGCGTTTTCGTCAGTATGCAGTGGCCATCAGCAGGGATATTCGAGCAATGTTCCACCAGGTTCGTCTCCTGCCTGATGACCAGCCACTACTGAGATTCGTCTGGAGGAGCCTGCAACGGGAACAGCAACTTGAGGTCTACCAGTGGTGTGTCCTGCCATTTGGGACGACTAGCAGCCCCTGCTGCGCCACATTTGCGCTGCAGCGACACGCTAAGGACCACGTCGAAGGCAATGAAGACATCCTGCAGTCCATTGAACAGTGTTTTTACGTGGACAACTGCCTGCAGAGCCTCTCAACACCCAGGGCAGCGAAGTTTCTCATCGACAAGCTAAGGCATGTCCTTGCTCTAGGCGGGTTTGAGATTCGACAATGGGCAAGCAACGTCCAATCGGTCGTCGCCCATCTACCCTCTACTGCCCGCGCCGAGAGTGCAGAGCAATGGCTGGCAGGAAAAAACACTGACCCACAAGAGCCAGCACTGGGCCTACGGTGGTATTGTCCAACTGACCAACTGGGCTTCAGAGTCAAGCCTCCAGAGACTCAAACACTCACCATGCGTCATGTCTACAAGGTGCTCGCTCGACAATACGACCAGCTTGGGATCATCATCCCATACACAACAAGAGCTAAGATCCTCGTTCAGAAGTTGTGGGCGAAGAAAAGGAGCTGGGATGACCCTAACCTTCCTCCAGAGATCATCGAAGCCTGGTCGAGCTGGGAGAGAGAGCTTCCTGAACTGGCCAGTGTGTGCATTCCCCGAACATATGCTCCATTGGAAGCCGCCACTGAAGCTACAGAGTACACCCTTCACGTTTTCTGTGACGCCTCGGAACAGGCATATGGTTCGGTCGCCTATCTCACTACAACGACCGTCAACCGTGCAGTTCACGTCTCCTTCATTATGGCCAGGTCGAGAGTAGCCCCAAAGCGCCAGCAGTCAATGCCACGTTAAGAGCTCTGCGCAGCGCTGACAGGAGCTCAGCTGTCCTCCCTCATCCATCGAGAGCTCACTCTAAACATCACAGAGACTTATCTCTGGACCGACTCAACTACAGTCCTGACCTGGTTGACATCTGAGTCCTGCAGGTTCAAGGTTTTCGTTGGGACCAGGGTCTCTGAGATCCAAGAGCTGACTCTTTCCCACACCTGGCGGTATGTGGACACAGACAACAATCCGGCTGACAACTTAACAAGGGGTAAGACCCTAGCCGAGCTAGCCACTCCAAGCCGATGGATTCAAGGTCCAGCTTTCCTCCGCTCTCCACCAACCGAATGGCCTTCAGCTCCAGACTCCCTCAACCCGGCAGATCCCTCTGAGCTCAAGCAGACCATCTTCTGTGGCCTTACGCAAGCACGCCCCCCAGACCCACAGCCCGACATCTCACAGTTCAATAACTGGGTGGACCTGGTTAAGGCTACGCATCAGTTGCTTCATGGGGCGGCTGCAGACCCATCACCACCTCCTCCTGATCTCCACCATGCCGAGGCCCACCTGCTAAAGTCCAGCCAAGCAGAGAGCTTTCCTGAAGAAGTCAAATGCCTGAAGGCCGGTAAGCCTGTATCCCCTAGCAGCAGGCTGAGTTCACTCGCTCCAGAGCTAGACCCAGAGTCTGGCCTTATACGAGTTGGAGGTCGATTTAGGCGCATTGAATCCGGCCCTACTGACATTCACCCTGTCGTGCTTGATCCCAGCCATGCTGTCACAAGACTCCTCATCAGAGATACGGACGCACGTTTGCTCCACCTGGGCCCTGACAGGGTCTTTGCCGAACTTAGGCGGCAGTATTGGATCCTGCGTGGGAGACAGGCTGTGAAGAAATACCAAAGAACCTGCCCAGAGTGCACCAAATGGAGAGGGAAACCTTCCGTCCCCATGATGGCAGACCTTCCTCCGGCCCGCCTACGACTCCTAAAGCCCCCATTCTACTCCACTGGAGTGGACGGTTTCGGTCCATATGTCATCAAAGTTGGACGCCGGAACGAGAAGCGATGGGGAGTGATCTTCAAGTGCCTCACGACCCGCTCTGTCCACCTAGACCTGCTGGCTAGTCTCGACGCAGACGCTTTCCTCCTGGCGTTGAGAAGGTTCATAGCACGAAGAGGAAACCCTGCTGAGATTCTCTCAGATCAAGGTACTAACTTTCTAGGGGCCGAGAGAGAGCTTAAGGAGGCATTCACAGCTATGGTCCCAGATCTACAAGAGAGACTTGCCAAGAACCAGATTAAGTTTCAGTTCAACCCACCAGCGGCACCTCACTTCGGTGGGGCTTGGGAGCGTGAAATACAGTTTGTCAAGAAAGCTCTCCAAGTGGTCGTTGGCAAGCAATCCCTTCATGAAGACGTCCTCCTCACCCTTCTAATCAAAGTCGAGGGCATCCTCAATGCCAAGCCCTTAGGCTATGTTTCGTCAGACATAGCGGATCCCGATCCAGTGACGCCCGACATGCTGCTGATGGGGCGGCGGGATGCCTCCTTACCCCAAGTGTCCTACGCTCCTGACACCCTCACAAGACGACGCTGGCGCCACTGTCAGATGATGGTGGACCACTTCTGGGCTCAGTTCCTTAGACATTACCTGCCTTCCCTACAAGTCCGACATAAGTGGCGGCGGCCCACCAGTGACCTCGTCCAGGGCACGGTCGCCATGATCATCGACCCCCAGCTTCCAAGAGCGCAGTGGCCTACCGGGAAGATCGTCAAGGTGATTGAGAGTGCAGATGGTCGTGTCCGGTCGGCCGAGGTTCAGGTCGGGGAGAAGACCTACTTGCGGCCGGTGGCACGTCTGGTCCAGCTGCCTGCCATTCCAGATGACAGCGGAACCAGTCCAGGGACCCCAGCAGCACCTTCAGGAATTTAGTAGTCTTTACATAATAGCTCAGCTATTCTAAGGGCGGCTGTTGCAAATTCCCTATTATTACTGTGTGTTTTGTGGAGGAACTGTTCAGTGCTGAATTGAGTGTGTTTTACATCAGGCGCCTTGTCGGGCAGCTAAGGGGGGTCCTTAGGAAAACAATGTTAAGCTACTCACGGCATTTTAGTTCATTCTGCGTTGATGCCTGTCTGCGTTTGTGATGAAGATATCAGTACAGAGAGTCAATCAGACCCATGTAACACCCCAGACAGTGTAAACAGCTCTGTGTGTGATTTGGAGCCAGGCTTCATCATTAAAACCATATTAACTGCCCTCCTGTGTCCGGCCTCGCTCTCTAATTGGAGTCTGTGTGGATGAGGTGTTCCAGCGAATCCACCTAAACCATCATACAGTCCTAGCTCTCCCTAATAATCGGATCATTCAATGATCGCTTCAAAATCGCGTGATTGGCCAACATTCTGAACAGCCAACGCTCATCACGCCCAAATGTGTTAAAATATGTTTTACTGTCTCACAAATACATATCATCGATATAAACTTTGGCTTATTGCCGCTGTTTGAGCCTAATGAAAGCAGCCATAGCGCCACAGAATCAGCGCTTCTCAACTTTAACAGACCGTGCGCACACCCGCAGACCGGAAATCAGTTTCTGGCAAAAATCAACTTCTGGCATGACACCGGCACTGCCTCCGATTCCGTGTCTGCTGCTGCTGCTGCTGCTGCTGTGGTGGTTGCCTTCGCTGCTGCCCACCTTGCGCCGACTGCCGCGGCCGCTTTCCCCTCCATGTATTCACATCGTCATGCGTGTTCTGGTTATTTGCGCATGATTAAACATGAGTCTTTATATGGCGATAAAACAAAGCTTTGTTGCGTTTTTTTGTTGCGTCTTTTTGGGGGGTGCGTCAGCCCGGTTGGGATGTAGAAGGGGGTGCTCCGCAAAAAAAGTTTGGGAACTGCTGGTCTAGGAATTAGGAGGAGCCACCACTGACATGGAAATGCTTTGATAAAATCTCCACTCTTTCTACATGAATTAAAAATCAGTCAGTAAAATGTTGCTGTCAGATCATTTTAAACGTGTTGTAACTGTCGGAGACAGTATTTCATGAGTTAATGAAGTGGTTTAAAAAGTTAATAAATAAGCATCAATTCATAAATAATTTAGAGTATTAAAAATGAGAGCGCAAAGAGAGTTTCAATGTGATTGTGGTCTATTTTATTTTGAAACGAACGGTCACATGACCTTGTTGTTTGAGGAATTGTGGATAAGAAGGAGACCGCGAGCTTAGAGCAAAGAGATTCCGGATACATGGCGGACGCCTGGTCAGAAAAGAAAACAGACTACACTATGTTCTAGAGGTGCACATAGTAAATATACTTTTGTTTGCCTGTGTATTATTTTTAATGGGACTGTATCCTGTTTATTATTTTGCGCTGCATTGGCCTCGCTTAGATTTTTATGTTTCAGTTTTCACGGTGTCTCAAGATTGTTTGTCGTGTCGTCGTTGGAGGAGAATGAGGAGGAAATAAAAAGATGAATTTCTTGACATCAGTATGATTTGTGGCCTTTTTCAAGAACTGGTGTAGCTACACTTGTTGTCTTTCAGACAAAAGAGAGTGTATAACTAGAAGTCAAAACATGTTATGTTAAGGACCCTCTAATAGAAAGACTCGCAGAGAGGGTAACATATTGGATGATCAAAATGAATGGTTGAACCAAAGTTTTACTAAAATCAAAGGAGCAACAAACTACCTACCAAAAAATGGTTGGAGATCCCAGCTAAAAGCAACAAAAAGGGGAAATAACTGAGCCAGTCATGCAGTGGGCCGTTTCACCCAGCTATCCCCTCTAAACTATCAAAAAGGGAAAGAAATTAATCTAAGTGAACCAAAGAAAACCGAAAACTGGACTACAGGTGATCTCCAAACTAAACTAACAAACAAAACAAAATCCCACAACTGAAAAAAACATGTGGGGGGAAAAAGTCAACAAGGAGACAAAAGGAAAAATATCCCCCTTCTGATGTGCACTGGGCAGTGGCTCCAGAGAGAGTGAGGCTTCCACTCAATCCTCCTTAAATGCTGTCAGGTAATTGCAACACACTGGACAGGTGTGTCTTCCTGGAAGATAAAACACAGACAAAAGGAAGAGAGGGCGCCAGAGAGCAACACAGGGAGAGAGACAGAGAGAACAGACTGAGGGAGAGAGAAAGCAACAAAGTAAAAGTTGCAAAGGACTACAGTTACATCCCTTAACTACAGCGTATTATCTTGTGTAAAAGCTTGAGCTCTGCAGGGGGATTCCAAAAAGTCTCAGTCCAGATGACCCATGGATTATTGGACTTTTTCCTCGAGTTGTACCCCCACCATCAGCTGAATTGGTCAAGGCATAAATACACAGAGGACAAGTTTGTCAACCACCTACCTACAGTCCACTGTCCATCTGGTCTGTCACAAGGAGCCACAGCATTTGATTATATTTCATGCAAAGACATAGATTTCAGGGCTACCAATCATGCCCTATGCAGTCGAAGGCACACTGCGGGCGACAGTCAAGGGAACACTGTGGGCAGCAGTCGAGGTCCACCTGCGGGCGGCAGTCGAGGGCACACTGTGGGCAGCAGTCGAGGGCCACCTGTGGGCGGCAGTTGAGGGCACACTGTGGGCGGCAGTCGAGGGCACACTGTGGGCGGCAGTCGAGGGCACACTGTGGGCAGCAGTCGAGGGCACACTGAGGGCGGCAGTCGAGGGCACACTGAGGGCGGCAGCTGAGGGCACACTGAGGGCGGCAGTCGAAGGCCACCTGCGGGCGGCAGTCGAGGGCACACTGTGGGCAGCAGTCGAGGGCACACTGTGGGCAGCAGTCGAGGGCCACCTGTGGGCGGCAGTTGAGGGCCACCTGCGGGCGGCAGTCGAGGGCAGTCGAGGGCACACTGTGGGCGGCAGTCGAGGGCACACTGTGGGTGGCAGTCGAGGGCACACTGTGGGCGGCAGTCGAGGGTAGTGCTTCTACTGAAAGTTAAGTAAAAAAAAAAAAACACAAATCATAGTAAAGATTAGCAGTCATACATGTCAGTACATGTTGAAAGAAGTTAAACTACCAATTGAAAGAGGTTTCTGATTCTGATATGATATGAAACTCCTGCCATACAGAAAAATAAGCTTGAACTTGACAGAACAAAAGCTCCACTAGCTCCCATAATTACTCATCAGCTGGTGCATCAGTGTCCATTGGAACAGGTTCAGCAGTGGCAGACATCCTTGAAGATTTTGGATTCCCTAAACATATGCACACATGCATCAACAATGAAATACAAGTAAAAAAAAATAATGTTCTGAACAGCAGTAATAATTGCACCAAAAATCTGTATTTGAAAAGTTACCCAAAACTGCTTGGCCGTAGCTGTTCATTGATACCCCAGTTCCAAAAACCTTTGTAATTTTGTCCAGGCGTTGTTTGTTTTTATGTACATTGTAGTGGTGGATGATATTCCTCATGAGGAACACATGGGTAGATGGTAATGCCATGTTTCGGAAGTAATTGTTTTTTTTTTCTTCATTTTTGCGAACAGCTGTTCTGCTACTTGACTGTTTACTTTTCCAGCAAGTTGCGGAACCAGGCCAAGCTTCCTCAGGGCATCTCGGGCATCCTTTGTGTTGTCCTCGTGAAATCAATCATATAGAGCATAATGCTCAGCTGAACCTGTTATTGGATGACCATCACAGTCTGGGACCAGTTTCTTAAAGTTTAGCCAAGGCAGTGACACCTTCAGCTTCCCAGCTTTGGCCAGGGCGAGATTTTCTTCCGTTGGGTCCTTTAAATGTCCTTGGAAGGGTTTGAAGGGAATCCTCTCTGGATCTCTGAGGTTCATGTGCGTCGCTAGCCCGCATGCAAAGTCATAAATGACGATATTTGGCATGTGTTTGAAGTAAAGGAGGAGATCAGTGAAGTCCCGTGGGCTTTTTGCTCGAATGTTACACTTATAATGCTGTATACAATGCCACATGGGCACATAATCACAGCCCAACCACCCGAAAAAAAACAGATGAAATTTGATTGCTACAGGACAACCTCTCAGTGTCATTATGGAATTCCATTTTAGATAATCCAATATTATCACCTTTAGAAGTTATTTCCCCTATTATTATTCTAAATACATAAACTGTGAAATTT
Organism: Diplodus puntazzo; assembly: GCA_963678695.2. NCBI lineage: Eukaryota > Metazoa > Chordata > Actinopteri > Spariformes > Sparidae > Diplodus > Diplodus puntazzo. The sequence continues at coordinate 4,768,474 of OZ023165.1, read as the reverse complement.
TGTTCACCTGAAGCAGCCCAAATCTTTTGAAAGACCTTGTCATACGACTCCCTTGAAACTCCCTTCGAAAGTCTTAGGAGAAGGTCAGAACGTGATCTGGAGGAATCCAATCCACACTCTCTACATAATGTCCAAATCACTTGAACCTGTCAAATAAGAAACATTGAAACATACAAAGAAATGTGTGGTTTGGGGAAAATAATGGCCCGCAAATCACACTTCAAAGAAAATTACAGTAAATGGGGTTTCTACCTGCTTGTAAAGTTCCTCTCTGAGTCGGTCCTCTGACACTGCTATTTCACTCGCCTCAGCCGGCTTTGGTTGATGCATCTTGTGAAATTCTGTGTTCAGGGCATTGCTTGACGAGCTTGTGTTTCTGCCAATCCAAGGGGTCCAAAAGTGGAAAGATGGCGCAACTGCAAATGGATTTTTTTGCTGACCTTAGGAAATATCAAAACATGCAAAAATGTAAGTACATCAGTTAATTTGTTTTAATACAATTCTGCTCATATCTCATTAAGCTTGTCTTGCATTACTTGGAAAAAATCCTCTGCCAAACTTTTCCATAGAAAGTGCCTCCCAAAAGCAGTCCATGTCAACCTCTCCGTTGAAATCCTTCGGAGGATGTGCTAGATCACTTAAAAAAATGTGGGAAACATTACACAATAGGTTCATTCTGAGAGTAACAGGGTCTATAAATAACATATCTAATCTATGAAAGCATTATCACCTGACAAATGAAAGGCACCCTTCTTATGGAGGTCCATGATCACAACTGGTGGGTGATCACCACAGGTGACACAGGAATACTGATATACTGAAAAAACTGTTGTTTCTTTTATCAAATAAAAATGGTCTCACTGATTATACTTCAATTAAGATGGATTTAAAAATGACCTGCAACATGTTCCTTATGGTAAGGCATAACTGGATATCAAATATTATTCGATCATTGAAGTTGTGAAGGCCATCTTTCCACTCTTGGTATCGGTAATGGGTCCCACATTGATGGCACGTTTTACTGTAGGTCGACACATCTGGAAATCAAAAGATTCAACATGATTAACAACATGAAGGAGCTAGCTGTGAAGAAACAGACGTATTATTGGGGCCGTCACAACTCCATCAACCTACCTTGCACAATATGTGTGATGGCGAGGATCTTGGCTTTATTAGTTATGAGGACTGGGTCACTCAAAGGCACATTGCCCGGGCAGTGCTGGCACAGCATCTCCTCTGGAATGAGATGCCTTGTGTGGTCATTGTCCGCTGGGTGGAGTTCTGGTAGAACTGCGGGTAGTTTTTTGTACTGGACCATGCGCTTTATCTTTTCAAAATCTTCTTGGGGATTTGACAGATCCCCCACATCATCTTCCTTGCGACTTTCGTCTGCTGTCGAAGGTGCTGTGTCCAAGCATTCCTCTACATCTGTGCTCCTAACTTTTCTGAACAGATTGGGGTCTGTTTCAAATAAGTGCCATTTGGCAATATATTCGTGTGGGCAGGATCTCTTTGTGGACAGTGCCATGAATTCTTTTTGGTGTCATATGAAACTATGACTCTTCCCAGCCGAATGTAGTATGAAATGGTGGGCTCGCAAACGGAAATGAATTTCTAGGACTCAGGTGTTCCCGTTTTGGTGACTATGGAAAGGGGCTTACGGTTGGTTGTAGCAAGATGTCGATAAAGGCATAACTTCTTTTTGTCTTCGCCAAACCACCTGCTTTTTACCATTTCTGTTAGTGTTTCTTCCTGTAGCTTAGGACAGTAGACATATGTCGAACAGTATGTAATCGACTTTAGGTGATGAAAACAAACTACTGTTAAAAAAAGAGAGAAAAAAAAGACAGAGAAAAAACTGTTGTTTTACGCGTTACGTAACGCGGCCATGATTTGCATAAACCCCGCCCTGCTGCAGAAGCCGTATAAATGCATTCAGTGCATTAACTTCGGAGGTTTTTCTGCTTGCTCTCCAGTCTTGGATAGCATCTCAATAGTTTGCAGCTAGCTAACCAGTCAGCCAGTCAACTAAACGGTTATGTCTCCTCCACATCTCTCCTGCATCTTTCCTGAATGCCACAGTGTGCAGGGTAACAGCACCGTTAGCTTATTTAAGTTTCCTAAGGACGACAACGTAAGGAAACGGTGAATCGATTTTGTCAAAAGGAGCTACTGTGGACAGTTAAAAATCACCACCAACACCGTCTCTGCAGTGCCCACTTTACCCCCGATAGTTACAGCAACTGTCACCAGGTAAAGTCTGGATATCTGAAGAGTCCGTTGACGCTGGTCAGTGGGGCCGAACCGACCCTCTCCGTCCCCGGCTTGCATCCTCCCGTCCCGCCGACAGCGCATGCTCTCATCTCCGCTGCCGGCATTATTTGCCTGCCTGCGACCGTCCCGCCGACAGCAGGTGCTCTCATCCCCGCCACCGGCCAGACTTTAGATTCTCTGGCCGAGCCTGACCCTGACCCGATATTTCCCGTCAATATCCTATATATATATATATATATATATATATATACATATATATATATATACATATATATATATATATATATATATATATATATATATATATATATATATATACATATATATAGACGGGATATATATTGGCGGGATATACATATGTATGTATATATATATATAATATATATATATATATATATATATATATATATATATATATATATATACATATAGATGTATATATATGAGATATAATATGTATGTATATATGTATATATATATATACACACACGCACACAGAAAGATGTATATTAATGTGGAGCATGAGCATCGAAAATGAAGATGCTGCCTCAGCTCAGTCAGGCCAGTAACGAATCTAGTTCAGGAATCAGGAAATAGCATTTTTCACCTTAAGCATGGATCATGTCTACTTTAGAGACAATATACATGCCATTGCCATTGTCTGTTGTATTCCCTCTCATAACATACCAGTACCACAGCCATCACAGTCATCGGGTTAACCACACCTTGTTGCCACTTTATGGTTCGTTTCACACCTATGGCTGCCTGTACTGTATGTATGTACAAAGACAGCATTCAACATATGTTTTCTTTTTTGCAAATGTGAATTATGGTCATGGTATTTACACACTTTATTTGTGTGATCACAACATCTGTGTCAAACATCCGCACAGCAGGTTAAAGTTATGGATAGAGTCTTGCATCGTTGTGAATTATGCTTCTATTGTAAGTTAATTTGTGGATATAAGTGAATCAAGTTTTAAAAAATCATCATTTAAAATGTGTCTCTATCTACTGATTTCAATGAACCATTGCAGGTTTCAGCATTGGACATGTCTGTTTCCCAATCAGTTTTGTCCCTCTATTCCCACAGGGCTTTATAGGGCCGGTTAAGCCAGTTATGTGGGATTTCAGCAGAACTGGAATATCAAGGGAGAACTTGCCCAGGCCTCAGTGTTTGTGTTCCTCAAGGGGACGACTGCTCCAACCGGTTTTCTAGGGAGAGATGAGAGAGGGGAGGGTGTGGGGCGTTCTCAATCGCCTCATTCTCTTCTCTTTCTCTCCATTATCATGCTTACTCTTTCTCTGTCTTTGTATCATTCAGTCCATCTCTGAAGTCTGAGCAAGTGAAAACGGTGCCCAACAGTAAATGGCTTAAGGATTTCTTGGCTGCATGAGGTGAGTTACCATTGATTAAGCTCTGAGTTATGGCCTGAGGGTCAGAGTAGAGCAGCTGTCAGGTGGGTAGTGTAAGTGCAGGTATGTGCAGCCTGGATTTTTAAGGTCAGTTATCAAAGTTTCCTCACTCAATGTTAATATAAAGTCATTAACAATACAGCACAAAGTCTATATAGCTAAACATAAAGCTGCTTGTCAGTAATAACATACATTTAATCAAGCAAGCACAATGTGCAAATGTATTCATTGACTTGTGTGTATGTAGGGTGGAGCTCATACACAACTGTAACAGACGGAGGGTTTGAATATAAAAACATCATTACTCAGTCAATGTTATCTACAACAAAGATACATTTCTGTAGTTTTCACAGTTAAAATATCTTTAACCAAATAGTTTGCACTGTGTCACTTTCCACTGATGGTAGCAAAGCAGCTCTGGCATAGCTTTCAATGGCATTTTTTATATGTTGGCTACTCCATTTGTTCACAACAGCATCAGTTGATATGGTTTGACAGCAGTGAAAGAGGTCTTACTACCAAAACTTCCTCTCATAGGTCGAGTCTGGTTTCAATTACAGCAACAGCAAACCTCAGCTGGGTGGTGTTTGAGAAATGCACATTAAAGCTGCCTCAGTGAGATAGGCGGCCAGATTTTCATATACACAGCCTGTATCTCTCTATAGGAGTGTGGCATTCAGGACTACATATTTTCAAATGCTTCGGTCTATAGTGTGATACAGTGTGTGTGTGTGTGTGTGTGTGTGTGTGTGTGTGTGTGTGAGTGAGAGAGAGAGAGAGAGAGAGAGAGAGAGAGAGAGAGAGAGAGAGGGAATAATGATTTGGAGACAGCAGTGCAGACAAATGACGGTAGACAGGTTTTTTCCTGCTCTGCTGAGGTGATCTGAACAGCTACTTGCCTGACGTATCCTGACATGTCGAGAAAGCCTGATCCACTTTGATCAAAATGCAATAGTTTCAATGCATGTACCAGTGTACACACACAGGGATCATGTGTACGTGCATGAGCATGAGATTCAATTAAACAGAGAGCAGAAGTGACACATTAAGGATTTAAGTTTGCAGGGTGACAAAAAAGTAGCCTGTTTGCATTCTGACTTTCAATCAAGAAAACATTGTATGTTGCTTTTGTATCAACTGTTACACAGTTTTTAACTGACACAATGTGATTGAAATACATTTGTGAAGTGTTTCAAGTCCATGGAACACAAACTGCAGATGGGAGTCTCGAGCCTGGTGGGACCAGTCTAACAGGTTTCATCATCCTTGATATAACAACAAAATTTGCTCCTACATTTGTGTAACAGGGACGGCTTATGAACGTGCTGTGCCAGCAAAGTGCGTGACAATATGGTCACCCAAGTCACTCTAACAGACTTTTTTCCATAACTGAATGAACAAGCTGTTCTCAGAAGAAAATAAGGTCCCAGGAAACTGTTTGAGGCTAGAGGGTGGCAGGGCCTGCCAAATTAAGGTCAGTTTGTTTATTCAGTTTAATTGGGCATAAAAAATCTGTCCTTGAAGATCTATCTCTTCTTATTAAAACGTCTTCTCTAAAACTATGTCATGCATTTCTATATTTTGCATAAGTGTTGGATTTAGGGTGTATAAAGGGTATGCACAGTCAAGTCTGATCAAGTCTAATACATCTAAAGAGACACAAATCAGTTTAAAAAACATTGATTTCAATTTCATTCTATCCATGAGAATATGGAAAATCTGTCTCTCTGTTGTTGTACAGACTGACTCAAGGTCAAAGGAGAACACCATCGTAATGGAGTGTTTCAACAGCCTGCTCCTTAAGCTCAGGGAGGTCCATGAACGAGAAGTGGAGGGTAAGTGGAAATCATGTGAGAGAGAGAGAGAGAGAGAGAGAGAGAGAGAGAGAGAGAAGTTGGGATGAAGCTGTAATGCCAGGAATGATTTCACCAGTAATCTTCTTAACCAGATTTGTTTTTTGTTTTTTTTGCCCTCCAGGTTGGCAGGTGAAGATCCAAGAGCTTTCCAACAAAAAGGGCTGGTGAGTGGAATCTTGACCTCCTCAAGGTCTCTAGATGATCATGTCAACAGAGTTGACAACATGTTCGAGTTTAGCATTCATTAGTTTAGCCCTTGTGGACCAGGTAGGTAGGCATGCTGGTCCTGCACTTGGCCCTGTGTTTTTTCCATGTAGTTTGTAAGGAAACTCATGTTGTAACAAGTCATTTAGTCGACTCCTAACTCACAAAATCTTGGTTGAATTTTTCCTTAGAACTATGGAAAACTTATGGCAGAAGAATAGGAATCGGATTAGATTAAATGAAAGAGTCTTTGAGTCAATTTTAAATGCTATAGAAATAAGAGAAATCATTTCATGCCCCTTTAAAACATTCAAAGTGGCTCATTACCTGATTAGCCCACTACGATGGAAAATCTTTCTCCCTGTGTCCTAATGTGTCATCATTTTTCTGCCTCAATTTTATGCCATTCCAGATAACTCTGTTTTTTAGCACAACAGGTGCAAATTACTTGTACTGATTTGAGTCTGACTGATGTTTCTGTAGTTGACACTGATAATTGTACCTGACTTTTTAAACAGTACAGTTAATCAAGTAATCAATCACTCTATTGAATTAATATTGATTTTTTCTGAGAATTTAGCTAGTATTGAGGTAAAAGATCATGAAATAACCGTGGCACTGAAGTCTCCAGCCATGCTGGTTCTGTGAAGTGGTGATTTGAACAAAATGCTATTAGTTTTGCAGGTGCTGTATATGTTCATAAATATGAGTATTAGACAAATTACATTATTTACCTATTCATGGTACCAGAGGAAAGGTTGGAGGAAGTTATGATTAATTATATCATATTCATTCTATTCAGTAATATTTGTAGTTGTAGTTGCTTTTCATATTAAGGTTACGCATAGTAAAGTAAATTGCTCAACAGTATACAACAGTAGACCTTAAACTTGTTCAAAGTCGACCACATACAACATTAAAGCACAGCTTACCTACATAATAACTTTTTTTTATCATCTTATTTCTGATGTATTAATACTTGTTCTATAAAATTTTGAATCAAGGAGCTTGATACTTACAATGATCTGATTACATCTTCCATCGCCGGAAAAGAGGTCATAGTGAGAGCTGAAATGTGAATGCAGTGACAGCTTTGCTTTGTTAAAAGGAAATACAAATATATGTGATTCTCCAGCCACACTGCCTGTATAATATCTCACTGATCGTTCAAAGAAATACTGAAATGCTGGATGTTGGCATTACGTTTATTTGTGTGTGTGTGTGTGTGTGTGTGTGTGCGTGTGTGTGTGTGTGTGTGTGTGCATGTGTATGTGTGTGTGTGCATGTGTGTGCGTGTGTGTGCGTGTGTGTGTGTGTGTGTGTGCATGTGTGTGCTTGTGTGTGCGTGTGTGTGTGTGTGTGCGTGTGTGTGCGTATGTGTGTGTGTGTGCATGTGTGTGCTTGTGTGTGTGTGTGTGCGTGTGTGTGTGTGTGCATGTGTGTGTGTTTGGCGTGTGTGTGTGCATGTAAACAGTGATACAAAGCGAATGGAGGAACTGTTCACCAAAAACCAGCAGATGAAAGAGCAGCAGCGATTGCTCACTGAGAATATCAAGACACTGGAAAACAGGTACAGATATTACAATCCAGTTTTGTTTTACCATTTGGATTACATCATGTGAATGTAGAATGAATACATGCGTTACTTGAGTCAACAGTGTAGTAAAAGAGTCGAACCCACAATGAAAATGCCACTTGGTATCACCAACTAATGCCCAAGGCAAGGAACGGTAAGACTTTAAAGACAATTTGGCAAGGCATTTACAGATGATGGTAAATGAAGGTAGCTTCACCAACTTTACACATTAAAGTGTGTTCACGGGTCTTGGGGAGTAATATTGCATCGTGATGTCACTCAGTAGCTAAGTAGTGTTCTGATTGAAGTAGGCACCAGGTTCTGGTTCTGCTGCATCAATTTTGATCTTTTTTTTTTTCATTCAACACATGATACAAAGACATACAGCATGATGGAGATGTATAAAGTCACACCTGTTTCAATATGTATCTTTTCATAACTAATCTGACTGTGTTATGAAATAACATTGTTAATGGTCATGGTCATAGTACATGCACCTGAAGAGTACATAAAATAGCATATTTTATATATCCCAATGAATTAAAAATTACTGTAGTCAAACATTCTTTACGACTGTACGGTGGCCGGGAGGTGCAAACCAAAATTACAAAATGTGAAACACTTTTACGAAGTGTGAGACAAATTTACATTTTGGAAAACATTTTTACATGTCATAAAACAAAATTACATTACCGAAACAAATAACTCACGTCGTAGTGCTGCCCGAATTGTTCTTGCTCCCAGGTCCACCGGGTTCTCAATGAATGATGACGCCATCTCCCAATGAGTTACACAGTGAAACAGCGGCGCTTTTATAGCCGATTTTAAGCTGATGCTCTGAACATAAACTGGTCGGGACCAGGTTATGAGCTAAGCATAAGTTACCATGGTGATCCAGCCGGGTTAAAAAAGAGCCACCTTCGTAGTACAGGGAAGCCTGGCTTTAGACTCAACATACCTCGCTGACCCACTAAACTGGCTTCGCAGTACACCCCTCTGATGTGAACACCGTGTAAACATGACATCATGTCCACGATTACAGCGTTCGAGTGTCCCTCATTAAAATATGTTATGCACTGCTGCAGCATATCTGGTCCGTCGATCTGGTCCATGCCTCTTAAAAACTCTAAAGACCGACCACACGAAGAACAAAACCGCGTTAAACGGCTCATATAACGGGCAAAACCTCACTCGATGGCTGTCCATCTTGAACTCACCATGAACAACAACAACAACTCGAATAAGCCGCTGCCGGTTATCACTTCCGGTTCAACCTCGGAGTTGGTACATTCCCTTTCCGGTTGATGCTATTCGTAGATTTGTTTCGGGACTTGTAAAAGTGTTTCACCACTTGTAAATTTGTCTCGGTGTTTGTAAAAGTGTTTTGTATCATGTTAATTTGTTTTCTGAAATGTAAATGTATTTTCTGAAATGTAAATCTGTTTCGGTAATGTAATTTTGTTTTATGACATTGAAAAAATGTTTTCCAAAATGTAAATTTGTCTCACACTTCGTAAAAGTGTTTCACGTTTTGTAATTTTGGTTTGCACCTCCCGGCCACCGTACGACTGGGAGAGAAAAAAAAACGGAAAATCCAGAACAAGTGCAACAGAAATAAAGATAAAAGAATAAATACTTACAATGAAGGAGAAAACAAAGAAAAGAATAAGCTTGTATTACAGGTGACCATTTGTCAACACACCTGTCTAATTTCAAATGTAGTCTTGCTGTGGTATTCTCAATTATGTAAACATTTTTAACCCCATCCCTCATTTGAGTTATGTTGGGGCACTGCAGCTTCAAACCAGGAAACTGATCTCTATTTTTGTGATTAAAAGCAAGATTCTCAGTAATAAATGTAAGTCTCTGTCTGTCATATTGTCAGGCAGTATACCCAGTATAAAAAGTGCTGGATTCAGATCAAGTTTAAGGCCATAACCTGATTAATCTCCCTTTGGACATTCTTCCAGAAGTCCTGGAGCTTTGGGCAGTCCCAAAATATATGCACAAGGTCCCCTATTAGTCCACATCCCCTCCAACATAGTGTAGATGTATTGCTGTACTTTACAGTAGTAGAAGGACAAATGCTTCATAACCATATTGTTATCTATTGATTCATGTTTGTAGTGCTTTATACATTTTTAATAACCCACCTCTTTAAAATACACTAACAGTTCTCTAGTTTGGATGGTGCCTTACACATGTTTTCCTATTCCTTATGATGCTGGAGGTAGTGTCTGCATTGAAGAAATCTTGGCTTGTTGATCAAATTCCTGTTTGAGGTGTTCAAATGATTTGCCCATTGAATGCTTCTGCAATACAGTAAATACAAACTCCTTTTCAGAGCAGGTGATGACAAGTGGCTGGGTAGAGTGGTCTCACCGGGTTACTGGGATTAAGCTGGTAGCACTGGTAGACTGGAGAAGGCGACGGTGTGGAAGGCTGAGCAGGTGGTTGTTGGTGAAACCTGCACATGAGGTAGAGACAAAAACAGCGTCAAACAAAGGCATCCAAAAATGAGCACATGAGAAGTCAAAAACAGAGATCCATAACACGAGAGTTAAGTCACAAAGAGAGTATAATGGGGAGTCACTGGTAGATGCATGAACAAACCGGCACCCTTTATATCTTTATTTTGTCTTGTTGACTGCTGATGGTTCAGTACTGCTATACGAATAGTTGACTCAGACAGTCTCCTTGTTTAACAACCATTAAGTCTGATCCTTGATTTCCATCCACTAAAATTGTATAAAAACAAAAAACCAGTGTCAATGAATGGTATAGGAAGCCCCATTTTACCCAGTCAAATGCCTTTCTGGCATCTGGCATCTAAACTAAGCATCATGGTCGGCTGGGAATTATTTTTAGTGCATGATGTAAGATATAGTTTTTTCCTGATATTGTAAGCGCCTTGTCTCTCAGGACATCCTCATCCTCTGTATTCTTCCATCTCATCCTCCTCAATGTGAATCCCCATGTCCTTCAGCGTAGGCACAGCCTCCATAAGTGTGGCAAATGTCTTAGTCCCAGATTCCGTAGATAGCAAAGGTAGCCATATATCCATATGTTGTACACCTCAACTTTAATTCCAAGTCCTCAAACTTTGCAGCTAACTTTGCCTCTTGGTCAGGTACAAAGGTGACCGATCTTTACAGCTGCACTGTCACTGTCATATTACCGAGTCCTGTTTGCAGTCGACAGGCATCATCATCCCCAGCGTCACTCTCTTAACTGTGTTATGTTCGCATTGTCCTTCTTGCCAGGCTTCCACTTTCTCTCCATCATATTTTTCGAAAAATCATTGTCGAGTTGTCTAATTTTAACTGTTCTAGTTCTAAGAGCTATGTTTTTAGCTTGTCTCCTACAACATGGCACCACTGGATGGCGTACAATGCTGGACCAATGGAATGTTTTTTCCAGTGCTTGCATTACGTAAAATGCAACTTGAGTGACATCACTGGAGCCAATTTATCAGATTACTTGCAGTTTCCTCTGGAGCCACAAAAGGCTTTATACTACTTTTTTTTCACATATTTAGCAGTACTACCCAAGACCTGTAAACACACTTTAAAGTGATATTGGTGGAGTTACCCTTTGTCAAAGGTCAAATAAAAAGTCATTAAATTGACTCAGCAATGTATACCAAACGATTGCTGACATTAGCTACCATGAGCTCGTCTAGTGCAGTGGTTCCCAAACATTTTCAATGACTGATCCCTATCTGACACAAATTAGACGGACCCACATCTCATGAGAATTGTTTGCTGTTTTATAGCAGAAAGCTAATGAAACCCATGAACAGTTGTACATCACCAAACCACACTGGTGAAAATATGTTTTGCCTAGTAGTGTTAGGGAAGTCTCTACTGCTGTGATGACCTAATTTACAGGAGTTGTTTTTCGAAGTATAATTTTTGTGACCACACAGAATGAGTCTGCGACAAACCAGCTAAGAAAGCTTAATAATTAATCTATAACAGACCAAGTAACACTGTTTCAGCAAAGCTCTTTGGGGTTCTGAATTGAAAATTATTAAACTCAAATTTTGATTTGGCAATTTGGGGATAAAAGTAAATGCTTAAACAGCAGCGTATCCCCTGAGTGTACTAAACTGAGCAATAGTGCAATTTGTTAATTATAAATTCAAACTTTAATTTATAAAGAATCCCATTGTCTGTTCTCTCAAATGTTACTCAGTCTCCATGTAACAGACAGATAAATGTGTTTCCAATGTAGTCTACTTACCAGGTTTGTTTTTGATGTTCTGTGGTTTCTGCTGCTTATGTAGGCTGAGGGCGGGGCTGTGTGACAGATGTACAGTAACTCAGGAGGTAGCCAAGAGAAGACAGCAGGAATTTGACGCTTCGCAGATACAGAGTCTCCAACACATTTCCCTACTGGGTATTCTGTTTATGTCTTTCCTTCTCATGAGTGATCCCATCAGCAATCCGTTTTTCATCCATCACTTGTCTCATATATAAATATTTTTCATTGCCTTTCTGAAATTTGGTGTTCACCTCCTTCAAACTTCTTTTATCATTCTTTTCAATATTGTTCCTATCCTTTTTACTTTCAAACTTGGTCATATAGAGCTCTGATTATGACTTGTGGTCTGTGTTGTAGCGGCAGAGATGAACAACCTGAAAAAAGAGAACAACACACTTAGAGATGAAATTGGACATTTAAGAGCGGCACTCGAGTGAGTATATGGTGTTTGTATTAAAAGTATTAACAAGAGTCCACTTATAGCAGAGGCTTTAAACATATTTTGTTTTTTCATTTTTATGGATAATTTTGTCATCACTCAAGCTGAAGCAGTGGTCAGTGCAGTATTTATGATCATTTTACAATTAACAATTTTACATTTAGCAGATACTTTTGTCCAAAGCCACTTACATATATTCATACACTGGTGGCTGCCATGCAAGGTGCCAACTAGCAGCAGTTTTGGGATTCATTATCTTGCCAAAGGACACTTTGACATGCAGACCAGTGGAATCAAACCAGCGACCTTCCGATAACAAGACGCTGGCTCTACCCCTGAGCCACAGCAGCCCCTACTTTGCTTTCCAAAATATAAATACCCTATATGTCAACACATTTTGCTTGACTGACCAATACCAAAACAATTACCATATAAAAGGGGCGTCAGTGAAATCTCCAAGGAGAAGAGTGTGGTTCACCTGAATGCAATTTCTCACACTGTCACTATGTGTATGTGTGTAGCAGAGGTCACAGCAACCACCCCTGCAACAGCAGCACCACCACAGAGGTCAAACCAAACAGCTCCCTTGACATTTCACCCCACTCTGGACATATGGCCCTGCTCAGAATGACAGCTGGCATGGCCAACAACCAGCCAGCAGATGGTGATGTTGCAGTCAAAAATGAGGAAGACCAAGCCACTGAAGGTGAGGATGAAAAGGAGCTTGAAGTAAAAAAGTTGTGTTTGTTAATCAGCATGCTGTCTATCATGAGTTTATGTTTTGTTTTTTTGATTAAACAGAAACTGACCACAGACAATGGAGAGGCATGATCAGAAGTCACATTGTAAGTTTCTAAATCAACTTTTAAAGATCCAGTGTGTAAGATTTATCCATTGTCAGAAATGGAACATAATATTCCTTATAATCATTAGTGTATAATAAGAAGAATAAGAATCATTGTGTTTGTGTTGCTTAGAATGAGCCTTTTATATCTACAGAGGGAGAGGATTCTCTTTCACCACCACTTTGTTTCTACAGTAGCCAGGAACGAACAAACCAAACACTGGTTCTAGGGAGCTGTTATTGGCCATCATTGGGTAGGGTGAAATGAGGAATGGTTATTTGGTTGCAATCTGCAACCACACTGCTGGATGTCCCTTAATTCTAGACATTGGACCATTAAATGTTTAATGTTTTTTAACTTCAATGACATTTTAGAGATGAAACTGATTTTTATAATTCTTTGTGAATGGTTAGCATAATAAATAGGCCTACTGTGTAATTCATCAGTGTTTTATTTGGATGGCCATGATATGGGCGCAGTTGATGTTTAGAGACCCATACAACTGATTAAAACTGGCAAGTTATGCCAGAAGCATTTTTTGTGATATTTGTCACAAGCATCGTATCACCCGACAGCTATCAATAAATCGAATGCTCTAAGAAATAAAAGGGAAAAAAAAGACTCATTCAGTGGTACAAATCATCGTCCCTGAGCCAGTTAGCACCAAGCACTCATTTATCATTACATAAATTGTCACACTGGGTTGGCTTTTTGGACTGAGGTATGTTTGCCTGTGTTTATATGAGTTGTTAATTTCTGTTTTTATTAGACCTAAAAAGCTAAGAGTGCTTGTTCAATGTAGCTATCTGCTGCTCTTTACTGTAGCTTTAGTAAATACCTAGTGTACACATGTGAGAGTGGTATCAATCTTCTCATCTAAATCTGGGAAAGAGATAGGTTTCAAAATGTCAAACTATTATTTTGATCTATGTAATGATGTGATAGCTGCACGTATGTTTTTTCATTTAATTTCTGCCCTTCACCAATCTCACAGGACTCATACAAGCCTCTTTCTACTTTCACATCACCATCCTGGAAGACAGAAAATAGTGTATCCTGTATTGGAGAGAGGAGGTGAGACAGAGGGACTTAGTGTACCAATGTTCCAATATGAGAGTATGTACTGTAGGTAATGAGCGCATGGAACAGCTCAGTGATTGGGTGTGCCAAAATTTAAACAAATAATTGTTTTTGGAGGAATATATACAGTATATATTGTTATAGATGTGATGGGAGATTATATACAGTATGAGATTTTGGATATTGTTGTGTTGTGATAAAGAATAAATGTTGTCTATTCCCGGTTTTAAAGACTGCATTACAGTTAAGTGATGTAATTTGTATTTACCAGATTTGTTATAAAACTTGTCTTTAGCCACTTAGCCATATTATCCACATCCCCATGATTATTGAGTATCTATAGTCATCCCTGCAATATTGTTGGAATATTGATGTTGACATATTTGGTAAAAAATAATAGTACTTGATTTAATTTAGAAAGATGGTAATGAATGAGGTCCAGAATTTATACATGTGGCACTTCCTGATTTCCCAAACTAGGGAGCGGACTGAGGGTCATAACATGTGTGTATTAACGGCATTGGTCCTCTCCAGTCGTATCCTCCTTGATTTGACTGCTTCTTTTAATATCATGGAGATGCCATTATACTTCATAGATAGCAATACAAATAGATATTTTAATGTCTATAAACAATCGTGTGTCCTCATACTGTGTGGTGTCCTTCAGGGACCAGTCATTGGACTAATTCTCTTCTCATTGTACATGCATCATCTGGGTCATATGTTCAACCGCTTTCAGGATGTGTTGTGTCACTGCTATGTTCTTATGATACACAGATCTACTTCTCTGCAGTACCCTATGATCTGAATCAAGCATCCTCCCTCCATGATTACTTGCCAACCATCTACTATTAATTTGCTGACAATATTGCAACCGCGTTGACAGTTTACTGTTCCGTTTCACTCAACTATCAAATTACCATAAATGACTTTGACCATCACGTTACTAAGCTCTCCCAGATCAGTTTTTCTTACCAGCCACGAGAGAATCAACTGGTAATGTTTTCACTTTGTGCAACTCTCTACGTGTATTATTATGGCAAAATGACATATATTGTAGGGGGAACTAACACAGAAGTAATTTCGAGTATTTGCCAGGTGAACATATATAAATACATATATGAATATTTGACATGTAAATAAAATAAAATCTTTACATGTAGTTTCCTTAAAGCAATATGTTCACCAAAATCAGCCTCTTAATTTATTTTGATCAACTAAATGTGATCCATGTGCATGTCATTGTAGGAACTCTTGAATATCTCTCTGACTGGCCTCTGTTTCTTATATATTAGGTCTCAGAATGTTGAAGGAATGAACCAGCAATCCTCCATCCCTCCTCAAGCTCTGCTTCTGAAGAACTCTTCATTATTAACCAGCGGAGAACTGAACCCTAGCAGACATGTGCTCCGCTCTCCTGTCCCTTCGCGTCCTCAACCAATGAAGAGCAGCCCTGTTACTCTCCCATGGCCCTCTGCTCCTGGGACTGGCCTAGTGTTGCAACCTTCTCCTAAAACAGCCCTGTCACGCCTCCCCAATCTTATCTCAACTGGGCAACATGGCAGCCCTCGAAGACAGGGTTTTGGGTCTTTCTGGCACAAGCAGAGTACCCCTAAGCCAAATGCCATAGAGCCAACTGTATTGTTTAGGTTGAGGAGTCTGTCAGAACATGAGGAGAGTCAAGCTAAGCACCAGGAGGAAAATGAAATCCCGCCATCCAAGGCTGAGATGGTCTCTGTGGAAGGGCTTAGAGAGGTGTGTGAGGGGCCTCTGGATTTATCAGATGGAGGAAAGTCAAAATCTGACCAATCACAAAGAGATTACTCGCCCATAGCCTTTCAAAGTGTAGAGAGAGTAAACAACAGCCTTAACATGGATGTGAAGACAAATGCGTCTCTACATGCACCGGTATCTTCACCTCATCATGTTGTCCCTCCTTTATCCCCGTCTACATTGCCAGTCAAACAACAACAAGAAGAGCCTACCACTGACCATAAGCACAAGGTAATTTTAGGACTATTAGCACCAAAATCAAAGGCAAAGACATGAGCATGATGGTAAGGAGGGGACCAGCAAGATTCATGGTATGATGGTCTTGTCACAGCAGGTAATCAAAGATGAGGAGCAGAAAGAGGAGGTGAACGGAAAAACAGACCAAAGCAATGGGAAGAAGGTGCCTGTCCTCACTATATCTTTACGTCCAGGTAGAAAACCTATTCATGTGTGTCTGTGTTGGCATTCATATATTTTCTCTAGGGTGAATAATAAGAGTTCTATCATGTTTCTGTAACAGTGATAATGCTTGAGACCCTGAATCCTGCCCTGGAAAAGCAAGAATCCGTATCCTCAAAAGACAAGGTAAGGTGATTCAAGTCAGTTTGGCTGTGTTGGTATATATTTGTTTATTTGATTTCACCATTTTCACCATTTTCATATGACAATACGTGTTGTTTCTAGTTTATTATCACTTGATATATTAATGTTCTCTTCTGAACCCATGTGCTTCCTCTCCGTCATAACAGTCATCATCTCCGGCAGCTGAAACGGGAAGCAGCACAGAAGAGCCGGACGAGGAGAGTGTGTCAGGACAGGAAAGCAACCAGGGCCGCAAGAGGAAGAGATCATCTGTGGAGACAGAAACCGACAGAGACTCGGACACAGACAGTAAGAATCACTTCACATTTCTACTCTTTTTTCCTTTCCCTCTGAGGTTGGTCTTTCTTGAGCTTCTTGATTTCATAGAACATTTGTTCCCCACACCTCTCACACCAAAGCCAGCTGAGCTTGTGTTGCAGTATTCATGGGGTATCACCTGGAGCAAAGTGAAAAAACACATTCCCACATCTAACCTGCACTCTGGTTTTTTTAATCGCCTTCAGATGAGACTTGAGGCTGAGACTGTCCCTTAATACTTAATACTCCAACTTTGCTCCATCCAGCTACAACAGACAATAGCCACATTAGCCATGGGCCAAGTTCAATTCGGGATGATGGTCAAAGATGTCAGCTGATGTCATGTATAGAGCTAGATGTCCACTGGGGGGCCTTGTTGATGAGACCAGCTGCAGATGAGAAGAAAGGGCAAGGTGGTAATGTATCACTGGAGGTGGCTGGATTGGTATTCTGGTCCTAAAAAGACGGAAATGTGACAGGGCACTTAGTTAATGTCAGACACATTGTTTTTAATGTACTGCTGGTGTGCAGCCTACTCTGTTACTATTAAGTATATATATTAATATATTATGACTTAACGCCTGTTCCTTGATGAGGTGTAAGAATTTCGACCAGTCTTGGTGAGAAGAATGCTAAAGCCCAGATAGAGCTATAGTATTTTTTTTCCGACTTGTAAATGATTTTCATATTGCATTATCATCAAGTCACATATACAAATGAAAAACTCAAAGCTCATTAGTAATACTGATGCCTCACAGCAACCAAAGGCCCTGTTCAGTGTAATTAAATTTAAGGGGAAAAGGGTTGTAACTTGAATGCGCAGTATTTTGACCACGCACACGACCAACTCTCAAACATAGAAATCTTTTTTTACCATCTATCCTTTATGGCCTGAATGTGGCATTTATACTTAGCTTACAGACATGAGAGTGGTATCATTCCTGTCATCTAACTCTCATCAAGAAAGCAAGTGAGAACTTTTCAAAGAATGTGAAAACTCTCTTCTTTGAAAACTCTTCTTCTTTTCGATGGCTTAAAATAAATGCAATTAAATGGGCCATGTTTTAGAAATTCCTTCCACTTAACTGATCTCAGTCTAAATTATTGCCCGTCTATCAACTTCCTTCTATTCAGTCTTTATCAATACATGTATAAAAGCTGCCATCATAAAAGTCTAATTTTTCCTGGTTGCTGTCTGTCACCACCACCAACATTTTAGAACAATTGAATTTATTTTCTTCACAGACATCCAGCAGGAAAGGAAGATCAAGATCACACTCAGAACTGAGGAGAAGAGTCCGAGCTAAATACCAGGATAACACAGTCATTTGGTGATCTCACTTAAAGCTGCATTAAAGTGAAACTCTCGCCAAAAAGCAACCAAGGCTTTATTTGTGATTGAATATGAGTCAAACCTTCGTGTAAATGCATAATTACGACGAAAGAGGCACTTTTAAGATTTACCGTAGTTTCGTTTTTGGGCAAGCTAATTTTCATTGAGGTGCAGGGGCACGCTAGCATCAAAATCCAGATCGTTATTTTTAAAACACTAAGAAGGCTCGTAGCATCACCAGGGTCTCTACACACAAACACGAGCATTGAGAACATTGTTTGTGTACACAGAGTTTACTAAAACTACACCAGTTTTAAAGTCACTGCATTGGCTCCCCGTCCGTTTCAGGATCGACTTTAAGGTTCTTTTACTGGTTTTTAAATGTCTTAACGGCCTTGCGCCCTCCTACTTATTTGACCTGCTTTTACCATCTCAACCCTCGCGGACCCTGAGGTCCTCCGGCACTGGCCTTTTATCCATACCAAAACCAAGAACTAAAACCCACGGTGAGGCGGCATTTAGCCACTATGGCCCCCGCTTGTGGAACAGCCTGCCGGAGAACCTCAGGTCTGCAGAGACTGTTGATATTTTTAAGGGAAGGTTGAAGACACACCTTTTTAATCAGGCTTTTAACTAATATCTTAAATTCTTATTCCATTCTTATGTGGTTCTATTGTATTTTATTTTGTTGCTCCAAATTTTTACTTTTTTTGAATTTTATTTTATTATCGTATGTATTTTATTCTTTTAGCTGTTCACTCCATTTACCTATCTTTTGTCATGGTTTTTATCTTATCTTATGTCTTTCTTTTTTATTATTATTTTTTAAGGTTTTAACTCCAGAGTTTCCTCAGGGGGGTCCTCCACACTTGGAGCTATGTCTGGGTTGCTGCTGGGGCCCTGTCCCTGGGTCCCTTCGGCCCGGCCAGATGTTGTCTGTCGGGGTCGGGGGGGCCTGGGCACTGGTGCCCCCGTGACACAGACTGTGACTCCTCCCGGTGTGGACGGCCCCAAAGGTGGCGTTTCCTCAATCCTCAGTGCCTTGCCATGTCTCCTTATTGCCAGTAGTAAGAGTGTGCAGGTGTGTGTGTGTGTGTGTGTGTGTGTGTGTGCTTGTGTGGGTGTTTATAGTATGGAAGGTGGGAGGGAGGGGCTTTCTTTTATATTGTTTTATTTTTCTTATGTAAAGCACTTTGTGCTACATACCAATGTATGAAAAGTGCTCTATAAATAAAGAAAAAAAAAAAAAAAAAAAAAGAAGGTTTTTGAACGACTCACGGTTGCTGCTGCACCCCGGCACCTCGCCATGATGGCAGAGAAAAAATGTCGATCCCCAAGTGCGACCTAACAGGCAGGAGAGTAATGGTAATCCGCTCCTTGGCGGTGACGCGCCGGAGATGCAGCAGCTAACGTGAGTTGTCCAAAAACCTTCTTTTTAGTAAACTCTATGTACACAATGTTCTCAATGCTCGTGTTCATGTGTAGAGACCCTGGTGATGCAACGAGCCCGTAGCTCTCACATTGAAAATTAGCATGCCCAAAAACAAAACTATGGTAAATCTTAAAAGTGCCTCTTTCGTCGTAATTATGCTTTTACAAGAAGGTTTGACTCATATTCAATCGCAAATAAAGCCTCGGTTGCTTTTTGGCGAGAGTTTCACTTTAACTGGTTATTTGAGTACTTGGGGACAACACAGCAAGCTGTAAACACAACTCTAATGTGTCAGCACTTGACAAAGGTGTTAAAAAACAAAGGACAACCAATTAGCAAGCAATGAAGCTTGTTCACATCTAGCAGACACAGCACAAGATTAGCATTTGAAGTTGTGTTTGCATCAACTTGACAAACATAAATCCAATTTTCAATCTCATTATAGCTCTGTTTTGATCCTCACCAATTGCTTGGAAAAGTGGCTAACTTTGTCTGCCTAAGGTTTGTTGGTGGGTAGGTAGCATATAAACTTGGTTTACCAGAGCTTTTTCAATTGAAAACAGCTGCCTGCTGAATGTGATTTGCTACAATAAAGTTGTGCCACCTTTATAACAAAACAATGAGCTGATAGATATTAAACCTGTTCAAAGAACTCAGGGCAACTGTGGAGTTGAATGACCTCTTTCTGAAACAGTAAAATGAGCCAATAACTATCATTTTTTCCTTGTATTAGACAATAAACCGAAGTAGCACCTTCTTATGTCTAAAACTGAATTCTTCCCTACCAATATTCATCACACACTATAAGAGTTTCATGTAACATACACTGGGCTATTTACTTATTTCGCTTTCCTGGCATTGCTGTCATTTCTATTTTTGTCACAGAGCAAACCCAAACCACCGCCGACCCCCCCCCCCCCCCCCTTACACACACACACACACACACACACACACACACACACACACACACACACACACACACACACACACACCCCACCCCCTTCTTTCACCCTGTCTTAAGTGACTAACAAAAAAATAGAAGAGAAAAACGGGTTCCTCTTCCTCTTTTTCACTTTCAGAATGCACCAATTTTGCAAGTATTAACTTTCCACTCAAAGCTGTGAAGGCTTGTGGTAAACTGGGTGGATGTAGGCAATAAGAATTCAGAGTCATTTAAATGTGCTATACTTTTGTGATACAGCATTGTAAAGTCATTATGTCCATTTCTAGTAATTATATGAAATGTTTTTTGATGTATATTTTTTCAGTTTCCATCATATTTCTCTTATGCCATTAGAATGCAAAAAGCACAGTAGTGGATTAAATGTCAGTGGCCAAATAGCCTCTCCCTACTTTTCACATCTATCTGTTAATAAAATGTGATTGACTGCGACACTAAATGTGTATTATGTGTGATTCCTTTTACAGTATACTAATCTGTCAAGCTAGGGTTTGAGTTGTTGTGCGGTCTGAAAAGATATTTTTATTTTTTAGAGTGATGTAAGGCTATTACAACCAGACTGTACGAATGCACTTCTTCTGATGCAGAAATACATCTCTTTTCCTCACAATTTTATTTGTATATCACCTTTCATACAAGATTGCAATGAAGAAATGACATGCATAAGTGAAAATAAAAAAAAAACATTTTTAAAACAGACAGTGTGAACATAAAAACAGAAACAGAATGCCATAACTAAGACAGAAATCAAAGCCACTTCATTATAACAGTAAAAACTTGGTACCATCTTGTGATACTGTCTCACCAGTCACAACACCTGTCAACATGTTCACGTTCGGACCCATGACTATTAGAGGTGTGAATCTTCATTGGCCTCATTCTTCGATCACAATTCAGCTATCAATGATTTAACCCAAAACGATTCTCGATGCGTGCATCTCAGTGTATGGCATCGTCAATGAACTATATTCCTACACATGGCTACTTTTTCATAATTTAAATCCTCCTTTTATTTAGAAATCCTTCAGTGATCCTATATGTAATACTATATAGTACATCTTATATTGTCCAATAACATGTTTTCACATAGCAGCCTAAAGATAAGGCATTTATTGGCTATGCTACACACATCCTTCTCAGAATTGGACGGCAAAGTTGACAGCGTCTCTTCCAACTAATTATTAATGGCTAACGTGACTAGATATTGTTATGAGGCAGAAGTCACGTTCAGTGTGGGTCTCGCGCAGTTCGTACTTCCCAGCAATTAATACAATCCGATATGTCATTTTAAAAAATTCTCATACATTTTTTTTTTATCACTCACAGATGATCTTTGCCTCCATCTCGACAGACCTCCTACATAAGTAGCGTTACCCTATCGTCCACCCACAGTTCAAATCATGGGAGCAATGTCGCAACTATCACCATAAGCTGCAGACTCTTGATTATGCTCAGTCTCTGCATCATTGCTGAATCTTCCATGTCTGCATCGCGATGCATCTTATAATCAATACATTTTTACACTAGTATTATTATGACTACTAGTAGTCATTGCTACATTATAAGATGAGTACTCATGGGCCAGACCACACTCATCATCGAACACTGTCTTCATTTTGATCTAAACTTCACACCTGCAAACTTTCATGACTGCATAAAAACTAATGTGGGCCAGGGGTATTAAGTGTGGGGGGCCATCCCCCTAAACTAAATTGGATTAAGAGGCTTCGAACAAGTTGGTACGAGGGCAAGGCAAGTTTCTGCATGGAATATTCCACAGGTTCATTGGTAGCAGGTGACAGTATCATGATTGGGTATGAAAGGGGCATCCTCAAAAGGCTCGGCCATTCATGAGCAAGGATGTACAGTGCTATAACACTTTGTGAAAAGCACAATTGTATAAAATATATTGCTACATGGGCTCAGGAACACTTTGTAAAAGTGTTTTCAGTAAACAGTTGATTTACATTTTATTCTGTTTATTGACGGTTTACACAGCGTCCCAACTTTTTCGGAATCTGAGTTGTAGATCTTACATGAAACAGCTTTTCTATTTTGTATCATACATCTCTGACACACAGGGTGAATAATCCTCATTATATGATGAGTGTTCTGGGAAAAACATTTAACATCATGAACGGGACTTGGCAGGACATTATACAAAACAGTTGTGGCTCAGAGGTAGAGCCAGCATCTTGTTATATTGTTCTGGTTGCTCATACTAAATTTGGCCCTGATGTGTCCCTTTAAAACACAGGAAGAAAAGTTCCATTAGAAAAAATAAAGAGTCCAAAGAAGTGCCGTGAGTGGAGGTGACAAAATCTCAGGGTAACCAGGAGGCAGAGGCAGGACATTGGGTGGAAGCCCTAGAGAGGCCTGGCCAGAGGTTGGCAGAGATGGCAGAAGCCTTAGGGAGGCCAGACAGTTGGCCGGCAGCAGAGGTGGACCCCCTCTGAAGGTCAGGTGAAGGCCAGCAACAGAATTCCCCCACGAAGCCAGTAACATGGCTAGATACCCAGACCAGAGTCAGGCAGCTGGGGTGCAGCACCAGAGACCAGTGGCAAGAGAATGGAGCAAGGGACTGAAAACAGGGTGCCAGGGCTGAGGCATGATGCCTGTGGCAGCAGGATTTGAGGTGGGCAGCGGAGTCTCCGGGACACTTGGCAGGCGGGGGTCAGGGAAGCTGGGGCTCAACAACGGCACTGGGCAGCTGGGGCTGAAGTGCTAGGCAGCCGCGACGAGGAAGGGCTGGGCAGCTAGCTAGATTGAGAACGGCCTCTAGCTCGAGGCTAGCAAGTTGGTTGCAGAAAATCTGGGGCTGAGGCTTGGACTGAGAGCTGGGAACTTGGGGCAGAGGCCTTGGGTGTTTAGGAAATCTGTGACAAATGCAGTTACAGAGCTTCTCAGCCAGGGCTTTGAAGACATTTTTTTTATGTGCCAATGACAAGGCAGCCTCTTTCTGTTGAAATTATTAGACTGAGACTTTCTTTATTGTCATTCAAATTGCACCTTCCACTGCAATCAGAACAAAATGTCGTTGTAGATGGCTCAGCATAGTCCAGGATAAAAACAGCAGCAGCTACTTACATAAAAATACAAAAAATAAAAAGTGTTATTACATAAATACTATATAAAATATACAGAATGTTGCTATAACTCAGGCATCCATTTCCAATGTGCCCAAAACCTCTCAGGTTTGATACATGCCAATATTCTGTTTCCGTCACAGCACCACCTAATGGTCACAGGAAGTTAACCTGTGTTTGTAAATCATCATTTGATACACATGAACTTTTTTACAGTGTGGTCTACCTTTGATATACTGTTCTGTGATGGTTGAAGGTTGTTGTTTGCTACCCCGTAGTGGCTGGTTGATGCTGATTTTGAAAATACTATAGCAAGTAGCAGGAGGGAAGGGAATGCAGACTAAAATGGTCAGTCAATGGCAGGCTTATATCAACAGTCTACATCTGTTGAGTAAGACTATCAGATTAATGTCTTAAGTCTGAGCCCACCCTGCTACCAGCTACTATATATCTTCCATAGGTTGAGACAAAGACAACAGAAATGGCAAATGTTACAATTACTGAAAACTGACCAAATTCGCCAAGTCTCTACTTATGGTGACATGTTTTACTCATTTCACATTACTTTAAAAGAACACTAAAAACTTGAATGGCACTCAATAGAATGATCCAATATCAAACTCAATAGTGTTTTATCAACCACACATAAATGTTTAACAATAATTTCACCAAATCACCAGACCAAGATCTGCATCAAACTGTACTCACTCATAGTTACCAGCCACCTAAATACAACTGTGTTTTTCACCAAGATCTATGCATTATTCCATGTGAAACTGACTAAAATGTTTTTTTTTTTAATTTATTAAAGAAAGAGAGAAAAAATTCCTGGATCCGTCCCTTTATCAAGATCCACACAGAAAAGTGAATGGCGTCTATCTTGGGCAAAGACTAATGGATCATGTGTTTCACCTCCATGGCTTATCTAAAGTTAAACTAACGGCCAAACAGAATGAGATACTTGAGGGTGCTTGTCGGTGAATTACTTCCTCCAATCCATTTTCTTGGATTATGCTCATAACTCCTTGCCTAATAAATCTTCTGGTGTGTCACCCTTCCTTTCTTGTTTACCAACCACCTTTGTTTCCTGAGCAGGAAGAGGAAATCATTGTCCCCTTGGTCCAGGTTCACAGGCGCTGCCTCACCCCACCTTTCATCTTTCACAACTGAAACCAGTTTCCACCAGTCCTCTGTTGGGACCTCATCCACATATTGCAGACAATAGAGAGGCCTGCAGGTAAAACCAGAAGCTGAACTACAGGGCCCTGCAGACGTTTTGAACAAAGGAAATGTGCCATGACCCAAACAGTCTGTTAAATTGAACAGAGGCGCAGTTTCCATCCAAAAATTCAACCTCCTCCTCTCCAATGGACAAACATTACCACAACCAAGGTAACCTCTGTTAAAGTGACCATGATGTCACTGAAGTGCCACAGAGCCCCGCTGCCTGACGCATTCCAAGCTAACGCAGCACTGTGAAGGAGTACTGTTTGCTGTCTATTTGTGTTTGCCCTCTCTGGGAGCTAACTTGCACTGATCCACTCATTTTATAGCCTGTGTGACCAACATACATCACGTTCCTGTCCAATCAACGAAAAATAAACAACGTAAGTTCACATGCCGACCTCTGACTGATTTTATGACTGTTGTGTTATTCTTTTGTTGCTTTGCTGAGCGCCTGCTCACCTTCTCCCCTTTTTACTAACCTACAGGCACACATACACACACACACACATCGATCCACACGGACCAACACAGACATGTGATCTCATGAGCGATTTGTTGGAAACAAATTGGTAATGACCTCACTATAACATTCCGTTCATGTGTGTACCGTTTTGAAACAGTGTGACACCGCTCCGCAAGGCACCATCTTGTGTGTATTCAGAAGTGCACATGAGGTCAACAGTGTTGTAACCATTGTCTTTGTTCAAATCCCATGCATTTGTTCAATTGACTACCTTCGGCTGGACATACCCATGTCCACAATTTTAAATTCAAGGTAACGTGATTCATCAAAACCATGGTCGTCCATTTTATATTCACGCCTAAACGTGTCTCCCGAAAATGACATCACCATTTTTGTGGTCCGTTCAATGTGACTTCCTCTGCCATTTTAGAAGCCCTTTCATACAGGGTTTACCCATAACTACGTAAGACATTTTGCACACACACACACACACAGACATCCTTCCACATATCTGTGCTTGCTTGTGTTTTGTTTTGTAGCATTGTAGTAAGCGACTGTTGTTAAGTAAGTTGCTTTATGGATTAATAACAAGCTTTTATAAACACTATTGATTGTAACTAAGCAGTTCTCTGTGATTATTTTGAATGTCTAATATTATATGAACAGCTGGTTGAGATGGTCAGTGCTTGGATATACGCCTTCTATTCCTCCAATTATTTATATTTCTTTAATATTAACAGTTCTTGGTAAACTCCAGGTTGTTGAGACTAAAAGCACATCATTTGATTATTGATCCCTGATTCAAGGGTGGTGCCTGGTGATTTGTAATGAATATTAATAACATACATTTCATTGGGACACCTGGTGACTCCGCCCACCCAATGCTGCAGCCACTGAAGATCAAAGGGCAGGAGGTGGAGCAGGTGGAGGCGTTCAGGTATCTGGGCATTGAGGTGGACAGAACACTGTCCTTCTCTGTCCACATTGAACACACCTACAAAAAGGCACAACAACGTCTCTTCTTTCTGAGGAAACTGAGGAGTTTTAATGTGAGCAAAGACATTTTAACAGTTGTTTACAGATCACTCATCGAGTCAGTCCTCACTTACAACATCTCATCCTGGTACACCTTTCTTTCCATCAGAGACAAATCCAAACTGTCACGCATCATCAAACACGCGAGTAAAATAACAGGCACCACACAGTCCTCCCTCTCAGACCTTCAGACCGGCAGTCAGATGTAAAGCCACCTCCATCATACATGACCCTTCACATCCACTCCACAACTCATTCCAACTCCTTCCTTCAGGCCGTCGCTACAGGGTCCCACTAGCTAGGACAAGCGAAAAAATCATTCATCCCATCCGTCATCAACATCATCAACAAAGCACTATAAAATCCTTTTTAATGTCCTCATTCTGTATTGTACGTATTGCACTGTATTTGTTTTATTTTATTGTGTTGCTGTTTTTATGTTAACTGTGTTTTTAACTTGTGTTTATTTTTTCTATGCACATCTGTGAACACCTCAAAGACGAATTTCCACTGCTTTTTGCAGGGGACAATAAAGTTTTTCTGATTCTGATTCTAATTCATTGGTTAACATTAATGATTTAATTAATAGTCAATAATCAAATAATATTCCCCATCGATTTCAACACCTCTGCCACCTCCTGCATCTGCGCCCCCTACCTCTCAGGATGATGGAAGTGGAGGAGACTGCTGGACATACGCTGCTGTGGCCATGGCCCATGTCACGTGGATTGACAGGAGAAGATTTTGGCTCAGCGCAGACAGATCCTAGATCAGTCCCTCATTCCCTCCACTTCTGCCTCAAGTTTTCTCTGATTAACTGAATGGAGGTGTACTGGGCCAGGGCGGAACCACTCCAGCTGCATCTGATCCTGTTATCAAGACTCCTTCAAACCAGGCGCGTAATAAAGACTTTTACACCATATTTGAAATTGCAAATTCCAAAAATACTCCTGGGGGTCCCAAAATACACAATGGATTCAGATCATTTTACTCCTGACAACAACCTGAAGACATGTTTTGGCGACTCATAGTAGATAAACTTACTAAGTCTGACCACTGACAATGAAAACAACCTGTTCCTCACTTTTTAAACAAGAACTATGTGAATCGATGTATTACAGTATTCTGAATACATTCTAAGTCTCATTTTTCCCCAGACAATTTTCCCGTTTTCAGCTAACACAACATTTTAAAACAGAGACCCTTGGTAAGTGCCAATGGAACAGGCCATTAGAAACAATAAATCCATCATACATGTAGGCATATGAGCGGTGAGCACTACATTCAAATGTCTCAATTCAAAATGTCTATCAATTCAACAAGCACTCAATTCAAAATGTCAAAATCAATACACATCAGTGTACACATCAGCCCTGCAGACAAGCCAACAAATAAACAAAAACTAAACATTTCCATTATGCATTATCATCAGCACAGCTGACCCAGGGCATCAAAATTTCAAACAGCAGCAGAGCCTATACAGGATCAGACAGACAAGGACAGTAAATTGACAGCGTCAATTCACATTTGCCAAAAGATAATAGTAAATTAAACAGGTTTCTTACTTTTAGCAGAACTCCTACTTCCTTGGGAACGTGGTTTGGAGGCCATGTCTCAGAAGAAGTTGTAGCATTATCAATGTCCATTCTTCCTGGACAGAAGTCTTTAATTGGATGAGCTCTTCTCCAAAGTCTTTGTCCAGATCATCTGGGTATTTGGAGGAGAGTGCAGCAGCGCATTTAAGGACACTTACAGTCTGTCAGTGTTAAACAAAACAAACAGTTCATTCAACTCTGTGTATGCGCTGATACGTTTGGCAAGACAAGACAGCAACTTGTCTATGATGATGTAGTAGGTTTCCATCTTGAATCATCGGTTGCCATGCAGGCCTGGTAGGGCATCGTTTTCTCCTGACTCATCTGGAAAACATTTTAGAATTTTAGAATTTTGCGATGCCACATAAGAATGCAGTGACTCCAAAAGACGTTCTGCAGTGTCCAAGGTTATGTCATGCTTTTGCAGTCTCTAACTTATCAAGTTGAGTGCAGAGTGATGTGGCCTCACGTCTGACGTCGCCCCTCTCCCCCGGATCGGTGGAAAATCTGCCCAAAGCCTCTCTGATGGCCTTGTAGCTTTCCCTCAATGCCTTGGTTGAGTCCGCTCTGCATGTCCACCTGGTATTGGATAGGGGTTTAAGAGTCCTGATCACATCTGTGTTGCGAAATATTTTATCCCAGCAGCGTGTGGACTTATCACAAAACAGATAAAGAGACTGAAGCAAGTCAAAAAACGTCTTGCATCTGGATTCTGTCCTCTATGCTGTTCACCACCACAATATTCAGTGAATGTGCAGCACAGGGCACATAATGAACATAATGAAGGCCATTGTATTTACCGGACATGTTCCTGGCGTTGTCATAACTTTGGCCTCTGCAATTTGACAGGCCTAACTTAAGATCACTTGTCATTTTCACGACGAGGCGAGGCTTGCTCCCGTGTGACTATATATAGGCTCGAAACCAACCAATCGCTCTACTATTTCTGCCTTCATCACTGACACATATACTAACACTAACCCTATACCAATACTGGTGGTCATCGCTGACGCCTAGCACTAAGGGCCGCAGCATTTCCCCTGCTAGCGGTACCGTCTCCACTTCGTCAGCACTGCTCCTGCTGCTACTGACTGCAATTCCTCCTCTTAATGCTCTCCTCACAAAAAAATTTCAGTTCCTGGAACATTCTGAATGGTAGCTATACGTCCTTGTCTTTTTTTTATCTTTCTTTTTGCAGAACCGCTAAACTGATGTCTCACCATATTGGATTTTTCTATAGGCTAATAAATGATACATTTACGCTCTCACTGCTTTGTGGACCAACTCAACTCTGACCGATTGGGGAGGGGGAGTGATAGAGTTCATGTAATCGTTATTTATTATTATTTTTGTTATGTTTGGGAAATTAATATTCATAAACGAGTAATGTATGGTCTTTCAAAAATTTCCAGTGAATAATATAAAAGATAAAAGATTTTTAAAGCTTGTATCATGAGGTGCCCCCCACTGGTTGTCATTGGCTGGTGCCCCTGGGCACTTGCCCGATCCAGTCTATGGATAATCCAGCCTTGCTTCAAACACCTATCTTTCCACATCCACTGTGCCAGACACGATCATCAGTCTAGCCTCATTTTTTACCTTTGACTTCCCGTTGCCTTTGCAGTCCACTTATCCTGATCTCCTCTCACTGCAGTTCTGCCTGCCTTGGCCTTGGTCCCTGTCTCCAGCCACCACCATTGCCTTGTCTCCCTGGAATCCTTGCTGTACTCACACAATCCTTGGACTCAGCTCTTAGCTTCTCAGCTCAGCTCCTTTCACCATTCTGCTCACTCCAGCTCAAACCCATTCCCTTCAAACTTTGCAATAAACTATTTGTTAAAAATGCCCAGTCTCCCTGTCTCTCTGTGACCAGCACTTGGGTTCACTAGTCACTCAACATCAGTCCTTTTCCTTGATCCCCCATGCTGGGATCTTCTTATCTTGTTTTATCCTGATTATTGTTATTGTGGACTTGCTGTTATGGCCCTGGGGCTGAACCGCCCACGCCTGCCTGCCTGCCTCCACCCAGAGGATGCACTGAGCATGATAGCTGTCAAACTTTTATTTGAATACATGTTAGAGCTGTCCGGCACACCATGCAAATAGTCTCTAACATCTGCAATCCATCCATTTATCCTCTTCTCCATCTCACATGAAACCAGGAGAGACACACATTTGGCTTCATCATTATCATTAATTTTTGTTTTACAAATATGTAATGTATGTAAAAGAAATGTAAGATCAAATTCAGAGGTTTAATACAACTGTTAAACAATGGCAAAAGTGTCTAGCTTTGACCTCATGTATTAAATAAATACATTGATGATAAAGGCTGTGTTCAGAACAGCTCAGTTGTTAACTTTACCATCGACGCTTATGTTGTATTCTGCGTTCTGACGCAGGCGGCAGCTTTTATTTTTTTCCATTACATCAAAGTATCAATGAAGAAGTAGCAACAGCCGGCTATTTGAGCGAGTGAAACCACGAGCTTGTTCCTCTTTTCACCATCTAAGCCAGATGCGAACAGCTCAAACTTCCTCATCCAAGTCCAGTTCGCTGCGCTCTGTCGCCTCGTCCGCATCTTCAACCGGAACCAGAGAGAAAACAACGAGTGCAAAGGCATGGAACCAACTTAAAGTAAATGAGGAATATTCTTTCTACGCTCCCCCGAATCTAGAAGATCACACACAACTGCAGAAATACGAGTCGGAGTGATTGGCTGAAGCGCGGTAAGTGTCCTCTTGATCTTGTGTGGAAACGGAGCGGACAAACTCTACTTAAATATGACAGTTATATGTTGTGGAGTTACAGTTAATGTCTCTGACGAATTTAGGGAAGCATGCTAAACTTCTGCTTTGACGATGGACAAATGTACAAATCCAGTTTTATAACAAGGATGCTCTAAAAAGGGGATCTTCGAAGTCTTTGAGTTGTTAAACAAACACAAAAAACACCACCTACAGCGTCACCACCCGCAAATAATATGTTCAAAAAAGTGATCTAAAGAAATACATGATAATGTATTGATGATGGTGTACACAGCTTTGTAAATGTGCTGCTCAGCGTGTTCTTACATTACATTCTATGATGTTAGGAACTTTAAGTATTTCCCTAACCCTGTTAATTTACTGTTTAATCATTTCACTTATTCAACACTCTGTCTGTCCGTCAGTCTCTCTCTCTCTCTCTCTCTCTCTCTCTCTTCTCTCTCTCTGCGTGTGAGTGTGTGTGTGTGTGTGTGTGTGGTGTGTGTGTGTGTGTGTGTGGTGTGTGTGTGTGTGTGTGTGTGTGTGTGTGTGTGTGTGTGTGTGTGTGTGTGAGTGTGTGTGTGTGTGCGGGCGCGTCAGTTATTTTTAGACTGTCCATCTAGACTAAACCAGTAACCAGAAAGAAGACTAGTTTCTGTTTTCTTCTGTGTTCCTCTGGTGTTCGTGCATTGGCTTAACATCATTGTCAGCCCTGAAACCTCTTGGTAAAGAAAATATCAGCATGTTATATACGATGCAGAAATGCCGGTGTGACGTCATACTGGTGCCCAATGTTAAATTTCCCATTTCTCTTATCCGCAGCCTCATCAGCCTGTTTTTTCCCACATGTTGTAAATACAAAAGTAAAGTATTGCAACCTACATTTTTGAAGTGATGCAACATTCCTGCGTGGTTGCAAGTGTTTCTTTCCATGGCAGAAGCAGAATTCTCATTTTTAGAATAAAACTCAACTTCTTTTTGTATAAGAATAATACAGTTTATGATCCAATATTTACAATATATGAATGAAATATGAACATACTTTAAGTGAATGAGCTTGCCTAGGGCTTGATCAATTTATCTGTTGATTAATCTCAATTAACTTAAATAAATTTTTTTCCCAATGATATTATATGGAGAAAGACATAAAAGCTTCACATTTTGAGCAGCTTAAACCAGAGAACTTTGGGTTTGTTTGCTTGATGATTGTAATAAATGAGTAATTAACAATGTAGTTGAAGATTAATTTTCAGTCAATCAATAAATGTTTTTTGCTTCAACGTTGCTTAATTGTCATGCAGATTTCATACAAGTAGACTGTTTTAGCGGAGGTGTGGTTTGGACTACAGCTGCTTTACTTCCTTGCTTACTGAGAAATTGTCAGAAACTTGTTTTGTGAGGAGTGCATTTTGTCAAATTTGCAAGGCTCCTCCCAGAGGAAGCTGTATGTAATCTGATAAATTGCCTCCAGTTTTCACTCAGTGGATAAGTTGCATTTTGGGTTATGTAGACACAAAGTTTTGAAAAGCAGTAAACTGGTCCAACTTTGCACTCCTTTGACACTGTTGGGCTCATTATGGTCAGTTAAATACAAATGAACAAAGCTGATACAAAGCCAGAGATATCATATTTTTTATTCCACACACTCCTTACACTTAAAACCTGGCGCTTACATTACCTACAACACACCATAGCCTCTGAGTGACATCACTGGAGGCACTTTATCAGATTACATGCAGCTTCCTCTCGAGCCACGTAAGGTTTTATACAAATAATATTCATATATGCAATGCATATTTCTTTCTTTCTTTCTTTCTTTCTTTCTTTCTTTCTTTCTTTCTTTCTTTCTTTCTTTCTTTCTTTCTTTCTATCTTTCTTTCTTTCTTTCTTTCTTCATTCCTTCCAAATTTACATCTAAGGAAGAAAACTATCCCTCATAACAGAACACACATAAATTGTGGTTGGCTGTTGTTTGTTACTGTGGCAAACTAGTCAGTCAGTATACCAGTCAGTATGTCTTTCATGTGTCATTTGTCATTCACACAGCCTGAAAGCTTCTGAATGTTGCTGCAGTTTTATGACTAAATCGCTTGATGTTTGCAGTCGCACTAATTTGCATTGCATGATATCATTTGATTATCCTGAACTGGGTCTTTATTCAAATGCTAACCATGGAGTCACTGTATGATACATTGGACAGTGTTCATAACAACACGGTATTTTGGTGTTATATTTTGTGTAATATTTTGGAGCAGTCGAGATGTACTAGGAACATTTGCCCTAAATTCTTTAAGGCCATGCTATTGTGTTAATTCTGTTCTGCATGCACATAATTATGTTAACTTCCTGCACTGTCTCACTTTGATCAAAAATAGAGACCTTGGCTGAGAGATAGCATTACTATTCTAAACTCTTCTGAAAGATGCTGTGATGCTCTTGAATGTGGCTGCCTATTTAGATATTACCACTGCTCTTTAATAGTACAGTGCTCATTTTCTAAAATGACTTTGTAACTTTGAGAGACGTAACACATTAGTCCTCTCTCAGATGAATGGTTGATTTCCTAAGCAATAAAACACGCCCTTGTTCAGTTCAACACACTTGGTTTTGTTGCTGCTACAGCTCAATTCTGTCTGATAGGATTAGTTGCTGGTGACTAATGTTAGCAAACTTTACTATTTTTGCTGACGGTTAACTACTTTAAATGTTTCATAATATAAAGTTATATTTGCATTTTGGAACATAAAGCAGCAAACTTAAACTGCTTATCCAAAGCTCGATAGGTAAGGTAGGCCGTCTTTGACGTCAATGCTCTCTGCACCATAGACATATATACATGGACTTTTCATTGAGCGCTGAACCGCATATCAGCGTTGCCGCCACACTGGATGTGGCAGCTCTGCCCCATGAACTGATACAAGTCAATGGAGTGAACAAAGTACTTTAAGTTAATGCCTCTCATTTACACATTCTCACACGTACTGATATATTCAGGAAACAGAGAGGAACCAAAAACTCCCTCTGTAACGTTCTCTGATGATAATAAACATTAACTACTCCTTATATGTTCAGTATACAGGTGGGCACCAAACCACAGGATGTATTTTTATAATGTTTTTATGACTGTTTACAGCTGCCAATGTATGTAACGCAAACATTATTAAAATCCATCCTGTGGTTTGGTGCCCACCTGTATACTGAACATGTACGGAGTAGTTAACGTTTATAATCATCAGAGAACATTACAGACGTTGTTTTTGGTGCCTATCTGTTTCCTGAATATATTTGTACATGTGTGAATGGGTAAATGAGAGGCATTAACTTAGAGCACTTTGTAGAAGAGACTGACTCCATTGACTTGTATCAATTCACAGGGCAGAGCTGCCACATCCAATATGGCGTTGACGTATCACAGCAACAGGCTAACCCACTCAGTGAGGCACCTATGTATATATGTCTACGCTCTGTACTGTCTGACACATCACAGTCCGGTGGTGTCTTTACAGTAAAGTTGCTAAGTAGTTTTTTTTAAAAATATATTGCTAGAAAGCAAAATAAAGCAAAATAAAAACACATTTATTAAAAGTTTTTGTTGTAAAAACCTCAAAAATGATTCTAGATATCTGTCAATGAATAAACAAATCTTGTAAATGTAACCACAAAACAATATTTCTATTACTGTTAATGTTATCTAAGTTAATGCATGCAATTACAGTATTATACTTGAGTATAACAAATGCAATTTTTTTTTTTTTCCCTGACACAGGACATAATTTGTCCTGTATTTTTATTCAAACCCTACTCTAATGCATACACTGCATTTTTACATGCTTGGAATTACAAGAAATAATAAAATCAAAATAGTTTTGCAAGACTTTACAGAGAAATAGGTTATTAAATTAGAACTTGTGGATTGTGTCCCTTATTCTTTTGCACTGAAAGTAGCAAACTCACATGAGACAGATAAATATGTTGGTGTCTTCAAAGCAGTTGACAAATTCAATGAGCCATCTTATATCTTGTAACCACTACTTGGCATCAGTTAGCAAAATTTTCACACCCTCAGTAGTTCAGGATTTTGGTAAATAAGCTCATTCACCTATTTTCTTTCGTGTCTTGTCATTACTGCGACGTCGCCAGTCAATCAGGTTTGGAATTCTTAAGGGCAAAGCTCTTGGCCTGCCCCTTGGCCTTCAGCAGGGCAATTTTTTGAGGGTACAAAGGCCACGTGCTGGCCATCAAAGCCGTAAGTTATAAAACAGGGTTTTGATTTCACTAAAATGAACATTTTCTGAAGGCATATGCCTTTTTATTGACATGAACAGAAAATAAGTTGCAGTGGAAAAGGTTTGGGCAGGATTTACAGACCGCTTGCATTTTTATTGGTCACACACAACACTTGTTGATTCAGTTATTGTTGGCCAGTGGCAAATAGACTGCATTTAGTAGTTCATTCAACCACTACTAAAAGCACTTTTTGACAGGGTTAAAAAGTAATTTATTCATCGTCAGTGTTGGGGGTAACGCGTTATAGTATTATATTTATTTGAGCGGTAACAGAGTTATATAACGCTATATTTCAGTAATGTATTACTACAATCATGTCATGTAACACGTTACAATTTGTGTTACCAACTGAAGTGATGCATTTATTGTTGTTTTTTTAAGAGTCCATCTACACCAACATGACCATATTAATATAGGCTCTGTGTGTTTATTAAGCCGAGCCTTAGCCGAGTTCTCTGTGTGACTGAAATGAGTGCTTCGGAGGCCTGACTCGTGTCATTTTGGGCTACAACACAGTTAGGTCTGTTTCGTATGATGAAGCCTACAATTAAAAATATTTATTCTTATCTCATTATATATCAGACTTTGATCCTTTGTCTGCCTGCTCATCCCTGTGTCCAAGGCCTTTTCTTTATTTAAGAAGCTCTATGCTATTTAATTTTTATATAGGTTATTTGGGCATTTTGTAATAAGTAATATATAACTATATGCAGAGAGTAATATTGTCTAGTAATATATTACCTTAAAATGAAGGTGATTAGTAATATGTTATATTTTCCATTTTAAAAAGTTTATGTTGTTTATTTCGGGCATGTCAATTCATCATCATCACATTTCATCATTGTTCAAATAATACAATACACATGGCCGAAAGGGAAAAGCGGGAGAAGCCAAAGCTTATCTAGTCCCGCCCCCATAAAGTAATTTGCCCAACGACATGCAGACTGCAGGGCCCAGAGATCGACCACTGTACCTGCTGAAATAGATAAGAGATTGTCTTTTGACCAGTGCTCAAACACAACAGCACACCTAAATTTTACTCTTTGGTATATCGCCAACGGCTTTTCCAACAAGCTGCCTGTACTCTTGCTGTTTAAAGTAGTTGAAAGAATTTTATTTTATTTGATATTTCTTCACAGCAGCACATAACTTAAATCAATGCAGTGAAAGCATGACCCTTTTCTTTCAGATATTTGTCTTTCATGTCTCCATAAAGGGGGTAAAAATGCAGAAAAATGCCTGATTTCATGCAGCTTTTTAAAAAACTTTTATTTTGCACTGTTTTCAGGCATGTTGTTGCAACGAGATTACATGGGCCGGTGAAAATTGCATGACAGAGCAATGTCCCGCCTCACTAGTCATCACAAATCAAACCTTGCTACACTGTGATGGTGGGCTGGAATCAACACATCACTGTGTCTCATTCAGGCTGAAAGTAATGTCATCTGCAGAATTATAATGATGCTATTATCTTACTAAATTCTACTGACACTTTTGTAAATTATAATTTAATCAACAGATATTCAAACGATCCTGTAATCTGCTGCTTGTACCAACATTTCAGTCTGCAGCTTTCATCCACCTTCAGCTTTTTGCCTTGGCTTGTTGGTCTCCACAGTTGAGTCCCAATGGGTGTCACTGACACTGAAACTTAAATAAAAAAATGTTTTTGTCCAGTTTGTAGTGTAGCGTGTAGCGTCGCCAGCAGAGTAGAATTAGATTTGAATTCTGGCTATTTGAAAGTATGAATGCATTTGATTTGTAATGTTGCTGCTTTACACACGGACTGAGATGAACCAATGATAGCTGCGCTTTTTAAAATACAAACTAGGGCGATGTTGTACCAGCAGCCTCGTGCTGGCCTCCATTTTATATTACTAAAAATATATCAGGGAGTCATGTCTATTCATTATTTGGGAGTAGAATTTAAAAAAATAGTTTGAAATAGAACTTTAAAAAGTTCAAAGTGTTCAAAGACACCTGACCCTCCCCTGATTCGCCATCTAAAGAGGAACAGGCTTTGGAACGGAGAGAAAAAAGGAAGTAAATATGTTAACACGACTAATCTCCAGAACACCGGAACTTCCTGTGTCTAAATGCTCAAATGAAACATTTTCCATTGCTTACCACTGTACATGAGTACAGTACAGTTTCATAATGATTATGGTAAAGGCTGTTGATATTTATATAAAAACAGAGAATAACTGCAGAAACATTGCCATTTTTGCCAGTGTTGGTGTGGAGTGTTTCATGCTACTTGTTATTCCACTGGAGATATCCCTATTCTCTTATGTGGTAGCTTTTAAATCCATGGTGACATGTGACATCTAAAGTTATAGTAGATCCGCTGCACAGCTACAGGACCTCTACTGTTTAGTGCTCAGGATAAACATTACATCCTTCATTCAGAATGATATTCTGCTTCACTGAGCTGCTTGTCTGTGCCTGTCATGTCTTCTCTCTCCATCTGCGTATGTGAGCCAGTGAGCATTATTAAGCATAGCTACTACTGTATCCACCTTCACAGACTCCATTTTTGTTCTTTGTCCTGTTAAACTTTGTTACATACAACTGCATACACATTTGCATCTTCATACACACATGCAAATATAGTCTGATACAAAGAGAAAAGTAGTATTCCTTAGATGTTACAAATGAGCACTTGTGTGGAAATATTTTTATTGGCACAGTAGATAGAAATACTTTGCATTATCCTGTCACGGAACACCTCAATAGCACTAACTGAAACACAAAAACATTATTGTAGCTGTAAAAACTATAATAAAGAGTAACAATGTAGAGATCTCAGCATACAACAGCCCCAAAATCATGAAATCCTGTCTCCACTACTGGGGAAGACTGAGAAGACAAAGATGCCTTATAGCTTACACAGTCCGTCTGTCATCTAACTGGATGTAATTAGGAGTTAGATGACAGACGGACTGTGTAAGCTATAAGGCATCTTTGTCTTCTCAGTCTTTCCCTATTGTGGAGAAAATCGTACACCATGCTATATGCTATTTTCACACCTTCTCCACCCAATATTAGAGAAATACATTTACAGTAACTGTCAGCTGAGAGAGCTGACATCTCAGCCGTATGTCACAGGATTTAACAAGTGTCACAGCAAACGGTCACAAAAACATTGGAATTTGCTAACTCAACATATTCTGAATTTTCTAAACAAGCATGATTTTTCCCGGTGGGCCGGTCAATAATGGACGCCCATTTTTTATTTTATTTTTATTTTATTTTTTTCTGCCGTGCCTTGCCTCGGTAAGTATGATAACTCTCCCGGCCCGGGGAGAGAGACATGCATCGGCTCGGCCCACAGTGCTCAGCTGCAGACACAGCAGAGAGGTGACGATTGGCCCAGTTGCTTGTCCGTCTAAAGAATACCTGGCCCAACGGCCCTATGAGAGGCTACAGAGGCCCAGGAGCGTTACCTTACTGACCCGCCCCCAGCTATTTCATTCACAAAAACAGGGGCCTGTGGCAATTCTGGATAGCTGGGGGTTTTTGTTTTCTTTTTCTTCCTTCATGGGCCCCTGATGGCGTCTGGGCCCCGGTGCAGCTGCACCGGTTGCACCGCCGATACTTACGCCACTGATGCAATCTCATAGGTGAAGTTTCTGTAATGTTTGTTTCTTGCAAACAACGTTCAAAAGTCATTTAATGCTGTAATTGCAAATTTATAAAGCCGTTTGTAAATACAGTATGATAGATCTGTTTTCTGGCTAGCACTTATTGTGGATGTCCTGTTGTGCATTTTACCATCCCAACCTTGAGACTAGTACTGTAGATACAAATCAATTTACTCTAGGGATATAGAACTGGATCTGACTAATTACATTACATTTAACATTCCAAATGCGTTTTACTGCTGGTGTCCACAGCCTTCATGTCTCACTGTTTTTCTTCTGTCGTGCCCCTGCAGAAGGCACAATGGGCTGTGTGGGCTCAAAGAAGGAACAGGACCCTCTCAACAAAGGTTCTGGTAACGACGAACTACAAAACCGTGCACAGACGGCCCACTATGTCAAAGACCCCACCGCAGGAAACTCTGGGAGCAAATCTGTAAGCAGTTATGTTTTCATAGATGAAAAAAGTTTTAAAATGTATGCGTGTGTGTGTATGTATATATATATATATATATATATATATATATATATATATATATATATATATATATATATATATATATATACATATATATACATATGTATGTATGTATTACTATTTCAATTATGTCTATGTCTATTATGCATATCTGGTAATCAGGTGTAATAGTAACATTGTGCTAGTGCTTGACTAAGTCACAAGCCAGCCCTAGCTTATCAGCAATACATCAGTATTAGTGTTTGTGTTGACCAACAGAACATACTGCTACCATGCAGCGATTCATATCAGGGTGTTCCCACGCAGTGGCATGAAAAGGTCTTCAAAGTAAAGTTGCTAAGTAGTTTGTGAAATACATTGCCAGAAAGTTGATCAAAACACAATTTATTCATGGTTTTTGTTCGTATTCTTATACAAGATATCTGTCAGTGAACAAACAAATCTATGAAGCTACACAATACTCACACATTTTATCTAACATAATAAAGGTAATTACAATATCAACCTTCAATATAGCATTTTTTTTTATAGCACAGCAAAAGTGTTTTTTATGTGGACATTTCTTTTTTTCTGTAAAATCATGGAAATTTTATGTTTATTCACAGTTGCAGCTTTGTCATTCTATTCTAATTAACTGACTCTTATATGACTCTTGTTGTAATGTTATGGATATTTTGAGGATTTCAAAAATACAAGGAAAATCTGTAAAAGAAACAGGAACAATTCAGTAAAATGAATAACTTATTTATTACAGTGTGATGATTAGAAAGAAGAGGAGAGTAAAGAAATAGTTTTCTTTGATTTTACAATTAACTTAAGTATTTTATATAAAAAACAACTATAGCAGGCAGATAAATGAACAACAAAGATGAATTGTGTCAAATGCAGAAGAACTGAAAGTTTGACGAGGTAACACAGTTTTACTGATGACAAGTTTTCCTGTGCTCTTCAGAGAGGATAGATGTGCTCTAACATGAACTCTGAATGTGTTCCTGTTGCTTGCTATGATTTTGCATAACAGCCAGACATTTGATCAATGCCATGGGAGCAGCATAGCAGTGTGGCTACATGTAAGTGTGGTTCCTCTGGCTACTTCCTGTTTGCTTTTTCTCATTTCTCCTCAATGAAGAAAGAGGAAGTGTCAGAAGCAGAGACATAGCACTCAAGCAAGCGACGTATGATCAAAAGTTGGGTTATTAAGCAATGCCTAAGATATTTATATGTACTGTGTTATTTCACAGATGTCTACATTTGCAGATCATCTGTCTGGCTGTCTGATCTTTACCCAGCTCAGTATTTTATTATAATTTTTATTTTAAAAACAAACAGTTTTTGATAGAGAGAATACCCACTGCAAATCCAGTAGTAGTAGAACTGTAAAATATAAGCCAATTCTGTACTTTAAAGTTTATTTTGTACATACTATATCATTATTAGAGGAAACAAAATGAATGTGTTATTGTTTACTGTAAAGTGTACTGTAAAGCAGAAAAACAGACAGCTTTCGCCTAGTGTTTCCTTGTGTTATTACTCATGGCATTGCTGTAACAAAGACAGCATTAGAAGCCACAGTTTTCCACAGTTATTTCAGTTCTTTCACTGTTACCTGGGGTAGAGACTGGGGGAAATGATGCCTCTTCCTATTTTGTTTGGTATTAGACACACTTACATACCATAATTCATCCTTCTTTTTTCCAGGGAAAAATCCAGCCTGATGGCAGACTAAGTAGCAAAGTAAAAACAAGGTTTATAGGGAACCAGTCTTTACTCAGAGGGTGATTTCTCCATAGCCATAACACTGTGGAATCAGTATTAATTTCAAAATACGAAGTTATTGCAAAAAAGTTGCCAATTTCCAGTTTAAGCAGTACCATAATAATACACATTTGTAATGTGATTTTGCTAATAATTTGATATTTACCATGTTCAGTATTGTCAATAGAAATTAAGTGTTTGTTGATCATTCGTTTTAACAATCATGTTGTTAACATGCGGAAATGGCTGAAGAAATATGTATTTTTCAGAGAAAAGGAGAAAAACACAAACTTGTTTATTTCTGTTGTTATTTTCAGCCGTAACTATCATTTTATACAGTTACGACAATATGTATAGAAATATAGTTCTGCTGTGATTATTTCATGTCCTGTGTTGTGCGGCTAGCATCTTTGATTAACCCAATCAACCCAACAGTGGCATCTGACTGACTGACTTCTGGTCTGGAGTTTACAAAAAATTTATTGTAAACAACTTTGTGACTTGCTCTACTATATATGTTAAATTGTTATGTGTGTATACATATGTATATTGTTGTGTTTACAGGGTGTTGCACTGCCCATTAGTAGCCCAATAACTAATGCAGCTTCACCATTTTTTTCTTTCAATTCAAAAGAAAAAAGAGGGAATGGTGGTCGAGGAAATTAAACTCTTTCCACTTTATGTCTCTCTGTCTTTCTGTTTGCAGAACAAAATGCCACCCAATGCTAACACTTCTGATGGTGAGTCACAATCGTTACTTACATATAAACAAGTGCACTTGATTCTACATTTTACATTAAACCATCATTCAACCTCTAATCTACCTAAGGTCTATTGTAGGTCTAAGCACTCACCTTGTACTGTCAATAGTACCAGTGAGCCAAAAAGACATTCAGAGAGTCATTTTAAGCAGCTTCATCTAGGTCAGTGCTGGTTAAACACAAACGTGTGAAGCTTAACACGACA
This sequence comes from Diplodus puntazzo, assembly GCA_963678695.2. Lineage (NCBI taxonomy): Eukaryota > Metazoa > Chordata > Actinopteri > Spariformes > Sparidae > Diplodus > Diplodus puntazzo. The sequence continues at coordinate 4,726,839 of OZ023165.1, read as the reverse complement.
TGTGAGAAAGAGGAAAGAGAGCTTCAGAACGATAACCCCTCTCACCGCCTCACAACTGAAGCCTCCAATACACAGAAGACCAGCCCTGCTATTAATATCAGGCCTAAACGGAAGTCAGTTATAAAGTCAAAATATGGGGAACCAAATGTTGGTAACAAGGTGGGCATGATTCAGACTCAAATAGAGTACAGTGTGTCTACTTTAAAACAACTACTCATGTGCACTCTCACACTCTTACACCCTTATAAAGAACTTCCTTTTCGCAAACCAAGAAAAGCAGGCTTGGTTTCTGCCGCATTTAATGTGTTCAGGTTATCCTGTGAGGTTTTTTAAGTGTTCTATGCCCACAGTGATGTTTTCTCCAGCTGTAATTCCTCAGCATGTTATGCTTCAGAAGGTAAACAGGCTCATAGCTGTCACATATTAAAGCAAAAGCCATATTTATTACACTGCATATAATTTTCTTTTTTCTTTCTGGCCTTGCCGCTGTAGGGGAAAGTATTGCCATGGCACTGTACGACTATGAGGCCATTCATGAAGGAGATCTTGGCTTCAAGAAAGGAGATAAACTCGTAATCTTGGAGGAGTAAGTTGAGTAAAAACATTTCTCTTGGACATAAAGAATAAGAATGTGATCTATCATAAAAAAATGTTCACACCTATTTTATGTCTTTGTCTTGTTGTCCTCTCACTCTCTCTCTCTTCCTCTATAGATCAGGAGAGTGGTGGAGAGCTATGTTAATCAGTACAAGCCAGGAAGGTTACATTCCCAGTAACTACGTAGCCAAAGACACTCTGGAGGCAGAGGAGTAAGTGTACTCATATTGAAAATCAGTTTTTATACATTATTGGTTTGCCTCAGTTGGATCATGTACTGTATTTAGCTGGCACTTACAGGGCGGGCACACTGGATGCATGAGACGTACTTCTGACAGGTATATCAAGCGTGGCTGCTACATTGCGTCATCTAGAGATTCTGAGTTTCTGTCTATTTGTACCGCAACACATGCATGGCTCTTTGCTAAAATTGACCTGAAAGCGACCCATAGACAGTCATATCATCATACCAGCACTTTACTACAGCTTTAATGTCTGTGTCTGTAGAATATATCACAGACATGAAGAGAACACACCCAAGAAGTGAGGGGCAGTTTCTTTCTTTCACTTTCCTTTTTCTTTCACTTTCTCTCCTTCCTTCCCTCCCTCTCTCTCTTTTCCCCTCCAGCTTTCTCGCTCTTTCAGTGGGGTAAAGGAAAAACACGTCATCATACAATTATCGAAGTTAAACTCCTCATAAACAGATAGGGCAGGCAGGAGCCACACTGCAGCAGCTACGCAGCGGCCATGCTGCCTATGAACACGTGAGTGGGCAGCAGCAGCAGCTCTGTAACGCAGCAGCCATGTAGCACACAGGCATCCAGTGAGCCCAGCCTGTTTGTGTAGTTGTAAGTGTAGTTTTTTCACAAAGTGGAAGTGAACAATACATTATTCTCCCAATATAGGGTAATGTATATTATTGACTAGAATACCAATAAAAAGAGCATATAATATGAAGCCAAATTGCTTTCACTGACTTTACATGAGCAGCATTTACGCAATTCGACACGGTAGGTGCATAAACAATGTGCATAAGGTACCAGGTCATAGGGACTTCCTCTTTAAAGAAAATAAGGTGAAATTGTTGGTTATCTTATCAGGACTGAGCATGACAAGCAAGAAATAATCGGCATCAGCTGAAAGAAACGTATCGTGCACCCCCAAAATAAAGCATACAATTTGACGGGAAAATGACTGCTTGTACACAAGGGGGTTAAAAGGTTTCTGTACTAACTGATCTGTGTCCTGTTGTTGAGGTGGTTCTTCAAGGGCGTGAGCAGGAAAGATGCAGAGAGGCAGCTGTTGGCCCCTGGGAACAAAGTGGGATCATATATGATCCGAGACAGTGAGACCACAAAAGGTGAGGAAACCCTTTTGCTTTAGTATTAATGGTCCCTTTTTATAACTGTGTTTGTGATCCTCAAATGTATGGATGTGCAATAGTAAATTGTTGGACTGCCCCCTTCAAATTTAAGGTTCTATGAGATTTATTTAAGGTAATCTGTCAAGTTTATACCTCCCTCATGCTACACAAATGTAGTACATGTATAGAGTTATTTATAAACATACATACAATTTTTCAATTTGGTAACAAAAGCGTGGACTCATTTCTCTGCATCTTTTTGACACAGGATGTTCCTGACTTTTGCATGTTGTTCTGTTGGTAGAAGAAGGCAGCCCTTGAAATCTGTTTTGTGTAAAAGGACAAATCCTGATCAAAAATAACTCCCAGATTCCTTACAGTGGTCCTGGAGGCCAGAGTAATGTCATCCAGAGTAACTATGTCGTTACATGATTAGATATTTAGGGCCCAGCACAAAAACCTCTGTTTTGTCCGAGTTAAGAAGCAGAACATTCCAGGTAATGCAGGTTTTTATGGCCTTGATACATGCCTGAAGTTTAGCTGACTGATTAGTGTCATCGGGCTGAATGGATAAGTATGATTGTGTATCATCTGCATAACTATGACCATTTATGGATTGTTTTCTAGTGATATTCCCTAAAGCTAGCATATATAAAGTGAATAGTGTTTGTCCAAGCACAGCGCCTTGTAGAACTACGTTACTAACTTTGCTATGCAGTGAGGATTCATTCTTAAATTAAGACTTGAGAAACTGAGATCGGTCTGACAAATAGGACTTGAATCAGCTCACTGCGGTTCCTTTAGTACCAAGTAAATGTTCCAGTCTTTGTTATAAGGTGGATGGTCAAAAGTGTCAATAACTGTGTTAAGATCTAACAATGCTTGCACAGAAACAAGTCCTTTGACAAATGTGATTTTGAGAGCGTTTGTAACTTTAACCAATGCGGTTTCGGTGCTATGATGTTTAAAACCTGATTTGAAATTCTCATATAAACTATTATCATGTAGAAAGTCACAGAGCTGATTGGCAACTGTTTTCTAAAAAAAAATTGAAAAAAAGGGAAGGTTGGATAGGATCTATAGTTGGCTTAAACATCTGGATCAGCTGTTGGCTTTTTAAGAAGCGGTTAATTACAGCTTCTTTAATAGGGACAGACTGAAGTGCTAAGTAAAGGTAGAACTTCTTTAAGGTGTTTTAGATGAAGAAGACAAATATATCTGCTTTACAGCTGTTTCTGATGTTTCTGAGGTCAGAAGGTGATGAACGTTGTGCTGAGTATTATGGGAGTACAAGTGTTACAGTGGGGGTTTGTTTGGACCCAAAATGCAGAGGCCAAAGAATGGAAATCAGGTAAAAGGTGTTTCTTTTTAAACAGAGCTCTAGAGGGAGTAGTAGATGAGGAGGACAGGCAGGCAGGCAGGGTTGTCTGGTGCTAAAGTGGCGGGATCTCAGGAGAGCCAGAGGAGCTGAAGGTTCTGCACACAAAGGGAAAAAACACAAGCATGAGACGAAGTCCATTTAGGGAAAAATACTTGAGCTTAAGCACAAGAAAAATCTCGACACAAGACACTGTGACATGACATTGAATAACGCTGATGGAATGATTTCCTTAAATTTAGCTTCAGCACTGTCAGACAGACATCTTGGATAGAAATGTTTGCCTTGTGGCGTGTAGTCTAGTAAAAGGAATTCAAAAGTTATTAGATAATGGTCTGATATAAGAGGATTCTATTACATGTTATATGCCAGAACAAGGTCAAGGGTGTGTAATATTAAAATCACCAATGATAATTACTTTATCTGTTTTAAGGACTAAACCTGATGAATGGTGGGGGTTTGGGTGGGTTACTTCTCTAAAAGAAGAGCAGCGGAGCATGTCGGACTGCAGCTCTGCCTCCTGGTCTCATCTCTGGGTTGTCATGGTTTTGGACAACTAACAAACTCGGTCAGGTTTCTAGATAAGAGAGCCGCTTCATCCAAAGTGGGATGAATACCGTCCCTCTTCATCAGACCATGGTTTCCCTAGAAAGTCCACCAATTATTTACAAAAAGCACATTCTTTGCTGGACGGCACCTCGACAGCCAGCAGTTAAATGACGACATTTGGCCAAACATATCATTACTGGTGATTGGCAGGAATCCAGAGAAAACTAGATTGGCATCAGCATTAAATGATTCCATATCTGTCACGTTGTAACTACTACTTCCTTTCTCTTTTACAACAGGTAGCTACTCTCTGTCTGTCAGGGACAGCGATGTCCAGTCTGGTGACACAGTTAAACATTATAAGATCCGTACGCTAGACAATGGAGGATTCTACATCTCTCCCCGCAACACCTTCAGCACCCTGCAGGAGCTGGTCGGCCATTATAAGAGTGAGTACAATGCTGTCAGAATTCAGACTGTTTCCTGTCTGAACTTTGTCACTGAATAATTTTACATCCTCACAGCTGTGTTTTACTCATTGAGCCTGATTTTCATCAGGAATGGTGGTTATTTGACAATGAAGACAACAAACTCCCATGATCCCACACTACTTCACGATGTCATCACACTACTTTTGATTTCATTGTTTTGATTGAAAAAACTCTAGTGGCAGCAGTTGTACATTGTACAATAAATGTTCTCAAAAAAAGACTAACGAGGTTTTTTCCAACAGTAAACATGATGCTTATAGGAATGCAAAGCATACTCTGCTATGCTGGGCAGATTTAACACAACAACCGATGTGAAATATTATCAGGGTAATTCGCTGCAGCGGCCCAGGGTTCAAGTCCTCGCCCTTCGCTGTGTGTCACCCCCCCCTCTCTCTCACCCTGTTTCCTGTCGTCTCTGAAGCTGTCCTATCAATAAAGCCACACAAAGGGCCCCCCAAAAAATATATTATCTGCATCAGTATCAGGATGAAAGTGTTTTGATTACATTAAAAATTATTAGTTAAATTATATATTCTTCTTGGCAAAAAAAAGCAACTTATGGCACTGATTTTCATTGTAAAACAAAAAGTGTAAAATCCTTCCCTGTTTATTCCAGAGCAGGGAGATGGTCTCTGCCAAACCCTGACCAACCCATGCTTGAGCCCCAAACCTGAGAAGCCATGGGAGAAAGATGCCTGGGAAATCCCAAGATCATCACTAAAACTGGATAAGAGGCTTGGTGCTGGCCAATTTGGAGAAGTCTGGATGGGTGAGATAGATCTCAGTCATTCTAGAATCCAGGTATTGGTGGGGATGGGAAGCTCGCAATGAATATTTAAATGCTAATCCTTGTTTTGTTTTAAGCTACATACAATAAGCACACAAAGGTTGCAGTGAAGACCATGAAGCCTGGCAGTATGTCAGTTGAAGCCTTCATGGGTGAGGCCAACCTGATGAAGAGTCTACAGCATGATAAACTGGTCCGACTCCATGCTGTGGTCACCAAGGAGGAGCCTATCTATATCATCACGGAGTACATGGAGAAAGGTGTGTGTGCATGCATGTACAGATGCAATACACTCTCATTTTATCTTTTATTCAACATCCATTTTCACGTCTCTATTTTTTCACATGCATCACATGCACAGCAATTAATATGTGTAAAGAAAGGTTTAAATCGAATCTTACTTAACTTGATTTAACCTGATTTGATAATATATGATTCAACACAGCATCATAACATCATAACTTTGACAATTAAAGTGTGTTAACAGGTCTTAGGGAGTCCTACTGTGTAAGTGAAAAGTAGTATGAAGTCTTTCGTAGGTTTTGAAAAGGAAGTAAAATGTGTGGAATAAAAAGGACGATATCGCTGGTTGTGCTGTATCATTTTCAGAATTTGTTTTCTAATTGTTCAACAGTGTTATAGGAGTGCAGCAATGTTAGAGCAGTGGACTGCTTTTATAAAACAGGCACCCATATTAACCACAATACATTTTAGCCACCAAGTGGCATCACTGGAAGCAATTCATCAGATTACATGCAACTTCCTCAAAACAGTCTTTAAACTGCTTCTTTCACATGAACAGTTCTATAAAGACCTGTAAACACACTTAAATGTGGAAAATTGTTGAAGTTACTCTTTACACACATAACTTATTGACCTTCACAGGTACTGTAAGTGATTCCAATCCAGGAACATTTTAATTTTAGGGGGTAGTTTGGCAGTAGCTAGGATGGAATTTTTTTAAAAAGCCATATCATTAGATGTTCTAGAATCTACATAGTGAGTCAGCTGTAACAGAACATTACATGTTGCATTTGAGAGTGTATGAAAACTCAGAGCAATCTTAAACAGTGGGCTTCAAGTATTGATAAACAGTTGAAAAATTAAAAAAAAAAATAAAGGTTCAAATAATTCACTATTGTAACAATATCTTCTCTATAATTAACAGTGTTAAGGAAATTCAAATGAACACATATAGTGTGACTTGAGTACTTGGAGTTCTGCTTGCAGAAAGGGAGCAATTTAACCCAGAAAGTAAAGGGACAAGGAAATATAGCTTAATTGTAGTTTATTTTTTTCATAATGCACTTACTTTAGAAAACTGTGGTCTCTTAAATATTTCCCTGATATGAGCAGTGGGCATGAAATTCAATAACATCAAAAGGTAAAACCATAGTCAATACATGTTGGCAAAGAATAGTTGTATTTTTTCTACCATCAGGTCACAGAGTTTTTGATCACGGTGAGAATCTGCCAAATGCATTGAGTTTTAGGCTACAAGTAGCATGTATTTAATCATGTGTTTGAATGTATCCCTACAGGTAGTTTATTGGATTTCTTAAAGAGTGATGAGGGCAATCGTGTGCAGCTCCCCAAGCTCATTGACTTCTCTGCCCAGGTGAGATTCATACGTCAAAGCTCCATTCAATATTCCAACAAAGACCGGAGAAAATAAATAACTTCCCCTCAAGCGAAAGCCTTTATTTTGTACTTTATATTTTTGTTTGTTTCTCTTTTTTCACTACAGGCCATGATAATTGATTAGCTATGGTTTCACTTGAGACCAGATTGATTGACTTTTAAAGTGTTGTAATACAGTGTGTGCATGTATCATATTGTGCAGATGAGTTCAAGGTTTTGGGTTAATTAATTTATCATTTTACACTGGGTTTCAAAACAAAACTGAGTTGAATTTCTTTGTGCTACATCATAGAAACATCATATATGAAACAAACTATTTGAAAGACTGCAGTGTGGAGGGTGAATCGAGGAGTCTCAGCCTAGCGAATGAAGCTGCTCCGCCGTCTTGTGGTACAGCAGTGGATACTTGTGTATCTTTTGCAGCAGGGTGAACAAACTGAGGCGGGTGTGCATGTTGTTTTATGCAATCCTTTTGGCTCTGTGCAGACATCTCACTTCACATATATCACTGATGTGATATGAGGATGGGTACCATCGATGTGTTGGTCAGTTTTAACCATGTGCCTAGGAACCTTCCAGTTGTGCTTAGTGTTAATTTTCCAATCAGCTTCATGTGTGAGATTGTTTTGAATGCTGAGCTGAAGTAAAAAAAAAAAAATGTAGCTGGTGTGTAAAGACTGAGTGGAGGATATGGCAAACTAAGTGAATATTTTGGTTCTGAAATTGAAAAACAGTCAGTAATAATATCAGCTTGCTGATCAGCACATGTTTATAGTTCACAGCTGGGTATGTTATCTGGACCAGCAGTCTTATTTATACACTCTCAGCAGGGTTTTTTCTCACATCCGCTGTGGTTACTGACAGTGGCCGGTCTTCTCTTTGTTAAGGTGATCAAAGCGAGCAAAAATGTGGTAAGCTCATCCAGCATAGTATATTGTTCCTTAGAATAAGATTGGTTGATCAGCAACCTGCCAACTTCTAGACAACAAAGCCTAAATCAGGAGACCAAATCTAACCAGGCTGTCTGAGGATTTTACACATTTATGGAAGGTGGTGAAGGTGATTCTGAAGAAGGTGAATTGTCTCATTCCAAAATGCTGATGCATTTGGATCAGTATTATTATGATATAATCCAAAGTGCAGTATTTGATGCCCTGGGAATGAGACTCACAATCAACTATCTATCTCCAGAATTACTTTCTCTACCATTGATAATGATTATTTCAAAATTGCAAGAAATTTCAGAGAGCATCCCGTAAATATGGTAACCCACTGTCATTGCTGCCTGCCTGCACTGTGGTTCAGAGGAGAGTGAGAGACACTGCACGGATCTTATCGGTTATTAACTAGTTTTTTACCATAGAGCAAAATAGACATTGTGCATGGGAACATGTTAAAGGTTTAAATAAGGTAAGTCTCTTGGTCAGTGCAGTGATAATTATGGATATAGATTTGCCAGCCGAACGGATCCTAAATATTAAATGTATTTTCAGAATCTGAAGTTCAAGGTCTATCATAAAAATCTATGTTGTTACTTATCTTTCAGCATTTTTGAGTGGTTATTGGGAGATTCTTGAGTTTAAGAGGGTATACAACATATACCTGCGTATCACGTAGACTAAACTGGTAGGGGGGAGTAAAGTAAGTGTCTTCCTTATGTCCAGCCTACTCCATAACTTAGTAAGGTAACATACTATAGTACCCTATATCACCATTTGTATCATATTTGATACATAAGTTTCTGAGACCTCTATCTTATCAACATAATCAATACTTTCCTTAAAAACCTGTTGTATATCACCTGATACCTGCATTCTGCCCACTAGTGGATGAATCATTCCACTGCAGGTAGTGGAAGAACTTTTGTTGGCTTTTTCAAAATGGCCGCAGTCATTAAATCGTTTATACACTTTTGGCAGGAAAATCTTTTCTAATTTTCAAGAAGTTACACTAAGAATAACATTTATATTGCTACTTATTTTTTCAAGTAAATATGTTCTGTATTGAATCAATGCATAATTACTTAATGATTCATTCTTTATATTACAGTTAAACTGTGTTAAAAATGTGTGTATCAAATTCGATACTGCAGGTATATATGGTTCTTTATCCCTAAATGGTCATGTCACATGTTTGTAATGTAATCTACATCGTGCCTACCACAATACAAACACACACTATTTTGCAAGCACTGCACCAACAATCACTTCTCACATGTCTACTGTGAAGGTGTAAGGTGCATTTTTGCCGGAACAAGGACAGAAACTGTTTTTGTGCTGACCACAAAGTGAAAGAAATAGGCTGTGAAAAGTTTTATGTATAAAAAACAATGATAGAAACTGCCTGAAATGTTCTATATGTTCAAAATGTTATTTGCATAATTTGTTTTGCATCTAAAACCAACATTGTTGTGAGCAAAAAGTTGCCAAAAATGCCCAATGTATCAAATGTGATACAAAAAATATCTCATAAACAAAATTATATGGCAACATTTTTTAAACTGATTTTGTTAAAAGGTTTTATAAACATCTAAGTTCTAAAAAATTAGAACTTTCTGGCAATTTGTTGATGTGTCAGGCTTTATAGGGTTAAGGCCACCATCATGTGCAGTCTCCAGCAGTTGTCCACTTGCCATCCCCACAGCTCCAGTTCAGCCACTTTATCAGCCAACTTGAAGACAGTTGTCAATCTCCCTACATGTTGCTTCCCTTTTCTCGGCAGTCGTAGGCTCTTCATCTGTCTCATCAGTGGGCCTTCTCCTTCTTCCTTTGCAAAGTAGCTCTACGAAGACGTTTGTTTTCCACTCATTTTAGCTAGCTTGAGGTGTGTGATCGTCAATATAGTGGAAATAAAATAACTTATTTATTCTTTGTCTGCGGCCCGGTACCAAAAGATCCACGGGCTGGTGGTTGGGGACCACTGGACTACACCATTGCTTTGAGCCCTCAGTAGACTGGAGAAGTGCCATAGAAATGCATGTCCATATACCAAACCATCCTCCTGAAAAATCCTGAGCTCCATCATTACTGTCGAAAAACATTCATTTCAGAAGCTCAAAGTTGAATTCTGTTTCTACTGAAGAGTTTCAGCTGTCCTGTCAAGTTTATAAATACAACAGCTCTTGTCACTATTACGCTATTTCTTACCCATATTGGTGGCTCAGCTTGGCATGTGTAGAGCTGCTCAGACAGTGACCAACCTCTTTTATCTGCTGGATTAAAATATGTATTATTATTTAATTATTATTATTAATATTATTAATATTATTGTTTATGATAGATTTAATAGAATGAAGAAAGTAGGAAGGTAGGATTTGGGAGGACAGTTAGATCTGCCTGTTTTGATTCAATCCCAGAACAGTTTTTGCCATGTGAAATTATTCATCAGTTTGCTCTCTAGTGCTGACACAAAGCAAGTAAAGAAAGGGACTACAGATATAAGTATACTACACAAAATAGCAAGCATTCTGTTAAGGGCTGTTTTCTAACATTTCTTTGCCAGTGAGGCAACATTGGTAACTAAGTTATAACCCTTTTACCCTGACTTATCTTTCTCTAGACTGCAGAGGGCATGGCCTACATTGAGCAGAGGAACTACATCCACAGAGACCTGAGAGCTGCCAACATCCTTGTCAATAAGGCTTTAGTTTGCAAAATTGCTGACTTTGGCCTTGCTCGTATCATTGAAGATAACGAGTACACAGCCAGGGAAGGTAGGACATAGTATTCACTGTCACATGTTTATGTAGCAAGGCGTCATCGGCAGAACAAATGAACAAACGTGCAAAGTGATTTTCCAGAACTGATGAAATGAGAGAAGTCATGGTTTCATCAGTTTTGGGGGGAATTCCTTTAATGTCAGTGAGGCATCTGATTACAAAATGAGTGACTGAAATAGTAGGGAGTTTAGACTAAAGTGACTTGCTGTATGGCTTACTGAATGAGAGTCAGAGAGGATGTGTTACGAGCAGGGAAATTCTCAGAAGTGTCATTAGAAGCCAACTAATGTCTCAGTAACAATGTTAACATTAGTTCAAATTTTGACTGGTTTTCAATATTCCACAAAAAACAGGAGCCAAATTCCCTATCAAATGGACGGCCCCTGAGGCCATCAACTATGGATCTTTCACCATTAAGTCTGATGTCTGGTCCTTTGGTATCTTGCTGACTGAGATTATCAGTTACGGACGCACACCATACCCTGGTAAGTGTATCACTACTTTCAACTTTGATGTAGTGTTTGGGGCAAGGACCTTGCAAAGGTTTTTTCCATTTCTACACCTGAATATACACATATAAACATATATATGATAAGGATATTGATACAGACTGATATATATGTATATATTGTATATATGTATATATATATATATATATATATATATATATATACATTTCTTCATTTGATAATGAAGAAGATAAAAATGTAGTGTAGCGTTTGAGTCGACTTTTTTCCAAGTTCGAAGTGTTTAAGGGAACAGTTCACCCAAAAAAATAAAATTTAGTCATTAGCTCCTCACCCCCAAGCCAATGGAATGTTGGGTGAAGTTGCATAGTCCAGAAAAACTTTCTTGAGCTTCACAGCAAAACAGCATTGCAGCATTCTCCTAAACAAGTCCAGTGGCTGGGGACTTGTTTTTAAAAATAAACATTACCATAAACATAAACATTAATAAACACCTTAACGCATGCATGTATGACCCTCGGCCCGCTCCATACTTTGAGAAATCAGGAAGCAATGCAGCAGTTATGTTGTGGATGGCAGCAGAAACCAACCTCCTTGAGCAAAAATGGATAAAGAAAAGGGTCTTTGGCATGGCAAGTTCAGCATCAAAGTCCTGCCAGATGGTTCTCTTGACAAGAATGTTATTTAAATTGACTGTCAATGTGAACTGAATTACCACCAGAGTACGTTGAGTCTCAAATACCACTTGCTGGCCGAGCACAAAGCTGATGCGAGTTCGAATTGCGAGTTAACTATGGACAATGTGTTTAATCGTGATTCAATATTTTAATCAATTAACAGTCCTTGTATACACATGCGCACGCGCGTGCGCACACACACACACTGCATATTACATTTGCACGTACTCTCCACCTGAAGTGAGTGCACAAGCTTCAAGCATCGAGGGTGTAAATAACATCTTTTCAAATCAATTTGGGATGTTAGGGCTTATATATAATATATATATATAAGCCCTAACATATATATATATATGTTATATATACATATATATATATATATATATATATATATATATATATATATATATATATATATATATATGTATATATATATATGTATGTATATATATATATATATATATATATATATATATATATATATGTATATATATATATATGTATATATACACACAAAAGTAGACATGCTGGTACATCAATGCTATGACAAACTGACGAGTTTTACAAGTAAAGAAACAACTTCATGTTTTGCACTTAATACCAAATTTACAAGAAAGCACGAATGATTTCGAAGTTTAAGTTTCTCCTCACTCAATAACTCTTAAAATGGCGTGATTTAAGAAGGGAGTCTGGGGATTTTATGGCTATGAGCTCAATGGACACAGTGTGTTCACAGACATCTGCCGCTAACATTGGCAGGTAAGAGAGTATAATTTACATTACAATGAACAGAATGGAAATGAGACAGTGTAATCTATTCTGCCTGTTGTGGATTCTTCTCCTTCTTCTTCTTCTTCTTCTTGTCTCACAGAGCACGTCAGTTGATTTGGTGGTCCTTCAATGTAGCCTAGCACAAGTGTGTTCAATCTGCTAAAAGAATGTGGTCACATGTGCCTAGACCATCTCTGAATGTGGTCTGAGTGATCAGATCTCAAATGCCTCCTCAATGTGTCTATGGGACATTGACACCTGTACTCAGAGCTGTCCATTTGTGATCAGATCAGTCAGGACAGATGATCGTATAAAGGTCTGAACAGCCTATGAGAGACCAGGCAGAGGGAGGGGTGATGATGTGTATGCATTCTTTGTCTTGCATACAGCACAGCCATATTTTAATTGTCCATTAAATATTTCTTATTTATGTTTAAGAGGTTGTGGCTTTGTAGCCTTTTTATCATCATGTTCTCTTGTTTTTAGGGATGACCAACCCAGAAGTCATCCGCTCCCTGGAGAAGGGCTATCGGATGCAGCGCCTAGACAGCTGTCCAACGGAACTATATGAAATCATGCTAGAGTGCTGGAAGAACAAGCCTGAGGACCGCCCCACCTTTGATTACCTGCAGAGTGTCCTGGAGGATTTCTACACAGCCACAGAGAGCCAATATCAGCAGCAGCCATGAGACTTTTACATTCCATCGCTGTACATTCATACTTAAATGCTAGTCCACTTTCAACTGGCAGCAATGCCAGAGTCTGTATCATTTTCCCTCTGTCTCTATTTCTCATTCACACACAAATTATAGTTTCAAGGGACTGTACAAAATTAATCAGGGAGTTGAAACATTTTAAAATAATAAACCCACACAATTAATTAAGAAAAGCTGTTTTGAAGGCCTGGTTATACTGTAAGCTAACTACAGCTGCGTCAGCTGTACTCAATGTTTATCTTCTCATAACTATGGCTATCAAAATTGGACAGAAATAACATTCAATTATTACTTTTTAAAAAGCACATAGCTTGGATCACTCAAATGATTTCATATTTTTGTGCATTATGTCTATAAGAGGCATAATTTATTATTTTTATAGATACATTTTGTTGATCAAAAAGATTTTTTTAAAAAGATATACACACCTACATATAATGATATGAGAGAATCAAACAAGGCCCTACGCCATAAGGCTTCATTTTAAGACAGTAGAGGGCTCACTGGTGCTAGAGTGAGAACTAAGAATGCACTGTTTCTAGAAGATCAAATGAATAATTCATAATAAATATGTCATTTGATGCCCTAAGTTTTTACAGTTAAGTCTGACAATGGTAGCAAGCTATGTAGGCTAAGTGTAGCTTTCATAGCTTTTGCCATTTACTGTATAAGCATTCCCAAGTGGGGCTTTTTAGATGTTGTCAAACTGCAAATCACTCTGCAGCCGAGATGGATTGTGAACTCTCTCCATGTGGTTTATTAGCTGGTTTCAGGTTGAACCACAACTCGTTTTTAATCATTTTTGACCAGTGAAAGTGACGCTGTCCATCATGCTGTGTACTCAGTATAGATTGTGGTCTTGTGGCTTTTTATCCCTGTTGCACTTCTATTATTTGACAGCCCTTCACAAAGCTGACAGGAAATCATTACTTTTACTTTATAGTGTACTCATTTGTTTTCCTACATACTGCATGTATTTTGTGGATCTCTGTATTGGGAGATAAAGCCTGTTCAGTCCCTTAAATAATTTCCAAACACATTTTCCAGTGTTCCACATAACATGTGCAGCATGTAGGATGCCATTGTGTACAGTACAAACAGCGCAAGCATGACTGTTTCACATACGACTGGATCCAACACAAATATTATTAGTACAAGATACATAGCCATATCCACAGGCAATTGCAGGCCACCTGTAAGCAGTCACATTTAAAAGGCTGGATTTAGTTGTTAAGCTCCAGCACACACTGTGCATCTTTTCAAAGGAATGTATAACTGCAACATAGATGTTTAGAGTGGCATATTGACAGTGATCAGCTTGGATATCACTGTGTTGACAAGAGAAATTCAGCAAACAAGGGGGTAAGTGTCCACTTCCCTCCTGTTAAATGTAGTGTTTCACATTGTGAAAGCAGAATGGGTTCTGTGGACTTTGCAGTGGCTGATTATGCACAAGTCCTCTATTTTTTTTTAATTGATAATTTTCCACTATGCTGTGGCTTGTTTAAGCATTATTTCCTTATTGTGTCTTTTGCAATTGTTGTTTCTTTTCAGTCATTTAAAATATGCCATATGCTATGTATTTATAGTAAACTGATGTACACAAAAATTTTGTGACTTTATATGAAGCAATCGAATAATGCTTAGTGATCTTTTGGCCCATCGAAATGTTGGTTCGTATTTAGGAAGTAAATGAAACAGTGGATACAGATTTTCACATAATTTGTCCCTTTTTTCTGTGTGAAAAAAGATGTAGTGGTTCTAATAATTATGCTCTGAACATCTGTGTATCTTAAGTGGAATGATCATCTCCAAAGTAAAAGCATTTTCTATAGTTTTTTTAGAGAGCGATTAATGAATGCTATTTTCTCTTATACTGTTTGAATAATGTGTTTATCATACTGTCAGAAATAGTAATATGGATTATTCAAAGCAAATCTTCACAAGTGAAGATTTCATCATCTTGTCATTTTGTGATTTGGTGTAATCCCTTCAGATGGAACTGTGAGCAACAGTATCTCAAATACATTTTCTATGTAATGCTTAGAGTTGATGTGTGACAATGAATGCCCACAATGCCCAGAACTATGGAAATATATTTGGGGTTATATATATATACATATATATATATATATATATATATATATATATATATATATATATATATATATATATATATATATATATATATATATATATATAAAACATAATTTGCCCATTTTGTTAGATGCTTGGTTAAATGCAAGTGTGGTGAAAATGTTCAAATAAACTGTTTTTGAAACATGTATCTAATCAAATGTGTATTTATTTAGCAGCAAACAATATTTACGTTATTTTTTTACACATTGAGATGAATTGTTTTTTAGTAGCCATGACTTTTATTAAAGTTAAGGCAAACCCAGTTAATGATTTAAATCATATCATCTATGATAGTTAAACAATTAATTCACATTATTTCAACGGATGATGGGAAAACGTTTCATTAAACTAAAAACTATTCTGTTGTTTAGACTTTATTGGTAGTGATTTCAGTGAACACTGGAGGTCAGAAATCACAAATCAACATGTTACCTTCAAGGGTGTGTCAAATAAACACACGACAGAAGGAAAAAAAAGAACACAGTACTTCCGTAACGTCACTTATGACACGTATTCAAAATGGCGGCCGCGGCTATGGTAAGTGGAAAAGCGAACTCTTTTTCTACAAACTACACATCGCTCATAGGTCTCTTCTCAGATCAATTGGGACAGAACGCTGTAATTGTGGCAGAGCAGATGTCTACCTTAGTCGATGAACAACATTTTAACATGAACACGATACGGATTCACTGGTCCTCGCTGTTGATTGAATGTCGATGTTAAGGTTTTGCTAACTGATGCTGTAATGTTACTAGCTAACAACTATCGATACCTAGCTTGACTTGCCAGTGAGCTGTGGCATAAAACATATTTTTTCATTTGTTCTGGTTCATTAAATTATGCCGACAGAATATATATAGTAATATACTCGGTTGTTACACTGTCATTTGCTGTACAGCCAAGAGAATACCGCGGTCTGAACTTTGACTTAACGCTAACATTAGCATTTAGCAGCTCTGTCCCGCACCGTCAGTGTGATGTTGTCTGTGTTGTTGGTGCCTAAACATGTCAAGATGACAGCAGCAGATCAGCTAGACAATACTAAAATAAAGTGAACTAAAGCTGTCTAGGTTATTCAAGTGCGCTGGTGCTGTTTGACAACTTGTTTTAGTCAGCAGCACGTTTGCTAACTTCCTCACTGCCATGACATTTCTCTCATGCATGGACTTACTCGTGTATTTTTCAGTGTTGAAGCACCCAATCATAATTGGGCTTTCAGACGTTGGAATAAGAAATGACAAAGATAATGTCAGATTGAAACATGACTTGAAGACAAAATAAGAAGTATTCTGGCCACCCCACACCAACCCATTCAAGTTAGAAATTAGGAGAGGCACCCTGGCAGGAACAGCCTTGACTCTTATGATAGGCACGACACTGCAGTTTTCTCCCCACCATTAATCTTCCCATAACTGTTTAAACTTTGTCAAGGCTGCATGGGTGCTGTGAGACATAGCAGTTTTGATGCAGATATAGGCAGCTGGTGCTTAGCCAGTAGAACAGGTTGCCCAGGTGGTTTAATACCCAACCCCTGCAGTCCACATGTCAAATAGGGTTTGGGTTCACTGGGCACGTCAGCCCAGCACAGCATATATTTGCATTTCCAATCCTTAGAGCTGCCTCCTTGAAGGTGTGTCTTTTAATGTTTTCAGACTTTCCATCAAACCTAATTTAAACATGCGTCTCTGGCCCAGCTCGTCTTTGATGTGAACAAACACAATAGGGCTGGCTATTAGCAAGAACGATACGATATGCATCACGATATGTGAGTCATGATAAGGTTCCAGCACGATACATTGTGATGTAATGCATATTGCAATATAGTTACGTTATTCCACAAGCAGAGCTGAAATACAAGATGCTGTGTCCAATCTTGGTAGCCTTAGTACATCACATCATTATATTGATAATTCAGCAGACATATTGAGTCAAAACTAGTTTATTTGAATGGTCTTGACAAATTTGCACAGTTGCATACTGTGGTACCAAAAACACAGGTGTAACTTTCACAACAATTTAAATGCACTTTTTCACTTTAACTGGATACACGAAAACAGTGCACACACTGAAATGCTAAAAAACATGAAAATAAAGAGCATTTAGGGTGCTTTTTTGTCATTTAACTGACGTGGATTCCATCAACAATTGTTAAAAGTATTGTTACTGTGACCCTGAACACATTGTTACCATCATATGAAAATATAGGAACATGGCTTAATGCCCCAGAGGAACGCAACAGACATTTCTCTGTGTAGCGTGATTTTTCACTTGTGATCACTCGTTTGGGTTTTGCGCCCAGTTTAAAATACACGGTGATTATGGAGCCAGAACGGTGACTTTAAAATTTGGATTTTTTCTTCATGTCACTTTTTTTTCAGTGACAGATTTTTTTACAATGTCAGTTTTTTTTTCAGTGTCACTGATTTTCAGTTTCAACTCTCTGTCATTGTTTTGGCGTCGAGAGGTAGGGGCCTGAGGGGAGGGGCAAGTAGAGCGTGGTTTGCATATCATTAGAGAAGGTAATGGCTGCAGCCTGCGGGAAGGCGGAGCTGGACGGTCCAGCCACAAGATCATTTTAGGATCCGTGTGCCGGCCGTCTCTGGGCAACACAGAGTCCAACTACCTTGCGGACTTTTCTTCAAGCTTTCTCCTGATGTGTCCAAGTCTCTGTGTATCTGTTTCTGTGCCGGAGCTCCCGAGCTCCGGTCTCTATATGCCTTTCTGTGGTGGTAGTAGTAGCATGGAGCTAACGAGCATTAGCCCCAGTTGTGTCTTTCCGAGCCGGGGCTGCAGCGCCGACAGCCGCGCTCCGGTCTGCTCCCCGAGCGCTGTACTCACACACAGGGACCGGACAATAAAGGAGAGTGCTTGGAGAAAAGTTAGAGAGGAAGTTGGACTACCTGCTAAGTTATGAAAATATGTGTCTGTTACTTGATTACAGCCGTCTGTTGTACTTTACTATGAACGACAGTAGCACAATCACAGCTGACTTTCCCCGCATACTAACTGGTTGAGTTTACTCGCTTCAACTCAAAGGA
This sequence comes from Diplodus puntazzo, assembly GCA_963678695.2. Lineage (NCBI taxonomy): Eukaryota > Metazoa > Chordata > Actinopteri > Spariformes > Sparidae > Diplodus > Diplodus puntazzo. The sequence continues at coordinate 4,708,507 of OZ023165.1, read as the reverse complement.
GTCATTGTAGGAATAGTGATATTATTCACATGAACTAAGTTTATAGGGGAGACAGTGTCTCTGTATGCGTGTACAGCGGTATAGTGGTACAGAGCTCGGGGAGCGGACCGGAGCGTTGCTGTCGGCGCTGCAGCCCCGGCTTGGAACGACATAAGCGAGAAAAGCCAGCTGTTCTACTGTTGTGCTAACTGGGGCTAATGCTCCGTGCTCGGCGCCCCGGAGCTCGTTAGCTCCGTACTACTACAACACTATACGCATATAGAGACCGGAGCTCGGGAGCTCTGCGACAGAACCAGATACACAGAGACTTGGACACATTAGGAGAGAGCTTGAAGAAAAGTTTGCGAGGTAGTTGGACTCTGTGTTGCCCAGAGACGGCTGGCACACGGATCGTAAAATGATCTTTCTGGACCGTCCAGCCCCGCCTTCCTGCAGGCTGCAGCCATTACCTTCTCAAATGATATGCAAACCACGCTCTACTTGCCCCTCCCCTCAGGCCCCTCCCTCTCGACACCGAAACAGTGACAGAAAGTTGAAAAGAAACAAAAGTAACAGTGACAGAAAGTTGAAACTGAAAATCAGTGACACTGAAAAAAAACTGACATTGTAAAAAAATCTGTCACTGAAAAAAAAGTGACATGAAGAAAAAATCTGAAGATTGTCATTGAAAAATACAAAAAAAATCCCAATAAAATAAAATAATACGATTTTCAGATTTTAATTATTTTGATTAGTTTCTTGTTTCAATGCCAATACAACTGTTTCAATGACAATGTTTCCTTTTTCAGTGCTGGTTTTGTTTTTAATGCCAAATTTTTTTTTGAATGCCAAATTTTAAAGTCACTGTTCTGGCTCCATAGGTGATGATCTGTCTCATTCTAGTTGTTTACTGTTATTTTTAATCTACTGATGAGGACAACCTCTCGATTGTATTTTTGATTTATTTGTATTTTTGATTTATTTGTACCGCTGCTACGATGACCTAATTTCCCCTCAGGGATAAATAAAGCTATCTATCTATCTATCTATCTATCTATCTATCTATCTATCTATCTATCTATCTATCTATCTATCTATCTATCTATCTATCTATCTATCTATCTATCTATGGAATTAGATTTGTGCCAAAAGAAACAAACAAAACTTTTTAAATCTAAAACAAAAACAGGAATTTGAGAGAACATAAAACTCATTTCGAAAATAAAACTTAGAACTAGCAATCAAATAATTTGTCAAATAGTGAAAAATATTGGTCTTTTACTCTTCTAATAATGCATTATTTTGTATACGGTTCCCTCTGCTGGTCTCTCTCCGCTCAGACTTTTGTGCTGACTCTCAGCTTTGCGGTCTCTCTGCAGCTCTGTCTCGTTTGGGCTCCCTGACTTTTTGTTTGCAGTTTTGGCACAAACCTCTCGGGTGGGCGGGCCTTTTCAGCAGAGCGTCCCCATTGGCTAATTAGTTGCTGACTGACACAGCTCAGTACCTATGTAGCTAGCGCACTAAACGACCCTGGCTTTAAAACGGAGAGAAGAAGAAGACGACAACCTCTTTCATCGTAATTATGCTTTTACACGAAGGTTTGACTCATATTCAATCCCAAATAAAGCCTCGGTTGCTTTTTGGCAAGAGTTTCGCTTTATACAAGTCGTGGGCCGTGATAATAACATGTGTCGGCTTTGTCGAGTGCATTAAGTGCGGCACTTGTTGCATTATTCATTAAGATTTCTGTATTTCAAACAACTCGCAATTGTAGTCGAACATCAGTTATAACAGCCCACGTATTAAACAGTTGTCGAGTTTAAATCGGTCTCAGGCTCATAATTACATTCAATGTGTCGGGCCGGGCTCGGACACAACGTGCACGGGTCGGGCTTGATTCTAAGCTCTACTCGGGTCCAGCCGCGACTTTACTGAGGTTCACCCAGTGTGAGCAGCAGGAGGACGGTCAGCTCACCTCCCAGAACATGGCACTGAATCGCTAGAAACTGATTTAGGGACTGTCATCAAATTACTTAGCATAAATATATTAATACAAAATATTTGCAGTTCTTTCAATATCTTCCATGTCATGGGGCCCAGTGACTCCAGCAGCAGATTGTATTAGTAAACTGGCCGAATAAGACACAGCTATGTTTATTGTACTTTAGTGCTTCCTCTATGTTATATGAATATTAATATGCAGAAATCTAAAATCAAAAAAATGTCAAATGTAAACTGTGCCAAAAGACTGTTGCGACAAGTCAAGGTAACACATCCAACCTCTTCCACCACCTGCAGTACAACCACGTGATTCAATTCGAAGAAATAAAAAAAGCAAGAAGCGAGAAGGGATCAGGACCAGCTAAAAGTGTTAGAAGAGATTCCCACCTCTACCTGCTTCTCTGACTGACTAATTCATTCTGCTGGAAATGGCATCCCACAATTTAAGGCAACTACTTGTACTGCGACAACTACAGGAGTGGAGGTTGTAGGCTATTCACAACCCATTTAAAACATGAATAATTTTTTCTGATTCATATTATTTCATTGACTATTTAGATTTGTTTTGAAATGCCATTGTAAATATTTTGCTGCTCTATAAACAACATAGTTACATTTAAAACGATCAGTTCTATTCCTGCTTTGAACATTTTCTTTTTTCCAATATTTTTTATATTTCTTATAAGTAAGTAAAGTTAAATAAATTGTAAGAATGCAGATAATGAACTGATAAGGAGAATTGGTCAGAGTAGTAATATCAATAAAATCCTCATTCAAAGTGCTATATTGTAGGCAACTGGACTTTCAGTTTTAACTGCCTTCATGTTGTTTGTTAGGGCTAGGTGAGTCCAGGTGGGAAGGGTTGTTAAGCTGTCTGGGGAGGGAACTCAGGACAGCATTGTAGGTGGGTGATAAGTAGTGTCGTAGATCACCTCTTCTGTTCAAAGATGGTCTTTCCAGTTTGATGTAGATGGATTTTTTTATACCTCTTTCAAACCATATGGCTTCTTATATCCTATTGATATCCCTTGTAAGGAAAGGCTTGGAAAATTTGACACAGATGTGCCATGGGAATTTCTAAATAATGGTTTTTGATTGAAGATGATGAAAATAATCAATATTATCACTAGGGCTGGGCGATATGGCCTAAAAATTGAATCTCTGATTTTTTCACACCAAACTCGATTTTAATCGATTTTTTTTTCTTCTCAAGAACAAACTTACAAAAATCACAAACAAATTACAAAGAAATAATTAAAAGCATTGCTTTCATTTTAATGCTATGATTTACAACAAATTTGTCCAGCCATTGTAAACATTGCAGCTTCAAACTCACTTGAAAAAATATATAAAAGTTTATCCTTTTGAAAAGAATGTGTCCCTTTTTGATAAAATGCTTTTGTAAACATACATTTAACATGTCAAATTGCTTGCTATTATAAAAACAGATGAGTTTCCATATTGGTATTGATAAAGTGTTAACATAACTTTCATTAAGTAATTTATTTAGCAAAAGATGCCTTTTGTTTACAAAAAGTATTTTGTATCCCTGAAGATATGTAAACAAAATTAAACATCTGCATGCTGCATAGTAAACATGACATGTTGGTAGATGTACAGGACATGAGGTGTGTGCTTGCTGTCTGTTGTACATATTTTTGGTCAGAAAACAAGCCTGTCTGCTTCCTCTGGCTTGAGACATCATGCCCCGTTGTGGCTTCGTAACACAAACCTGGGCTCGAACATTTTCAGCATGTGGATGAACCTCCGGCTCCACTGTATATACGAGCAGCATGTCTGAAGCGATATTCAACGTGGCTACGTCCGTAAAAGCTTTCCATCGGGCCGCTTTCTTCTCATACGGGACACAATGATTAAATGATTCCGCTAATGTCAGCTGCTTTACAGCGGGTGTTTGTGGGCTGCCGCGGTCTTCTCGTAATCAACAACAACACTGTGATACATGCGTCTGTTTGAGATGCTGAAATAAATGTGTCGGTCCGCTGCCTTTAGTTGCAACAGCTTTTAAACAAACTTTGCAGTGGACCGTGGTTTGTTCGAGGTCCGACGCCACAAAACCAAGCTACTAATGAAGCAGTGCCTTTTTAGGAATGAGATCTTTGCTCACTGCATGTTGTGTTTGTTTCTCTGTGGAAAGTAAATGTGGGGGGCGGAGCTAACTATGAACTACGGGAGCCCATGAGGAGCGGCGGCGGAGCAGGTTAAATAAAAAATCGATTTTCATTTTTTAAAATCGTCCTAAACCAAAAACTCGAATTAATTGATTTTGCCGATTTATCGCCCAGCCCTAATTATCACATTCCATTAGGACTGAGAAGTATGACCTTAAAATAATATCACAATACTTTTTGGCTGTATTTCAATACATGAGATATATATATATATATATATATATATATATATATATATATATATATATGTATATATGTATATATGTATATATATATATATATATATATGTATTTATATATATTTATATTTTGAAATGTTCTCAAAAGCCCTCCAGAAATGCTAGCACTTGGAAGTATTGTAGGAACGATTATTGTTACTTTCACACAATGAGATTTTTTTTTTAATAATCATCAATAATGTGGATATTGAGGTTGGGCGATATCTGCCAAATCTCCATATAAAGATATCTACTACGATGTCCTAACCCTGAAACATTGTGATGGACGATGACATCGATGTTTATAACATAGATGCAGCATGTCCCCCCAGGGTTGTCATTAGGCAGCAGTAGCTTATTAGCTCACAATTGTAGCCGCAGCTGTTTCCCACCTGTTAACACCGACATACATCCCTGTGCCAGGTTTAAAAGTGTCCTTGTCTCGCACTAGGGCTGGGCGATTTGGCTGAAAAATGTATCACGATATAAGTGTTTCATATCAGTCGATATCAATAATTATTGATTTTTTTTTACCCATTTGAAATAAATAAAAATTGAAAAATAACCCTTTAAATGGTGACTACAGGTGAGATTTTTGAGAAAAAAAATCATTTTCAAGATTTCAGAATCTAAGACACGAGACAAAATAATGTAGAAGCTGACATTGCTGCTTGACAATATGGTAACAACATAGTTCGGGTTTTTAGAAGTGGGGTCATATAAAGTACATATCTATAGTCGGTCTGTTACCTACCGTAATCACCGATCAGCGCAGCCTCAGTTTGGAGGAGCAGAGAGCCGCTCCAGCCAGACGCTCAGCTTTGTACTGCAGTGAACGGGGTCCAGATGCAAAGCGAATTTTAACCACCTAAAACAAGGCCCACCTAAAAAAAAAATCTATATTATTGCAAGTGTACGTTGTATGGGGAAAATTCACACCGCTTTACATCGCCGTCAGACCGCCCTTTCTTTTGGCACTACATTTTCTCAACCGTAGAACCTCGTTGCGCTAATGCGTAGGGATACGGAGGTTCTACGGTCTGTGTCTGTGTCTGAAGTTAAGTTTCGTTTTGATCGAAAGTAAACAGAGTTACGTGCATAAGCCTCTTGTCCAGCAACTGGGCCTCGCACTGTATTTCGCCGCTCGCGGATCGTATTTTCTATTGATATTGATCACGTGTCTATTGCGATAGATATCGTTATTGTTTTATCGCCCAGCCCTACTCCGCACTACATGTCTGTAACTTAACTTTGTTCAGCCTCATATGCATAAAACATCACTCCAGCTAGCCAAGGAAATTTAGCCAAGAAAAGTGTGTATAAACACAGCATGACTTGGAGAAACAATATAAGAGAAGCACTGCTGCCACAAATTTAACCCATTGTCTTGGGTTCGCCTAAATGAATTGGTTTAATAAGAAAATGATAAAAGGGAAATGAAGACGTAAAGTACACGAGGGTCTGCTGTCACAGTGCAGCATCACAGACTCACCTGTTGACACAAGGAAGGTGGAGGCCAATGTTGGAATAGCATATGCAGAATAAGAAAGAGCCATATGAAAGTATATACTTTGTTTCAACAAAATAAAAAAACCTATTAAGAACAGCTTGGATGCAGGTACTTTTTTTTTTAATGCAGCTGTATTATCCAGGAAAATATTAGTTGAGTATCGGATCAGGACTCAGTATCAGCAGATACTAAAATTACTAATCATGTTAGTGTGCAGCAGAGTCAATAAATGCCAATAAATCTTAAAGTGGCCATTTGAAAACAATATTGTTGTGGATTACAACAAACGTGTAAGGCACTGCAGATGGATAGAAGGTTTGTTTTTGTAATGTGTAGGCTATGTATTGAAAAGGTTAAGCTTTTCTTCTGGAGACTTCTGTAGTCTGACTATTGGAAGGACTTTCTGAATAAAAGGCAGATTTAAATGATGAAAAAGTAGCCAGGTGCAGTAATATCTAAGGATGCCATACACGAGATGCATAGAGGATCATTTTGCATTCGAACATGTGGACAGCTGAATTGTAATCGAATCGTGAGGCTAGTGAATCTGACACTGATCTAGCTGGTCGTTGGTCATGGCAGCCCTTTCAGGTCTCCGGCTGGTCAATTGGTGTATCTTTATTTCCTACTGCTGCTGGGTGTTTGGAAGTAGGGGAAGTCGGGGAATACCACCCCCATTCTATGCCCCTGACCCACATTCATTTCGATGCAGTCATGAAACGTTACAGGTTTACAGTTAAAATCTAAATTAAGACAGAGTTGTTCGAAGAAGGATTTGGTCTGACCTATCAGTACTCAATTATCATGTAATCATGCAGTAAGGACTACTGAATATGTATACTCTGGATGGGAATGTTAACATGTTGACAGGCTGGATCCCGTCACACGACGGTCTGTAGTTATTTCTCAAATTTCATTATATACACTTAATGTAGTGTTTGTGAGATAAGATATTTGTTGGTGTCTATGTTTCAGGGGACGTGGTGGGCCTTGCTGCTGCTATTGCCTCTGGTCCGGCCCTTCTATGTTCCTGGAGTTGCTCCCCGGGACTTCCATGATGGTGACACAGTAGATATTAAGGTAAGACTAGGCCTGTCATGATAATCAATTAAACGTAGGATAAATAAAAAGGAGCTTGACAATTTTGTCGGCCTCGATAATTTCCACTTGCATGCTTGTTTGTTTTCCTCGTGTCTCTCACGTGAACTTTCTTGTCAGTCACTCTTTGTCTCTGTGTGGGGAGGCGGGCCCCTGCCCCTGACATAACACAGAGTGCAGCATGAGAGTCCTGTGAGGAGTAGCAAGCCAGAGGTAACGCTAGTTGAGATTTGACGGAATAAAGACAAAGATGGAATTGGTTTCAAAGCCGAACGCGACAGCTGCAGTGTGGGAGCCCTTTGGATTCAAACTGAATGACCGTGGTAAACCATTGTCTTCTTTTTAATTCCAAATGACCACAGGTCATAAACCAATGGGCTGTGTGCTCTGATCTACAGTCTGGATGTAAGCTACTGCCATGATCAACCAAAACCGACCGAAACACGAACTTACAAACAGCTTTTCAAGATAAAATGGACCTTTTTAAAATAAAATGAACAGGTACAGAAACCCTTGAAGAAATTATTTAGACTCACAAATAATAAAAAAATAATTTAAGTAACAAAAGTCTTGACAACTTAACCTGGAAGAGCCGGTATGTCGCATTTGTTTTAAAACAGTAGCAACTAAAAGCAGCAATACAACAAACATGCATCTGCACCTAAAGCATAATCATCCGATGCAGTTTTGTCAGCTGGAAAAAAAAAAACTACAACTGAAGCTACAGAGGGGCCGTTTCCGTCTCCCCGACAGTCCACAATCACTGGGGCATTTAGTCGACAAACAAAATACAAACAGGACAGTGCAAAATGGTGTGCGCTCACAGACAGTGTAGTTCACTACATCGCTAAAGAGATGCAGCCCTTTAATACCGTCGAAAAGCCTGCATTTCGACAAATGCTGCAAACATTTGACAGCCAGTACGAATTGCCTGGGAGAACATACATGTCACAAACGCCAATTCCATAACTGTACAGCGTGAAAGACGGCATACTAAAGGGTTAGGGGTTATTGTTTTTGGTTGTGTGTAATTCAATTCAATGCAATTTTTGCTAACAGAGACTGAGAGTCCTTTTTATTTATTGTTTCTGGTTGTTTTGCTTATTTATTTTGGACATTTAAAATGTCTTCTTCACATTCCAATTCCAATGTTAAATATTCTTTAGAAATAAAAATGTATTGATCTTTGAAAGGGTGTACTTGCATTATTATGCCAGTATCATTATATTAGTCGAAAAATCGTCTCAAAACGACAATATTGTCGTTTATCGCAATTATTTCTGGGACAATTTATCGTCCAGCAAAATTTGTTATCGTGACAGGCCTAGGTAAGACTCAAATTTACTAAAATTCTACATTATGATATGGTTTTTCAATAGTTAGCCCCATTGCCTTACATCATTAATGTCCTGGACTAGAATTCACAAATATTCAGAATATTTCCTTAGAAAGCTTCTAATTTGGCCCTTAAAAAAAGTCCTGCAAGGAGTCCTAGAGTAAGAGTGATAACCTAAAGGGAGCTTCTGAGGGCAACTCTGAACAAGCAAGAGACAGTAACTCTTATCTGAGTGAGGACCTGTGGTTGACCCTGTTGCGATATGACACATCGTGTAAAAAGCTGTCATTGACTGATCAAAATAAGAAATAAAAATGCATTTGAGTAAAAGTACAAAAGTACTTTCTTAAGAAGTTAATTGTGTAGTGATTAACATAAAGAATAAAAAAAGAGGGGGCCCGGCAGTTTGAGACCCCTGCTTTATAAGGTTCTAGTCTTAATTTTAAGGGAAAATTCGTAGAAAATGTCATCATTTGAATTTTCTTAGAATTCCATCACTTTGAGCAGCTCTTAGTACATGAATGCTTTATGAATATGGCCTTACTATATCTCCAGTAGGTTGTTCAGCATGATAATTCTGCTTAATTTGCCGACTTATTTTTGGCATCTGATCACAAACTTTAACTTTAATGTGCTCACCTTGTGTTACCCTTCAGGTCTATTTTCACATCTGGTGTCTTTATTGCTTGCACACCAGCCTGCCCCTCCCTATGTCTCTCTATTTCTCTAAGTGTCTGCTCTGCTCTGTTGTTAATGATGGAGCCTATCGAAACGATCCAATCTTATCTTTGATTAAATGTCCATATTTCAGAGTATCTTAGTACTTGGTATGTCTCGTCCCCCTTTTGCTTCAATGATGGTGTGCACTTAAGGTGGCATGGACTCCACAAGTTGTATATATATTTTGCATATCCCAAGATCTGTAGCTCAGTCAGTTAGCAGATCATTTGTTTTTCAGGCAGTGAAGCTGACCAGCTCCCGTACACAGCTTCCCTATGAATACTACTCCCTGCCTTTCTGTAAGCCAGAATCTGTTTTCTACAAGGGAGAGAACCTAGGTAAGATGCGGACATGTGTGAAATGTATTCTGTGAAATTCTCTGAATTTTTCACTTAATTTTACTTCATCCTTTTCAGGAAAAGCAATGTTAACCTACATGCTATTTACAGAGAATATACATTTTATTTTTCTGTGATTTCTTTTGTATGTATATTCATATTTTTGATAATTATGTTTCATAGGTGAAGTGTTACGTGGGGACCGTATTGTGAATACCCGCTACAATGTTGAGATGAACAAGAACAAGAAATGTGAGATGGTTTGCAACAAGAAAAAACTCAGCATAGAAGAAAGCAAACTGGTTGCGGAGCGAATCCAGGAGGAGTATTATGTTCACCTGTGAGCATTCCTACGTCGCTGTTAATACCAGAAGAAACTGTTAAATATGATTACTGTGCCTTTTTTAAATCAGACCTAGGGTGAATAGGGTTGCTGAATGAATGAATATGAGAAAAAAAAATGTGTTCTTTCAACATTAAAGCATGTACACGTTTTCATAGACACATCCAAAATAAAAGCATGAACCTCAGAATGAGCACAGTATGGGACCTTTAAGCAACACTTCTTGTTCAGTGACCCCAGACAAAGTATTAATATTATATACTGTATTTATTGTCAAAGTAGAAGTGTTTGTAAAAAGGCAGAATGGCTTAAAAGCTGCACACTTTGATTGCTTAATGGTTTCTCTAGTTGAATGTATGCTGAAGCAGTAGCAGAATGAAAGTTGAAAAGTTGCCCATAAGAATGAATGGGAAATATTTTGCAGAAAAAGCTGAATATTTCAAAAGCTGAAAATGAAGAACAGCTGAAAAGTTTTAGGCTCAATGGGCTTAGGAGAGGAGAAGGAAGAAGAGAGAGACAAGATTTTGACTGAAGTCAAAGTGTGTGCATGTGTGTGTTGTGTGAGATAGAGGGATAGAGAAAGAGAAAGAAGAAGACAGGTGAAGAAACGATTGAATTGTAATATGTAATAGATCAAAGTTTGACTTCATTAACAGTTAAACTCACCAGAAAGATTTTAACATCAGTCCACCAATCAGAACAGAGGAACAACTTGATTGGAGGATCAGTCTAAGGCTGGACATTTGCTGTGTCGTTGAGAGAGAAATGTTGAGAAAACCAAAAAAGCTCCATTTAGATAGATATAGATTTTAAGTGAGAGGACAAGTAGACGTACCCATTCATGTCTTTTTTCATTTCTGTAGAGTGAAAAATGAGGGAGCTAGAAACAAATCTGGTACCGTCTGCTCTCCAGAAATTTAGGCTAAAAATGTACATTGTGGCTTATGGCTGGAGTGCTTGTCACTCTAGTGCTTCTACATACAAAAGTGTAAGTCCTCCACCTGAAATAAGACCATCAGCTGAAAGTCAAATAGATTTCCTATATTTCTAACCAGGAATGGTTTGACAGTTGAACCATTTCTGTAGTTCAAAATTTGAAGGAGGGTACACCTTTTGAAAAACGTACAGAAGAGAGAATAATAATATTAGAGAGATATAAAAACAATAGTGTGAATGCTGCTCCATAAACGAACTTGGCTGACAGTAAGAAAATGTCTCTTTGGCAAGTGTACATACAATTGAACCCTCAGCAGTGCAGCCTCCTTGCATATACACACAATAGAGTAAAATGCACATGAGGTAACGGGACACCATTTCACATTTTATTGAATGGCACTTCTATCCCTGGAAATGTATCTCAATACTCCTTTCACAGCTTTTTCTGGTATCAACTGGGGGTAGGCTACAGTGTGTGTATTAGGCTATTGTACTGAATATTAAGATATATTTCCAAAGTACAGTGCTGTCAGATGACAACTGTTAACGTTGTCTGTTACCTCATCTGTTGTTTTCCCTATTGCAAGGAGGCCACCAACCTCCAATGTTGACCAGAGATTAGGGTCCATTGATTTGCCACGAGTTTCCAAGTTGCAATTCTGACTTCTAGTGGCATTCAGTTGTACTTTTTCTAGTAGGAGATCAGATTTATTTCTGCTCTGAGTATTCTGGAACAATAAGTAAATAATAACATAAATAATTCTAAATTGATTTGTAAAAACAAAAAGGATCAAAGCAGTTCTTCATTTGTATATTGTAGCATAATGTAGATGTAAATTTTATTTTTTTCAATCATATCTCTTCATTAACATTGTTCTTAAGCTGTTTGATATTAGTTCATTCAATATGCAAACTGCAACTAACTGAACACCTTCCCTTGCCTTTTTAGTATTGCAGACAACCTGCCAGTTGCAACCAGGTTAGAGTTTTACCCTAACAGAGAAGCAGGAGGGGATGAGGAGCCGAAGAAAGACATGGTGAAAGATATCCAGTTTGAACATGGCTACAGACTGGGCTTTGTCGACAGTAACAAGGTGATCTTTATGTTGCCAGGTCACTGTCACTCAAATCTGATCAAACTACACAAGTAATGTAATGATTCATACTTGATCCATAATCTGTGGGGATCATCCCTCACAGTGTGTGAATCTTGGATTAAATTCAAAATGTAATCATTGTAGTGTGTTATGAAGTTTTACTGCTCTGTTAATTTTAAACAGTATAATTACCTAAATGTAAATGAGAGTTAGAGTAATAGTTGTTCAATCTGCTTGTATTTTCCTTGTCTTACTCCTTGTCTTTTCCCCAAACAGTTCTATCTGCACAACCACCTGTCCTTCATTCTGTACTTCCACAAAGAAAAACTGGAGCAGGGGGAAGTTCACAATTACAGGGTGGTGCGATTTGAGGTCATACCCCAAAGTGTAAAAGTAGATGGTAGGTGTCAACACAATCTTTCTGATTTGCTTAAAGCAAAACTCTCGCCAAAAAGCAACCGAGGCTTTATTTGGGATTGAATATGAGTCAAACCTTCGTGTAAAAGCATAATTGCGACGAAAGAGGCACTTTTAAGATTTACCGTAGTTTCGGTTTTGGACACGTTCATTTTGAACGGGAGTGCTAGGGGCATGACACGCTAGCATCAAAATCGCTATTTTTAGAACTATTAAAGCTATTCAATCCCAAATAAAGCCTCTGTTGCTTTTTGGCGAGAGATTTGCTTGAAGGTAGCATAATGTGTCTGATTTATGGTGATTAAAAAGTATTCGAACAGAACTAAGACACCCATAGCTTGCCTCCAAAGTAACCAGTTGTGTAAACATTGTTTTCTCTAATTTCTTATAATACTCTTTGTAATTATTTATTTTTAGATCTGAAGGCTATGCAAAATGAGGGGACTTGCACCTTGCCTGAGGCAAGTGGTTCTGCTCCCCAGGAGATTGACCCAGCCAGGGAGAATGAGGTCCTCTTCACCTACTCTGTCCACTGGGAGGTCAGTGACTGCTGCATGGGCTCTCAGTGACTTGAAACATCTTGTGATATGGATTCAAACCACTGTGTAACTGAACAAATTCCTAAAACCTAAAAAAAGTTGCTGTATTTAACCAAGGATTAAATTGAGAAAAAAAGAGATTCTGGTAAATTAGTTGTTATCCATGTTATAATCTTGGGATTTACTGTCTCTCTGCAGCCCATCCTAGCATCAGCAAAGCACCAAGAAAAAGAAGTATAACTAAGCAGGGGTGTGATTCTTCCGGATAAATCCGTCTTTTCCGATCTGAAAATGAGGCTCTCGTAAATCAAGCAATTCCGTTTGTTTTTTTTAAGGGGGCGAGGGGGGGGGGGGGGGTTATCTGATGTGTCAGTGTTCCCCTATATGCATGCTGCTGCTTGATTTTCAGCACCGCCGCAAAAAAAAAAGGCATTATTTTTGTAGGTTTAATATCTCGGACGAATGGCGAATTTAAGTTGCACACAGTGAAAGCACTACACCCCAAGTTATCTTGAAATCGATTATCATTGTCATTACTGCTATTTGTATAATTTCTACAAGTCACCGTTTAAGTTGAGTGACTGAAATCCTCGTCATCCTATTCAAAGGCTGCAATAGGTGACTCATCAAACCAGGTTGAAGTTAGTTTCAGGTTGGATATTCGGCAGATATCCGCTCGGGTCCAGTGACGACTTTACTGAGGTTCTCCCAGTGTTAGCAGCAGGAGGACAGTTAGCTCACCTCCCAGAGCCTCGCTGAATCACTGGAGACTGATTTAGGGACCGTCATTCAATTACTTAGCATAAATATATTAATACAAAATAATTGCAGTTTTTTCGATATCTTCCATGTCATGTGGCCCAGTGACTCCAATCCAGCAGCAGATTGTATTAGTAAACTGGATGAATGAGACACACCTATTGTTATTATATTTTAGTGCGTCCTCTATTTTATATGAATATTAATATGCAGAAATTATGATTTTTTTCTCAATAGCTTCCATGTCATGTGACCCACTGACTCCAGCAGCAGATTGTATTAGTAAATTGGATGAATGAGACGCAGCTCCTTTTATTGTATTTTAGTGCTTCCTCTATTTTATATGAATATTAATATGCGGAAAAAAAATTTTTTTCTCAATAGCTTCCATGTCATGTGGCCCACTGACTTCTGAAACAGATTCTGTTTCCATAAAAAATCTATAATAATAAAGAAAATAATGGTAAAAAAGTTCTCTAATGCTCAAGAGGTTAACGTATTTTCAAGCAGAAATGTCAGCTTCTACATTATTTTGTCTCATGTCTTTTTTTTTTTTTTTTTTTCAAAAATCTCACCAGTAGTCACCATTTTAAAGGGTTATTTTTCAAAATTTTCTTCCGGGGGGGCATGCTCCCGGACCCCCCTAGTGTTGCTAGGTTACTGACTCAGAGCACCGCTGCTACAAAAAAATCGAGGGGAAACACTGTGTTCGAAGAATTTTGGACGTGTGGGGGGAACTATTACTTTCTTAGCTGAAGCTGACAATGGGACAAAAAAGATGTAAAGAGAGACATAGTGGAGCCATATATTTTCCTGTTTTGACCAAATGTCAGTCAAAAAGAGAATAAAAATTAATCCACAGCATGAGAGATTAACCTGACTGGGTGTGTTAAGATAAAGAGCAAGGGGTTAACTTTATGTCCTGCGGTGTCTGCCAGAGGCAACCCCACTTTGTCTGACAAGAAGTGTCAGTAAGCTATTAACAGCTAACAGCTGTGTATATAGCTAAATAGATAATAAGATAATATTAGCTAAATTAAAAGAACTTCTGAGCACAGAAGGATAGTACAGTACAGCCAATGATTTTGAAAGGTCCCATCAATTTAAGAGGGTACGGAATGACCCAAAAATATGTTATTGTTATGTTCTATCAGGAAAACTGACTGTCATACCTGTGCAAGTGCAAGCTAAAAATGTTGTCCAAAGTACAAGTGCCTCAGTAAGTTAATATCGGTTCCTGGTTTATAAATTTGATGCATAATCTGGTGGGATTTCCCCCCACAGTTTAACTTGTATTTGATTCCTGGAGTAAATGCAAAATGGAATCATCATTTTGTGAAATAAAGTTTCACCGCCCTGTTACTTTCAAATAGTATAATCATCTACATTTTATTAGAGTTGCAGTGAAACAGATAAGACAGATGCGTGCTGATGACTGCTGAATCTGCTTGTATTTTCCTTTGGTCAATTCTTGCCTTTTCTCCTAACAGTTTTACAAGGTTACATGATCAAATTCAGGCATTTCCCCTCACAGTTTTATTTCTGTAGGATGTGAGGTTAAACAAAGCGAAATCAATGTTGAGGAAGGCCTGCTGAGCATCTTGTCTCCTCTGTGCAGGAGAGTGAGGTGAAGTGGGCGTCTCGATGGGACACATACCTGACCATGAGTGATGTCCAGATTCACTGGTTCTCCATTGTCAACTCTGTAGTGGTCGTCTTTTTCCTGTCTGGTATGTCTAATTGTTGACACATCCAGCTCAGCTCAGCTGTCATCTCTTGCGTGTGTCCATATCAACACAGTAATGTACTGTATGTTAAGCCCATGGCAGAATCACATGGAGCAAATGCATATTTTATGTATAAAATGAGCACTATGTAAAATTGTAATATAGCAGGGTTAGAGACTAACTTTGTCCCGTTGGCCCGGGGTGGAAATTAAATGTGTTTGGGATGAAAAGAGATACTCAGACTTTCCACAGTAAACACACCAAGCTCTCAAGCTGTTGCTTCCCTTCCCCAGGCCTGCTACTGCTCATCTCTGGGTCTCTTCTCCTCCAGAGCTAGTCCTTGCTGGGCATCCGCTCTCCCTAGCCCAGAGACATAGCCATGACAGCCAGAGAGGTTGGTGTGTTTACTGGGAAAAATACAATTCACATCCACTGTATCAGCAATGCTGCTGGCTGTTACGAACAAATCGAAGTAAAAACACAGAGACAATGAGAACACAAAGACTCTAAGCTTGGCTCATGCTGTTGGCTCATATGCCGCTTTTCCACCAGCACTTTTGCCTGCACTAAGTCAAACCTAGCTGTGCCGATTTGCTATTCCATCACCAGTTTTAGTACGCTGAATGGAACCAAGCTCAACAGAAGGGCCAAGCCAAGCCTGTCCTATAATAACAAAGTAAAGAAACGGCACTTTCATTTTGACACGGCTTACTTTCACATCAAGACATTTGAAAAGAAATTTTGGGACAGTAGGGGAAAAAGTTAGTCTCTGCAACATTTTTGCCTTTTGCTTTCTTCAGACTTTTCTGGACATTTTTAAAGACTCGTGAATGTGGTTTAAATCTATATGTTTTTCTCTCTCAGGTATTTTGAGTATGATCATTATCAGGACCTTGAGGAAGGACATTGCTAATTACAACAGAGAGGATGACATAGTAAGAAAATACACACTGGACGAAACACTTTGCTTACTTCTAATAAGTCTTGATAGACTGTATAAAGCAATTGGACTTAATTTCAAAGTAACTGCTTTAAGTGTTACTGAAATTAGCATGGGTTCTTTATGTTTATTATTTTCCAAAACCTTCACCAATTTTTTCTACTCACTTATCAGGAGGATACTATGGAGGAGTCAGGATGGAAGAATGTCCATGGTGATGTCTTCAGGCCGCCTCAGTATCCCATGATCCTCAGCTCTCTGCTGGGCTCAGGGATCCAGCTCTTTTGCATGGTTCTCATTGTCATCTGTGAGTTTATTATTTTTTTTGTTATTTTTTTAATCATCAGTTCTTTTTATCCAATACTGTGCTGAAGTACTGTTCTCATGGCGACAGTACTCTTAGTCACATTATCTCACAAATATAAAGCAGCAGAGATGAGCCTGTGTAAAAACAAATGTGAAATTATCTGCAGCATGTGACATGAACAACAGCTAGATGTGCTTTTGAAGGAGTATAAGGCTCTAAAACGGTAATATGGTGGCATTAATGTTTGTTTTCGATGCCAAAATCAAGGTTATAGTTTTTTTTTGTCAGTCACTTTTGGCCATATGCAAGCTGGACTCTAACATGATGGTGTGTGTGTGCGTTTGTGCGTGTGTGTGTGTGTGTGTGTGTGTGTGTGTGTGTGTGTGTCTGTGTCTGTGTATAGTTGTTGCCATGTTGGGTATGTTGTCTCCATCCAGTAGAGGAGCCTTGATGACCACTGCTTGCTTCCTCTTCATGTTCATGGGGTAAGAGCAGTGCTCATCACTCTGATCCTCATTGAAGGGGAATTCTGGTATTTATAAACTGTGTCCTATATTTATATTTTTTGGGGTGTAAATTATTTTTTCTTAAAGCACATTCTGTGAAAATATACATGTTGTGCAATATGGCGCCCCCCAAACTTTTACCAAAAGTTTTACAATTGGTTAAGTAGTAAAGTACTAAAAGTGCTTGTTTTTGTCACCGACAGGCTTATGTCAATTAAAGTGTCTGATGAATCATGGAAATGATTTCTTACAGAGATGACCCTTTTTGTTAAAAGATCCTTTTTGTAATCAGAAGAACAAGTCTATATCCCAGAGATGTCTCACCCTGAAATCTCACAAGGTGAAATGTTACAGTTGTAGTCAGTAGTCATCCATAACTTTCAAATCAAATCAAATCAAATCAATTTTATCTATATAGCCCAGAATCGCAATCACATTGCCTCAATGAGCTTTACAATCTGTACAGTGAACGACATCCTCTGTCCTTAGACCCTCAACTCGAGTGAGGAAAAACTTGTCTTGTTGATGGAAAAAAAAAAAAGACCTTTTTAACAGGGTAAAAAAAACGATGGAAGAAACCTCAGGAAGAGCCACAGAGGATGGATCCCTCTTCCAGGATGGACAGACATGCAATAGACGTCACATGTTCAGAAAAGAGCAACAAATCACAGTTTACAAGTTACATTACATTACAACAGAGAGTCTGATACAACTTATGTGTAAAGTGAGTGGATCCAGGAGACGACTGCGCAGGACGAGGCATCACCAAGTAGTCCCTGAGCCACACGATCTCCTGTCCACCATGGTGACCTGGAAGAGGGCAGGACACACAAGATAATTAGTAATAGATTTACAGAAATAGAGATTTCTACTTGAACGAGACTTGTGTTACTGGTTACAAAAAAGGATCTTATTGTTTACAACATAAAGGTCTGTCTTCCTAAGAATTGTTTCCATAAAGTCACTTGTCAATCAATATGATAAAAACAAGCACTTTTAGCAGACTTTGAAAGTCAAATTGCCCCAAAATATTTTCTGTAGCATGATGTAAGTTTACAGGCATTACCCTCTTTTCATTTACATGGTTTCCTGATAGCAAAAAATAACTATTGTGAAGGTTTCTACCACATTTTGTTGTAATTTTTGGTCATCCTAGCTTCTGCTTCCTCATACATACAGACACACGCATGCACAGAGTGAACATTAGCAGGGTAGAGAGGACATTAAGGAGATGGTAAGATGAAGTGAAAGTAACATTTTACACAAGTAAAAGTAGAAAAGCCATAATTCCACCTGTTTTGTCCGTTGTTGTTTCAAGTGAATCACAGCAGCAGATATTATTGAGTGTACGCTGTTGTACACTTTTCTGTTGATGCCAGCAAGATAAAATGTCTTTGATGTCTGTCTCTTATTGATCTCATGATATTTTATATAATTTCCTTCATTATAGGGTTATATAATATATTATTGACTTTTTGTTTTTCTCACCTCGGGTAACCCTCACTTTTTTTAACCATACATTTGTTTTCAGTCTTTGTTCTTCATTCCAAAAATTTCAAGAATTAAAAAATAACTTTTGCATTTCTCTGATTTCACACTGCTTTTGTCTGGATGTTTCTCCTCCAGTGTATTTGGTGGATACTTTGCTGGTAGACTGTATCGCACACTGAAGGGCCATCGATGGAAGAAAGGAGCTTTTTGTGTAAGACAATCTGTTAAAACTTCAGTGTTGAAAGAATCTCCTCTCATTACTCCTTTGATGAGCTCGGCTTTGATCTAAACGTAAAGACCCGGGTGAACATGCTAAATTCAGCTGCACAAAGTGATGACGTGTTATCAACATCCGGTGGTGGCGCATCAATAAGGAAGGAGTTTGGAATGCGATCTATTCAAGGATGTTTTATTACCGGATGCAGTGTTGGAGGTGGAGCCCCGCTAAATAATATGAAAGCTGCTCTGTCGTGTTTTGAAGCCAAAAAAGCTCAACTTCCCGGGTATGAAAATACCTGGATCGGCAACAGAGCCAGCTAACTTCCGGTTCAGTGTTGGCTAACTTGGAAATAAAATAATTGAATCGTGGGCTCTTCTAGACTTTCCAAAGGGTTATTTGATGAATGGCTCAAATTATAACAGTGAAAGTGGATCTATTGTAATCTCCTCTTACAACTGCTAAAGGTGCATTCGTGATGTACAACCTAACACTTGAGATAAAAATCACAGACTGGTTACCTTGCCTGCTGAAGTGGGAATGGGATCAGTAGGTGATTTTTAGCTGGTGTACCCGTGTCAAAAGAATTTTGAAAAAAAAAAAAAGGCGGTATTACATTGAAGTGATAGAAAGGCTTATGTTTTGTTTGTTTTGTCTCCACTGTAGACAGCAACTTTGTATCCTGCAGTGGTTTTTGCAATCTGCTTCGTCCTCAATTGTTTCATCTGGGGCGAACACTCCTCTGGGGCAGTGAGTATCACAACTCAGATGCACATAATCTAAAATGTATGCATTCAGCATACATTCATAATGTATACAGAAACGACATGCCAGAAGGCCAATTACTTTACTGTAACAGTGATGTTATGGGTTTGTAAAAAGAAAATTGGCTACTTTTGAAACCAAATAAAAAAATGATTAGACCTGCAAATTTCTAGGTGCATTGGTGGCAAGGACATTGTTTATTCACATTGACCAAAACAGTTGCACCCTGGAGCTCTGCCTGCTGAATTGTTCTCTAATTTTGTGCAGTCAGAAAGTCATGTTTTAATTTTAGGTTATCTGTGCAATCATATCGATTGTTAGGCTTTTTTTTTTTTTATCTCTTGACAATTGTTTCTGTGTCCGTGCCTACTTTATTCATCCCCTCAGGTTCCCTTCACCACAATGATGGCCCTGCTATGTATGTGGTTCGGTATCTCCATGCCCTTGGTGTACCTGGGCTATTACTTTGGATTCCGCAAACAGCCATATGATAACCCAGTGCGCACTAATCAGATCCCTCGTCAGGTTCCAGAGCAGCGCTGGTACATGAACAAGTTTGTAGGGTGAGTGTTAATCAGATCCAACAATCTGCTCTCTTATCTTATGCCAGCTACTGGGATTGTTTATGGCTGCAGTGTAGCATTTGAACTTTCAAGTTAATGCAGACTGCCTTTATTACTTATAGAATGTTTTCTTTCCACTAGAATCCTAATGGCTGGGATCCTGCCATTTGGTGCCATGTTCATCGAACTCTTCTTCATTTTCAGTGTAAGCCCAACTGCTCTGCTCTGAATGCATTGTGATCGATCCAAAACCAGATCAACTCTTCTTCACCAGTTTGTAACTCAGTACAGATAGAATACCTTAAAATTGTTCATCAGTTACATTTAAAGAGAAGCCATTGCTTGGTCCTCATAGGCACAGTAATGTCAACCACAATCACTGTGTGTTTCACCACCTGTAGGCCATCTGGGAGAATCAGTTCTATTACCTCTTCGGCTTCCTGTTTCTGGTCTTCATTATCTTGGTGGTCTCCTGCTCCCAGATCAGTATTGTCATGGTTTATTTCCAGCTCTGTGCAGAGGTGAGTTCATTTAATAGTGTAGACTACAATTTACCATTTTCTTTGTTTGCATGGCAGACCTAATTTCCCCCCGGAGATGGATGGATGGATGGATGGATGGATGGAGGTAGCATTTTCATTTAGGGGCGTACTCACTTTTGTTGCCAGTGATTCAGACATTAATGGCTGTGTCTTGAGTTATTTTGAGGGGACAGTAAATTTACACTATTATACAAGCTGTACATTCACTACTTTACATTGTAGCAAAGTGTCATTTCTTCAGTGTTGTCCCATTAAAAGATATAATAAAAAATTCACAAAAAATGTCACAAAAAAAACTTCAATGAACTTTCCCTCAGAAAACAGCCTACCTCCCTGCAAGTGACGCAGTCAGACAGAATCCTGTTTACTGATGGTGATTATGTAATTAATAGCGAAAAATGTAACTTTCCAGGATGTTTGGTGGGTCACGATCTCAATCACAACACATAACAGCATCCATATGGATATAAACAGTCAGCGGGTACATGTTTAGATTAACAGGTAGACACCAGGGGAAACACATTGAAAAAAACACACAGATGTCAACATCATGATGCGTAGCGCCTTGCCTCTTTAGGATCCGCAGCACCGGCTTGCTGTATGAATTACACACTGATGTGACTTCACACCGGAGCTGCTTTGTTCTGTGTGAAAAAACAGCGCCGGAGAAATGGCCATCTGCCGCTGCAGCGATAATGCAGAGTCTCTGTGTGAAAAGGGCTACTGTAAGCCTCTGCTGCCAAGACAGGGGGTCTACTGCAGCTTTGTCAGTCACTGGAGGCACATTTATGGCCCTTTGAGAAAGTCACTATTTGGGAACTTCTGCCATAGTAGTTCAGATCCATTCAAATCAATAGCATTTGTTAGTAGCCCAAATTGACACTGTAAGGTATGTCATGTCATGCTAACACACCTAGTCACTCGGCTGAAGGCATGGAAATAAATGGAATGAAAACAGAGGAAAAGGCTGAAGTTTCACAGGGTTCAAAAGCCTAACTACCAAGATGTGTGTAAGCTGATTGAGAGTATAATTTTTACCTACACCCAGTTACAATTCATTTGCAATTGCTGCATGAATGAAATGCTGTTGTGTTACATAAAAGGTTCTGTTCTAAATATTAAACGGTGTCTATTCCAGTATGCTGATGTTAGAAAAAAAATGTTGTTGCCAACATCATACAGCAGTACACAGCAATGTTGCCTGTACCTGAACTTTGTATGCACCGTCTGTACAGCCAACTCATGTGCTGTGTTTTCTCTGTTTCTCCTCAACATCAGGACTACCGATGGTGGTGGAGAACTTTCCTGGTTTCAGGAGGCTCCGCGTTCTACGTCCTCATTTATGCCGTCTTCTACTTTGTCAACAAGGTAAAAGCCCAGATGCTGTTTCACACATTTAACATATGGAGCAGACTCTTCTTTTCACTGTAGTTCTAAAATGGACATACTATTGTAACAATCATGGGAATGATTATTCACATGACATTTTTGTCATTTCGAGTTAGGCCTAAATGTTTGACATGCATTATAACTGGGGGGGTGCTCAGTTTTGAAAGATAATGTTTAGAATGGTAGAGTGGGTTGTCCACTAATGCCTGGGTTGGCTATTAGATCCCCAGCCCCTCCTGTCTACTCTCAACCCTACAGTAAATTGCTTCTAATGGGTAGTAACTCCCAGTTGGGTGGCTGTGGCTCAGGAGATATGGCGGGTCATCCACTGATCAGAAGGTCAGTGGTACAACAGCTCAGGAAGCTTTTTTTAAAATACAAAAAATGTAAATGATCAGCTGTCTGATCACAGTTTGCCATAAGAAGCTAAGAAGTTAACCACTGGTTATCGGTATTGGCTGAAATAAAAATCCATATCATGCATCCCTGGATTCGTTCTCCCAACAAAAATGAAATTCAGTGATTATTATTTTGGAGCTTCACAGTAAAACAGTACTGCAGTTTTTCTCCATAGCATAGCTGGGGGCTTTCCAAATATTTTAGAATGTTTTAGAGCATTTGATAAAAACGATAAAATGGCTCCATACAGCTTGTTTAGAGCAGTCCAAATTACTGGAAGCCCTGAGATCTCAAGTTCATTTTAAAAGATGCTATTTACACTCATACCGAACGATTGATCTTGTGCACCCACTTCAGGTGAGATACAAGCCAACGCCTTAGCTTAGAAGCTACAGTGAAGGTTTTGGTTTTAAATAGAGTGTATATGACATCTTTCAAATTAATTTAGGATCTCAGAGCCTCAGAAGACTTGGATTAAGGCGAACAAGCTGTATGGAGCCATTTTATGTTTTGTGAAACTCCAGATATCGAGGGCTTGGAGCCAGAGTGGCGTAAGTGGCATTTTGGGCGAATATGAGTTCTATATATCCAAATAAAGATCTCGATGAGCTCTATCCAATGGTGCCAAAAAGACCTATCTGAGATCAAACTGTATTGAATAAAGCAACAAAACAATGAAGACCTAACACAAAAGTGTGAGTAATGTTTGGAGACGCTCTTTTGGCTCTGAAAAATACATGTAGGACTCCATATGTTTGTTCAGAGCCAGAAGGGCGTAAGTGTAGTTGGTGCCCTTAAACAGTATTCAAAATGGCTGACACAACTGCAGACATGGAGCTGTCTGAGGCAGAAAAGATTTTGATGAATATTATTAAACAAACTGATATATTGACAACACACACAAGTTAAGTACCTACAACCTCACTGTATATGAAATGGACAGTAAACACAAGTGCTGATCTCTGATGATCCTCGGCCGCCCATGTTGAGTGTTACATGTGGCATAAGCAGGAAGGTGGCCGAGGATCATCAGGATCAGCACTTGTGTTTGTTCGTACCTTTCACAACTTAATTCTGAAGTCAAACATGCAGTTCTTTATTCAGATACATGTGGTGGACAGAATACAAATGCTGCCTTTAGCACGATGTGCCTGCATGCAGTCAGCACATGGAGTCTGGTCGTAGCCAGATGGAGTGTGACAGCGGAAACTGCGAGGAGAAAGGTTCCAATCTACTCCCCTGATGGCTACTACACCCTTTTGAGAGTGGCAAGAAAGAACAACCCATCCGCCGTACATGAACTTGGTCACAAGGACTTCCTGGACTTCAAGTCTTTCTCCAATCACATAGTCAAAAACAAAGCCCAAGATGAGGAGGGACAAGTAGTGCATTGGCAGAAGATTAAATGGTTTCACTACACAAAAGAAGAACCCAAACCAATCTTCTTCAAGTATGATTTCACCGATCCAACCTTCCGTGAACTGAAGGTGGCAAAGCAGGCAACCAGGGGCACCAGAAGCACCCATTCCATTTCCAAACCAAGCTCAATATATGAAAGTCCTCCTGGGATCATTGCAATAAAGAAAAAAGATCTGGGCGACTGTGGCTTAGGGGTTAGGTGGTAGAGCGGGTCGGCCTATGTTCAGAGGGTCAGCAGTTCTATCCCCGCCCCTGCCAACTGTGCCATGGTTGTTGTGTCCTTGGGCAAGACACTTAACCCACCTTGCCTCGTGCTGTATGTTTGAGGTGGTGGTCGTAGTGCTGAATGGCAGCCACGCTTCCGTCAGTCTGCCCCAGGGCAGCTGTGGCTACTGTCATAGTTTACCACCACCAGTGTGAATGAATGGAACCTGGAACCCTGTGAGGTGCTTTGAGTGTCTAGAAAAGTGCCATATGAATCCAATCCATCTACTCACCATGTGCAGAGTTCTACAATGCTCTGACAGTGGACTAAACAGGAGTTTAGTGGAGTAGAACGTAAGTAGTTGTTTAGCAAGTTCAGTTACTTTTATTACAATTTGTACTGTTAATTAATGACTTATTTAAGGGTTATTCAAGTGTTAATTATTCAATCAATTCCCCTTTTGACCAATTATTTTCTGCATTGCTCAGCAGATATGCCCAATATGTCCATAGAGGACTTGGAAATGTTTGGTGCCAAAAAAACGTATCTGACGTTCTTGCCACATTTTATTTATTTTAAAATGTTTTAGAACATGTTCATTGTGTTAATATGCCATAAGTTTATTACTTAAATACTCATTCATGTAAGTATGTCTGTGGTTGCAATGTTGTGGTTCAAGGGTTAATAATACAGTTGATTAAAGTGTGGTCAAAATTTAGTTTTGTCTCTCCTGTACAGTTTGTCAAAAGCCACTTACGCCCTCTGGCTCCAAGCCCTCGATATGTTTTTTGTGGACTTCAAAACTTCACTTGACTTCCATCAGCATGAGGGGGAGGAGATGATGAACTGTTTCTTTAAAATGAAATAAACAAATGTTAAAAAATGTTGAGAACATGATTAGCTTTGTGAAAATGATTCCTTTTCTCTTCATTTCTCTCCAGCTGGACATTGTGGAGTTCATCCCTTCCCTCTTGTACTTCGGCTATACAGCCCTGATGGTCCTGTCATTCTGGCTGCTAACTGGCACGATTGGCTTTTATGCAGCCTACATGTTCATCAGGAAAATCTACGCTGCAGTCAAGATCGACTGAGTCATCACTGACGCTGCTGTTCCTGTAGTTTTTTGTTTGTTTTTTGGTCACATTCTGTTTTTTTTAATGTATATATTTTTTACTCTTCATGTCCAACAAGCACTGACTTGTGTGCCGAGGAAACTGAGAGGGGTGCTTTTTACGGCGCAAAAGCCCCACCCACTGGCCTCATAAGGAAGAACAGCAAGGTGGCAGAGCTAAACCAGCTGTTACTCTCTTTCCCTCTCCCTCCTCGCTTCTACCCCCATCCTCCTTTCAGGACAGATACCCAGAGGGGATTCTCCTCTGATGAGACAGTTAATGTCCTCAGCTGTTCCATCTTGCACACAACACGGTGGGCCAAATCTTGTCAAATGATGGTTTCTGCACATTTTCATTTTGTCTTCTCATTTGTGTTAGGAGTCTAACTTATCCAGGTT
The DNA here is from genome assembly GCA_963678695.2 of Diplodus puntazzo. NCBI lineage: Eukaryota > Metazoa > Chordata > Actinopteri > Spariformes > Sparidae > Diplodus > Diplodus puntazzo. The sequence goes on along the minus strand of OZ023165.1, from coordinate 4,683,044 downwards.
TTTATTTTTTTTTTTCACAAGATTTATCTCTGATTTAATTACTTTCAGTCATCTTCTGGGAAGCTGTTTTCATCAGATTTACAAATTCTATCTTTATGCTTTACATATTCTGTTTTAAAATGTCACTTTGGTTTCATTTTGGAGACTTTGTAGATCAGGGAAGGATTGGGGAGTCTTAATTGTGGTTATGGTGATCTCTTTGTTGTGTTGAACTGATATGAATGGAAAATATGCTGGGAAGTTCTACATTGTAACACAAGAAAGGATAAATTAAACATTCTATTATTTTTTACTCCAGTGTCCATGTCCTGGTGTTAACCACAACTTTAATCAACATGTGAGCTTCTCCTTCCAAAATGTGTCTCTTATTAATGTCCAAATGTTTGTCTTATTTGCTCTAAATGATACAGAACAGGTCTGACTAGACATTGAACGTGATGCCCCAATGCATTGAAGCTACTGGGGATGGATAAAAGGAAAAGCTACACTAAAGACAGAAGTAACAAAGAGGTGTAACCTTTTTATTATTGTAAATCTACAATACAAACAGATGTGGTTGGAGCTTTTCCATGCCGTCAGTGTAGCCTTGGCAGTGGTGAATGCCTGCTGAACTATGCAGTAATGGAAGGAGAGGGCAAAGATGCTGTGTGTGAAGGTTATTTCAAAGGACCATTTTTGGTGAGAAATGATGCCTCATTTCTTTAAGTTTGATTCTGATGTATGATACATTTTATGCATAATATGAAAAAAAAAAGATTTTTTTTTAAAGCCAGCAAGATCTCCTCTGTGTTTCTTCCAGTCATGGTGGACATCATCTTGACAGTGTTCGGGTGTCATGGGAGGCAGAGCATTTAACCATAATCCACAGTGTTATCATATCTGTACAGTCACAGTGTTTTACGGATGACCCATATATATGACAGTTAGGTTGTTTTTTTTTTCACTTTTATTCAAATGATATGCAGTATTTTGGGAAACAAAAATATGGTGTTTCCTGAGATTTTTCAGCTCAAAACTAAAAAATGCAATTTGAACATGGATGGTTCCTCATTCAAAATTTTAGTTTTAAAGCAACTCAGGCTTAAAGTTTTCCACAGGAAACTAAGTTGTTCAACTATAGCTAAACTTAATATATTTAATTCAAATTACATCACGATCATGACATTAGAGCAATAGTTTGACATTTATTGAAATACACTTGTTCGCTTTTTAGCAAAGGGTTAGATGATAAGATTGATACCACTCCCATTACCTGCTGTTTAATCTGAAGCTACATCCAGCAAATTAAAATAATCTGGCCAGGCTGCCAGCTGGTTTTTACCATTTGCCACCGTCATGCTTGGCTGATCTAACCAGCTGCTGGACGTACCTTCATACTTAGCATTCATATGACTCGAGGAGAATGAACATAAACACCTTTACCAAAATGACAAACCATTGCCTTGAAAAAAATAAATCGGCTGATCAATATCACTCTAAATTCATTAAGTAGCTCAAGCACAGCACAGTTATAATTCTCTGCTTCCCTGTGACAGATCGGCCAGCAGAACACTGGTACAATAACATTAGAGTTTAGTAGTGGGTGTTGGAATATTCTTATGACTGAATTCCAACAAGCAACACAGCTGCAGACAGCACTGTACTTTGAGCCCTTTGGGTGAATATTTATTGGAGTTGCATTTAACTCATTTTATTGAGTAGCTGAGGTGCTTCACCTGGTCGGTTTTAGTGATTGTTGTTTTTGCACAGGAGTAAAGGTGATTTATCAGTGTGGGGCTGTACAGAGGAGAGACAGGCGAATAGATCAACCCTGATTCTCCAGGGGCAAAACATTTGAATGAATGAATCAGTCATCCTCATGTGCCCTCTCTTTCCTTCTTTATAACCAGTTAAGCCAACACTTGTTAAGCTATAAATTAGCTGCTTGAAGAGAATGAGACGAGCAAAATTACAGGTTAGCATCCCCATGCTACAGGACATGACTGCTCAGTAAAGCCCAGTAGGTTGCCTCAATTCAAATGAGTCTAGTCATGGATTGACCATTACTCTTTCAGTTATTTCCATTCCATCAAACTTTGAAACACCACCTACACTTAAATGCACCACCCTCTGCCCTCTGTATCATGTCAAAGAGTTACTGAGCTCTGACACTTGGCTGCTGTCTTTTGTAAAGACGGACAGTAACGCCTCCTGCTGCTGAAGTGCACATGGCAGGGGAGATTTTTTACAGTCAGAGGCCTGAGTTCTGAGTGTGTGTGTCTAGGATCCAGGGGTTTACAATGTAAATAATAGAAAGTGGCTTTGTATTTGTTGCGTTTTGCTGTTTGTGGCGCTCTCTGTAATGATCTTGTCATCGTTTTAGCCAAAAGCATGATGCTCAGATGACTGTCAAAGGAACGTGTATCTGTTACTTTTCTGTGTTTCTTTTACAGAATGTCCAATTACAAAATGTACAATGACAAAACAATAAAGTGATGACATGTTGAATATGTAAATCAGTTTCCAGTGTGTTTTGAAAAGTATTCTTTAGAGGGGGGACTCCACCAATTTTTACACATACAGGTCAGTTTCAGGTTGAAGTACCTCTTGTCACACTGTAACTATGTTATCTGGTGACAAAACTGTGCAGGTATTCATGTTCACAGAAACTAAACTAAACTAAAACTAAAACTAAACACTGTGATTAATTTCAGATGGGCTGCTGGTGGGTAAAACAATCCATGTTATAATGAGGAAAACATTACATGACCTGCACCATAAGAAACAATACAAGTGCATCTCTGCGTTAACAGAGCTGTGCGCAGTTACACACGCAGCACATCAGTTTAACTTTATTGATTATTGTAGTTTCTCAACAATTTTTTGTTCCGTGTTATTATTTAAGGAATTATGGATAATAGCTTTGTTAGCATAAATTCACAATCCTCTACAGCTGTTAAAGCTGACTGACAGCTGCTCCAGCTGTGATCCTCTGCAGCGTAACGTGAAGCAACGTCCGTATCTGATGACGGCTGCAGCTGATGGAAAAGACATGGTAGCAGATCTGGTGGATGCACGGAAAGGAGGCACGTGAGGGAATTGTGGAAACAATTTAGGGGACATGAAAAGTACCCCTATGTGTTTAAAGCTAGCTTAAGTCCATGGTTTATAGCAAAAAGCCTAAGTGAACTGTGAATAAATGGGTTCTTGATCACCACAAATTTGACCTGTTAAAGAGTTATTGGTGTTTCTGGTTCACTAACTCTCCAAATGTTTCTAGAAGATTGGAGTTACTCCTGTGGGAAAAGATAAATCTTGCACCGTAAGGGACTGGTTGGTGCATCTTCAACCCTTCCTCTTCTCCCCCACAGTCAGTTATGCCAAATCTCTCTCACAGAGTAACTTTTTCCCGTACACCACTAACCTCTCCCCTTCTTTGGCTTGATCTCTCACAATTTTCACTTAGTTTTTTTTTCCACTTTCGCCCCATACTAGAAGGACCAAAGTGACCTTGTGAGAGACGGGGGAAGGAGTGCCAAAGGAAAGATAGCAAGTGAATGACATGATAAAAAGACCTTGTTATCAAGGAAATTGTGCCTGACAAGATCCTTATTCACTGGGGAGTTGTGTTAGAAATTTACAGCATTTTGTAAATGTTTTGTCTCCTGTCATGCACAGGCTCCAGCATAACCCCAACTCCTTGCTCAGTGTGCTCTGACATCATGGTGAAACAGCTTGCATAGTACCAAACACTGTTAAACAGGCCAGCCCCCAGGGTTGCCAGATTGGTCTAATGTTTTCGAGGCTCAATAATTGTTCAAAATCTGCCCAAATATATATAAAAAAAGACCTAATATTTTCAATAGTAAACAAATTCATCTGACATCACTACAAATATCTGCAACATCCTTTTATCTACTCAAATCTCTAATTCAAAATATCGATATTACATTTTGACTAGACAGAATGAAAGTTGAAGATATCCCTAATTGGCGATATCTCTGTTGAAAATTTGATTAAAGATATCTATAACTTGATAATATATGACTGATATCTACAATTAAACATTGATATTCCTATTTCTAGTTTGAGATATCTACAACATCCTTTTGACTAGTCATACATGTAATTCTAGTTCAAGATATCTACAATGTCATTCTGGCTAGTCAAAATCTTATTTAAGATATCTATAAAGTACAGCGTAGATATCTTGAATTGAGGGAAATTTAAGATATCTTAAACAGGAATAATGGATAGGTAAAAATCAATTGAAGGTATCTGAAACTGAAATTACCACTAGACATAATTCAGTTGCAGATATCCGTAAATCACGTTGCAGATATCTGAAACTGAAATGTAGATATCTGTAATGAGAAACCCCTGTTACGACCCTAGAGGTCATGAATGTTTGTCTGTTTTTAATATCCCTCTTTTCACCTGAGTGAGAGTATGTGTGCGTGTGATTGGTTGCAGGTGTGTTTGAGTGTTTGTAGGTTGTCCCTGGGAGCTCATTGGTTCCTGCCTGGAAGACTAGACTAGGGCTCTTCAGTTCCTGGGGGCTCTCCTCCATTGTTCCAGACTGCCAGCATGTGTTGTTGTGTACCAGCTTTGTTATGAATGAAACTATGTTAAAACACTCGTTGCTGGTGGTGTTAGGGGAACAGGAAGAGGGGAGTCTCATTCTCATGTTGCGCCAGGGTTTCCCCTAGGCCCTGGTCGTAACAACCCCATACACATGAATGGCAAAAGTGACATCATTTGTCCTAGAAGGACTGATGTTGTATCAGTTGTGGATAGGAAGTGGATTAGTATAGTGGATTGTGGATATCTGATGTTTTCTTTTTGATTCAAATGTAATTAAGGATATCTGCAGTACATGTCTTTTCTAAAGATTACAGTTTACCAAGGCTTGTCATATGAACACATGCCACAATGAGTAACTATGTGAGAGAGATGGTTGATGTGTGAGAGAGAGCAAGTTTTTCTTCATTTCATCATTATTTTTGTCCATATAGATTTACACACACACACTAGTTACAAAACCTAAACCGACATTGTACGAAACATAAAAAACAGGTTAAACTATTTAACTAAAATAATCAAAAATATTATTTATAAAGTAACAGATAATAAAAGACCAAAAAATCAGTTTGTTGTGCATTTAACTTCATACAAAATTTAGAACATTTTAACGGACACATATTCTTCAATACATATTAACAATATTTAAATGGTAAGGAGGTTACTTCATAAAGAAATGAAAAGCTTAATGTGTGTACAACTTTGAGAGGCTATGACTCAGGAGGTGGACTCAAATTCATAGCAAACTCAAACTGCTTGCAAATAGGTAGCTGTAGACCTGGTTGATATTTTGAGAGCTGTATTGTTGTGATGTGATGTGTTTCCGAATTGTTTAGTGTCTAGAGGACATTTGGTCAAATTACAAAGTATGTGTTGTGATGTCTTGGTCCTTTTCAAATCCTCCTCTCAGGAGCTTTTTGGGTTTTCAATAAGAAAATTCTACAAAACCAATGCAGTTTCTATTCTTAAGTTATGGCACAGTTGGCAGCCCGTAAGTGTATGTGTGAGAGTCAGCTGAGTTGATGTAAGTATAGGTTAGCTCCATATCACTATAATTAGGGCAGTCTTGCCACTCAGTTATGCATGCAGCCCTCTGAGGCATAATCCAGGTCCTGGTCCAGTATAAGGGTTAGACACTGAGTGAGGCATAAACCACCAGCCAGATAGTCCTCAGATGTTCTGGGATGAGTGTACAAACTATTGTTTGTACAGTGATTGACTTTATAGTCAAGGGGTCAGCAGGTATCTGGAGGCCAGAAGTGCTGTGGTCGTTGACATAGTATTGGTGGGAGGAGGCCATGGAGAAGGACTTTCAGAACAGGGTGGTTGTTCCCATTTTTTTTAAAGGGTAACTGGAGGGTGTGCTCCAATTATCTGGGTCTCACATCGCTAAGCTTCCTGGGAAAGCTTCTTGTGGGCACCTAAATAGGAGGTTCTGTTCAATTATCAAACCTCAAATCAACGAGGTGCGATGCTGATTCTGTTTTGGCTGTGGAACAGTGGACCAGCACTTTAGCCTTGCAGGATTGAGGGGAAGAACACAAGATTTTATCCATCCCGTCTAAATGTATTTTGTGGAATTGGAAAAGGCACAGGACCAACACAGGATGTCAATTTGCTGCCTAATTTGAACTGATCATATATTGTACATAAAATATGTACAGTATCTAAAGAGTAACTAGTAACTATAGCTGTGTGAAATAATGAGTGCAGTGGAGTAAAAAGTACAATATTTCTCTCTGAAGTACAGTGGAGTGGAAAAAGTTTCAGAAAATTCATTTGAAATGCTCAAGTAATATATAAGTACCTTTAAATTCTGCCAAAGTAACAAAGCCTACTTGGGTAAGTGTACTCAGTTACATTCCACCACTGATGAAGTTATTATAACTAAAGTTCAGGAACTAAACCACGCCCTTGCTAATTTGCCACCTGAGCAACCTGATTGAATGAATCCACCTGGGTCTCATTAACGCAAAAACATGTGCTTTTCCAATTCAATTACCTGTGCAAACCTATATAGGTGAGCATAACCATTTCTCTCCAGTGCGTCTTAAATACTCTTCAGCACTGCCTCTCACAAATTATGTTACCAACTGTCTGAAATGAACGTTCAACCGACTCAAAACAACACTGCCCCTTAGCAAAAAGTAGTATACTTGAAGTTCATTTTATTAAGTATGCTTGAGTATAAGTATAAGTATAGCAAGTATACTATGGACCATATACTTGTAGCATACTAGAAAGTATACTAATTTAACACTTCTTCGGACTAAATTGGAACATTTTAAGTTTATAAAAGTATACTTTAAGTATACTTTATAAGGTTATTTTAAGTTTACAGAAGTACACTTTCAAGTATACAACAAGTATACTCATCTATATTCTACTAGTGTACTAAGTATATACTTCTAGTACACATTTTAGTTTATTAACATGTAAGTTTACAACAGGGGTAATACCTCAATGTAAAGGTGTGTAGTGAAAAATGTTTTTTTTCTGCTAAATAAAATGTAAATACAAGTCAATGACTTCATCTTATTCTGTACTTACATCAAGATATTGTAAGTATTAGCACTTCTAATATGGTAAGTTCTAGCAAGAGATTCACCAGTTATTACCATACATTCCCACAGCTTAACAGGCGGGAAGTCTCTCCCGGAAAACACCCCTTCAGTCACGGTGCCAATTGTTAATTCGACACAATTTAACCACATAACAAGGATGTGAATTAACCTGCAACCGTTTTATACATCATCTTATTCACAAACACATTCACGAACCATAATTACACCAACAACAACAGAATACCCAAGAGTCTTTGCGCCACAGTCCACAGTATACTAAAGTACAAGTATAAGCTTTAGTATTAAAGTATAAGTCTAAGTATTAATGTACTTAGTCTTAGACTATTCTTTATACTTTTCAGTATAAGCCAAGTATACTTCACTATACTTTTCTTAAGCATACAAAATGTAGTATATAAAAAGTACACTTCAAGTATACTGCCTCAATTTTAGTATAAGATTAGTATACTTGTAGTACACTTGAATAAACTACTTTTTGCTAAGGGGCACTATCTTCTGCTGAGCTGCAGAAGAACGCTCTGAAGCTTACAGCTTACATTTTATTCTGGTATGTTACTACTGTACTAACAAGGCATAAATGAGATGTCAGAGGAGAGTAAAATATGGATAGGTTATTTATATACTTTCCAGTATTGCATCTTACCACCTAGCTAGATAACGATATAACATTAAGTAAACATTCAACACTTGTCTCAGACTCAAACCAACACATAGTTGTCTGCTCATTTCAGCTTACCTTTCACTCTGCTGACTGTACTGACAAACTATAGCTGGCTAATTAGCTACCTCGCTAACATTAGCAAGCGGAAATGTCATATACATAGCCATAGACAGCTATGAGGTTGCCAAGTTCTGGGCCTCTGTAATTATTTCCTTAAAAAAAAAGAGGCCTACATTTTATATGTATGTATATATAAAATTTTAAACTCAACTCAACTCAACTCAACTTTATTTATAAAGCGCTTTAAGCAGCCAAAGCTGGGACAAAGTGCTGTACAAGAACATAAAACATAAAAACATAGGAGTCAGAAATTAAACAATAAAACAATAAAAATGTTAAAACAATAAAAACAATAAAAACAGAAAAAAAAAAAACACTAAAACAAGAGCAGAGTCTCATGCTGGGTTAAAAACCGAAGAGTAAAAATGGGTTTTAAGGTGCGTTTTAAAAATGGACAGTGAGGGTGCTTGTCTGATGTGGAGCGGGAGAGCTTTCCAAAGTTTGGGACCGGCAATAGAAAAAGCTCTTTCCCCTCTGAGCTTCCGCTTAGACCTCGGTACCTCCAGGAGCAGCTGGTCAGCTGACCTGAGGCACCGGGCAGGAGGGTAAGGATGGAGGAGCTCAGAGAGGTAAGGCGGGGCGAGAGCATTTAAAGATTTAAAAACAAATAAAAGAATCTTAAAATGAACTCTAAAATGCACAGGTAGCCAGTGGAGGGAGGCCAGAATGGGAGTAATGTGCTCCCTCTTACATGCTCCAGTTAGGAGGCGAGCAGCAGTGTTCTGGACTAACTGGAGACGTGTGAGGGAGGACTGGCTGACTCCAAAATAAAGTGCATTGCAGTAATCCAGCCGAGATGTGATGAAGGCGTGTATTGAAAACTGTGCGCCATATAACTGTATAATCAAGAGGTGAAACATCTGGTCAGTTCTTTGTGTCAGTGTCACACCTCTACTTTCATTCTGTTATTCTACAACAGTCATGCCTCTGACTGTTCAAAGCAGCATAATAACAGAAGCTGCAGCAGGAGGAAAGTGTTAAACTACTGTTACTCCTGCTTTCTGCTGTAATGTACATGATTATGACGTCTGTGTGTTTTTTTCAAGATGTTTCCCCAGGTGTCCTCCTGTCATCTAAACATGTACCCACTGATGGTTTATAATCATACGGATGGTGTTATAATGTGTTGTTATTGAGATCCTGACTCACCAAACATCCTGGAAAGTGACTAAATTATGTTTTTCGCTTTAAATTACATAACTACATAATCGCCATCAGCAAACAGGACTGACTCTGTCAGTGGCAGAGAGGGAGGCTGTTTTCTATGGGGAGAGTTCACTGAACTGAGGGCTGATAGTCGCTGTGATGTTTTGCAAGACAGTAACTATATCAACACAATAGTGAAGGAGACACTTGAGTTAAAGTTTTTTGCCGTGGACAGACACTGTTTTTAGGGCAGAAATGTGTCGGTAGGACAGACAGGATGACTGACACTTCTCCACGTATAACTGCGCAAAGACACTACCAGTTACCTCAGTGCTGTCATTTGGTTCTGTGACATTGCTTTATGTGTCATTTCTCTTGTATTTGATGAGTGAAGGATCTGTTTAGCTGTCAGACTGAACACCATCAGACTGCCACACCCCTGAACCGTGTCTCTCCACACTTTATTTATATAGATACAAATATTAAACAGCATAGGGCAGGTGTGGTTATTAGAAATGAATAATTATTAATAATAATTGTTATAATTAAATCAATACAAATTATTAAATCATTAAAACGGGGCACCACCCTGCTATCAGGGACCAATAACCAGGCCAAAATAGTCTCAAAAGAAGGGTTCACTTTAAATGTAAATGTTTGTAAAAAATTAAAAATTAAAGGAACAGTGAAGGAAATGAATCTGAGCACTGACCATCACAACCAGGAATTATCACAAAACACAAAATAATCACAGAAAACTGCCATGTACCTAATGTAACAGGATTTATTAATATATGCCCATTAATCAAATCATTAATACTTTCAATACACAAAATCCATCGCTCAACTAAAGCAGCTGAACTGTGAAACTAAACAACAAACAAACTCAAGCACAAATAACAAACAAGAATGTAGTGTCTCTGTGTATGTGTGTGTGTGTGTGTCAGGGGAACAAAGAAAGAGAGCCAAAATGGCGGCTGTAGTCAAAGACACAAGATGGCAGAGAGCCAAAATGGCGGTGACGATCTCTTGGAATGTGACATCACAAAGTGTTCCTCGAAAGGACTACAAAAATGCCTGAATATGACTATGACCAAGTCACACCGGTCGGATGTGACTTGGAGAAGTCATGCGCGAACACAAATTCAGAAATTATGACTCTGGTTTTGCTGAATCATGCATTTGGAATTCAAAAATGGTGGACATGAATACGTCACCCAAAGGTACTCAGTGGAATGAATGCGCGGGATTTGAACAACGGCGATGGTTACAACACCGTTGACTTCATGTGCGCTTTTAGATATACACAAAACATATCGTTCCGAAAAGTAGCAGTGCTACCACGAGGCATATGTAAAAAATGAAAATGGGGGTTTTACCACAAGGCACACGTATCAAATATTATAGCTATAGCTATGTTAACATAAGTCTCCAAGAAGTAGCTCATAAGATTTATACGTGTGTCTGCATAACCCCTAATGTGTGTGTACAGGTACATGTGGGTTAGTTAAGAGAGGCTGAGAGAGAGAGACAATGACAAAGGGGCCAATGCCCTTAGTGAAGGCTAAAGATGGTATTTTCCGTTCAACAGAGTGGAGAGACTCAAATCAGATCCTAATAAGCTGAAAGGAAAGCAAGCAACGAAAAATGTTTTACAACGTATAAATAACAGCAATGAAAAAGGATTGTAGCTCACAAGCATACAATACATGCTAACTTCTAGTATCTGGCCAGACACTAAATAAGCCTCACTTTTAGTTGTGTCTTCTTTAATCCAGCTTGCTTCCTCAGCATGGATTAAATTCTGTTACAGCATCCTGCGCTGTCTGTTAAAACAGCATGGTCAACATGGGCATGAAGAAAACGGACAAAGCGTGCATTTTCTGAGGGAAAAATCCTCCTTCTGCAGGCGGTGAAAGTGGCTGGTTGCACAGCTTCTTATCCGGATCCGGAGTATGTTTGGTAACCCGGGGCAGTTTGACTCGTCCAGGGAGATGAAAGACTGCGGTCCTTGGCGGTTAAAATGAAACGTGCATGCAGTTGCTTTTTATTTTCTCCGTTCATCCGGTCATTGTGGAACAGACGATGCATTCACAACATAATAATGATGATAATAATAATAAGTGCTGTATCGTAGGCAGCTGGACTTGTTTAATTTTCCTTGAAGACATTTCAAGTCTCATCCAAGAGACTTCTTCAGTTCTAACCAACGGGAGGGGAGTTGCAGGCTTTTAAACCCTGTTTGAGGCGTTGAAATGTCTGAACTCTGAGTTGCAGAGTTGCTAGGGCTGCTTGTGGGTCATTGATTTAACCAGCCTTCATGTGGGCTGCTAGGGCTGACAACAATAATAACAATATTGATAATAATAAAACTATATACATTATTTTCTTTTCAGTTCCAGATTTGACCAAGAACAACACTTGCTCATGATAATTGCACTCATAGTTGTGTAGCAGTGTACTGTAAAGTACTGTAGAGACGATCCGCAAAGCTGTCCGTTTTCGGTTTTTATGTTTTGTAATGTTGACTGCTGCCTGGAGCTGGAGGTGAAATGTATTCTTCATGAAGGTAGCATTTCAGAGTGGAGAGGGGCAGAGTCTTCAGGGAGTAGGCTCCTAATATCACTGAGAGTAGTCCTGAATTGAACCACACCGACAGACACGCTTATAGCTAGTCTACCGTAAGCTGGCCTGTTGGGGCAGATAAACACAAATACACACAAATGTTTCTGGCATCAAATTCACTTCACTGTTGATGTATTAACCATTAAACACCAACCACTGTTGATTAAAATCTATCTGATGTGACTCAGGCACAAATGTTCACAGATGAGGTTATGTTTTAAAGTCTTAATTACCATAAATTCTGTCTTGTTTGCTGACTTTCCTATCCTGGAAGTAATGGTGGCGACCTAATTAGATGCAACGGCAGCTTGAATAATGTATGGATTTCTCTGATTTGAACATTGCTGGAAACATTTGGGATAATGTAAGTACACAACTCAACAATTTATATAGAAATTGTCTAGTCGTTATTAGACGTTTTAATTCATAATTCTTTGATATCATACTTTTAATACGCAGCCATGACAAATGAAAACCCTTAAACCGAATAGTGTAATAGTGTGTTTCTGAATGCTAGACACAAAGGTGCTTTCACAGGAAGTCTGATAGAGGCGTTAACATGGTGGTCACAGTGTATCACTGGGAAATAATCATGCTTTCGAGAAGGAGAAACTCTTAATTTCTACATTTCCTCCAGGGTGAATACTACGGAAGAGATGACAAAGTAAAGGCTTTGTTTTTGGCATACTGGTGTAAACAGGTATGCTTTTTAAATGGCGCAGACCACATTCTTGCAAGTAGATCAAGTCTCCACTTGTCTTGTCGCGAGGTTCTGGTGTTAACTTGCAAACGACCCCCTTTCAAGAGCATTGCTTCCAGTGCCCCCTGACGTTTTCTAAATGCCCCCTGGGGGCAGCATTGCCCTCATTGAGAAACAATGAGGGTAATATCTGGACTCTTAGACCTATTTGATTTCATTTCTAAATGACGCTATTCACTCACTCCTAAAGAGAAAAAGTGTGTGACAGAAATTTTGTAAGGGCAATTTGAACAATTTTGCAATCAAAAGTTATTAATAGCTTGAGTTTTTGTGGAATGCAGCGGCTGCGGCGTGGCAGAGAATATCAGTCTTTTGCCAGGAAACAGGAAGTACCTTCTAGATCAACTCTTTGTTTATAATTTACATGCCAATATTTCCTCACAGTGCCCCCTACTGGCATCAGAAAATCCTAGTTTTTAAGGTTTGATGTAATCATGGCTGGATGACCAAATCTGCCTCAAACATGCTGAGAAAACACTTAAGACCTTAATGATGCTGTATTATGAACATTGTGAGTTTTCATTGAAGGGCGAGGCTGTGGTGGCACAGGGAAGGCTGATGTGGCCCGGTGAAACAGGAAATTGCTATAGCTCCAGCCAGGGGCGCTGCCAGGGATTTTGGGCCCCATGAAAAAAAATCTAGTTGGGCCCTTGTATAGGTTGCCCATGTCTCAAAGGGCCCACTGTCAGTGCCGGGCCCTTGGAATTGTCCTAACCTTTCCCCCTCTGGCGGCACCCCTGGCTCCAGCGTTCATAGTCTAATCTGCCACAAATATCACATGTTTGATAAGTCCCTGTCTCAAATTGTGCTTACAGTTGTAGCACCGCCTACTGGCAACAGTTTGCTACTTTGAATTTAGCACTCATTTCTGGCCATTTGAACTGTACTTCAATTAATTTTATATCATTAGAGTGCATTTTGAATTATAATCATAGCACCCCCTAGTGGCAGTAGGAAATAACGTATTACAAACGGTGATGTACCTCTCCAAGCCAGATGATCGATCTGCCTCAAACATGCTGAGAAAACACTTGAGACCTTGTTGTTGCTGTATTGTGAACATTGTGTTTTTGCTATCACATTACATTAACAGCTGCCTCAACCCGACAAGCTCCTCCTACAGCTTTAATTTGATCGACTTCTAATTTTCACAGGCCAATTTTACTATCTTTTTGATTATAAGTTATAAAAGCTTGAGATTTTGTGTCCATGAAGGCCATTTAGATATGTATATGATTACAGATTGCAAGCCTGCAGCACTTGAGGGGTGCGAGGGCTGTTTGCAGTTTTAATTTTGATTGATTCTTTTGTAGTGGCTCTTTTTTTTAAGAAAAGAAAGAGTTACCCTTAAAAGTGAAAAAATAAATGCAACAGGGTACGAAACCGCTGGTTTGTCTTTTAATAATTTCAACATAACACATGACAACTCAAAGATACAATGTACTGTACAATAAGTCAATAGTTCTGTTGTTGTTTTCATCATCTCTTTGGATCAACCAATATACAAATCTGTCACTTTTACATTGCAGCAACTGATTGTATGTGAGATATGTAAGAAAAAAGCAAGACTTCTCATTTTACTTTTCTCTGAAGCACATCATTTATATAATTCTCCCTGTACTTGATAAAATCTGTGCTATATAAAATAGTAAGTGAAGTGAATGCAAATATTCTATTTTCTTTCACTTTTTTTCTTTCCAGAGGTGGCTGTAATAGCAGGTGATGAAAAAAATGGGCTAAGTCACTGAACGAGATACACAAAGAGGTTGGAATGCAAGACTTACATTAAGCTAGAAATATATAAAACTACATGTGGATGTTGCCTGCATCAGACAGTACCCAGTTTCCTTAAATTTAATTCAATAAAAGTAAAAACATAGAGAGGAGAGAAATAGACAGCATTATTAAAATTAAAATCAAATCAGTTTTTCTCAGGTTGAAACTGATGAACAAATTCCCTTAAAATGTTTATGCTCTGCACCTAGTAGTAAAGAGGAAAAGGTGAGGATAAGTGCTTTCCTAGTAGGTGCAGGTCGAGGTAATGGAGATACAGCCAAGCCAAGGAACAGAACAACATCACTGTCAGAGGTCCGAGGAGGATCTCTCTGTCTATATGTAAGTGTTTAAAGATGACATATTATGCTCTTTGGGGTATTCCCTTTGCGTTAGTGTGTCATGTAGCTTTCTATGCATGCCCAGGCCAAAGGGAGTTATTCTCTCCTACAGAAAACATAAAAAGCCTGCATTTACCTCCATAATTTATGTACTTCACTATTACCATTTTTTTAGTATGTTTAAGCAGGTATTTATAAAGATGGGTAAACTTGCCCATGGACTACTTTGACTTTGTTTTTTTTTTCTCCGTGTGTGTCCCATTCATGATCACAGACGTGCAAATAGGGACCAATGCATTGCAGCAGATCATATACCTCATCAGAATTAATCCAGAAGACATAAAACTTGTTTAAAAAAAGTCCTAATCAATAATATTCTGAATTAGACACAATGCTTTTTGCAGAGCTAATAACGGAGGTTGCTGAGGAGTGAGGCATCTTGCTTCCTTCTGATGATTTGCATATTTGCAGTACCGATCAGGCAGGTGGGTAACAAGGCTCAGACCGCTTGGCAGCCACTAACAGCAGTTACGATGTTCAAGAGCTGCTTGACAGAGACGGATGGAAAACAATTAACAAGCCAACAGCCGTATCTTAACCACATGTCACAGCAACATGCCTGAGAAGGAGAGTAAATTGACGCGTTCACCCGGGTCAGGATGCAAAAAATACTCGGGACTACTGCAGGGTCAATTGACCTAGGAGGAAATCCCAATAACTGACATTCACATTAGACACAAAAGCCAGATGTGAGCAGGTGTATGTGGGTTTTTTTGGCTAGTTTGAAAGGGGTTTTTGTAATACAGCACCACCTCTAGATAGGGGATCATTCACCACCTATGTGAAAATCCTACACATCTCAACGTCTGCCATTTCATATAAAGATATATATATTTGAAATAAGGATGTTTAAGGCACAGAAGAAAATTGACAGCTTTCGTTTGATATTTTTAACGAGACATTGTGACATTTTCCAGCCGTGTAAGTGGCAAAAAAATAGATATTGTTGACAAGATGTCTGGAAAATGTATAGCTGTTTGTGTGGGGACAGAACAAGGTAAGCCAAAACATTATCCTTTTCTAGCATATATTTGAAAATTTGACCTAAAGAAAAGTAAACATTTATTCTGACAGTTGGGTTGGAATCAACTCAATTTTTTGATGGAAATACTGGAAAAATCTTGGGTATGCTAAGTATTTTACCTTGGACTGCTTTGAGGGCCGGTGCAAAGCTTAACACTAAGCATGGGAACTTACTGTTGCTGGCTGCAGATATCAACACAAAGGCTTCATCTTAATCCCTGCATCTGAGGTTGTCAAGAATTAATGGATTAACTTTAAATTTGATGGAAATAAGAGAAATATCCTCCCAACAGCTGGACTGTTTTAGTTGCATGTGTTTCAGTCCCGAACAGCTTCGGTAGCCTAACTTCACATACTCATTTTGTGTGAATTTCACTCCAGACTTGATCAACCAGGGCAAATGTACAAACTCAAGACTCGCTCTCTGTAGAATAGAATAGAATAGAATAGAATAGAATAGAATAGAATAGAACTACTTTAATGATCCCCAATTATTTTGTCACAGCAGCAGCGACCCAACTTCAAACCTGGTCTGTTAGTTCTGCCATGTTTTATGTTGCTTTACTGTTAATTTTACATGTAAACCTGTTGAATTGGACATCGGCTGGTTTCTATCTGGGGGGACGTAGGAATAATTTTGTACTAGCGAGACAGCCACAAGGAATTTCTAGATTTGCTCTCTGGTCAGCTATGGAAATGTTTTTAGCTTCCAGTCAGCTGCAATTCTATTGTGAATATCACCTTAGGAACCGTTTCCTAACCAAAAACTTCACCACTGCACTTGATTTGCTGCCTAACTGACAATAAGGCTATTAAAATAAAATGAAATCAATAAATTCAGTAACTAAATGTTTTAATCTATCTATGTCAATTTTGACTTTGTAAATCAAACTTTTACTTCCTGAGTGAGTGTTTGGAGTACATAGTAGTAGTTATGAACAGAAGTCACTATTTTGCTTTTGCACTTAAAAATTATGAGACAGTTAAAGTGAAACTCTCGCCAAAAAGCAACCGAGGCTTTATTTGTGATTGAATATGAGTCAAATCTTCGTGTAAATGCATAATTACGACCAAAGAGGCACTTTTAAGATTTACCGTAGTTTCGTTTTCGGCCATTTTCGATGGAGTGCAGGGGCACTTTTACGCTAGCATCAAAATCGCTATTTTTAGAACAGTAAGAAGGCTCGACACAACATGAAACTTTGCTCGTAGTATCACCAGGGTATCTAAACATGAACACCAGTATTGAGAACATTGTTTGTGTACGCAGAGTTTACTAAAAAGAAGGTTTTTGAACAACTCATGTTAGCTGCTGTATCTTCGGCGCGCCGCCGTCATGGCAGACAAAAAGTGTCGATCCCAGAGTGCGACCTGACAGGCAGGCTTGAGGAGCGGTTCACCATTACTCTCCTGCCTGCTTTTTAAAAGTGCCTCTTTCGTCGTAATTATGCTTTTACACGAAGGTTTGACTCATATACATTCACAAATAAAGCCTCGGTTGCTACTTGGCGAGAGTTTCACTTTAATTTGAAGTAAAAGCTAGTAAAGTTTTCACATATTAAATCTAAATGATGACAATAATAATTAAAAATGGCAATTTCATAAATCAAAACGTATCATGAATTATGAGATACTAAGTCAATTGTGATTAATCATGTGTTAATTGTTTGTTATTATTGAAGTGGGAATAGGCTTCTTTGCACATCAGTATAAGTCCTTACACAGGCTCTAGTTGACCTCTCTGATGAATGACTAACCCAGTCTTGGAAACACCTCTGCAAACCTCACCGATACGAGCTCAGGTGGTCCAACAGGCTAAAGATTTGCTGTTGTCAGTGATTAACAGCTACAAGTACGACCTGACCACACCTGCATGTTCAACTTTTTACTTCTATCCTAAAAAATCCAAAAATTAATACGTACAGAAAATCTCTTTTTTACTTACTTAATGTTTGGAAACATTCACTTAAAGCTACATTTGATTTACCCAATTGGCACTGGATAACAGAACATGTGATTCTTGCATGAAGCTCATCTTTTTGGCAGGGGCAACCAGTTCAGTGACCATGGCTCTAAGTGCTATATTTTGGGGTCACTCCTCACCTTATTTTGTTCAGTTGTCTAAAATGATCTGAAAGTGGCATGTGAAAATGAATCTGTTGCACAGTCAGTCAATGGCAGGTTACGGTCAGGTTTTTGCTTTCACACTACTTACACCAATCTTGTTTCTCAACACCTCAGAATGACAGATTTGTTGTTGCTGTTCTCTTCAAGCACTTGGCTACAGAGTTTGATGTAATAAATTTGGGAGACAAGGCAAGGCTTACCCAAAAACAAAAATGTTTCAAAGGGGGAGGGGCAGGGGGCTCTTACGTAGAAGGATATTAGTCAAAGTCTATCAAAAATACTGTTATTCTTTTGGAGAAGAGAAATACACAAAGGTCTACACATCAAACTAATTGGACAAACATATACAGGATCAATAAAAAAATTAAAAACATATGAACATATCAGCTGAAATTTTAAAAGAAAAAATACTCTTTTTTTAAAGGTTGAAAGTGCTAGAATTCAGATTAGCTCACAGAAACCCAGGGAGGACAAACTTAATACATGCCAAAAGCTTTTCTTTAACTTTTCTTTATTGAGGACTACATGAATGTTTGTTACAAAAATATAAATGCTCAATTTGATTGCTACAAATTTGGCTTAAGCCAAGAGGGTTTTTCTTAAAAACAATCTTTTTTAAAACTGAAAATAAAGATCCAAATTCAAATCTTGCCTTTTTTTTTTTTTTTTTTTTTTTTTTTTTTTTTTTTTACATATTATGTAAATTCTTAAAAAGGTGCCCACAACTTATTTATTTAGGATCAATAAAAGGTTTGATCATTTTACAATTGTCATTATCAAAATAATGACTTTCCAGGTTAGACTACTAAGAATAATCGTAAAATGAATTTCAAATTAGTTCTGCACAGTCAGACTGTAAAGAAGCTTTTTTTTCTGCATTAGTGCTTGCTGATTCTGAATTTTCAGCTGCTCCTATCTCCCAAGTGGAATATTCAACTGTCTACCACACTATCTGCTGCTCATTATTGGGGTTTCATACCCTGCAGCATCAAAAATTGTATAACACTTGTAGCAATTTGTAACAAGCAATTGTGCAAAATTGTAGTTTCTTCTCCCCAGGTTTTGGTAAGAAAAGTAAAACAAATAAAAATGAGGTGATGTGTTGTGTTGTTTTTCGAGGTCCTGTTTTACACAAACAGAAAATAATATATCATATGACAACAAACAAAACAAATAAATGACTATGAGCAATACCCCGAGTTGTGCAGTCAGTCATGTTGCCCCCTGTGCTTTGAATGTCAAAGTCTGGGGATTCGGTGACTGCGTTCTTCCGGTTATCGCTGTATTTTCAGACCCTTTTCCTTTAACTCTAAAAAGCAGCAGAGAGAGCAGAAGGAGTACAGAGGGGATGGGGCCTGGGGATGATGAACACTTTGTCGGTTCAGTTTGTGCATGTTTTTCAGCTCACTGTCCACCTGACAAGAAATTGAAATGTTCTAGTGGTCTACAGTTGTCGTCCATTGGCAACCGTAGCTAAAAGCAGCAATACGTATTTTTTTTTTTTATGTGCGATGTCTTACCTGTTTTTTTTTTTTGTTTTGTTTTTTCATTTTCACTCAACGTATAATGGCGGTTCAGGATCGCCTGTGCCTGTCTTCAACTATGACTGGAACAACATTTATGCACAACGTTAAGGATAGTTATGGATATGCCAATTATGTTGGTCATGCCAAAGACAAAACACTAGATAAAAAGCACCTATTTCACTTTGAGGCTTAGGTTAACTTTGGGCTCAGGTTTTTATAGGCTGGTGGTGAGGTTAGAAAGGATCTAAACTCCAAAACAATCCAAAAGCACTGAGCTTGGAGTGAAAGCTGCTGGGGTTTCGTTACGTATTCCACTGAATAAAGGCCCGTATTCATAGATTCATAGGCCATCCATTTCAGCATCCCTATGACACAATCTATCTAGTTCAAATCCTAATTGATTATTAAGCCACTAACAGCCCTCTATAGAAACTTCCTATCCACAGTTCTGATTCCACTATACTAACTCAAGTACATGTAAAGATTGGATATGACAGAGAAAGCTTAAGGGGAAAAGCTAATACTTCATCCATTTGTTTGATCAAAAATGCAAGATACACACAAATGTAAACCTGCCAGACATCAAAAACATCATCACTTAGTATTAATACATCTACCTAAAATACACCTTACTGAGATAAAAGCAATAATAATATTCATTTTTGAGATATTTCGTACACTGCAATAACATTCTTTTACACAATTTTCCTCATCTGTCACTGAAATTCTTTTGTTTTTTGCCATTCACATATGTCGGGGTTCATTATTACCATGATGGTGCAGCTTTTTCAAAGACTGCCTAAACATGTGTCGGTATTTCACTGGAAAAAATATAGATTTTAGGTGTGCTGGGCAGCCAAGAAATAGCTGCAGTTATCATTACCATGGGGACTTTTAAAGATTAAACTGTTCTAAGGAAGATAAGTGAAGGAAGAAGAGTGAGGAGAGTCTTTGTCTCAGGCAAAGACAAATGGTTTCCCAAGGAGATTCCTAAAGGTGAAGTGCCTTCTGCAAAAAAAGTGCTTCTCTTGAGGAACAGCGTGATTTTACATCATTTTCAACAAACTCACACATTTTCACATTTCTTTCTTTGTTTTTGTTTTTCTCTTTCCTTTAAAATGTGTGGCAATGTATGTGACTGGTCTATATTTTTGGAAGCGAACACGTTTCTTATCAATCATATGATAAAAGTCAATTTTTCATTAATGAGTGTTTCCATTCAAACTGACCTGACTCAAGGAGCATATCAGTGACAGATAAAAGAAAATAATGACATCCATCTACTTCTTTTTCTTGTTTGAAGAACACTTTTTTAGAGACAGGCTAACTTTTGTGGCTATATCCTCACCATCTGAGGGGAGATTTTAGAGTTCATGTTAGATTGTTGACTCAGCGTCTGCATGTCTTCATTCCTTCACTGATTTCTTCCCTTTTCATACTGATCATGACAGTTTCAGTTATTCGGTGGTTCAAAACTTAAAAGGAGACACATTCTACTATGTTCTTACATTTGGAAAATAAAATAAAGTAAAACACAATATCCACTTCAAACTATATTTTTCTGGGTCACAACAAGACAGATAATCTTCACTAAAATTATCTTGAATTTTTTAATATTATTATTTACTTATAAAGTATGCAGTACCATGTCTTTTAGCCTACTGATCCTGCCCTCTATACTACTAAATAGGGGATGGAGGGGGGATAAAAGGGGAAGTAACTGGAAATTTAAAAAAGATGGGTTAATACATTGCTATGTAACTATATGATAGGAAGAAAAAGCCCAATAAAAGCTACTTCAACTAATTTTCTCACCTTTTCCTTTTGATCAAAGGGGATTAACTTCCTTTTAGGGCTTAATCAAAAGCTTTTGTGCGCTTTCATTTAAGGCTAAGTGTTCATTTGTGTATTCATTTATTCTAATTCTCCACCTTTTTGATCATGCCCTGTAAAGAACCACAGTCAGAAGTATCCATGCGAGCTGAACTGAGCTGTGGATGGTGTCGAGACCATCTTGGCTGGACAGGGCTGGCCGAGGACTGACTCTCTCACTGGAAGGCCTGGTGGAAACGAGGCAGTGTGGTAGTACTAAGGCTGGAGCTGAACACTGATGGGAGGGGGTGCAGGGGTCCGAGACCCAGACCCCCACTGGAGCTCTGCTGCTCCTGAGGTTGCGGTTGCAAAGAGGTAAGAGGTGCTGTAGCGACGGCAGCTGCTGCTGCGGCGACTACTGCAGCATGGGGCTCTGCAGCATGCAGAGATGAGGAAGAGGATATGGAAGAAGAAGAGGAGGTTGCAGATGAGGTGTAGCCCATCACCAGCCCTCCTGTGCTCATGGGGTTGCTGTAAGGAGGCAGGTTGAGGGGCAGGAACCCCAGCAGGTGGGAAAAGTCCATGTTAGCAGCACACAGAGACTCAGCGATCACCGCAGGGCTCTTGGACAGGAGGGGATCTCCACAAAGCTCATCCACCAGGCCCGAGGTGGGCTCCAGTCCGTCCTTGGGGGGTGAGGCAGCAGCGTGGGGTTCTGCAGAGGGAATCGGGCCTGGCGAGCCACTCTGCAGATCCATGAGGAAGCTCTCCATCTCCACTTTCAAGGGCTTATCCAGCAGGTATGAGGTAGATCCCAGCTGGTATTTGGGGGCTGGCTGGGGCTGGTGCTGCTGCTGGGGAGCCGGAGGTTGGTGGTGTGGTGGCAGTGGAGGGGAATGGTGGTGGTGATGATGGTGGTGATGGTGATGGTGATGGGAGTGTGGGTGAAGGGATCCAGGGGATTCCATGTGACAGCCCATGCCCATAGCTGCAGACAAGGAACTGGGCATCAGGGACGGGTGTGGGTGAGCTACCCCAGAATTAGACATGGCCTGGAGATGGTGGGGATTGTACATCCCCATCGGAAAAGGAGCCCCACTGGGGAACGGTTTTCCCATCATGGGGTCTTTGTTGGGACCCATGCCACACATCATGGGGCTGAGCTCCTCCTTCACAGAGCAAGGTGGTGACCCAGAAGCTAAAAGACCTAACATATCAGGAGGCTCCGTCTTAATTTTCAACAGCTCCTGCGAGTGGCTCTTCTTCACATGGCGTGTCAGATGGTCCTTCCTGCCAAATCGTTGGGCACAGTACTGGCAAAGGAAGTCCTTTCGGCCCGTATGGACCACCATGTGCCGTCTTACATCCTTCCTCGTGTAGAAACGACGGTCACAGTGATCACAAGGGTGTTTTTTCTCCTTGGTGCCACCCGAGGACTTCCCAGAGTGGCTCTTGAGATGCTCCAAGAGCACGGGCGTGCTCTCATAGGTCTGCATGCACACTTTACAGGTGAGATCCCCTGCTGTGGCAGAGTGCATGGCCACGTGGCGCTTATATCCCAGCTTGGTGTTATAGTGCTTCCCACACTCCTCACACTTGAAGGCCTCCTTGTTGGGGTCATGGGTCTGCAGGTGGTTCTTCAGGTGGTCTTTTCGGTGAAACATTTTCTCACAGAACGAGCACTGATGGGTCTTCTGTGGAGAGTGTGTGGCCATATGCCTGCAGAGGAACACAAGAAAAAAGAGAATAAATGGTGGAGATGTTTCCAACCAGTAAAACTCCTTGTATCCATATATACACAAAAAAGTCACAGTGAACCTAAAATGAGGTTTGAAACCACTTCCTGTGTTTCACTGGATTCAAAACAAACACAACATGTTGATGAGACTTGAGTCATTTAAAACCGGGATTGATTGAGTTTTAAAATTGGGTTTTTGGCCAGTTATGGCAAACAAGCTCTAAACACCTTCTCCATATAAAGCTCATTTAGCAAAAGGTATAGCAAACTGTTACTAAGAGGCCGTTCACATTTAGTATTAAAATCCATCCTGAATGACCTGATCACAAGTAGGCAGCTCTGAGCCCTTCAGCTCACACCTGGAATTATCAGGAGTCTCCACGTGTGTCTCAAGTGACCACTTGTGATCGGATTTACTTCCCTGTTCTATATACAAATAAGCACATACATCGCTGGGTCAAGTGAACATGATGTCTTTGTCACAAAGTAAGAAATATCTTCTTGTTTAAAATTGGCCAACTTAACAGAAAGGTCCAAATAGAGAATGTGGTTGTAGACAGCTTTTCATAAAATGTATAACGTTTCTCCTAACTCAACAGATCAAGCATTTTTTAAGGGAGTCTGGGGACTTTCTCCATTGGTGACAAAGTAGTAGCCTATATTGGTTACTGTTTACTGTATTTGTTAAATTTGACATGTTTAGCATCAATAAAATGTTGTCGTCTTTCATAAATTGAGTGTAAATGGTGAAGTCAGTGTAAGCAGTGTGTTCATGCTGCCACAAACTGACACTTTTTTCAAGGAAACAAACAACTTCATGTTTTAATGCTGAATTTACAAGAAAGAACTGCTGATTTGAATTTGTCTTCACTGTTATACATCGTTTGTTCAGCTTTTTTTTCATAGAGCAACACTTAAAATCATGTGCTTTATAATTGAGTCTGGGTATATTGCAGTTACTATTTCAACGGTTAGTTAAAGCAGACAGTGTATTCACACATCTGCTGCTAACATTAACAGGTTAACAGAGCCTATACATGCCATTTACAATACAGTAAACAGAATGGTAATGAGACAGTAACTAATCCATTCTGCCTGTTGTTTTAGCTTCTTCTTCTTTTTCTTCTTCTTGTTTCACTGAGTTGTGTAGGCGGTCCTTCAGTGTGGCCCAGGACACATGTGCCTACACACGCCTAAAAGAATGTGGTCACAAGCAGCCAGACCACCTCTGAATGTGGTCTGAGTGATCAGATCTCAAATGCCTCCTCATTGCGTCTTGGAATCAGATTGACCAGGACAGATGCTGATATTAAATAACTGTTTGCTAACAGCTGCCTACTCACACATCCAGCAGTTAGACAACAACACAAGCTTTCACTTGGATTTGCCCACCTGATGAATATATGACTCTAATATTCACCCTCCTTTTGGCTCTGCTTTATCTCCCCCAGGATAAGTAGAGTACACTGGGTTTATCAGCGCTTTTTTCGCTGACAACAACTGCCTGCTCATGAGAGTGGTAAGACCTACAACTTTACTGGTTGTAGGTTGTGAAACAAAAACAATGAACTGAAAGATGCAACAACTCTTTGTAGGGCTGTGGGAGCTGCAAAGCGGTCCCTTTCACATACCAGTAGGCATGTGATCCTTTTCTTAACAGAAAAATATTTAAACCTGCTTTAAAGATAGACTTCATTCAGTTATTGCTTTCTAAAGATCAAGTTACTATTCCCATACTATACACACGAATACAAGTAGGAATTATACCCTTTCTGAAGTGGCTCAATGGAGGTTCTCAGAAAGCTAAAGGAGCCATGAATTATACTACATTTAAAAGAATGTGAATTGTGTGGTCTGATTAATGTGCAGTACCTGAAGAGTTTGTATTTCGAGCTGAAGGCCTTGGGACAGTGTGGCTGTGAGCAGTGGAAGGGTTTCTCTCCTGTGTGACTCAAGCTGTGAAGCCGGAGCTTCTCCTGTGAGGTGAACAGGGCTCCACACACCAAACACTCGGTACCACCTGCTCTCCCTACCTCTTCTCCTTCTTCTTCCCTCCCCCCCTCTCTCTCTTTCCCCCTCTCACGCTCTCTCTCTGTCCGTGGCAGTGGGGCGGCACTACCAAACAGCTTGGTGGCAGTCCGTTGTCCCTCTTCCTCCGGCGTCAGTGCGGTAATATGGTGTGAGGCATCGGCGGCAGCAGCTGCCATGGCAGCCCTAGAGTGCCGCTGCCATGAAAATTCACGTGTGGCTCCCCTGCCCTGCAGGCTCAAGTGGGAAGTTATAAGGGGTTTGTCGAAAAGAAGCTCACAGGAAGGGCCAGTGATCCAGTGGAAACATCAGAGTAAGCCAAAATCTGTGGTGAGATAGAAGGCACATGCTTTCAAGCTACCTGTTTCCAAGATGGTGGCAACATTGAACATTCTCTTTTCTAATACAGCCTACTTTTTACCTGTTAAAATCTGACTTGTCCTTCTCTTGTCTTTGCACTTTCCTTCTCTTACTCTGCGTCAGTCGTTCCTCTTCTTCACTCTTGCTCTCTCCTCCTCACCCAGTCCCAACAGCTATGGTTGGCGGTGAGTGGGAAACACTGCTCTGCATTTTTATTGTTCTGTGAGGAGAGAGCAAACAAAACAGACATAAACACAAGTTGACAAATAGTGACAGTGTCTTTTAATTATGAAGCCTTGAAAAAAATTGTCACAAAAAGACAATTATATCATGGCAGTCCTGAGTTCGAATGATTTCTACAGCTCTCACGTTTCTGTGATGAATGAGTGGAACACAAACTACTTTGTCACAAAAACATTAATGAAGTTTAGTTCAACAATAAATTTATTATAGGTCTTCTGAAAATATGACCAAATCTGCTCGATCAAAAAAAAAAACAAAAAAAAAAAAACAGTGACTTGAACAAACAATTTAGGTGATGATGGAATGTTGTTTCAATAACATTTCCTTTGTAGCATGGCCTCTTAACTTTTATTTGAGAGATTCTGATTGATAAAAGCTGGTGACTTTTTCTGAACCCATTTTATATATGTACACCCATTAGACTCAGCCACAGACACTACAATGGGAAGGTCTAAAATCGATCAAGATGGCCAAGAGTCAACCAAAAACTACCAAAAGCAAGTCTGCAATGAATTAGCAGCTGCTGGAAGACAGGTGTCATTGTTCATAGTCAAGTGTGTTTACATCAACATGAGCTGAGAGGCTGCCGTACAAGAGAGAAACCCTTGATCCAGAGCAGCACCTTAAAGCTGGACTGAAGTTTGCTGCTGATTACATGGACAAAGTGGTCAGATGAAACAAAAACGGAGTTGTTTGACCACAATGAGCAGCAATATGTTTGGAGGAGAGAATGTGAGGTGTTTAACCCCAATAAAACCAGTGGATCTGGTGCTTTAAATAAAGTAGATGGAATAATGAAGAAGGAGGGATTATCTCCAGCTGAGGAGACTGGAGGGGTGCAGAGGACATGACTTAGAACATTTTATGACACTGTGGTGGCATCATCTTTTTGCAGTGGTCTACACGGGAGATAGCAGCACGAACAGGGACAGAGTGAGACTAAACAAGGCTCTGTCCTGAACTGTCTGCTAGATTCAACAGAGGTGTAGTGTGAGAGGAGGATGTTAGCCAAGCTGACGTCCACCATGGACAACACCTCTCACCTCTCTTTCAGCAGCAGACTCTTACACCCACTGTGTAAGAAGGAGCACTACCGCAGATCATTCATCCGTACAGCCTTCAGACTGTTTAACTCAAGCACCACCTGAACAGTCACTTTCCTCTCACTTGTTTGTTTTTGTAAAGTTCTTGTTTTTTCTTCTATTTATTTTTATTTAACCTGATGTGCATTTGTGTATTTGACTCTTTTTCCTGTACTTGGTGCATCTTGAGCTGCAGGTGAATTTCACTGCTTTGGGATATAAAAAGTCTATCCAATCTAATCTAATCTAATCTAATCTAATCTAATCTAATCTAATCTAATCTAAATTCCTCAGGAAAACCTAAAATCATCAGCAGAAGATTGGGCTTTAGGTGCAGTTGGGTGTTCCAACTGGACAATGATCCCAAACACACATCAGAAGTGATAAAGGAATTGTTAAATTGTTATCCAGCATATTTGGTCACATTTTCAGAAGACCTTTGCACATTCCACTTCAAAAGCAAGTTTTCCCTGCACTCACTAGGGGGAGCCGAATGATAAGGATGACTGACATGACAGGAACTGCAAAGGATCAGCATAAAACTTTTGTGAATGACAATTCTCAATCACAGGTACACCACAACGTCTTTATTTGTATAACCATATGTGGAGACTGAATGTAATTACATAGCCTGATCCCTCATGTGTTGTCAGATGACAGCATGGTGCATAAAGGCGGCTCTGCGTGTGTACATGTATGTACTTGTTATGAAGCTGGATAAGACTCCTGTAATCGTTGGAAAAACACAGAAACACACATAACTGCCGCGGCAGAGAGAGAGGAGTGGGGTAGGATGGGGGCTGGGCAGTGTTTACAGCACACACTTAGGCTCCATGGAACTCCAAGTCTGGAAGAAGTTCAAAACTTTGACACGAAAAAGGGACAGCATAACTGAAAACTGCACCAAAAGTTGTTTGATAAAATAAAGACAAACTATACTCAGCTATGCTACCATGATATTGCTGAACCTGTTCTCTTGCTTTCGTCTCTGTGTTCCTTTATTTACCCTCAGTGACCTCTGTGACCCCTGCTAGCTAACATACAGCTAAGTCCAAGGTTGAGTGGGCACGCCACTGAACGCATTGTTAGCCATCAGTCACGTGAACTAAAAGTTCATCTAAGTACCATAAACACATGTGGGCATACTGTATGTGACAGATGCACACACACGTACAAGGTCTGTACATACACACACAACTCCAAATGGAATGGCATCATTTCTGTGTCAGAGGTCAAAGAGTTAAGACAGACAGCTTTGATTGTTTTTCAGATGCTTATAATTTCCAGCCTGACACGGCAGTTATTTTGTTTCTCAGAACCAGCTTGAAAGTAGGCGTTAAAAGCTGTTAAGACTTTTCGAAAAAATATGTGTTAGATGATTGGAAAAATCATCTATCTGTCATCACAGTTTATCATGGGCTAACTTCATCCCACCAGATCAACAAAAGAAGAGCACTACTACAAGTGGGGCCATTGGTAAACAGAAACTCTTGCCAAAGACAGTCAAGAAAAGAGAAAAAATATCTTTTCTATCAAGAAAAACCTTCAGTCTGGTTCTTTCGTTCAAAAAAATACTTTCTTCAGTTCTGATATAATTGATGCTATGACAGCTACGCTAACCTCTAGAGGAGCAGCCACCGTTTATTTCAAACTAACAGTAGCTTCTCTCATTGGTTGACACATCCACGCTTGTAGATACTAGGAGCTCCTCAAAGAAAGCTTATTGGTTGAACCACTGAAGCCTAGCAGGATGTATAACGGTTATCACATAATCACAAGAACACAACTGCCATGCAGGTAATATAATTACATGTTTACTTAGAAATGCACTACTACGAAACCACAGGTTGGTACATGTTGCTAAAATATGTACATATTAGAGTTGTGAATGTGTTCATGTCATATCAAGATACATTTTAGCATGTGCATGGCTGTGTGCTCACTCATGTCTCATGTGTATATCTGCATTTATGTGTGTTTGCTCTCATAATGTACATGTCTTTACAGTGGTGGTAAAGAGGACCTGACAGCTGTAGTGTTGTGTGGTGGTCATCACCCAGCAGGGCGGGTGCAGGGGGGTGATACCCATCCCATTGACCACCCTCAGGGAGCCCAGCTCTATTGTACAGCCTACCCACGTCGCACATTCCTGGCCTGAACCATGCCGTGTCGCTCTGTCCCCCTCCTCCGCACACAACAGCACATATAACACACAGTTCTCGCCGAATGCAACATCATGTACACACCCTCCCCTCAAGCCAGCATGCTCAAACACACTCACAAAGGCACACACACAGACAGGCAGATGTCGTACAATGAACAGAATCCTCACCATGAAGTTATAGAAATAAACCAAATAGTGGTTGAAAACAAAGGACACACGGTGTCCCCTTTGTTTTCAACCACTATTTGGACCATTTGGGATATTTATTTCACACAAGGATGTCCTCAAGCTTGAAAACCCCAATTGATTCATACTGACCATTCCAAAATTAATACGTTTGCATTATGTATATACATAGCATTATAACTCTCTTTTCAATCAAAATGTCATAGTTACTCTGTATATTAAATCAGAATAATAATTATACAATTAATTTATTATTTATTTATAGAATTATTATAATGTATTACTACTGTGACAAAAGGCTTAACCTGTAGAGTGCTGCAGGGATGATGGTCCCTGGTTCCCTGGAGAAAAAGCCCAGAAAATTTTGTTTTTAATACTTACAGGATTTGTTCAACAAGATAATCTTCAGAATTGAACACCATGAAGGATATAAAAAGCGGCTATTGAACAAACTACATAGATTCACATGACTTCAGCATTTTCATTACTAAGCATTTTACTACACTATATTTTATAAACGCTACAATAAATTGATTAATCTTCAAGTCAAGCTAAAGTTAAAATAGTTTGCAACCAAAGTCTACCTCCAAAAGTGTGATGATGTTTCATGTCTCCAACAACCTCTGTTGTTTTATTCAGCCACTTAATAGACAACCAACATCAACTACTCTTTAATGGATATTACCTGTTGTAGTTGTAGGACTCATTCCTGTTGCCCTCTATATACAATCAATCAACCTTTATTCCTATCAATTCACAACAAAGTCATCACAGCATGTGAGATACAGTGCAATCGGAAACACTTTCACTTTTCTGTTGTTTTTTATTTTTCAACATTAATACAAATATCATTTTACAGAGTCTACATAGATATCAAAGTAATTTCTCATAATCACTGTGATATTTATTTTCCCATTCCTCAACCATATTGATGTGAGATACAATTAAGTTAAGTTAACTTGGTTACTAAGTTGGCTATTAACTACTCGAGGGTTTCTAGTGGCGGTCCAACTGCCTTTAGAAATCCCTAGAAGACACCAGAAGACAGACCTTGGTCAATGCAATATTTATAATGTTTTGACAGTACTGTGTTACTCGGTACTGTATTGTATAATATGGCTCCAGTATGTAGCATAAAATTGCAACCTATTTTGGGACAAAAAAAAACTTGAATTTTTTTTTTTTTTTTAATCACTGAAGTATTCTATTCATTTAAGTATGTTTTATTGCTTAATGGATCAATGATACATTTTGTAGGCTAAAATCTTTCTGCAATTTATCAAAAAAAGATCAATTAGATTAGATATATTTATAATAAAAACAATCATCATTATCCAAACATCTTCGACATGTATAGTGAATTCAGTGGCAATCAATACACCAAAATAGAATATATAAAAAAAACAATGAATGCTATAAATAATAATGATTAGCTGTAGCTCTAAATGTCATTAGTAGGTATGACCATCTTTGTGTTTCATAAACACACTGAACAGGTAGTAGGTTATAGGTCAGAGCACACAGTGCTTCATAACCAGGGATTTCTGCCAGCACAAACAGCACAACTGCAACCATTGCCAACCACTAATCACACTTCACCATCACTACAGTGATTACAAAGTAACAAACACACTGCTGCAAAATGGAACTTCATTCCAAAATGGCAGGCTGCTTCGACAAATAATCCACAGTACACTCACACTGAACCTCTGCTTACTTCCCCTCATCAAAAACGTTGAAAGCAGAGTTAAACTGCCACTTTCCAACTGCCCGCGTGTCTTTAGTTTCTGTCCGGGATGAAAGAGCTTCCACATTCCTTTCCTGAGGGGTCAGAGGTCAGCCTCTGCACTGCCTGCCTGCCCGCCATGGCTCCCGCATGCTGAGTGACTAGTATTAACCCTTTCATGTGAGAAAGGTTTCAGGGTTTGTCAGATTTTTTTGCAGTGCTCATGGCACGATGCAGGACCAAACCAGGACATACCAGGCAAGACCAGACCACAGCAGGCTGTTTGCCCGGTCAGAACCATGATCCACATAGCAGGACACTGGGGATACAGAAGCCACTTGACTAAACTATATGAACAAACTAAATATAGAAAGTGAGTTCACAGCCTGGAGCTTATGTGACAACAGCCAGGGAGAGGAGGACGGGGGGTTTAGGGGTGAAGTGCTCCGGATATATATATGTGTGTGTGTGTGTGTGTGTGTGTGTGTGTGTGTGTGTGTGTGTGTGTGTTTGGAGAGGGAGAAAACTTTAGTATTCAAGTCAAGCTAATAACCGAGCACTTTATCCACCACTGTAAGAAGCAGAGTTGTGCTAGTAGTACCATTTGTCCTGAGTGATCGGAGTGTGAGTGGAAAGCTTTGGCAGTTCACACCTGATACTAACATGTCTCCACATCAGGGACGGATTGGATGCGATCGGATCTCACTTTCCCACTCTATACACAAATAAACATGTACATTGCTGGGAGAAACAGACAAAATCCTTGTTTAAAGAAAGGAGGAAATATCTTTAATTCACAAGATGTTTATAAAGTTTCTCCTGATGCAAGATTTTACAACATTGTACAATTTGTTATGGGAGTCTTGGGACATTCACCATGGTTGACAAAGTAGTACATTGGTTGTTGTTTACTGTTTTTTTAAAAACTGATATGTTAACAGCAATAAAATGTTGTTTTCTTTCATAACTTTTCAGAATCAGAATCAGCTTTATTGGCCAAGTATGCATACAAGGAATTTGTTTGTATGTGTAGTTGTAGAAGTGTGTTCAAACAGCTGCTAAATGTTGGCAAGTAAGACATGATTTGTTAAGGGAGTCTGGGGATATTGCGGTTACTAATTCAATGGAAACGCAGTGTTCACAAGCATCTGCTGCTAACGTTGACAGGTTAAGAGAGTCCGAACATGTCATTTATTACAGTGAACAGAATGGAAATCAGAAGTGATGTGAACAAGAGAGTGATAAATGATGTCCAAAAGGGGAAGAAAAACAGGAGTCATTTTCAGTGGGGGAGTATGGGGGTCTTTGCACCAGTCAAGGGACAACAGAGAGAGATGACGGCGGGTGGTGTGGGCTAGCATTTCATGCTTTACTAACCACATTGATCACTACTAAAAGCCAAGGAGGATTAAGCCAGGATGCCTGGTATCAGCTCACTTTGGTGATGTCAAAAACATGTCCATCAAATTAGTTTTTTGTATTATTTAATCAAACTGGCACTATATTGCATTATTTTTTTGTCAGGATGTTGGGTTATTGTGGTAAAGCATGAAATATGAATCAAAAACATCTATTAAATGAAGTATGCATTGTAGGGCTGCAACTACCAATGACTGACAATGAATCTTCCAATGAATGTCTTGAGTAACTGATTAGTCGTTTACATCAAAAAATATTAAAAAGAAAAGGCTGGTAACAAAATCCTCAATCACTGTGACATCCAACATCGTGTTGGTCCAAAAGTAATCTTAATTTATGATTAACATTTTAAAATGACTTGACAAGGAACTATTATCATTTATTCATGCCTACATGCCTGCTGTCTGCTAAAATGCAGCAGACAGCAAGGCAAAATGAGAGGTATGTACAAAACAGCTCAGAGCCCTCATCTATTTCAACAGTATTCCCTCTCAGTTTTACTCTCTTACTCCATCCGTCCTGCCTTCTCCCATCCTCTTCTATCTCCTCCCCCAAGTTTCAGTTCCTCTCCTGCTTGTGTTTTTTTGCCCCAGAGTGAAGTTCTATGCATGGAGGGGGGTAGAGGAGTGAAGGGCAAGAGGAAGAGTTGCAGTCGGCAACCATAGCTCAGCTCTGCCATGCTAAACCCTCACCCATTCCGACAGTTAGTCCTGGCCACATTGGGCCGGGATGTGGCCATAAAACCAGCACTGCTGCCCTGGTGTCCTGGCTAAAGATAGCCCTGGTTGTGGTCTGACTGGGGGGAAGAAGGCAGGGCTCATCTAACTGTCACCAAAGAACACCTTCTCTTCTCCACCGCCTACTTCTCCTGACCTCACCCTGCTGTTATAAGCCAGTGAAACAAGGCACACATTTCCTTAACTGTCACTATTTGCACTCATTTAAAGGCCTCATTTATATAATTAGCTGACATTATCTGAAGTTTTTTTGCTGATTAAACAAAATAGCGATTCAGCCTTTAACCAACTAACAAAAGCTGTACTGATCTAAACACCCATTGCAAATGAAGTAGGACTTCTGACATGTTTAGAAACAGAAACATTATTTTGTGATGACTACTAATGTAACCTGTTCGCACACATGCAAGGTGAAGGCCTGCACATCAGGAGGAACTGGGGGTTGCAGCAGGTAGGCTGACTGTTTATTCAAAACAGCTGCAGTCACTGTTAGTTCTGTCATATTTGTCCCACTGAATGTTTTGCCACTGAAAATGTCAGAGCGGAAAATGCGCAAAATCTGGACAGGTCACATTTTAAATGAATAAAGGTTAAAAGTTTTATTTTTGTCCTAAATACAGTTGCTGGTGCTGTACTCTTAGTTCCTTGTTTGAGTGTATATGTAGGGTGAAATGCAGCCCTTTGGCCTCCACACACAGAGTGAATGACAGGATGATACTGTACGTGTCCAGTCTGTTACATATATGTCACATAATGTCATGAGCTGCGCATGCATTGCTAATGAGAAGATGCCAACCTTTGTTGAAAGCATGCCATACAACTTTAGAAACTTGAATAACTTATCAGTAATTTTAGCAATTTATAACTTTAATATTTTAAAGTTCAACCAGATTGTGCAAACTGTGAACATTTTATTTCCTCACGTGTAGGCCACTGAATCAATATCATTTATCCTCGAGTGCACAGAACAGCTTCGGTGCAAGTAAATTTAACCAGGATGTACTACAGCCAGCCCACATTCATGTTCAAGTCTATCATAGGTTTTCAAGAAAATGCACAGCCAATCCTTTTAGCATGTCGGTTTAGGGAGGCGGGACTAGTAAAGAACAAGATCTGTTAACCGTTTGTGCACCAAATCTTTGCCAGGGAGAATTTATTACTCACTGGATATTGGTGGGTCATGTCCCTAGCATCTCTACCCATTCCTATGCCCATGGTCATTACTACAGTTTAACATGAGTACTCTGTAGTCATTACTACAGTGTTACATGAGTAATTATTAGTTGAACAGGGCCAGGGCCAGCGCCTTATGGAGAACTTTTAATGCAGAAAATGGGCACATAATATGTCTTTCTGTGCGGTGTACTAAAAAACCTGGGTGAGGGACATACTAGTGTGTCTGGATTAGCAAGTGACCCTGTTAGCGTTAACTGGCAGACAGTTGCTGGAGCCGGTGAGCTCAAGAGGAGACAGCCATGGGGACAGCCCAGAGCCTGGACTCCTCCATAGACAAGCCACAAAACACCTCATACTCAAAACTGCTACAGTGTTAGTTCCCGCTACAATATGTGTCTCCAGGACTACACTTTAGTAGTTTACACCAGTTTGGGCCATCAGTGGTGATATACAATGAGAACCACCAAACAGCAGATGTAGCTTTAACACGACTTCACAAATAGGTTGCAGTGTCATATTCATTGGGCTTAGCCAACATGTTCTTCATGCAAAGCAAAGCTAATCTGTTGACATTTGGTAGTAACCTAAATTATGAATATAATGCAGGTATGTTCACAAATCCAATCTGAAGCTCTACACTAAAGTGAGAACATGGCTGTTCAAAGAAGTAGCTTGTGCTTTTCGGTATGAATTAAGAAAGGAACACTTACAGCATGTTTCACAGTAAACACCAACGCAATAATTACACATAAGTTTAACCACTTTTTCTTTACTGTTGACTGACGACTCAAACAAATTTGTCTTCTTGTCTAATGTGATGTTGGCTAAATAACGTTTGCATTTCAACAAAACAACAACTCAATGACCAATACATCTAAGCTAATTTAAGAAAAACAAAATTATCTCTGTGTATTCGACCATGCGTATCAGTCCACAGTACGCCCCATGCAAACTCAATCCCATTAATAGTTATAAGCAAAGCAGCTGCAGAGTCCAAAAAAGCCTCCTTGAAAACATAACCAATTCCACGCAATGTAATTTTGGCTAAGAAAGACGATAGACTATAACAGATCAAAAACAAATGAAATGTTTTATTAATGACAGCAAATTTGGCAACAACGAGGCAACTAAATAGCATATCATTGTATAATAAGAGTTTACTTTCACCCCAAATCATGCAAACAAAACTGCGCTTGGGAGATGCCAGTAAATTGTGTTGTTTTTTTAAAACACATGCATGTCACTTTCCGTTTTTATGGAACAATACAAAAATATGCACAGAAGACACATTTTGGATACTATTGTTACCAAGCTTATATCACCACAAGAAATTCTTAATTCTGTGAAAAAAGGGCAGAACTCAAATAGTACAGATGTTTCTCATTTCAGAGGACGCCACTGATGCAGTGAGCACATGAGGGCACTATATAATGAATCAATGGACAACCCTGAATCAAACGTTGTGTTAACTTATTGACACAAAGTGCCAGTTTAGGGGGTATTTTCATTGTCCTACTTGTACTAATTCAATTGTATTTTGACGTGAGCTCATTCTTCAATAGCCGATGTTAATACTTTGCCGTTGTCATCGTCACCGTCACAATGTGATTCAGCGCACCAGATTGTCCACTTGTCCTTTCATTCTACTTGTAAAATGAATAATGAACACAAGAGGTCAAGAGACGGAAACAGAGACAGCTCGCCTTCAAAATAAAAGTTTCGAGTTCTTGAAGCATGCTGGCTGTGGCGGTCAATCTAAATATGGTTAAAATAGCTCAAGCTATAGCTTAATAAATTAACAAATAGAGATATGAAATAATCTTTTTCATATCAGATGGCTTAGTTGCATAATTATCTAATGAAAGAAATATCACTGTTTACTGTTTGGCTCTTTATCTATTTTTAGTTTAGATGAACCACTTTAACTTTGAAGGCGACCTGTCTCTGTAGGCGTCAAAATACAATTATAATGGCAAAAGTAGGACAATGAAATCAGGAGATAACCCCTAACCCCATAACTGGCATTTCTCACTATACAACTTAAACAACTGCAAATTAACTATACTTCATGGACAGATCATATAGCCTACTCCATGTGATGAATGAGTTATTTTGGCAACTGAGAGCAAGAACCTTTGTAACACCACAAATATTGATGGATAACATGGATACTGATGAACTTGAACCTCTTCATAGTTTTTTTTTTTCATCAGTTAGTTATTTGAACACAATGAACAACAGCTAACAACAGCCATAGACCTTAAAAAACTAATGTGCTGCCACGGGTTAGATTGTCAAAATCAGAAGAAAAAAAAAACGCCTTAAATCCATAAGGAGCTGCATTAGTATTAGTGATGGTTGGTTTCAAAAGTATGTAGTCACCTATAGTTCCCTCAAACAATGCAACGAAGATACACATCAGAGGGGATTTAGAGGTGGGTATGCGCAATGCCAACTGAAATATTAATGAATCTGCAGCTAATTAACAGCAATCTCCACACTGCCTTCGAGCTAGGCGTAAACATACAACTCAGACTGTATGTTTCATGTAAAGGCTTATGTATGTATACACAGCAACTTAATATCACACATCTCAAGTTTATTAAACTTAGCTCACAGAAGAGCTGTTAAAGTAAAATATCAGCCAAAGCAGTTAAAATAACATAACGTTACACTACATACATGTGCTTCCGGAAATACAGGCAGCGCCACACTGCCATTGCTGAGCACATTGTGATCAAATTGGGGATAAGTAAAATCCTGTCATCCTTTTACCGCTGCAGCGTCACTGCGGTGATGCAGCGGTAAATAGGTCATATGAAATGAGAAACATCTGTAGCACTGGTGCTTCTTCTGGAAAATTTAGGAGCACAAGCACAAAATTTAGGAACAATACTTAAATCGCCAAGAAGTGCAATACATTTGTATTTTTCCCATTTCACTGTATTACTTCGTTGCCAATTTACAGAAATATCAATATGGTGTTGTTTTTTTAATGGAAAAAGTCACAAAATGGTGTAATCCTTAAAGAGAAGGTCGTTTTACATTACTTTTTTAAGTTGACTCCAGCACCTCCTAAAACCAGATATTTAAAAAACTCTCAACTAATTACGAAAAGGTGTTTATGTAGTGTTAAAACAATAGTGTTTTCCCCTTTCTTTCTTACTGGTATACAGGCTAAGAAGAGGATTTGCGTTAACTGATGAGAAAAGCTGCAATCTGGGGGAACCAAATCTTAATCTGGCCCAGGGCACCAAAATAAGTAGAGCTGGCCCTGCTTTGACAGTAGTGTCAGCAGCCCAATGGGAGAAAGGCGTCAGGTTGTGCTAGGAGTGTATAACTGAACTATGAGCAGGACACACATATTCTTTCTCTGACTGTGTGGAAATCTGATGTTTTTACATCATAGACTAGACTCCTATAACAGACAAACAGAGTCACAACTGACTCATAAGAATGAGTCGACCGTAGGTTGAATAAACATTGGCAGATGGCTCTTATAGGCAACATCTTGTGTATGAAATGACTGTAGTCTCTAAATGCAGCATTTTCATAAATGATGATAATCTGGTCATGGGTCACTGTCTCACTCCCTCCCTCTCTCCGTAGGGGAAAGGGGGGCAGCGTGGCCAAAGGAACAAATGTGTTTAATTTAAACTGTGCATCTATTGAGGAAGTGAATCAGCTGAATGTTGCTTGCTTTTTGATTTTTTAGTTATTGGTGTGGCAGCCACAGCAAATCATTTCTAGCAGAAATGCTTCACCTGGTGTTTCACACAATGATGATCTAAAAAAAAAAAAATGAATCAATGAGGCATATTTGCAAGTCGCACAGCTTCTCCTAGTTTTGGTTGCAAAATACAACTAAATGTTTGCAGTCTGGAGCGCTGTCTTCCATAAATAGTTATTCCGCTTTCCAGTCAAAAATAATGTCAACGTGTTTATAAATGTATATACTTTTTTTACCCCCACCAAGGATGTTTAATTTCACTTGTGTCAATTGTTTTTTTTTTATTAAATTACTTTTTTTATTGAGCAGTTAAATTTCTCATACATTCCAGTAGTGTTGTCAAAAATACAGTTAAATATCAATACTGAATATTTGAAACTGTTTCAATACTCTAGTGCTATATTGTTAGTTTCTTGAAGTCATTTCACCTCTCATACAAGAGGCTTTTTCAGGAAATGAGAGGTGAAACATTTTCAAGAAACTGAAACACTCCAGTTGCCTACGATACAGCACTTAGAATTACCATGACCTGGTTGACTGAGAATCTTCATCAACATGTTTCAATTCTCATTTTCCGCAGTATTGATACTAACACCAGCTTCTTGCTCTTTCTTTTTCTGCCAGGGAGTTGTCACATACCCCTTGTTGTCCCCTTGGGCCTGCCTCCTCTTACTCCTCAGACTATGGTCAAAGGCGACCCCTCTGGGTATATGTTATGGAGGTTCTCCTTCCCTGCGGTCATTTGTTGGATGGTAGGTTTGTCAGCAGGATTGTATAAAAACTACTGAACGGATTTCCATAGAGCTTGGTTGGATGTTAAGTCCTGGTCCAGAATAGAGTGCCCCATGAAGGACTCCTTAAATCCTGACATGTGTTTCCCCCTCGCCAAGTCAATGGGAAAGGGCTGGTTGATTACAAACTATTCTAACTCGAACTTTACTATTTGTGGATTGGTTAATGTATAGCAACGTGTGTATAGTACAGTCGGTGTTGGGGAAGCTATTTTGGAAGCGTAGCTTGTAAAACTACATGTATTTCAGCCTGGCAGTAGTTTGAACAAACTACATTTCTACCCCTGGAGAAATGTAGTTTGTAAAACTACTTCTAAAAAAAGGAGCTTTAGCAACTACTTATACTTATTATACTCATTTAACTTTAAGCTGACATTTTTGGTCAACATCACAGGAATTTCAGACTAACACTTAGGCACTAGAACTAGATGCCAGGGCAGAATCACTTGTTGACACGACACATGAGCAGTCTCTCAAAGTTTTGATCAGGCAGCCGGTTCCGTTTGGCACTAAAAACATCTTTACCAACACTAAAAAGCCGCTCACATGCTGCACGGACTGGGACACCAGTGTTGAACTTCACAAACACTTTGGACCCATTTTGGGTAGAGATCTGAAACCATTTTCTGGAGACTCATCTGGTGATTTCTTTGAAGCCGAAATTTTAGCAGGAGGGTTGTCCATTACGTACTTGTGCCATATGAGCACTGCCTTCATGGCACAAAGACCCGCCCACACTGTGAAGCATTTGAGTGCTGCCAGGGCAAGCCAATCAGAGGCAGTGTTGGCTTAGCATGTCATGACATGTTACATGCCTTTTTTCAAAGAAAAATAAAATAAAATTTATATAGGTCTTTATTATAAAAACACATATATATTTCATGTTATCGGCCAAAAGTGTAGTTTGTAAATTGAGTAGTTAAACTACAAAAAATGACCCAAAAAGTAGTTGAATTACTTGACGCAGCACAAAATATGAATGTATTTTAACTACCAGCAAGTTACAGCAAATTGTAGATAAGCTATGTAGTTCATCTACATGAGTATAGTGTAGTAGGATGCTAAGTAATGCTGACATTGAAGTCATGTGACCACAATGTAGTTAATTTAGAGGCTAATATTGGCACTTTACTTGTGGCCATTTTATTACGGTTCAAAAATCATAAAAGTGGTGTTTAGAATTTGATGAAAAAAATCCAAACTATTAGGGTGGCTGGTAGTCTGTGAGTTAGTACAAAAAGGGACATTTATATTCAAATTCTTGTTATAGCTGTTATTATTGCCATGGCTTCTGTACGTCTCCAAAACGTCAACACAAGTGGATGAGCTAATATCCCCCTCACACACACACACGCACACACGGGCACACGCACGCACGCACACACACACACGCACGCACACACACACACACACACACACACACACACACACAGACACTGGCACTTCCCCGCCTCAACACTTTAAGTGTGATAAATTACAGTTTTTTCCTAATGCTTAAACACTAAAAGTGGTTGCTATGCCCCAAAACATCTCAACCTCTAACTTTGGTGACCATGCCCTTAACAAAAGCACCAATCCTGCAAACACAATATATGCTTTGCACTGTGTTTGAAATTGTCCAACACACTTCTTGCAAAACACAACACACTGTTTTTTACATAAGACACATTGTTCAAAAAGGAAAGCTCATGCAATCATTGGGAAAACACATCTATTTAAAATACAAAACACAACTAAAATTGGAAAAGCACACAGACTCACACACATGAAAACATTTAAAATTTAAAATTGTAGATCAATCATTCTAAGCCATAGCACTACAAATACACCTGATGTGAGCTCAGCTCCTTTGTGCCAACTTTGGAAACACGGAGGCAGAAAGAGGAAGAGGGAAAGTAAGAGCAGCAGCAGGACGAGGAAGAGGATGAAGAAGGGGAGCAGGCAACAGTGACACTGCATCACCATTCCATCCTCGGTCCCTACAACACAGCCCTCATTATTCGCTCTCTGGACACACTTCATGACACAGTAGTCCAGGACGGGCCAGAGCAGCCCCAGTTTGTTGTCGTCTGGGATAATGTCAGTTTCCATCGGGCTGCTCTGGTCCAGGACTGGTTCACCGACCATGATAGATTTATTGCACTCAACTTGCCACCATACAGCCCATTTTTGAATCCAATTGAGGAGTTCTTTTCAGCATGGCGCTGGAAAGTTTATGACCATCAGCCACGTGCCTCTTCTACAAGCTATGGAAGAGACATGCGGCGACACTGAAGTCCATACAGGGTTGGATACGGCACGCGAGGTGATATTTCCCCCGTTGCTTGGCAAGGGAGGACATTGCCTGTGATGTGGATGAGGTCATGCGGCCAAATGCCAACAGGAGACAGGATCCATAGCCTAAATGTCTTCCAATCATTCCCTTACAACACCATGTTTTGTAGAACATTCTAGGTGTATCATGTCTTCGTGTTTTTTTTTGTTTTTTTTACTTTCGCAAAAACCTGAAAAACAAAAAAAAATTCTGAAGCGTTTCCATTTTGTTTTCATGTGTCTAGATCAACTGTAGTGGATCTATGTTTAACCAAAAAAAAATCTGTATGAGACTTTTAAAGTCAAAAACCATCCAAAGTACTGAATACAGCTGTGTTTTGCATAAAGCACATCTGTGTGTTGTTGCTGCTAGGAAAGAATAATTCAAAGGTGCATGTGTTTAAAGTTTTGATGCTAAAAACAGTTTGAAATGGGATTGTTAGGTTTTGTTTCCAGAGTTTCATTTTGCCGTATAAGTTAGGAGTTTATCTCCATGTGCTGTGTCTTACTCGACCTGTGTGTTAAGTTATGACACAGTGAGCCAAAGTCTACAACATGTGTGGAAACATTTGGCAAAAACTGCAACAAAATTAACTGGACACCATTGAATTAGACTTTTTTTTCTTTTACCAAACTAAATGATGCTTAATTGCATTGTTAACTCATCAACATCAGAACAGAGTCTTGGCTTGTTTTTCACCAATCACCTCTAGTTCGGTTGGAATAAATCCTCATTTCAAATAAAGTTTTTCAGCTCTCTGTAAATGTGAAAATAATTTGAGAACACATGGGAAGGACACTTCAGAAAATCACATATGAAACTTGTACTTCATACGTGAAGATAGATAAGCATGTCTCAAGGTTTATATATGACTTGGTAATAACTCCTGAAATAATATCGCCCTGATGTCAATAATTTACTTACTACTGCAAAGACAATTATGTAAAAACAAATACAGGATAACAAACGTACAAATAACCAAAGCTGCAACTATCACTTCATGCGTGAAAGTCCAAAATCACTTGTAGGTTCTTATACAAAGCACTTTGTTTATGTGGGTGTCCACATTCAACAAACATGTTTATTTTTCACATGTGAAATTGTCCAATGCCTGCAAGCCATTAGTAAATAAGATTTGTGTAAAAGTATCAGTGTATGTTGTTTGTTGTCTGTGATGGACAGAACGACGTGGGTTTTGTTGATGAATCAGTGCTGCAGAACATTTAAGCTGAGCGACTCCTCAGCTTAACATGAGTTTTAAAGCTTATGGATACGATTAAGCAGTCTGAAAGTTTAGAATAATAGTTATTTTCAACCGCTGTCTCAGTCTTTGAGGGTTCATCAATAACACAGCATTCTGTAAGAATTGGTCATGTTTTTTTGTTTTTTGAAAATGTAAATAAATAAATATAAACATCAGAATAGTAAAAAAGTACATTACTGCTCACTGAGATGTAGCAGAGTGTATTGAGTTGGAGCATAAAGGAGGATACATTTACTTATGGTAGATTAGTTAAATACATGTATTTAAGAATACTTGGAGGCCTGTGGCATTTTCATGACATTTATATTTACACCAGTCAAAGCACACTTCATTGGCATTATTGGTAAGAAAAAACTGCCAAGTCAGACCATTAACACAGGATATACTGTTTGCCTAGCAGAGCTTTATCAAAATATTGACACTAAATACATGAACAGCATGACTGATTGTGTGTGTGTGTGTGTGTGTGTGTGTGTGTGTGTGTGTGTGTGTGTGTGTGTGTGTGTGTGCCTGCGTGTGTGCGCGCATGTGTTTGCCGAGGTGATTCTGGGGAAAGCCCTTCTGGCAGGGAGTCCTGGCCGTGACACGGAGCTCCACAGCAGCCAGAGATGTGGGCACAGTGCCAGTGGGCGTAACCCCTCCTTCCTCTAACTCTCTCCCTCTTTCTCACTCCAACATTTTTAAAGAGCTGAGCCTTTGCAGAAACAACAAACAGTCACAACAGCTGGCCTGCCTTACTTAAATAAGTACATAATCATAGGATATTTATGGTATTAAAAATGCAATATCGAGTCCAAAGACATAAGTAAAGTCAGTTAAGTTATGGGCCATGTACCAAACACAATTACCTGAAAGACTACAATGAGCCCAGATAAATCTCTTTGATCATGATGAGCTACACATTTCACAGTTCTCATATACAATTTTAAGAGCATCTTAAATATGCATAATTTCCTCAGAATTCGTGTTCATGATGGTGCCTTCAGATTAAACACACCCAAAGCCACAAAGTCCCTTTCATACTAACTATAGTGGAGTTATCTCCCATTTAAAATTCAAGGGAGGTCAAACTGCAGTGTTGTCAAGTGAAGTGAACTCGATGCACTAGCAGTTTTTCATCTAGGTTAAGGACAATTTTTCTATTTATCAGTAATATCAGTGAAACCTACCTAATTTTTGCTGTTGCCAACTTAAACACATTTCCTTTTAGTGGAGAGTATATATAACTAAGTCAGTCCATATTGTGTTGCTGTTGACGGTCTAGTCATTTTCAAAAACTAGAATAGCGGCACTCAGTAAAGAACATACCTTCATCGGGGCCCAACAGTCCCCTTTCATTAAATCAAACCTTATTAAATATCAAACTCTATAGCCTTGTATCCCTCTAACCCCAAACCCTTTAAACCACCTATAACTGCTTTATGATCATCTAAGCTCACCAGATCTAGAGTCCACATCGAAGTGTACTCATAGATACCAGTCACCTCAATACAACTGATTTCTTTTCATCAAGATCCATGAATTATTCCCTGACAAACAAGAATCTCATCAGCAATGTAAAACTGATGTATTCATTGTGTTTGTAGCATATTTTTGTGCTTTATAAAACATGTTTTTTTTCTGTGTGTGTGTGATTTACCTTGTATGTCTATGGCTGTTGTCAGACAGTGTTCAACTCTTACTTGTGACAGGCTATGGTTGCCAACCATCTCGTATAATACAAAATGTTCCCATATTGAAAAATAAAATGCACTGTCCCTTACTGAATCAATACAGGAAGTGAGCTGTTATGTAATTTCATGCAAGCAGTACTATAATGCATACTCTACGTTTTGTCATGTTTGGAATGACAATACAGGTAAGACTACCAAAAAAAACTTCATAGGAACGATGAAGGCCTATTCAAGTCAGAATTTGCAGAAGAGAATGACATGAACCTGAAGTGTTAAAGTCGTTTACTGTAACAACACCATGAGTTGCCAG
This sequence comes from Diplodus puntazzo, assembly GCA_963678695.2. Taxonomy (NCBI): domain Eukaryota; kingdom Metazoa; phylum Chordata; class Actinopteri; order Spariformes; family Sparidae; genus Diplodus; species Diplodus puntazzo. The sequence goes on along the minus strand of OZ023165.1, from coordinate 4,638,984 downwards.
TAAATACATGTGCTTAAGTACGTCAGCTGAGTACAGTTAGAAGGTAAAAGTATGTTTTGATTGAATAAAGTTGCAGACGTTACATTAGTGTACATTTTTTCATTCTTCTGTCAGCAATGAAAGTAACCAGATAGAAGCAGTGACCAGTCAGTGGAGCAGTTTGTTCAGGGCACAAGACACAGAACAAAGACTGAGACAACTGAGCCTGGGACATGGAATGTTACCCAAATTTTGAGCTCTTAAATTCTGTGTCCAATTTATTTTTTCTTAATTTAGCTTTTTACAGTTTACAGATATAAATAAATACAATTATTTATATCCTCAACATTTTAATGGTGATTTAACTATGCCCCTAAAAACTCACATTTATGGATGAAAAAGTAAAGAAACCTTAAGGATCCTTTTGATCATCGATCAGTGTCAGCCAATCCTGCTTCTAGCAATCAGCGATTGGCCCCAAAAATCCTGATTGGAGCACCCTTTCAGATTGCTGCAGGGGCTTTAATTTACCAGACATTAAATTGTTATCACATTTCTATAATGAGGTGTCTGACAGTGTCTGTAGATTGCACAGCAAATGTCTTATTTTTGCAAATGGCCTGATTATTAATGTCTAGTATGTGCTATCCAGTGAGTTTTACAGCTATAAAACAGTACATCTATGTCCGACTGATGCACAACACGCACCCGCGCGTGCACACACACACAAACATAAACATAGGCACACAGTGATCATTTAGTTGTTCTGACTGAAACACATACAGCCTGTGCTCTGAGCCAGTCCATCCAGCGGATGGTACTCTGACACTTTTGTTTCCCTGGGCTGCCACTAGCTCTCTCTGATTCAGATGGGGTCAGCAACAAACAATCTCTAAGTTTGGCAACGTCAGCTCTGCTTAAAACAACAGTCATTGTTAAAAGAGCTTTTGTTTACAGAAATCTACAGGTTTCAATAGATCCCACAGCCTTTACCACTTTTTGTCTTTCATTACCTCTCTCATTCTACCGCCAATTTCCCACTGTTTTGTTGTCACCTCTTTATCAGTTCAACATTGGTATTTTTCATGTTCATAGTGGAGGGGAAAAGGAGGAAAGTGTGTGTGTGTGTGTATTTGTGTGTGTGTGTGTGTGTGTGTGTGTGTGTGTGTGTGTGTGTGTGTGTGTGTGTGTGTGTGTAGGTTGACGGGAGGGGGAGTTAAAGGTAGAGACTTGTAAAAATAACATTCTTGCATAAACAGGGCCTTGAAAAATGGGCAGCGAGCAGGTTGCATTCCTTGGATTTTTCGAAACTTGATCACACTCTGAGAATCGTGGGTTGCAGGCACCTTAAGGCAAATGACAGCAATACGACACACGAGCAGGAGGGAGAGAGAGAACAGAGAAAGAGAGAACATAACAACATAACAAGAAGGAGATGAAAAGAGAAGAGAAAGCAACCAGCAAAAGAAAAAAAAGAAAAAAAGACTGAGAAGGGCAGATAACACATCCAAAACATGGACATGCAGGGGTAATTCAGTTCAACACTGCAATATGACAGTTTGTATATTAGAGGGCAAATCATGGAAAGTGGAAAGTGGAAAGTAACAAAAAGGGTTAATGATTTCAGTATACTACGAAAAAATGACTACACACCAGAGCTCCACAATCACAGGGCTGATTGAATCAGATTACATAAATCAAGCACTGCATCACCCACATCACATTAACCTGTTAACCTTAGTTAGCACGTTGATTTCAGTAAATATCTTTGCGACACAAAACATGGATGTCTTTGACATGTGGTCAAAACTGTTATTCCTTCAGATTCTGTTTGGTTAAATTTAGTTCAACATCTTTTCAACCCGATCACACTCACAAATTCTCTGGAAAACCCTGAAGGTGTCCGGTATTTATCAATCTGACCTTCATTGTCCTTCAGTTTAATATACAATGCACAATGCAAGATGTGAAACCTTGACAGGTGTAAAACCTACTGAGGGAAAGAAAGAAAGAAAGAAAGAAAGAAAGAAAGAAAGAAAGAAAGAAAGAAAGAAAGAAAGAAAGAAAGAAAGAAAGAAAGAAAGAAGAAGGGGGCTCTGTTAGCAGCTCTGTCTTCCTCTGAGAAAGGTTTAGGTTTCAGTTAAAATAGTTAACAGATTGCTCTGCATCCGCACCACAGCTCCTCATGCACACCATGGCTCCTCTGTGCCAACTAATAGCGCTCCTTGTTCGGACAAAACCTACCAAATCAACTAGTCCACATTCTGCTTGTATTCCCCTGCAAACTGCAGGAGTACTAAATATGAAATTAACCACTGATAAATGAAAAAAGGCATTGATTTGTAGGGTTTCCCTCAAGGGGGTTTAAAGATGAGATTTGCCATGTTTTATGTGGCTTTCCCAATCAATGTTGATGGTAAATGTTGTGAATTCAGGCAATAAAATCTTGTGGTGTCTTGACAGCGAAAGTAGGGTTATTATATACCTCCTGGTGGTCCATCTCCTAATACTTGGGCATTTCAAATGGGGCTGTTTACATTAAGGCATCTGAAATTAAGTTATCTACATCATTGGGAAGAAGAAGAAGAAATTATGAACATGAACTAGAACTAGAACATTTTTCATCTTAGTCTAGTCCTACAGGCAGAATATCTGTAGACTCCTGTAGGTGATTCAGTAAATGAAGTGTATGAGAAAAAATTATAAATTCATAACATTGTTTCACAGTAAAAAAACATGCAGGTACTTTGTAAAACTTTGAAAGAACACAACAGAAAAAATTATATCAAAGATGACTGAGTGGCCCGACTAACTAATAACCAATTACTCACTTACCCATGGCAGCTGGAGACAAATTAGGAACATGTGGAAATATGCATTACCTATGTGTTCCCAACCTGACCAATTAACTGTGTTACTTCATGGTATTAACAATGATTAAAAGTAATAATCAAAAGAACGACACTTAATAAGACTTTCATCTTGAACATCACTACAGCTGCGAGTGTGAGGAATAATATGTGACAAGTTTATTGGCTGTGGTCTGTCTGCTGAGAGGAAAAGCCTCATGGAAATTACATTTAAAAATAATTCATAGTATAAACAAATGAAACTCATTAAAGCAAGTCATTTTGGCGTTTTCAAAGTCACTCTATGAAGCTGAGGCAGAAAATATTGCTAGCACATCTGTGAGACGTCTGTAGTTGTTTGGTTACAGGTTTCATCAGGTCACATTCTCTCCTCTCCTCCTCTGCAGCAGGTTCAGTTTGGCTTTAGTGTTTGTTTTCCACTTGCACATGCACAAGCAGCTGTTGCATATGTTTTGAGAGGGGAAACCGTACGTCTACATATTTTAAAACTGTATTTTGAAATGCGAATGCGTTTTTGTTTGTGTGATTATATTTCTCAGAAAACAAGTGGGACATATAAGAAGTTTAATTTTTTTTGCGTGAGCTGAATGTTTCAGATACCCAGGGGTGGAGACTACAAATCCAAGCTGAAGTGGCCTGTAGTTAAATAATTTCTCAGTCTGGGATCATTAAAGTAATACTATTCTATTCTATTCTAGTTCTTCCAAGAACAGTGACATCACCGGCACTCAGAAGGACGCAAGATTTTAAGGCACCACAGTGACACAGAGAAGACTGGGGGGACCCCAAATTCCAATAGATGGAGATTAGGGTTGAACATTGGTGAAGTTATCCCTCAAACAGGTGAGAGGTGAGCAGGACCTACTGGTAATTAGGGTGTGGCCAGTGTTTTGAACAGAGTGGGCTTAATGTTGTGATATGTGTTTATAGTTTTGCATGTACATAGTTCCATTTTTAGTGTTTATTCAATGAAGGAAAACAGTAAGCAAGCAGATTGAAACAGAAAAGTTGTCTAAGATCAAGTGTGCAGCATCTTTAATACATCTTTGAATTTGCACCTCTCTTCCTCTCCATCTCTGCTAGTCTCTGTCCAGTGTGTGTCTGAAAAAAACAGTGCCACTGCTTTTAAATCTGCCTTTTCCTGACAGTTTTCTCTGTTGCAGCGGTCTGTCCATGCTAAATCGGGTGCTGTGGGTTTTTATTAATTTTCTTAATTTTCTCACAGTTTTTCTATGTCTTCTATGTTACCCTTGTAGCCTTGGAGCAGTGGACAGACTCGCAGAGCTGACAGAACTTTGACCTAATAGATGCAGTGTGTACACACACACACACACACACACACAGACTGAAGAGGAGGCCGATGATGTGACCCGATTGGCCAGGCTACACTGGGACGGGGAGGGGATGAGCAGGGAGCGAGGCAACATCATGTGACCAAGTCCAGCAGAGAGTGTTATAATAGGCCCCCTCTCGGAGTAGAGAGGCAGAGGCTGGATGTGAACCAAAATCCCTCTACCACACACAGGCTGGCCATTGTTGGCTATTCACTGGACTCCATCTCGGGGCACTTTATCATTCAATTAGGACAGCTTTCACACCGCACACCACAGAAAAGAGGCCTTCAATCAAACTGAAAACTTCACACTGGCCCTGGAGGGGACACAGAAAGGGGACTCGCAGTTGTCACCCCACTTTCATTTTTCCAACTTGTTGTTGTTAGCCGAGACTTTGAGCGCAAAGTGATCGGGGAGGGGGGGTACCATTACATGTTTGGTACCACGTGTGTATTTATGAAGCTGATGGAATGCATTTGAGTGGGTGAGGGGTTTAATTTGGTAAGTGGTCATGGAGGAAAGAAAAACAGAGGGAGTGAGGAATGGGAAGGGAATTCAAAGCTCTGAGAAGAGAATGGCACAGAGGAGTATACTTGAGGAAATAATGAAGAGGAGAGTATACTTGAGAAAAGAGGGGAGACAGAGAAATGCAATGTGAAGGGGAGAAGAGAGGGAGCTCAGCTACTGATCAAAACACAGCATTAAGAGTGAGAAGCAGGAGGGGAGAGGAATGGAGACAGCATTTTGATAAACAAGTTAGAAAGTGACTTAAATCAGAGAAGCAGGTGTGTCAGCATCCTGCTGGCAACTAGGTTGATGATCAGTGATATAGGCCTAATGCAGGCAAAATCCTCCCTGGACTCAGACGAGGAAAAGAGCTTTGGGGTAAGACGTGTTTATTAATGTAATGATCAACATCTGTAACTAGTAAACAGATAATGAATGATTAAACAACATGTCTTAAAATTTTATGTGAAAATGAAACATGGGTATTTATTCATTATGTTATTAATGAGATGTTTTCAAGTATTTGTTAATTGTTTTATATTTTCAAAAGTAAATCTAATTATTCATTGAAACTGCAAGAAGTGATGAACGGGCGTGCTGCGGGCCGACCCAGCAGCCAGACTGTGATTGTCTGACACGCCTCTGAAATGTCATGCTGTCCAATGTTTTGGACACTGTGCGAAAGGGCCATCCTGTTTAGGTCAATGTACAGAAAAATGGTTAGATCAAAGCATAAAGTTAAGACGAGAGCACCCTGTAAAAGTTTTATGTAAATCAAAGCATGATTGTCACAAAGGGTTTACTACGAAGATGGCGAGATGACTACACCTGCTGTTTGGTATGTGGAAGTGTTATGGGTGGAACTCTAATCAAATGTGAAATCTGGGAAAGATTGGATCATTTACACAGTTATAACAAACATTTGGATTTGTGTTTCGTATCGACCCACTGACCTTCGCCGCGCCGCTACTCACAATTTTCGCAATACATAACCATCGAGGTCTCAAGTGTTTTCTCGACATGTTTTTGTGTTCTGGCTAGAGGGATGACCTCACTCTTTAAAAGAATGCGATTTTTGACCATGGATAGCTGAGTTAGACCATCTTACTTCATGGCAAACCATCGATATTCTCCACCCTGCCACAGCCAAGCTCTTTAGCAAAAATCAAGCTTTAAAGAAACTTTCATTGCACATGTGTTGACACTGATTGTGTTAATGCTCTAGGTGGAGTACAACATACGCAACACCAAAGATTAGTCTAAAATTCTAAATGTTCACCTTTCTGAAGGGTTTAGGTAGGTCATGGCACCAACATACTTTTTTTATAGGTCTAGATGTAATATTTTAATACATGTAGGTGAAAGCAGTCTCAGAGAGCTGCATTTAAGGGGGGCGCTGATGAGCCCTTTTCCACTACGATAAAATTTTGTGGAAAAGTTCCATGAGTTTTTGAGCTCGTTAAAGGCCTTAAAATAGCCAAAGCAAAGCAATCTTAGAAGAAGCTGCTGCAGGTGCTTCGGTCTACGTCTTAGCGTTGGTAACCCACCCAACCAGATATTTTCCATCAGCTCATTTAAGCCTTGTGTTAACTACATCTCCTCGCTATTCTTATATTGTGTTCAGAAAAGAGGTTGTTAGATGTGAGAAGATATTGGAAGTCCTGTAGTGTGAACACAATATACAAGGAGCGGCATACTGTAGAACATACAGGTGTGCATCTCTCCCCTCATAAGACTATTTGATTACATATTTAAATACACGGGCTACGATACAATTCTGGGACGATTCAATTCTGATTCCGATTTGGTACTATTAGATTCGATTCTGGTTTGGGTACGAAACGATACAATCCGATACAATTCTTTGTTTCATGTAACCGGGGAAGAACATGTATTTTTCTTACTACTGTGTATCTCTTTATCTTAATCTGATTATACCTCAGTGTATAAAAACACATTTGTTGTGTCATCCTGGATCTAAGGAACAACTATCCTGTTGTCTGGATCTCAATGAGCAGGGTCTCTCTGAACTGGATCCGTCTGCATTGGACCTCTCTAAACTGGATGTCCCTGACTGTCTGTATCCTCTGCTTCCTAATAGTCCATGTATAAAATCACACCTATGATTAACAATCAGACAAATATTTACTACTGATAACCAACTCAAAAGTTGGATCAACTCAACAGTGTGCACTGTGCAGCACCTGTCAGCATACAGTCAACAGTGTGCTGTGTGGTTCAATTCAGTTCATAATTTCATAAGACCATGACATTATGCTGTACTATCAGCAGTCACAGAATATAGCCAATGATAGCAATCAAAAGCAGACAAGTCGTAAGTTCTTAGCAATAAAACAGGCAATAGATGCCGTGTTTACCTTAGATCTTGCTGAGTTGTACCGTCTCCACTGTACTACATACTGTTCTACAGAGCTTACAACCGGCCTGCTCTCTGTCCATTATTTGGAACTTGTTATAAAATTCCAAATCTCTTCCAAACTTTTGATTTTAAATTTGATGGCGCATGTTGCCTCCATTGTCGGACATGTTGCTTCTGTTTCCCTGGCCACACTACATTAACGTGTCTGTGCCACATCTAATGAGAGTCTCACGCTGACCATTGAACTTCAACAAGAGTTTGAAGACATTGTGAGGAAGTAGCAGCATAGCAGCTTCACTCAATTGATTCACAACTTTAAAATTGGGCCATAGACCAGTTGACAGTACGTTTAGATCAATTCAGAGGTCTGCGCATCAGTGTAGTCGTACCTTTAACTTTAAAAGCAATTTCCAATTCATATCTGTTAATTTTCAAGACAGTAACGTTCTTAAAGATTTCTAAATATTTGGGTAATTTACCAGTCATCTGTAGCTGATGGTGCATATGCAGTGAATGTAACATTCAAACCAATACAATTTTTAAAAAAAATAAAAATAAATAAAAAAAGGAAATTTGATGGATATGCTTTAGATTTTTCATGTTATTTTACACTGGACATGTAAATACACTGTCTATTTTTGGGAAAATGTGTGAAACAAACAGGAACAATTCAGAAATTATCAATGTTTTTTACAGGGTGCTCTGATCGCAACTTATCAAACTGTACCCATTGTCCTTTCAGATAAAGGCAACAGGAAGGGCTGAAAGCTCTTTAAGGAAAAAAAAACATTGTAAGGGGTCCTTAAGTTTCAAAGAGCCAAGAAATGAAATGTGTGTGGTGTTAGGTGAAATATCGTGTTGTCTGAAATGTTGTTGTGTTTAGTGAGATGCTGTGTTCTATTACATTTCTTTGTGTTTTCTGAAAGGTCGTTAAGTTTTGAGCCCCAGAGCCACTGTAGATCAGTTGACAAATGTGATGCATTATTATTGATTAACTCACCAAGTACTTATAATTAGATCATCCTTTGCCAGTAATATTGATGTCGAGCTGAAATGTTATTCAATTCTTTTATTTAACTATTTCTATTTAACTATAAATCACATCCACAGATCTACACATTGTAAACCTATTCAACAATATATGCCAACATTTTTTTTACTAAAAATAAATTCCTTTGTATTTTATATCAAAATTGGTCATCACTCAGTGCCTGTGACTGGTAATACTCAGTCACAGGCACTGTTGTAAGTTTGTACTAACCCATGTCAACCAATAACATCACATCATCCACCAATCAATCAATCTTTAAAATAGTGAGTGAGGGGCACAGAGCTAAGATTTGTCAGAAAGATGCAGAGTTTCACTGATAACTGACACTGATAAGAGACAATGTTTTCCAGTTTTCCTTCTAGGGTCCCCCAGCTGCTCTGCTTGAAGTTTTCTGATGTACAGATTACTTGTTGTTAAAGTAACAGTGGTTAACTGTACTGGGCTCCAAGTGAAGACAGCCAGTGCCAGGTCCAAACACAAACTCCAAGACCAACTGCAGCCAGCTTGACGACAGGGATTCCAGTACTGAAGTGGTTAACAGAGTTTAGCTGCTGTTAGACAGTTACTGCGCCTGCTATATTAGCCATGCAGCTAACGTTAGTGGTCCTATTAGCTGACTAGGCCCTGAATATGCCTTTCATCACTACATTCACTTAAGAGAACCAATTGGTTTAAACTACACAGCATAGCTGGATCGTTTCGATAGCTTCCTGCAGTGTGAATTATATTATTCTCTACATTTTAACTTGAGGGTCCACAAACTTTCAATTGGTATATCAATCAACTGATTCACTTTAGTTTATTCCCATACATAACAAGTAATTCTACTTCTCACTCGCCATCTAACCAGCTGATTCTCTATAGGTTAACAATAACTTGAGCTGTGGAGAAATTTCCTTTGTCTACCAAGGAAGTTGGTGGTTATGCTTGGCATTATTTAGTGAGTAAGGGATTGCTAAGCAGGGCGGGGCACCGAAGGCGTTTTTAAAACTAAAGTCAGAGGAAGAGCGATGGGATGTTTCATCAGATGCTGTGGCTACATTTTGGTTTCTCCTGATTTTTCCCTGCTCCCTTTATACTCACTCCTGAATATGAATCCTAAGCAGCGCAATCATCTGCCACTGGTACTGTAGCTGTATGTGTGTGTGAGTCTGGAGTTACTCTCTCATTCCCTCTCTCTCTCAATACGGATCAGATTTCTTCCCATCCGCTGACTCACTGTATGGCATCACTAGACTGGGCTGGACCGTATTCCAGATATGACTTTGTCACTAACCCATACACAACACATTTGTTGGATCTTAACAAACTTGGCATGCATCAGTCCTTTCATGCATGTGCATACTAGACTGTCTAAAACTGGTGAATTCCTTAGCTACAGCGCATGATACCAGTGACCACAACACTTCCAACTTGGCTCCAATTGCAGCTTCCATATGAACAGACTAAAATAATAGGAATGCTGATGATCATGAATTCCTTTTTTACTTGTCAGGTAGTGTCTACATTGAGCAGTTTTTCATAATTGCCAAGCAAAAACAACCGCTAGTTAGATGCATGCGATGCTAATGCATCGAGTGTGGCCAGCCTGTAACAATCATCATCTCTGACTGTTGATAAGGATGTGTATTCAAATGACGCTAGCCAGTGAAGTTTAACAAAATGTCCAAGTAAATGGCTCTAAACTGCCTCCGCACAACCAAAATCAACTACGCCAAAATTAAAGCTGCAAGCAGCACTGAGCGGGTTTAGGCAAAATCTGGCCATGTTTTTAATAGAAATGAGTATGCTGGTCCCACAACACTATATAGCCATTCTGGTGTTGATTAAAGTGTGGTCACTTTAGTTAACACCACAGGAAGCAAACAACCTTCACTGCAGAGTTTTGTAAGTAAATCCCACAGCTCCTTCTGCTCCAGGAACGTGGGGCCGCTCCCGTGTGACCCATACTTATCAAGAAGCACTCCAGGGCCTCCCTAATGAAGGCCGGTCAACTACTAGTGGTTTTTCAATGTGGTTTTTGACAGTGTTACATATAAATAACAAATGTTATTGTAGTTTGCCTTCAGTTTTCTAATTCTTCAAAATAATACATAGCCTTCTGATTTTTACGTCATAGCTAACAACAAATGTATGTCACTGTCCAAAGTTCAGTGAGGTGCGGGTGACTTTATTTGAGAGTTGTGACGCACAAAAACTATCCAGCTTAAATCGCCCTGTCTAATAATAACTAATTATAAATATAGCCACTATTTGCCAGGTTCAAGCCGGCTTTAAAACGGATAGCAGAAGAAGATGACGACGACGACAACGACAATGAAGAACAATATATGTATGTCATAACTACTAACATTTCATTAGTTTTTCTTGTTGTGGGTTGTTACTGTTGTTCTTCATTGTTGTCGTCATCTTCTTCTTCTATCCGTTTTAAAACTGGGCTCGTTTAGTGCGCTAGCTACCCACACATAGGTACTGAGCTGTGTCAGTCAAAATCTAATTAGCCAATGGGGACGCTCTGCTGAAAAGGCCCGCCCACCCGAGAGGTTTGTGCCAAAACTGCAAACAAAAAGTCAGGGAGCGCAAACGAGACAGAGCTGCAGAGAGTCCGCAAAGCTGAGAGTCAGCGCCAAAGTCTGAGCGGAGAGAGACCAGCAGAGAGAACTGTATACAAAATAATGCATTATTAGAAGAATAAAAGACCAATATTTTACACTATTTGACAAATTATTTGATTGCAAATTCTAAATTTTATTTTTGAAATGAGTTTTATGTTCTCTCAAATTCCTGTTTTTGTTTGACATTTAAGAAGTTTTGTTTGTTTCTTTTGGCACAAATTAATTTCATAAGCCTGAAGATATGTTTTTGGAATAGGCAATTTTTGTATTTGTGGCGCCCCCTATGGGTTTTCCTAGAAACGCTTTAATAGAACCATTCCCAACCTCAGCCTTGAAATATCTAAGTGTTATGATGATTGGACTTATGGTTATTTGGCAATTTATTCTAAAAAATATTGCAAAAATATTATTGATTGATAGCGGCCACGTTTTTTTGACTTATCTTGCTTATTTATGACAGAGATGTGTATCTCTGTCCCACAATGCTGTATAGCAAATTTCTTGATTGAGTAAAATAGGAAAAAGTCAATTTGACTTACTGGGCCCTATTTAGAAGGTCTAATGCACAGCGCACTATTGCATTCAGGGCATGTCCAAGTCCACTTTCCTAGTTAAACAGTGGATAATCTGGACACAAAGAGGTGGTATTTGGACTCTGAATCAGTCATGGGTGTGTTTTGGCTGGAACATAATTTAAACCAATCCAAGTGTGGTCTCCCATTCCCTTTAAGAGTCAGGTGTACCAGGACCTGACACATATTAAAGAGTAACACTTGTTTTCACTGAGGGACAGGGATGTTATCCTCAGCTGCTGGACCATCTGCCTCATCATTTCACAATCATCTGTCCCATCAACAACTCTGTTGACTGCATAAGAAAAAATAAACTGATATTTAACTGAGGAGGAGGAGGAGGAGGAGAGCTGCTGCGTCCCTCTGTGTGTGGGCTATTCTCAGTCCATGGATCAGGGGGTACGGGTAGTAAAAAATCATCCTGATCAATAACAGGTGGGATGAGAGGGTGAAATTCGTCCTTAATGAGGAAAATATTGATGTCATTACGTGCAGCGATCCTCCAGCAGCAGAAACCGTCTGTGTATCTCTTAACATGAACATTTGTGCACGAGCAACAGCTGATGAACTTCACTGATTATTTAAAACTCCTGACTGGTTTCCTTTGGAGAGTTTATAACTACAGATTTTAGTTTTTCTGGTCAAACGTGCCACGCTATTTGTTACAGTGACATCAGTGTGAGCATGGCATGTTTAAAAGAAGTGAAAGCAGCCTCTCAAATCATAAAATCAGAGTGTGTGAACGGTGTTAGCCCGCCTGTGTAGACACATGTCACCATCTGAATAATGTGCTTTTTAAATAGCAGGAAACAGACCGTGCCTTTGACCTGACACCAGCTTTTTGTTGGGCTATGACGCCGTCACTTTCTGCTGCCTCAGGATAGCAATCTGCCATCAGTGTGCTTGACCACCCCTCACTTAAAAGCACCATTCACAATGCCCTTTCAGTGCAGGAATCATGCGCAGATTCTCTGCATCGTTGTCTGTGTGCAAGTTTGAATGCGGAGATGGGGGACAGTTTCGCTGCAGCTCTGATGCGCCTCTGGAGGTGGTATCAGAGGCAAGTCGGCATCTGTGTTGAATGGAAAAGCCGGAGTTGCGGATCAAGAGTGTGTTGGTCAGATGGTGTTAAGTCTCACAGCTAAACAGATCCTTCACTCAGCAAAAAAAAAAGGTCCCACAATGCAATGTTAAAGGACCAAAGAACAGTAATGTGATAACTGGCGTTGTCTTTGGCAACTTAAATGAGAAAAAAAAGTACTGCAGTTATCATAATAACCTGTAATGACGGCACTCCTCTGCATAAAGTTGATAAGATTAAATATCTTGGTGTATGGCTTGATTCTGAACTCTCATTCAATCACACATTGATCATGCATTACGTAAAGTCAACTTTGGAATCAATTTTTTACATCGATCTCGAAATTGCTGTACACGCAGTGTTCGTAAGAAACTTGCCTCTCAACTTATACTTCCGATTCTTGACTATTGTGATGTTGTGTATCAAAATGCATTTAAATCATACCTTGTTCCACTTAACACAGCATATAATAGACTCTGCAGATTTGTCCGTGGATGTCCTTTTCTCACTCATCACTGTACAATGTATGGTACACTTAAATGGCCATCTCTAAATGTAAGAAGACACATTCACTGGTTTGAACTTATATTTGAATGCATTTATTTCAACTATCCTCTGCTCAGCTCTATTTCTATGTCCCTCGTGCTAAGAAAACAATTGGCAAAAGAGCTTTTAAGTTTAAAGCTCCAGCAGATTGGAATAATTTACCTGTTGATATTAGATCCATTTTAATACTTGGTATGTTTAAGCATGCCCGGTCTTCTCACTTTAAGATGGACTGCTCTTGTTATCAATGAAGCTGTCACTGTCTATACCGACTGCTTATATCTAATGTTTATACCTGATTGTATTTGGTGATCCACTTACACTGACACTTACACTGTTTATTTATTATTGACCATTTTGGCCATCTAGTGGTTGTAATATTTTGATGAATTTAAAGTATGTGGTTTATCTTTTGTTTTGTTTTTGCTTGTTGGATGTACCTTGTCATATTGATCATTGTATTTTTTTTAATCATTATTATTCTTATTTTTATTTATTCATTTATTTTTTTTGTTTGTTTGTTTTTTGGGTTTTTTTTGGTCATTATTATTCTTATTTTTATTTATTCATTTATTTTTTTTGTTTGTTTGTTTTTTGGGTTTTTTTTGGTCACGCCTCTGTTATGTAGTTATTGTGATACATGTTGGGACCCCCTCGAAAACGAGATGGTACATCTGAAGGGGTTTTATCCTAATAAGCAAACTTGAAATACGTGGAAAATCATCTATCATCCTGTCTGTCCTACCAACTCCTCGTCACATTTCTGCCCGAAAAACAGTGTCTGTCCTCGGCAGCTGAGCCAGGCTGTCTCCTTCCACTATTGTGTTGTTGTGGTTACTGTCTCTGGCAACTTGTATTGAAAAATATCACTGCGACGGTCAGCCCTCCTGACCGAGACTTCAGTGAACTTTCCCCCAGAAAACAGCACCTGTGAGTAACAGAGTCAGACAGCGCCCTGTTTACTGATGGCGATTATGTTATTATGCAATGTAGCGCAAAAAAAGGTAACTTTGTCACTTTCCAGGATGTTTGGTGGGTCAGGATCTCAGTCACAACAGCATCCTTATGATTATAAACAGCTGGCCGATACATATTTAGATTAACCGGTAAAAACTGGGGAAATACCTTGAAACAAACCACACGGATCTTAATGCCGTGACGTGTACCATCACACCTGGTGACACACTGGAGCAGCTTTACGCCAGAGCTGCTTGGTTCAACAAAGACGAAGAAATGGCTAGCCTTCCCTGTGGAGATAATGTGGCGTCTCTGTGTGAAAAGGCCTAAAGACCAACACGCCCAAGGACGCACAGATGGGCACAGCTACATTTGCTATTTACACAACGTGGGCGCTGGGCATGAAAATGACGACTTGGCATCTTAAACTAGCAACGACATTTGCAATGACGCTGTGTGCCACTTTGTGCTTAAGATAGAGCGCAATGTGCTTCTTTGGCAAATGTGTCTGTAAACAATATTGTTTTGTTAATTGTAGCACCACCTTGTGTCCCGATTTGGCTCATAATATGGTGAAAAGCATTTGCACTCCGGTGCAAAGTTTCATTTTTCTTGCTAGTTCCCGCTAACGGCAATTTGAGCTGTGGCTTATGACAAATAATAATAATAAACCAGCACTAAAATCAACAGAGTTCTGCACTTTGGGCTTCAACCCGTATTAACGTGATGCATCGCGAATAATGTTGCACTACTGCTAGTGGGTAATTTGGAATTTTTGATGCAATGCATAAAAAAATATTTGGTAGTCGATTACTATGGCAACGGTTGACGTTTTGAACCATTTGAGTCAGCTCTAGTGACAGTGAAGTTGACATTCAACCTTTCTGATAAATAAAACGTCATCACTTAACTTTATCCTATTACACATTTTGTGTGATTTTGTCAAAATATGTATTTCTGACACATGTCACATGTTTCTTGAAGTCAGTCAGTACGTTTACATGCACAGCTTAGTCAGATTACAGCCATAGTTCGACTATGCTACTCAATCAGACAACTGCAATTGTCCGAGTATACATGCCGGTGAGAAAATCCAATTATTGGCCGGAGCATGTCATACGATAGGTGGTGCTGTACTCATTTCAACTAGTGATAACAGAGCCACCTCCGGCTGACCTCTTTACGTCACTAGGTGCCTCTGCATTCCAGAAAGATGGCGTACGAATAGCGAGGAGAAGCTACATCTTTATACATTTCATATATGGTGTACATGATAATTACACAAACTAGATGCACAATGGCGCTCTTGCTTGCGGTTATTTCGGAGGAAAGCCGCCGCCGCAGCCATCCTTCTACTTCCGGCTCACGGCCCCGGGGAAATAAGTCCCGAGCCTGCGCAAAACGCAAAAATCCGATCCAATCTAATGTAATGTATACATGCAGGAGTAATGCAACTATCAATCGAATAATCTAGGTGTGTTAATCCGACTATGAGAAATCCGATCCTGTCCGATTTTAGTCAGACTAAGGTGTATACACGCATTTTAAAAATCCGATCATGGTCGGACTAACCCAGTAATTCAGTTTTCTTGAGTGTCATGTAAACGCACCGACAGTGACTTTTACCTTTGACCACCAAAATCGGACCAGTTCATCCTGAACTGATAACAAGAAAACATAATGCCGACAGCCACAGCTGTTGGCGGTGCAATGGATCGAAATTACAATAAACTTGAGTTGTGGCCAAATCTGCCACTGTTATCATAGTCTGCTGTGCCATGTTAGAATGGAGCACTGACAGTCAAAGAGCCTGTTTATACCGGATGTTAGCATTCATCCAGTCAGTCAGCTGAGTATGTAGGTTTATAACAATGCCATGTCTTGAGTGACCATTTGTGATCTGATCTCACTTCTCTGCTCTATATGTAAATAAACAGGGACATCTTTCTGTTGGCAGAGACGATGCATTGTTGATACAGTGTTACAGTTTTACAGGCCGACCAACAGTAGTGGGCAGCATGCTTGGACAAAGGACAAGTTTTTTACATAAAGATGGAAAAACATAATGTATGTAATTTACAGGAAGGCCTGAATAATTAAGAATTAGCATTTCACAAAATGTATAATGTTTCTCCCAACAACTCACAAAACTGTGACTTTCCTTCACAGAAGACAAAGATATTTTGGTGGTTGTCATGTGCAAACTTAAGAAATCACATACAAACAGACCAAATACCAGTAAATCTTTATCCTACATGTACATGCACAGCATATAGGAAGCACGCTACATATACACACAACACAACTAAATGAATGCACGTGCTATGACAGCTACAAACATTTCAATTAAGACAAACGTTCAAATACACAAATGAGGGGAAGTTAAAAACACACAAACCCCAAGAACAAACGCAACAAACAGAAGTGCTGCAGGCCTCTGGGGACAATTTTGTTGAACAAATGTGAACAGTCTTCAAGCGGCTGTTGAAACCTGGTATTACTCTAACTTCCATCCTTAATGATCCAATCAGGAGTGGACAACTCTAAGTCCGTCATTTCCGACATGGCATTAGCATGCACCTCCATGTGTGTCTCAAATGACCACTTGTGATCCAATATCACATAAATCAAATAAACGTGTTTATAAAGTTTCTCCTCATTCAGCAGCTCACAAAATTGAGTCATTTTTTAAGGGAGTCTGGGGACTTTCACCACAGCGGACAAAGAAGTAGCCTATATAGGTTAGTGCTTAGTGTATTTGTAAAATGTGACATGTTTAGCATCAATAAAATGTTTTTTCTTTCATAAATGGAGTGTAAATGTTGAAATCAGTGTAAACAGTGTGTTCAGCTGCTAAATGTTGGCAAGTAAGACTAACTTTAGACACAGAAGCAAACAGGCTGGTACAGCCCTGCTGCCACAAACTGACACTTTTTACAAGGAAACAAACAACAATTTACAACAAGGCACCTATGACTTAGAATTTGTCATTGGTGTAGCACAAAGTTTAAGTTTCTCCTCATTCAAAAACTCAAAATAGTGTGGTTTGTTAAGCGAGTCTGGTGATATAGTGGTTACTAGTTCAGTGGCTGGATCAGTTGAAACAGACAGCGTGTTCACAAACATCTGCAGCTAACTGACAGAATAATGTGATTTGCATTTGCATTTAAGTTAATCAAACCAAAATCAGCCATTCTGCCAGTGGATCTAGCTTCTTCTTCTTCTTCTTTTACAGATGACGTCAGTTGAGTAGGCGGTCCTTCAGTGTGGCCCAGGACACATGTGCGTACACACTGCTAAAAGAATGTGGTCACATGCAGCCAGACCACCTATGAATGTGGTCTGAGTGATCAGATCTCCTCAATGTGCCCTCAATGCTTGTGATCACCAAGGATGGATGTTAACTCCAGGTGTAAACAGGCTCATAATAGAAACAGTATCTAAATGCTGTCAGAGTTTAGTGAACGGTCAGTTGAGAAAGTTTGTCAACTGCTGTTAAACTTTTAAAGCAACATGGATTAGAAGTCTTGCTAAAAAAGAAAGTCAGCATCTATAATTCCTTGACAACTGGGCAAACTCCATCTGTTAATGGATTGTATTAAGTAATGAAGATATACAAAACAAAAGGGATGAATGGACTTAACAATGAGACTATTTTGTCATTTGCTGAGGTATATTGCCGCAGATCAGCAGGTCGTGGTGAACACTGCACACTTGCAACACACAATTAAATCCCCCCACATGACCTTTGCAATATGACAACCCCTCTGCCATCCTATCCACTCACATCACCACACTCTGAATCCACAAAAATAAAAGAGGCTTTAAAATATCACCAAATATGCAAACCTTGTTGGCTCTTTAACTGCAAGTCATTTCTGATTCCATCTTGTGTTTATTTCCAGCAGTCCCACTATGACTTAATCTGCAGCAGTATCTTTGCAACCAACAGACTTTCCTCTATTACCAAGTCAGTCAGTGACTAAGGTTAAGTACAAGTCTATCAGTGTCTGAGAGACGACCCCTAAACCAACACTGTGTTTACTGCAGAGAGAGAAAAGCCTATTAATAAATCTGTTGCAGACAGCCTGGCGGAAGTACCCTGGGGGCTGTAAACTCAGTCTTGAAGAGAGGGATGAGGGGCAAAACAGAGAGGGATGAATGGACAGAGTTTCAGAAGAGAGGGGATGAAGAAAAAGAGAAGAAAAGGAGAAGGGAAAGAAATTAAGACACATGGAAATAGGGAAAGGAGGGGGAGCGGAGGGAGAGGAAAGAGTGTGTGTGTTGCATGTTGTAAACCATGGGTGCTGTTTGATGGATGGATCTAGGTTCTGAAAAGCCACAGCTGCCTCGCTCTTCCTAGAAAGATATCCACAAGGAAAAGTGGCAGTATGTGGTTCAAGCATCTAGCATCCTCTTACTATTTCTGACCAGCATACTGCAGGGCCCATCAGAATGTACGCTGATCCAAAAAGCCTCTGGGATAGTCAATTAGAGCATGTCAGCCTGTGTTATTAACTTTGTGCCTATGCATAACAAAAATGAAGATGTAAAGGTTCTTTTTGTACTTTAATTGGTCTTGTAAATATCTGTGTATGCAAGTGTGTGTGTGTGTGTGTGTGTGTGTGTGTGTGTGTGTGTGCGCGCGTGCTGCACTGCACATTCACATGTCTGTTTTCAATCAGTCTATTTCGCAGCAAAGTATCATTCTTCTCTCTGTCATGGCTGCCAACTCAATGTAATTAATGAATATAGTGCTGTATTTACTATAAGGAGGGTAAACGGTGATGTTTTGTGCGTGTGTCTGCACCCATTAGACATTATCCCAAATCAAAAAAAACATATTAATTCAATGTGAAATAGTGATAAAGTTCATACATGTATGATATGAATCAGTACAATTTTTCCTGTAAAATAATGAAACCAATAGGTGTTACCATTTCTCTATACAATTTTATACCTACCTATATGTAAATTAGCTCAACGCTTTGGCAATATGTATGTGATTCATTAACTTACAAAGAAAAATTTGAACTCAATACCCTCATACTGTCATTAACACAGTAATATCTATTACCGTTTTGTAACTTTCACTAACATTAGCCAACATAACCTACTGATGATTTAATACCAGCTGGCTGGCAATATTGGGATAATGGTAGATACTACAACACAGTGCAACACCAGTTCAAAAACAGCCATAAAATCAGCATCTGACTCAGTAATGTCAGTTTCTCAGCAATATCTATCTAAAGTTTGCCAAAATGACCTGACATTCATCATCGTAAGCATATCATCAAATCTGATAAAGCATTAGCATTAGGCTATTTAATGGCTAATAGAGTGCAGCAGGGATTACATGTTTTTGGAGGCTAACTCTGAAGTTAGCAATGCCAGTTTCCCCTCGACAAAAAGCCTACGGGAATTTTCATTTGGATTATTGCAGAAAATAAGTTCTGTGTAAAAACACAAGCTTATGATACTGTTCAGCAAGATAATCTTCAAAAATGAACACTTTTGTGATTTTTGAAGTGTAATTACAATTGCCAGGAGTAAAAAGCTAACTCTAGGTTATAAATGAACCACACCATGGTCACATGACTTCAACATCGCCACAAATATGCTTCTTACTACACTATATTATACGCATGTTATTATACATTGATCCAATGTAAATTGAAAAGTTATAGTTAGAATAGAAGGATTAGTGAGTAGATGAGCCTTCGTGTTCGGTATGATGACATTTAATGTCCCCGACAACCTCTGTAGTCTCTTTTACACAAACCGGCTCTTTATGACTCATTAAAACTATAAAATTCACATGTGGTGTATTGACCATAAGTTTCTTGTGGTAGAACAATACATGAAAATATTTTAAGCTGGTGTTACCCTCAGAAATGATTTCAAGAAACTTACCAAAAATTAATTTTAAAAACACCTTGACAAAATGAGGAAAGAGTAGGTGCAAAAATCCCAACTAATTTTCAGGGTTTAAAGACTAATTCCTTCTGCACTCTATGAACCTTTAATTTCACAACATTGGGATAATGTTAAAACAAACTGACAGTAGCGTCAGTTACACAACGATATAATAAAAGTTTGCTAACATTAGCTAAACTGAGCACTTTGAGATGCTGGTTGTAATATACCAAGCAAGTCTACAGCTGCAGAACAATGATGTGTATTTAATTGAGGATTTATGAGAGGACAAATGTGATTCTGTTTGGTTTTTTTTTAAGTTACACAGATACAGAAGGACCCCGATTAAACTGATAGCTTGCAATAAAATCAAAGCTGCAGAGAAAGGCAAACCCCGCTATGGGAGAAAACACAATTTAGCACACTCAGCTATGAGGGATAAGGACTTGGTAAGTAGAGCCTGGTACACTTTTGTTGGTATTCCTGAGTTCCAGTACAGGTACAAAAACAATACGTTTTTTAAATACTTGTTATTTCAAGCATATAAACGGTATTTCTCAAAATGTTAAGCAGTGTACTAGAACTTTTAATACTTGACTTGATACAAACACATTTAGGTAATGCACATTTCTGCACTCATGTAGTGACTGTGGAGATTCTGAAACATCATCGACACTGGAAAGAGCTGCAGATATAAAAGCAGCAATGACTCTTTCTTCTTGACTATCTCTGTGAATCTGACTTACTTCTCTTACACCGTTTCCATAACCAACATATATCTTATCGAGCATCTCTCTTTTCTCCAGCCATCCCTCTTTCAAAGTGACCTAAATGACCAGCGGCTACTGTGTGAAAACTCACATTTAAAAAATAAATCAAATCTTTCCCTGGTCATCCAATGACACTGGACACACATGCTTGTAAACACATGTGAGTACTCAGAAAGTGTAAATGCACAAACTGCACACCTTGCCTTTGCACACACACAAACACACACACTTCGTCTGCAATGTCATATTGTGTTCCAGTTCTCAGGCTCTGAGATTTTTCCCCCCGCTGTCCTGAGAAAATAACAAATAGTACAATCTTATTGTAGCCCTTCAGCAAAAAACATCCATTCTAGCATGAACCCAGTGTCCCTCGTTCCCTCAGCCATCTACTCTGCACCCCACCCACCCCATCCCATCCCTGCTTCTAGAAGGTGAAGAAGTACAAAGAAAGGGATCAGAGCTTTTCCGATTCTTCCCTGGTTATTAACTACCATTTGTCCCCTCAGAGGGCTGTCCCTCCCATTAACCCAACTGATGCTCTTTTCTCATGGAAATCAGCCTGCTGTTGCTGCCGCCACCACTGTCTCTGCTGCCATTACCACCGCTGCCTGCAGAGGTGCAAGGAATTGTGGGGGATTTTGAGAGGAGAAGACCTCTCTTTGGGCTCAAAAACAGCTCCCTCTCTCTCACAAACACACAAGCTCACACCATTAGTGCAGGCACACACACGCACATGCACGCACACATCGACCATCTCACCAAAAGCATGTGTGCGAGCTCTCACAGCCAAACACATTCACTCAATCACAAAGGCAAACATGAAACGTGCTGCCTCCAACCACAGGGGCATGGAAGTAATGTAAGGCAATGCATGGCAGTTAATGAGAAGAAGCTGGCTCAATGGAGCCGGCAGAGAATACTTGGAGAGCAGAGCAGCTAAGAATGCTTGAGCAGCAGAGCAACATGAATCATCAGGATATCGTCACGTGAAAAAAGTATTTACAAGTAACAGATAAAGAATAAATAATTTTAAAAAATCTAACTCTTAAACTGTTTGGCAGTTATTTGGTCAAATGTTTATGAAATAACTGTTCAATTTACAGAGCTCTATGGTGTTACATTTCTCCAACACAGTGGAATGAATTTATTTTCACATATTGACACGATCATTTAAAGCTTGGTACAACTTTTAACGCTAATCTGTATGTATATCTGTCAATGCATATAAAAACAGGTGCACAAGGACACAAACAAGCTCACTTAATGTTCCAAATGTTGCAGAAATCTCTGGAGAAAATGTAATCTATTAAAGCCCGTGGAGCGGGTCCATGGCAAACAGGGTTGTTATAGTGAGAGATCAACACATGGGTCTCAACTTCCACTACAACTGGCAGCAGCAAAGGCATTGTCTCGTGACAAACTCACTTCCATTTCCTTATTATGTAGCTGGAGGCCTTGATGGAACAGTGCTTGTCTTAACGCTGCCACAGGGGCGGAAGACAAAAAAAAACACCTAAAGTCACTCTGACATTAATCTTTGGGAACTTTTAAGGCATTTGGGCACTGTATATATTCATGAATTTAATAAGTGTTGCAGCCATACAAGAAGTTCTGCTTTGAGTTCAGAATATTTTTTTTTTCATTTACCCCTAAAAAACGGATTGCCTCTTCTTTCTACACAAATCATACAGGAACACATTATGTCAGTTTGGAGCTTCATTCAAATTAGTCAGAGAGCTTTATTTTGTTCACATGCTGTACTTAATATCTCACACAATTATCTCATAAAATTGCTGTCAATCAAATGACAAGCAAAGTTGATGTAGAACGTCCTATAGAAGGAGGTCATGTGTCATGAAAAACCGACCAGTGCAGGTGGAATCTAAAGCTGAGAAAAATAGTCAATTAGTCAACTGAAAAATAAATATCTGCAACTATCTTAGAAAACCAACTAAGGAGTCTTACTTCAAACAAAAATATCAGTTCCCAGTCCAACTGGTCAGTTTTGTTTTCCTTTTAATACTGTTGGGTTTTTGGTCTTTGGGCACAAAACAACTAATATGAAGATCTCAATTTGGGTTTAAGAAAACAAAAAAAAGGTATTTTTCACTTGTGTGACATTTTACAAACAAATCAATCACTTGAGAAAATCTCCCATTTGGTCAAAGATCTTTAAACACAAGTAACTCCTGTAACCACAAAATGTCTGCTAATCAACTGTAGGCCAAGCTGATGTCATGAAAACATGTAAAAGTCATCAAGTGCATTCTGTGTGTGAGCCCCATGTTCAACAAGCGAACAAACATCAGTAAGAAATGATACAATGATAGTGCAGTGACTAAAACACCTAAACAAGAAACAGTATGGTGAAAGCTGCCATCATTCTCACTGCTTATCATTAGTTCCTATTGGAGCAGTATTTTCAAGTTCATTTTCACATGCAATATTCTACTGTTGTTTTCATTCGTTATTTATACTCTTAACATTTGTCGATTATTACCAATAACAATATTACTCAACATTGTCTACACTGTAATTATAGTGTGGGACGAGACACATATTGTACATCTCTGTTTCTAATAGAATTTATATTTCTAAATGTAAATGTATATGAATATAGTAGTCACATGTTATAGTTTCAACACAAATTCTTCACAGGTAGTTTATATTGTATTACTGTATACATGTTATCCTTACTTCATTCTTAATTCTCTGTTGTAGGAGCAACTGTAATGTAGCCGGTTTTCCCTTAGGACTCAACAAAGTACTTTTGATTCTCATTATTTTCTTATCTTAATGAATATTGGTCTGCCTACTTTTAATTACCCCAGCAGTACACTTGGCTTAATTCCACACTCCTGCTCGGCAACAAATGTGTAAAAAGTAGGAGCCTACAGCCAAGACAGCTATCAATAACAAGTGAATAAAGTGAACCCCCAGATCTGAACCCCAACCCCCCTTTCATGGGGTCTCGGTTGTTATTTACCCGCTTCCAAGGAAAAGCGCACACTCTCTCTCACAGAGACTCACACATGCAGGCGAGAGACACAAAACTTCCGATCAGCGACAAAACATGACAGAAGCCGTAGATAACCTAGTGGAGGGCTAAATATACATCCAGTCAACAACAATGGCTTCAAGGTTTCAGCGTACGCCTGAATATCAGACACACAACTCTCAGTTTACTGGATGGAACCGTGAGATGGACTCACACACCGAGCTGCTTCCACTTTACAGCGCCCTTTATCAGAGTTTTTCTCGTCTCGCAAACTAACACCACACCACGGGACGCCCCCCCTCCCTTCTGCAGTGGCATGCCACAATTTATAAATACTCGGAAATTTCTTAAAAACTCACCACATCGTCGAAAACTTCCAGAGGACATCAGACGTAAACAGCGAGGCCCGCTGGACAAAGTGCGCCGTGTTTTACAACTTCACTCATTCGCATTTGCAACATATTTATCGAGCAAAAAGAGCCTCGCGGTGCACGGAGCCGATCGCGTAATTAAAAGTTAAATACCCAGAACCTTCCACGCTGCCGCAGAAAGGAGCAGAAATTACGCTAAAGTCCGACAGCGATAGTAACAACACGTTCACAGCACTTCAAGTGTCGCGCACGTCGATATGTCACAGTGACCGAGCTGGGAGTTGATATAAAGCTCGTAAAGTAGTTTAAAAGGCACCCGTGCACCCGCCAGGACGTGCAGCCACATTATGAGGTCTTAGTGAAAAAAAAGAGTAGTTTACCCACCAAAAAGTTTCCAGCACCGCATTAGTCAATCTCACATGGAGCCCCGGCAACCTTCCATCCCGGACCGGACCACAAACCCGCCGTGGGAGAGCCCACGCCACCGCTCCCCGCTCTTTTCTCCCCTCGATTGCGTGTTTTAATAATTTTTTCCTATTTTTTTCAATATTTTTGTTATATTCGGGGCCTGAGAGTCAGTCTGGCTCCCCTCAGGCTGCAGCGGAGTTATGGGGCGGTAAGCATTGTGGGAGTGTGACGTCAGGCCACTTTCACAAACTTTTTTTTTTTTTTTTTTTTTTTTTTTTTTTTTAAACCATGGACAGCTTACTGGTTTTCAGCAGCCTGCAGCCAGTCCTCCCAGTGACCAGCGGCACATTTCTGTTACTCACGTGCAGTTTGTAGGCCTGCAGATTGGGCCTCTGAAAAAACATTACAATTTTGAAATATAAGAAAAACTGAAATATATTTTTTAATCAAATAATATTGCGGAGCCAATTTTCAAATATGACACATTAACGTCTAATGTCTGAATTATTTTTATATTGTCGCCTATAGTTAAGGTTTAATAGACAACATCATCTACTTATTGAAAATATTTTAATGTCTTTAATAACTTTCTAGGCTTTTTTCACTTATTAACATAACACATTGTTTGATAAATTCCCAGGATTCGCACTGATGAAATGGCGCTATCTTTATTTGTTTTGTTTAATTTAGCTGGCTTTGTGTTATCAACCTTCGTGTTGTTTCTGAAAGCGAACACAAATGAGATAAATAATAGGCTTTTCTCTGGTGGCAGACTGAGTCGGCTTCTACATGAACAATGAATTTTCTCCTCATTAAATGTCGGGTTTTTGGTGTTTATTTGTTATACCTGAAATTATGAACAAAGCGCCATAACAGGAATCAGTGCATATTCATAATGACCGCGGTGTCATCTCAATTTCACAAACTCTTTAACAACGGAAAGTATGTAGACATGTTAAAACTATGATCTTTAATCCCGATTCAATACTCTGGTTTCCATCATTTACAAAAGTTCACACTTGTCTTTTGCGCATACACACAAAGTTTTTTATTGTATTTATAAAAAATAAAATGTTTAATATCGATTGTTAAATTGTTTAGAAGGAGAACAAGGAGGAGAATAAGAAAAAAACGGAGGCTACTTGAATAACTTCTGCAATTTCTGATTGTTTTCCTTCTGTTTAAAAGTGTCAACAAGTGTCAACATGGAGGAAGCAGACAGCAGCCCATCAGCATGAAGGTGGATGCGCCCCGGATCCCCACGTGTTCAAGGCTAACGGTGGTACTGGTGGGAGTCCCGCTTCTCCCACCTTGCGCTTTCTTTTTCCCCTTTTTTCTTCTTCTTCTTTTTTTCTTTTTTCGGCTGTGGTGGTGGGGGGTGGGGGGATTACTTCCAGGGCACATCAACTCGTTTCCTCATCACCCTAACTCCCACCACCTCTTCCCAGCCCCACCAAGCCCGCAGGGTGAATATGCTTGTGCACAGAGGGTAGGGGGGTGGGGAGCAGGAGTCTTCAATAATGCTGCCTTCAAGTGCTGCTCATATTTTAAAACGCGGTTGCCCGTCTACTTCATTGCTATTTCAGATAATAGTTCATTGAACACTAACAATAGAAACGCAGGGTTATTTTCATGTAGTTTACAATTGACTTAACAGTCTATAGAATACTTTATGTTGCAGTGCCGGATCTCGATGCTTTAGATAAATCATCAAAAAAAACCTTGTTTAAAAATACCAGGCAACTTTAAATTCTATCAGGCCACTATATGATAATAATAACATATCACTATTATTATTATTATTATTATTATTATTATTATTATTATTATTATTGTTATTATTATTGTTGTTGTTGTTGTTGTTAGTGTTATTAATTTTGTTATTGTTGTTGTTGTTGTTGTTGTTAAGGATAATAATAAATAATCATAATAATTATAATAATAATAATAATACATTTATATATACTTATATACATCGAGGAGAATCCTCGTTGTGTTTATTAATGTTCTGATTAGTCTTGGAACTCTATCGGTCTGTCATAATTCCGACATGTCCTACTGATCATGAAAGCATCAAAAGTCTTTCGGCGTGTTCAATCCAGAGGAGCGGGTTCGAAAATCCCAGCTGTTGAGGGTGAAATGCCTCCTAAAGCACAAAAGGCTTACCTGCTGCTGCAGTGTGGTGACCACAGTTTGTGGTAGTGAGAGATGGAGACATATTTTCGATGAGCTGGGTGCAGGCAACATTTTGGACCAAACATTAAAAGGTGTTATTTTGATACTCCACTGGTCCAGTAGAATTTTGTTCTTATCTAAGCTGTACTGTTCGGTCCAGGTCCTGTTGAAATGTAAAATAAGTGGGAGGAAAACAGGATCTAAAACATTGTAGACAAAATGTGAAGGCATTCAAAGTAAAATAGAACAGGCCAGTGTGTTTGGTATTCAGTTTGATTTTTTAAAAAAGTGAAATAGGATCCTGTCTTTAAGCAAACTTTTATTTTTTGAAAGCAGCCTGAGGAAATTATTGGACAGGTGAGGCAAATAAGGTTATCTAGGCAAAGTGAATTATATATGGACAGCCATTAAGAATTAGACATTTAAGACCAGCATGTTTAAATCAGATGTTCAGATTACATTGTAGGCTTCAGATAAATGTAAAGAAGATTTCTGCATGAGGTCATTGTTAGAAAATAATCCATCATTTTACATTTAAATAAAATATCCACTAAAGAAACACAAATAAATAAATTTAAATAAAATATCTCATATTACACAGCTCTATAACAAATTCATCAAACTCTATTGGCATTTAAAATGAGTTGTAAAGGCAACTTCCTTCATGAACCATTTTAAAGTGTATGAATCTTACCGAATCAAAGACAATAGGTTATTAAGTCTGTGATAAATGAAGATGGGTACAATTATTTATATTTTATATAAACAGAAAGATGAAATGACTATGAGTATAAAACAGCATCTACTCTGTATTGTAGTATTGCATTATAACAGTGTCATTAATAGACAAATGCCAAATGATTTGTGGTTATCAGAATGTTTTAATGCCATGTTAAGAATGTAAAAATGATGTTTTAGTCCTCGCTCCACACTTTTAGGATCGGCTGCAGTCAGATGCAGTTGTTATGGTCGTCCCACTCCTGCAGGATGCTGTAAAACAGGGTTTTTCCCTCGGAGGCCCTTTTGCATTGCATTGTTATAATGCAGTGTCACTCTGTCCTGTGCTACAACACTTTGGACAACCCTGCTGGAAAACATCAAAAAATGCACAATAGATTGTTTACTATAGTGCCGCTGATGTATAAGACTTTGTAAACAGTTCATAAATACTATGTAGTTCATCTATAAACATTATTTGGATGGCCATTATAATGTTGCATAAAGTGTTTCTGATGACAGAGAAACCAGAGGTTGAGGGTAGATGGTGTGGAGCAGTATCACAGGATGAAGAGGTTAGACTTTTTTCATTATGTCATTGATATTTCAGTTGCAGCACAGTGTAGCTGGTGCAGCCATAGTCAGGCTGATTGTTGCATGGTGGTGTGTTACCATATAGTTGTGCAATGACTAATCAGTCCTGATTAGACGCACTGTAAGGGACGAGGAAGCCAGCCTTTCAAATTCTTTAATGAGACAACCGGGGCAGGCCATGGGCTCCCTTAAATAAAGCTTTCATCAGGCACTGAGTAGAAACATGTCTGTTTATGGCACTGTATAACAGTAGTCAGATCTCCAACTGCTCTCTCTCTCATTGCTTTAACACTCTGTACCTCACAGCTCACATTTCAATACCATTATATCACATCACTTTAAAATCATGCACACTCAAAGTTTCAATCAAATACACAGAAGTGCACTAATCAAGTTCTGGCCACATCAGCACAAATCTAAAATTAGCATCAATGAACACAATAGCAATTAGTAAGGGGGACAACTGTTCACATCTGGTGTGTATTTCCTTGCCACCACCAGAGTACCAAGCAATCCCTACTTTCAGGGTGTGGGGGGTGGGAAATGACTGCGTGTGTTTTATGTGTTTTGGTTAAAACAGATGGGCAGTTTACATTAGCAGAGATGGTGATAAACAGCTCAGAAAGGATGGAGAAACCGCCAAAATACAGAGACAGGGACACATCTTCTCTTCCCGCTGCACAGACATGGCACCGACGCCTGTTGTGGACGTGCATGATTTTCCTGCTCAGTTATGTTCTTCTTCTAGTATGTTCTAATGCTCCTCTGTCTCAGGGATTCAGGATCTGGGGGTATTTTTATTTTAGAAGTTCTTTAGGGAGTTTTTTGTTGTTGTAATAAATGGCCATAATTCAACCATCCAGTAGCACAGCACAACCAACATCAAAGTGCTCCATAAATACTAAATGTAAGTTCAACTGCTGCCTTAAATATCTGAGGTAACTTAGGTTGTTCAGTCAGTTCAAAGTCAGTTTAAATCTGTGTTTTGTGAAACATTAAGATATTAAGAATCAACTATTCAGTCATATGAATGAATGTTACAAACAATTTCTTTTTCGTTTGACATTTTCTCAGTTTGAAGAGAGTCTCAGTTGAGCTGAGGTTGCTCCTACTGGAGCTTCTTTATTCCAGCGTTGGCTTATAGACAGCATCAGACACTGCTTTCAGCTAATCTCTCAGTTAATACTGTGAGGGGGTCAAGACTTAGTGCAATACTCTTTACTTGCCTTTATCATGGTTAACAGTGTTTTCATTGTTGTAAATGGAAACAACCATGAATGATCTCAAAATGTATTAAAGACACAAAGCAAGTTCCATCATGTATGTTTTCTTTAATAAAAAAGCTCTCAGGAGAGCTTTAACTGACAAACAATGCATGCTGAGAAGCCTACTAATATGCAAAGTATATTTTGAACAATGTACATTATAAACCTACAACTCATTATTTCATGTCAAAAGACTTCAGGTTAGAGGAACTGTGTTTAAGAAATGGTTTGAAAATAAAATCTAGAAATGTAAAGTTTAATTAACCTCAAATAAATAAAACTTCTCAATTTAAATTAGTGATAAAAGGTAAGTTGTTTCCACTAAATTCCTGTGTGACTGTTTACATTGTATGTGAAGGCTGATTAAAATACACCTTTCACATTCTAAAAATCAATGTGGTTATTGCTCAAAACACTTGTTTCATCAAGTGTTTACACCAAAAGGGATGTTCCACAATGTACCGGTGCATGAGGCATAGAGGTTCTGCACTGAAAGATAGCTAATGATCACATATGATGTAACCACTGAGCATCTGCCTTCTGATCATTTCTCGGTAGCACAGAGTAAATGTATGGGACGTCTATCTCAGCTGATATTGACGGTTCTATGATGAGGCAGAGTATCAGGACGCAGACAGCCAGCTCCCGTGGTCTGCAGCAGGTTGATAAGGTAGATGGGTGGAACGTGGAGTGTCCTGACCAGCTACACATCTACGTCATGAAGGCCTTCTGCTGCCAAAGGGGATCCTGCCTGAGATGAGATCTTAAAGTAAAAATAGGCATTTCATTGGCAGAGCGTTGTTAGTATTATATCACAATAGTATAGTACAAACCAAATGAGTTGTTTTTTGTTACGTTCATGTTAGTCACTTTTTGTTTGTATCTACATCACTAAGGAGAGGAGAGACCCCTTCTCTCTCATATATGTTAGCTGCAATAGAGAAAGATTGTAAACCGGAAATCGCCACTACATTGTTTCTGTACTGTGAAAAAAGACGTAGAGAGAAATCTTATCATATTGTAAAGCAAGGCAGTGCTGGTCAAATATGAACCACGATCCTGTTCATTGTCTATTTGTGGCCTAAAAGCTGACCACCCTACTCTTTCCTGTGTCAATACGGACTTTGTTTGGAGTCAAAACCAAACACCAGGAGTGTTTATTGGTGTGTTGTGGCGCAGTGCATTCTGGTTGTTGTAGGTTTTCTACATTTTGAGCAGAAAGGGATACACAACCCTTTTTCTCTGTTCTCTGCTCATGTAGGAGACATTTCCAAATGAACTGTGTCTTTCTACTAACAGCCCATTTTCATGCAAGGGCTATCTTTCCAGTGAAGTACTTTTTTAAATAACCCTAACCCTAATAGTTTTGCTATTTTTCATTATCAATTTTATGTCATATCCAGTTTATATCTTTTTTATTAAGGCACAGGGCTGAGTGGGGGCTGAGAAGAAAATACAATAAAATATAGGCATTATGTCAACAGTTTTTATTAGTTTGGCTATTTTTGGAACAACTAAATAAATATTTTGATCCAAAATGATGTTTGTTTCCTACTTTGTTCATTCTATGTGAGACTGCCACATGCTGTCTTCTTTTACAGTATTTTTGCAGACAGAATTTACAGTTCGACCATATTTACAGCTAATTTCATTGTTGTATATGTGTAAATATTCTTAATTAGTGGGCTGTGCTCGCCAGCCCACTATGGACACCTCTATAGCAAAGCTATAGGTGTCCATAGTGGGCTGTGCAAAGCACAGCCCACTATTGATATTCACCGCGCGTCTTCTTATTATTTTTCATCCTCCTTCCTTTTTTCTGTCGCTAACTTGTCCCACACCGTTGGTCGCACACAAACAAATTATACATCAAAACGTGCGGCTCGATCTGACTCGGTATGCTATTATTTTTATCACCAGAATATACATTTTTCGCGTCGTAAGACGCGAAAAACTGCGAAAAATTTCCCATAAGGAATGAATGGGACGAGGTCAAAAAAGTCGCAAATCTGCAATGTTTTTCAAACATCTCCTGCTCTGGCATACGTTCACCTAGAAACACCATTCAAACTTTAAAATGTAGACACAGGTCTTGTCTATTTGAGTTGTATTTGAACTTTTTTCCTACAATGTATAGTTTTTAAACTCTGACCCCTTAATGACGGTGAGTGATTTTGGAAGAATTCAGGGTTTTCAATGAGTGTGTATGGCGGAATGTTCGTGCAGCAGAGTGAGAGAGCCAACTGACACAGTGGCAGAAACTCAAAATTTTCCTCTGCTATTTTCTGTTTACATCATGATCCCGGCCACAAATGTCACTCAAAAACAGTGATATTTTCCAAAGTTGTAGCCACACGTGTCTTCTTTCTCTCAATGTGTCTACTTTATCGGTAGGATTTACGGTTTTTGAATTAACTGTCTCTAACCGACAAGAGTAGCTCTCAACAGTCCCATTCACTCCAATGTAAATCGGGGCGAGGATTTTCCAAACTGCACCTTTTTTAAACTCGCTCGTATTTCCACATTCCTGAAGCTAGGACCACGAAACTTCATGAGTGTCTTCTTTAAGGCCTTTCTGGCTCGATCGTGAAAAAAAATTGCCGATATCATGTATGATTTTGACTAAATAGCACTAGTTTGACGTCCTAGATTTGAGGCAGAAATCAGTCTCAAATCAGCCTGGGACAGCCGTTGCTACGGGCCCTCACCAACCGTCACCTAGCAACCGAGATCAGCTGGGCCAACAGAGAGAGTGACAGACAGACAGACATATATGCACACACACACACACACACATGCACACACACACACACGCTCACATGCAGACACAAATACACACACACACACACACACACACACACAAATACACACACACACACACACACACACACACACACACACACACGGACACACACAGATTATTAATCAGTTTTCCAGAACGTTCATGTTTTCGCGAAAACCTGCATAAGCTTTCCCATAAGGAATGAATGGGACGAGGTCAAAAAAGTCGCAGACACACAAATACACACACACACACACACACACACACACACAGACGGACACACACAGATTATTAATCAGTTTTCTAGAACGTTCATGTTTTCGCGAAGTAAGTCGCGAAAACCTGCATAAACTTTCCCATAAGGAATGAATGGGACGAGATCAAAAAGTCGCAGACACACAGACACAGAGAGACACACACACACACACACACACACTCACATGCACACACACACACACACACAAAGTGAATGAGACAAGGTGAAAAGATCGAAAGGAAGAGTTCAAACATTGACATCTCTGGCATACTTTGACCGAGACACACCATTCAAACTTTAAAATGTAGATAAAAGTCCAATTTATCAACGTGGGATTCAACTTTTGCTTAAGCTTTTGTAGTTTTTGTTCGTCACGGGGCAAAGCGCACAGCCCACTCTCGCGATTCCCCGGCGGGGAATTGTCTAGTTTAAAGTTAGAAGGCCAAAAAAGTACACAAGATCACATGTTAAATTAAAGCTTAAAAAAGGAAAAAGCATATATTTTCAATACACATCATTAAGGGGCACTGCTGTCACAGTGGGATCCTAGCTGAGAGAAAAAACTATTAATTATTTTGTCAATATTTTTGTTGGTTAGGGCTAGTGTTTTTAACACCACTTATCAAGTTTTTACTGCTTTTATTTTGGATTGATTTTGTCTTTTTTTTTTTTTTTTTTTACATAAGGCACTTCACTTCCAAAACTAACTGTTCTAACACCTCTAAATCCTAGTAAAACTTTCCAGGA
The DNA here is from genome assembly GCA_963678695.2 of Diplodus puntazzo. Taxonomy (NCBI): domain Eukaryota; kingdom Metazoa; phylum Chordata; class Actinopteri; order Spariformes; family Sparidae; genus Diplodus; species Diplodus puntazzo. Next base: position 4,606,090 of record OZ023165.1, on the reverse strand, counting down.
AAAAAATTAACTCTTGTCATCAGAGTTCTGGGGTCGTTTTCTCAAAATCTGAACTGCAGTTTGGGAAACAAAGTGTCTCAAGCTGAGATAAGTTTCATGTTGACCAAGTTTTAATTATTTTTTTTAAAAAAAGGAAGACTTGCTTCTATATATGGTCTCTGAATGCTGGATCTGTGAAATGGCCTTCAGCTGAACTGAAAGTCAGGCTGTCAATAACAACACAGAGTGGTCAACAGTTTTTTTAAGGTTGACTACCTTTTTTGCCTGTTGTGAAAGGAAACTGGCAGAGTGCTAGACCTGTCATTCTGCAGCAACAGCAAGTAAGACAGAGGCAGAGGTTAAAATAGAGAGGAAGGAAGGGGGAGACTTGAGTGACATATATACAGCAGCAGATGTTTTTATGAAATGTCAGTGTAACCTTCTTCTTTAGAAGCTTCTCAAAGTAATGTCTTATGTGTCGGAGGAACTTTTAGATTCGAAAAGGGAAATGAAATTGTTAGAGTACAGGACAGTGACTCAGACATACATAAAACAATGTACATGTCATGTATATTGACAACTGTACCATTGATTGCCTAATATGATAAAAAGCCATGACAATAACCATATCCATATCCAATAATAAGGGGAGAATTTAGTAAAGTGAGGTGTACATTTTTATGTTTCATTTGGTGGTTGTGATCAATGCCATTCGTTCACCTGAAGGAAGTCTCTCTTTCTCTGTCTTTTTCTCATTTCTCCGACTTTGAGTTGTGGTTCTATGCATTGTTATCATTGCTGTCATCTCCAACAATGAAAAACAGTGTGTGTTCAAGGGATGGGGGAGGAGCAGACCGAGAACGACACAGTAAAAGAGGGAAAGAACAGCCAGCTGTCGAGCATCAGAGAAAAGAAAAACGAGAGTGACTGAATACAAAGAAAGAATATGTTAGACTGGGTTGGCTGAGCTGGAGGATGTGGAGGGATTAAGTATCTTCAAAGCAAAGGCCCGAGTAAAAAACATCTCAGAGCGTTCATTGTGAAGGACTGACAAAAACACACACTGATTTTGGTTTAAATGCACAGTATGTAATTTCTGCCACTAGGGGTCTCTCATTCAAAACAAAAGACATAAATAGCATTGGATCATGGGACTTTATGTCTTCATCATTAAACAACTACCATCACTGATCAAAATGCAACTACATGACTATGGCAGAAATTATAGAAGCAGAAGTTATAGTGACAAATTACCAAATTAAATGCACTGTTACCTTATTCAAACTCTTAGATATTTCTGGTTTGAATACTGTTGGAAACATTTGGGATAATTTAAGTACACAACTCAACGGAATATAAAGGTCTAGTCAAGGGGTTCTAATCTAGCATCGGATTCTTATTCAAGACCAGAGGGTCCAATTAAAGATAACAATTAAGGCTAACATTTTATCAATTAACTCAAGTAGCATCTCTCAAATCTCATGTCTTCTATGTGTACTAAAAAGTCTGCTGTAAAACATTTGTTTTGTTTAAAGAGTTTAATAGAATTTATCTAAAGTGGAATGTGGAACTTAATGGGATATAAAGATATATAATTATCATAACATTTATTAAAAATGTTGTCGTGAAAAAACAATAAACTAATAACAGAGTTATCTATGTATTCAGATGAAGGAAAATAAGAAAAACATCCAACTTTCCCTTTTTAAACAACCATGACCTCATTAAGGCCCCTTTTATTTGTTTAGTGTTTTGGCTGCATGTTATTTGTTAGATGATACATAATACATTTTAATACAACTTAAGTGCATACATTCAGCTGTACTTGGTGTAATAATGAATACAAATTGTGAGCTGATTTTATCGGCTGTTTCATTCAGCATCCAAACAGTAGATAACAATCTTTAAGATAGGGTCAGTAAGTTGGAATAACCCCAGGCCTGATTTTGAAAGTATCCAGCCAGTAAACTCCGCCCCCTGCACTCAGGCCTCTCTCCAAACCCAAAGGCATCACAACATCTAACCACAAGTAGACCTTATGTCTCATTCACCTGTAAGTAAACACCTAATATTATCATACTGAACGTAAATAACAAACATAGCCATTGCTATTACTGATAGCTGTCAAGCTAGCTTTGTTAGCATTCAGAAATTGTTTTGAGAGTGTATTTTTATGTTGTCACTTATTGCTGGTTATCTAGCAACAGCTGGCTACGGTAACAATACATATGATAAAGCTAAAACATCAAGTACACACCAGTGTACCAAGCACATCATCACATCAGAGAGGACGACAGGAGGGCAACCAGCGATGTCTGAGGAAGTGGAGGCACAAGAATGTCTAAAGTAATGACCTGTTGGCAAAATGTCACTTTCAGACTAATTTACATGGTTTCACATTATTTTTTACAATGTCTTTTGACTGTAGTTTGTACAAGCTCTACTTCCTGGACTTTTTGTTGTACACCTTGGAGTAGCTGGCCTGAGAGAAGGGAGTTCCATCATCTCTGCAAAAATGATGACAATAAATATGTTTGAAATGTGTTTGCAGGGCACAAAGTTATATCTCAATGTGTTTATGGGGCATACAAATGTCATTGATTCTCTCAAAGACAGCACAGAACTGTTGCTATGTAAAATAATAATAATAATGAAGTCAGGAGTTAGGTGAGTGATGGGAAGTTTAGGTAATTGGTGGTCAGTGATTATTTATAGGGATTGTTAGGTGCATTCTGTGTTTCCCACATTCTACTTTGGTCAGCTGACAGTCAGATCATGAATTGAAAGGCAAAGTCTATTCGCTTTAAAAAAAAAAAGTCTTACTAATATGCAACAGTCTCAAGCAGTAGGCTAACATGTGACTGTTAGGACCAGCACTTGAAGCATTTTCCTGGTGCAGCTAATGAAATGATCCCATTCCTTTTTGTATTGTATCCCTGCTAGGGAGCACATTCTTGCACACAGAGCAAACCAACTTGATATGAAAAAGAAGGACACATGTATTGAAATGTATCCATCAAAGACACATCTTACATGAATGGTCTGACCCTTGTTGCTACCAGCATCAAGTTGCACTCACCTGTCAGAGAGTGACTCTGCAGAAATAGTGGGAACATCAGGGCATGGTTCTGTTGTGAAATGACTCTTTGAAGGCTGGAAGTTGATGCGTCCATCTCATGGACGTTGTAAAACATCCCGTTCAAAGGCTAAATGAATGGATCAATACCATTTAACGACATCTGCTTACAAATACAATGCAAATCATATTCACAGATAAATGCGATCTCCCCATGACCTCCGAACAGTGGACATGGCCTTTCCAACGTGTAGCACACAAGAATTAGCTGGCTCTCACATACAGCTCGTCTGGCTAATGTCCAAACAGCCCAGGGTAGCAGTGCATGTGTGAACACCAGTTAGATCCACAGTACGTGTAAACGTTGGCCTGCGTGTAAACAGTGACGTTACATGTTAATATTTTTCATACAGCAGTAGTCTATCATAGCTAGCTAGCTTGCGTTAGCTACAAGCTGACGATGCCAATGATGGGCTAATACTAACGACAGCAACATAAGGAGCTAATGTTAGCTACGTTGACTACATGATACAGAGTAATAATACATTTACCCAGCCAAAACAAACCAGCTCATTACCTGTCCAACAGAGATACAGGTACTATGGAATCTGTTTTCAGGCCTTCGACTTGTTGAACAGTTGCTACAATGTCGATCCCCGTTTCACTTCTTGAGCTATCCAACTTCTTTTTGTTTGTAGCCTTATCCAGGTCAGTCTTTCTTTTCTTGCTCTGTTTGGCAGTACAAGCTGCTGTAGGTACAGCTGGTAATGAAAAGTGTCTCCGTAGTTTCTCTGCCATTCTTGGGCAGAGTCAGCGCAGCGTGGGCAGTTAAGGATAGGTTGACAGGTAGACTGTCCATAAAATGTCTTTGGGCCGCTAAAACTGCCGCTAGATGAAGTTTTTACAGCCCTGACGATTCCAGAAAAAGTGGGTTGTTTTTCTTTGTTTTCCAAATGTTTTATATTTTGATTGCTGTCTGGATGTTTAGAGATTGTATACAAATACAATAAAAAGTGTTTCCGAACGGAATTACCAACCTCAGCTTTAATGTGGCATATTTAAGCATTTAGCGGTTCATGTAGCTGTGAGGTTAGCTGCAGGCTTTCAGAGAGTCCACAGAAAGTTACAATGGTTTGAGAACGCATCCACATGTCCACATGTTGCCATTCTGGCTTTGGGCATGTTGAAGAACCTCCAATGACAGAACTCTGGGGACACTGCTCCTTATATCATCTGAGTCTGTACAATTAGACATAGCACTGATTGGCTTAAGAGCATGTTGTTCATGTAACATCAGATTCCAATATTCCTTTACTAATGTGTGGGTAACAGTTGCACATTATTAGCGTGTTCTCACATCGTCATTCTGCATGAGCTGTGTCAAGTGTTCAGAAGTTCATGTCTCAGTTAAGATTGAAACTTGCAGACATCATCCACAAAATCACTCTTGAGACCATCTTGCAATAGGATCTCAGCAGCTGTGATGCCTGTCAACATTCTGAAGTGCTCAGCAGTCATTACTATATCATTACATAGGTACTAAGTAATCAGTCCACATTCATCTTCAAACTTGGCATATATTTTTATCATTGTGAAGTTTTATTGGCTGTATTGAAATTAAGGTGAACCAGGGGCATAAAGTGTGAGGGTGCTTATTACATTTTTTGGGCATAAAAAATCTGTCACAAAACCCACTTCTTGACCCTAATCAGTCAAGCATCAGGACTGCTCACTCCACTGAGACAGCCCTCCTCGCGGTGACTGAGTCACTCAGTGCCATCAGAGCCTTGTCCCACTCATCATTCCTCATTCTCCTCGACTTATCTTCTGCGATTGACACAGTCAGCCACCAAATCCTCCTCTCCACTCAGGCTGAACAGGCATCACTGACTCTGCTCTAACCTGGTTGACATCATACCTGACTAATTGCACCTTTCAGGTCAAATGGAATGGCTCCTTGTCCAAACCCTGCTTTCTTGAAACTGATGTCCCTCAAGGCCCAGTATTAGGACCACTTCTGTTCTCACTATACACTAGATCACTAGGCTCTGCAATCACATCGCATGGATTCTCCTACCACTGTTATGCAGATGACACCCAACCGTTCCTCTCTTTTCCCCATCCTCCGATATCCACGTTGCACTGCACATCTCAGAATATTTGGCAGACATCTCCGCTTTGACAACTGTGCATCACCTCAAGCTCAACCTTAGTAAAACTGAAGTCCTCTCTATCCCGGGGAAAGATTGCCCTTGTATCAACCTGTCAGTCGCTGTCGAGGACATCACAGTATTGCATTGGTAAACTGTGAGAAAACTCGCATAGATCCAGATTTGCCCTCCATAACATCCGCAGGATCTGGTCTTTCCTCACAAAGGGTTGCAACTCCTGGTCCAAGCGCTGGTCATCTCCCGCCTGGACTACTGCAACTCGCTCTTGGCTGGACTCCCAGCCACTGCGACTAAGCCATTGCAGCGTATCCAGAATGCTACAGCGCACCTTGTTTTCAATCTACTCAAATTCTCCCATGTGACCCCCCTCCTCCATGACCTCAACTGGCTTCCTGTTGCGGCCCACATTCGATTCAAGACAATGATGCCGGCCAACAATGGAACTGCACCCATCTACCTCCAAACACTGGTCAGACCACATGTCCCAGTGCAAGCACACCTGCTGGTACCACCATCGCTGAGAGCAAAAAAAGCAAAGGACTTATGCACTTAAGGTATCCTTAATAAATAGCGGCTATGATGCTCAGATGAGGGCTTGAAAATTGTTTCTATTTTTTTCTTTTTTACTTTATCGACGGTGATATTCTGTGGTTTCTTACTTGTGACAAATGTACTTATTGTAAGTTGCTTTGGACAAACGCGTCTGTTGAATGCCCTAAATGTAAATTTAAATGTAAATGCATGTATCCTTGCAAACAGCAGTTGAGCTAGCATTAGCTTGCAAAGTAGGCACTAATATGTTTGATGTTGCTGGGTTTTGCTGAGCTGTTTATTTTAGATTTCCCCACTAGACGTGCTGTCTACTGTACAAATATATGTGAAGCTTAAACTATTTGTAGTCTTCTAAATAACAGATTCGATAAAATAGCCTCAGAGCCTCACAAAGATCCAGCTCACCAGCACCACGCCAGAAATGTAACTTTTGTAACAAAACTATTATTAATTCATTAAATGCATTTAATTTTAAAATAAAGTTTGTTTATTAGTTTTCTAAAGTTGATATTTTGCAATCATAACTTCATTGTGACATTCATTGTTGACAATTCAATTAGGAAGGGCTTTAATTTTAATCCCTCGCAGTTCAGCTCTCTGCCATTATTATTTAAGAAGCTATTCAAGCTATTATAAATGAGTCATTGAAACAGTTTACATACTATCACTTTTTAATATATTCAAATATGTGATCTGGGGCACTTCCTCTGGATGATATTGTAAAATGTAGTACCTACCTACTATAGCCAGATAAAGTATCAAACCACTTGTTAAAATAAACTAGGTTACATGATATGACGTGTACACTTTATTCAAATACACAAAAATTCTGGGGGAGAACACCAAAACCTCCAATAAATTATGTTTTTGGGCTGAATCACGTTAGGTGGTAACATTCAGTGGTAATAGCACTGCAGTGATTATGTATTTTTGTAGGCTAACCCTGAAGTTAGCAACACCCTGGTTCCCTCATCAAAAAGCTTATGAGATTTTTAATTGGATTTTTGAATATTGGCGAAAATAATCTCTGTGGCAAACACAGAAAAATACCTTTTGTTCAGCAAGATAATCTTCAGAGATGAACACAACTTTTGAGATTTTAAAACCATAAATTAAGTCTCTAAAAGTGAAAAGCTAAAGTTAGGCTAAACAGACTACATCACAGTCACATGCCTTAAATGTCACCACCAGTAAGTGTTACTACACAATTACGATAGATGTTTTCGTAAATTGATCAACCTACAAGTTGCATGAAGATGCAGTGGCTGGTAGCTCCTCCATATTATGCTACATTTTAGTTTTTTAACCATGTCTTTTTTGGTTTTGTTGCTGAAACACTCTGCTTATGGCAGAAATACTGTTTTCCTCATTACAGAAGCAAGCGGGTGTTTTGGAGTAAGAGCATTTGGCCCACTGCATCTTTTCACCACACAACCTGTCCAGTCACAGGAAAAGGACATGGGGGGCCAGGAGAGATGGAATAGCATCGATGCTTGGTGCTCATATGAACAATGTGTTTAAGCCCTATAAAAACTGTAAACATTGTCACACACAGGCAAAGTGGTGCTTCCCAGATGTTGAACTTTTAATATGAGGATGCCAACCACGTTATCATCACGATCTCATTGCTGCTGCTTACATACACCCTGACGCAGACTCAAAAGATGCAGTACATGTTTATGCATATTTGCATACAAATAACTGAATATATGTTGTGTAATTTGTGTAGCATGAGGGTGTTTACACTTTCATTATGCAACCCTGTGCTGTATAATGACGAGTGACTTATCTTGTACCTTACCTTGTATACCACAACTAACGTCTGGCTGAAAAGATGGAGTAGTGAGTGGTTAAGTCTCCGTGCTCGGCATGATGGCGTTAACCTCTAACTTCTGTAGTCTCGTTTAACCATTGCCAAATGTTCAAACATGCAACTGATATCCGGGTTTTAGGACTACAGACAACAGCCTTCTATTGTGGTTATTTAACATTAATGACAACAATTTCCATGATGCCACCCTACTTACATCATGTCTTTTGTCTAGACTGAGGGCCCAATGTGTGCCAGAAAAGACATCTTGTGCTTTTAAAGACCATTCTGTCTCAATTAGAGCCTATATGTATATATAATAATAATAATATGCGATAATATACTAGGACCAGCTTGGTCATGTCTTCATTATAGCTGTAAGAGAGAGACAAGATTCACACTTTCATTAAAAAGCGGACATATCACCCGGACTATAAGAAATGAACCCTCTTCTGTGGTTGAACTGAATGACAAAGTCTGACTTTGTGTGACTACAATACAGTAAGCGTGCAGTTTTGCTGGGAGCAGCAGAAAGCTGAACAAAAACGGTAAATCAGTATTAGATATCTTACATACTATTTTATCTATTATTCAGCGCTGAGGGTCCACTGATACAGCATTTAATGCTGTAACCAGGGATACAATGGAGCCTACCGAGTTCCACAGTCATGCGACTCTTACCGTCTCCGGTGCAGTAGGTGGAGGTAGACTTTTTTGATATGTGCTTGGAAAACTTCATAAACCCAAGAAGAAGAAGTCGAAAAGCCAGTGCATTCTGGGATATAAAATGAATAACAATGGCGGTTAAACATCAGCCACATACTCTGATAGTTACGTGTTTACTTTTATCACTTCTTCTGCAAACGTGTCGGACATTTCCCGAAGAATTGAAGTGGGATGAGAATGGCTACGTTTTATACTGCCCGTGCATGGGTAATTTCTTCTTCGTAACTGATACTTGAACCATAGCATTCTGTTATGAGAAAAACAGAGCTCGCAAATCCAAAACTTCATAGATTCATAATTGAGAATGGCGTTTAATATCGCCAAATATGCACATCGCCTAAGTATGAACCCAAACATTTGTTGAACTCTACCATGAGCCATTGTACAGCTCGACATACTTCTAAACCGCAGTTCAGCAAGGGGGACCCTATGTCGATAAGATTTGAACTTCGAGAACATTTTAATACTTAGCTTATCGCGATGAATCAGTAGCTAGCGCTAACACCTAGCTAACTTGGTGGAGCAAAGGATAAAAGTGGGGGCGTGAGTAACGTTAAGTTTAATAACTACAGATGTTGCTGCACTGGGTCTACAAATTACACATTACGTGTAGTGTATGTCATACGGAGGTACACAAAATGTTTCAAGCGTCTAAGGAGTCCGAGTCTAACTTGGAGTCTGAAGTGCTCAATGTTATTTTACAGGTCGCTTTGGAAATCAGGCAGACCACTTCCTGGGATCTCTGGCGTTTGCAAAGATGTTGAACCGAACCCTGGCAGTCCCTCCTTGGATAGTGTACCGCCACCATACACCCCCTTACACCAATGTGAGTACAGTCAGTGATGTAGGTTATACAAAACGTCCAATGACAACCTGTCACTGACTGCTATCACACAAATGTGGTCATTTAAAATGGAGATCAAAGTATAGATATTACTTTCTGAAACCCATAGGGACATTGGGCTTTTACAGTAGCCAGGTCACATGAATCCCTGCTGTCCCCCCTGGGATTTATACTTGTGGTATTCAGTTCTGATGTATGTTATTCCTCTGTGCCAGAAAGCACCATTATTGTTGAACTAAAGGCCACTGAAAACACATTGTTGGTTGTGGTCTTCTTGAGGGATCTGTTGACAATAACTATGACATGACTATATAAACAGCTTTATTTTTTAATCCTGAAATGGATAACGCTGTTTCACTCAGTTCTTTCTTTTTTATTCTACCCAGGTCCATGTTCCCTACAGTGAATTTTTCCAGCTGGAGGCCTTGTTTGCCTACCACCGCGTGGTCAGCTTGGAGGACTTCATGGAGAAGCTGGCTCCCAAATACTGGCCCCAAGGACAGAGAAGAGCCTACTGCTTTGAGACTGCTGCACAGCGGAGTGCAGACAAGAAGTCCTGCCCTATGAAGGTGAGAGTCCAGTGGGGTAGATCACTTGACTAACTGGGTACAACAAAGTATGATTATCTGATAATATTGGTTGTAATTTTCAATTGTAATACTAATGTACATTTCATTTTCCTGAATTACTAAGTAAAGTAGCATAAAATGATCTTTAGTTGAAAGCAGTAAACTCTCAAAAGTACCTTTTATTTATTACTCAGCCTCTTTTTGTCACCTTCTTGACATTGCAAATTAAAAGATTGATAATGAAATGCTGCCCCCTGTTGGTGCACAGATCACCAATTATGAACCATAGCCTCATATTTATGATGCCACTGCAACTAGACTGCTCTGACATGAAGGGATTGTTCTGATTTATTTTCAGGATGGGAACCCATTTGGTCCATTCTGGGACTATGTCGGCGTGGAATTTGACACATCTGTCTTGTTTGGTGGCATTTCTTTTGGTGCCTACCACCAACCTCAGTGGATGAAGAAGTGAGTAGTTGCTGGAGCTGTCTCACTGTACTATAGAAACGTTTAAAAGGTACATCGCTAGAACTCAGCCCAGCCATAGTTTAAGGCTAGCAATAGTCTGGCCCGAAAATAATATTGCAATTTTTTTGGGTGCATCGGGATACATGGCATATATATTTTTTAAAAAAATTAAATGTACCTAAAAGCACGTAATTTATACAAGGACTGGACTGGGACTGAGCAACAGCAAACATCACCATATTGCTGACCAAATGCCTCAATACTGAAGTTGCAGTTATATTGTTGGGATGATTTTGGGGTAATTTCATGAAACAGTAAGAATTACATTTTTGATAATTAATTTAATTTCGATATGATTGACTGAGTGAGTAACGGCAAGTATAGGAACAAGTAGAACAGTTTGGTGAGTTCACAACATCACTTTACTTGGATGCAGCCTTTAAAGTTGTAGTCTGTAAATATTTTTTGTAATATTTGCTAAAATTGTCATTATGATCTGACAGTAGAATAAGATACAGGTCAGCTGTGTGAAAATCCACTGTCTGTGGCTCCACCCAGTGGCCCTAATTTGATTTGCAAGAATCCACTGCTCCCGGATCAACACAACCAATCAGAGCCAAGGCGAGTGTCTGAGAAGTGCCAGTCATTCTCGTGCATAAGCTGCGGGCAGCCCCCCTCCCTCACCCAGTGCGTACTGGGCAATATCGTATATATAGGATAAATATCAGAGCATCATTTCAGAGGGGAGCTGCGGGATTTGTAAGGACTTTTCTGCTGGACAAGTAAGGACCCCTGCTTGATGTATGTTTCATTCTATGTTTTACAGTAATACTCGCAATAGCGCATATCGCCTTACAATGTTGCATTCGAGCTACGTAGCTTGTGGGTAAATCTAGCTTGTTAACTTGTATGCTAACTCCGTTGTTTAGCTCTGTCTTTATGGCTACTGGTTAGCAAAAGTGTCTTTCAAGTGACTGGGCAGTTATAAAGTTAGCATGTGTTCAGTACGCTCTGAAGTGGTTGTATTGGTTTAGAGAAATAACATTACTCATGCTTCAGAAAGGCAGCATGGTGATGATGATTACCTGAATGATTACTTGGTAACTCCGTCTACTGCGATGTGAGGAATATTGCATTGGTCTGTTGTTGTCTGTTCTCTGCCATTGTTTACAGTTTGAACTTGAACATATCTGACCAGGTAAGCGAAGGCACTGCGCCTGTGTGGGGGAGGGGCACTGCCCAATACGTGCTGTGTGAGGGAGGGGGGCTGCCAGCAGCTTATGCACGAGAATGATTTACACCTCTCAGACACTTCCCTTGGCTCTGATTGATTGTGTTGATCCGGGAGCAATGGATTCTTGCAAATCAAATTTCAGCCACTGGTTGGAGCCACAGACGGTGGATTTTTACACAGCTGACCTGTATCTTATTCTACTGTCAGATCATAATGTCAATTTTAGCAAATATAACCAAAAAATTCTTACAGACTACATCTTTAAGACACTAATGATGGTTGTTAAACTACAAAATATCTTGTCTCCATTACATGTATTTTCTCAAGTTTTTGATAACAACATTTGAGGGATCATTGCAAAAAATGTGTGTTTATTGGCCGATATATCAATTATTACATTTTCTATGTCCTTGTGGTACCGCTCCAAAAATCAAGTATTGGTCGTGCTGTAGACATAATGACTGACTGATGAAGTCCCTAATATTCCATTAACCACTGATTTTTAATGACAGAGGCAGTGCCTACTTTAAAGCTGTTAAGAGGTAGCCTCTCTTCGTGCTTCCCCTGTTGGATTAGGTTCCCTCCCTCTGAGCACCCGGTCCTGGCAATGCCTGGGGCTCCTGCCCAGTTCCCAGTGACAGAGGAGCATGTGGGCCTGCAGCGCTATGTGGTGTGGTCAGACAAGATGGTAAAGGAGGGAGAAGAGCACATTGCTAACCTGCTGACCAGGCCATATGTTGGCATTCATCTGAGGATTGGCATTGACTGGGTAAGATGCTTAAGCCAGGATTTAGACACATGATGCTGGCTTGTCTTCCTTATTGTTCTTCACTTTCTAATTCACTTTTATGATCAGAAACAGACAATCACATAACTGTTCACTCATCGATCTAATAGACATTACATTTTTACACTGCATTAATGTTGACAAGGAAAGGACAATAGGAAGCATTCATTATGTCATTGTGAAAACGCACCTTTATAAAATCTTTGCCCATTGCACAGATGACATCAATCCACCAAAATGTGTCTTTAGTTGCTCATGTCAACTTAATGTTGACAATGTCTTGCATTCAGTGCCTACTGCCTACCTAGAAGTAAAAGGCTGTTGATATTCTACACATTTCTTACTATCAACAAATCCCATAAAAAAACGATCAAAACCAACAATGTGTTGGGCCCTAGCCTGTCTGTTACAAGTCCCTTGGTACCAATTGAGGATGTAAATCTATAAAAAACATCTTTTATCCACATTTGAGACAGCAACAGGATGATTTATGGGGGGTTGAGTCAAATTAAACTACATTGTGTGCGTTAATGTTGAAACATGTCTGTGGCCAACTGATTTTTTTTTTTTTGCATAGAGAAAGAAGATATACATTGATTAGTTGACTGTAAGAAAAATATAGAATATCACGTTATCTTCTTAGTCAATTCAGTCAATATAGAAGCATGGTAGATGCGACTTTACAGTCTGTGAGATGTACAGTTTGGTGCTGGGCTGCATCTAATCCACTTCATCCTCTAGTAACATCTACATTTTTTTTGTAAATCTATCCTAACAGCAAAATGCTTGCAAAATGCTGAAGAGTGGTGATACAGGGCCTCACTTCATGGCGTCTCCTCAGTGTGTTGGCTACAACCGGCAGAAAGCCTTGCCTCTCACCATGAACATGTGCCTTCCTGACCTGACAGAGATCCGCAGGGCTGTCAAGCTGTGGGTTAAGAAGACCTCTTCCCGCTCTGTCTACATCGCCACTGACTCTGAGTCCCACAGTAGGGATATTGAAAAGCTCTTTAAGGGCAAGGTGGGTTTGTAAATCCTCTGTTATGCATGCATAAGTAATGTCTACTTTAACTTGGCGCCTTTTGTGTCTGTCATGTGGGACAATACATGCATATTATGCTGGAATTTCCTCATCAGAGTATATACTCATACAAAAATGACCGTTCTTCTTCTTCTCTTGCTATTTTATTTTGTACTTTTTGGTTACTGTTCCAGTATTGCATTTTTTCACCTGGGAGTTTTTTTTAATGTTATTAATTATGTCTTTTTAGATCAAAGTGGTGAGTCTTCAGCCAAACTCAGCCCAAGTGGACTTGTACATCTTAGGTCAAGCTGACCACTTCATTGGCAACTGTGTCTCATCCTTTTCCGCCTTTGTGAAGAGACAACGGGATGTCTATGGCCTTTCATCCTCCTTTTTTGGGATGGATGAGCCTGGGCGATTAAATCACAAAGAAGAACTCTAAGCTCAAGAGTCAAATGGTCATCATCTGGCCGCCAATGCTGGACGACTGTTACGACGAGGCAAGATGGCATGTGGAAGGCAAAGAAACTTCTATACTGATATGATGGTTCACAGCTGTGAGGGCCAACCCTATTTGGAATAGGTTTTAATCTGTGAGAAAGGGTTTATAAAATAGGATGTAGCAGGTCTGTACTGTAATGTCTGTGAAATGTGTTGACATGGACACTGCTACCAAGAAACATATTTTTTGTTCCCTGCTTGAAAATGTACCTGTTTTAATTCAATATACAGGGAACCAGTTTTCATTTCTTGTAGGTAAACACAGTTTCTCGAACATTTGCTTTAGCTAATGCCATATTCTGTAGTTTGAACCATGTTTTGCAAGCTGGACATGTTAGAGGGACATCTGGTGATCTCAGTGAACGCTGACAAAGACTGATTGCGGTGTCAGGGATCATGTTCTCTCTCTCTCTTTGCCCTCTTCACTTTCTCTCTCCCTTCATTTCCATTCCTCCATGTCTTTCCAGCTTGCTTTTCCTGTTCTCTCTGCCCTTCATTCCAAGGAGAGCACAGTAACTGATCCTGCTGTACATACAGTACTAATTATAGGGAGGAAGAAGGACCTCTCATTTTACCAGGACCAAAAACTGATGAAATTCTGTGTTATACTGCTGAATGTTGAGGGAGAAGTATTGTTATTCAGTGAATGTGAACAATGGTTTCAGGGATGTTTTGGGAGACAAAGGTATAGATTTGCACTGGTTGAGTTGATTATATGAAAGTGGGAATTTCTGGCGAGCTAATTGTGGTCCTCTGTGTGAAAGCAGTGAATGAAAGGAATTTGAGGCAAAGTATTTTCTATGATGTTTTTCATCAATAAAGTGACTCATTTTTAAGGCACTAACAGCCTCATTCTGTCGATCTCCCTCACTGGTAGCGAGGCTGTGAGTAAAGTGAATCAGCTGATATGCCGACGTTAAACTATGTTGGACAAGATCGTTGAGACCTGGTTGCCAGATATGCCAGGCTACTTTGAATTCGTATTCCTCAAAATCCACGTATATGGACTTTCAACCTCGTTAACCACATCTATGTTTAATGTTGGAACATTTATTGGACTTTATTGCGTAACTAAAAATACATGTGCTCACTCAGAATCACAATATTCATATAGATTAGAATGCTTCCACACTTACCTCTTACGGGGGATAAAGCATGTGAATCTGGCAACTAGTAACCCGGACCGTTGCGAGGACGAGCAGCGGCTAATGGCTGACTGGGAATTTTGTATTAGCTATTATCAACCACTGGTAAATCTTGAACGATGTTTCTGTGTTTGGTGTAAAGATTTGTTTTTGCTGCATGGGTTGAATGAAGCTGTTTTTATATCTGTTAGACGATATGTTGATTTAATTTAAGCCATCGCCACTAGCGTTAGCTAGTTGGGGCTAATGCTAACTTACCAGACCTGATTCTAAGGTAGTTAACAGTGTGTTTGTCGTTGCTAGGCCGGTCTTGTGGTGTCGTTATGGGCTGCATTTTGCAGAAGCTAACGTTGGTTAGCTAGCTGAGCCAACATTTTAACGAACCGTTGCTCAAATTACAAGAGCGTCTACCGAAAAACACTAAATTCATTAACATGTCACGGCTAGCAAAGTACGCTCAGCAGCTGTCACTTCATTCCGTGGAATTCCAGCGTTGACGAAGGAGAGGTTACTCAACCAAGAAGTTTATAATCGCCGGTCAGTACGTTAAGTTAGACTAAATCGGTTACCTGAACTGGGGTTTGTATTAACAGTTCGAGCAGGGTGTAATGTTACATTCTGCTTATCTCTATTGTCAAGTGACATCATGGATAGATTATTCATTTTGACCAACTCATTTTACATCACCCGTGCCCAGGAGTTCCATTTTGTGATATTTGGAAAAATCTTATTGCGCTTAAATGGTGTTACCACATCAAACATGTATTCAGAATAAGGAAACTGCAGCACAAGTTTCGGCGTCAGGTTAACTACTTATATATATATACCATGTCATTGGTAGTCTGACATTAGATTTGTGTTACCGTTTAGCTTGTGTGAGTCCTCAGGTACTTGATAAAGATGTCGATGAATGGATGACAATTGCCATTGCAGGTTGGTACTAATCACTGAATGTGTCTTCTCCAACAGCTTCTGATGTGGGCAGTTGTATTGGTGCACTGCTCCTGAAGCGGCACTTGGAAGACAGAGCATACAAAGTGCCAGGCTGTGTGGGTTGGCAGTCGCTCTGCAACATGTCCAAGAGCAAGAGCTGCGAGTCCG
This sequence comes from Diplodus puntazzo, assembly GCA_963678695.2. NCBI lineage: Eukaryota > Metazoa > Chordata > Actinopteri > Spariformes > Sparidae > Diplodus > Diplodus puntazzo. The sequence goes on along the minus strand of OZ023165.1, from coordinate 4,590,100 downwards.
TAAAGGTGGTGGTCCGTTGTCGCCCTATGAATGAAAAAGAGCGGGCAGCCAAGTTTGAAAGGGTGGTATCTGTCGATGTCAAATTGGGACAAATTATTGTAAGGAACCCCAGGGAGGCTTCAGCCAGTGAACTTCCCAAAGTCTTCACTTTTGATTCAGTCTATGACTGGAACTCCAAACAAATAGATCTGTATGATGAAACCTTTAGGCCCCTAGTGGATTCAGTTCTACTTGGGTTCAATGGGACCATTTTTGCATATGGGCAGACAGGTACAGGGAAAACATATACTATGGAGGGGGTGAGAAATGATCCAGACAGGAGGGGGGTGATCCCTAACTCCTTTGAGCATGTCTTCACTCACATTTCACGGTCCCAGAATCAGCAGTACCTGGTGAGAGCATCATATCTAGAAATTTACCAAGAGGAGATCAAAGACTTGCTCTCCAAAGACCAGTCACGTCGTCTCGAGCTCAGGGAGAGGCCTGACACGGGTGTGTATGTTAAAGACCTTTCATCTTTTGTAACCAAGAGCGTGCGAGAGATTGAACATGTCATGAATGTGGGCAACCAGAATCGTTCAGTGGGTGCTACTAACATGAATGAACACAGCTCCCGTTCCCACGCCATCTTTCTCATCACTGTGGAGTGCAGTGAGTTGGGTTTGGACGGGGAGAACCATATCAGAGTTGGCAAACTGAACCTGGTGGATTTAGCCGGAAGTGAAAGGCAGACCAAGACTGGTGCTCAGGGGGAGAGGCTTAAAGAAGCTACAAAGATCAATCTGTCACTTTCTGCTCTGGGGAATGTCATATCAGCTCTGGTGGATGGCAGGAGCAGCCACATCCCCTACAGAGATTCAAAACTCACACGGCTTCTGCAGGACTCTCTGGGAGGCAATGCCCGCACTGTCATGGTTGCCAACATTGGACCAGCATCCTACAATGTAGAAGAGACCTTGACAACGCTGCGATACTCCAACAGAGCTAAGAACATCAAGAATAAACCACGCATCAACGAGGACCCCAAGGATGCCCTGCTCAGGGAGTTTCAGGAGGAGATTGCTAGGCTGAAGGAACAGCTGCAGAAGCGTTCAGGAAAGAAGAAAAGGAGGCAGCGGAGGAGGAGGGCAGGGGAAGGAAGCGATGGTGAGGATCTGGAAGGAGAGACAGAGGATGATGATGAAGATGGGGACGACAAAGGGGATTACTGGCGAGAGCAGCAGGAAAAGCTGGAGAGAGAGAGAAAGGCCATCATGGAGGACCACAGTTTGGTGGCAGAGGAGAAAGTCCGGCTCCTCAAAGAGAAAGAGAGGAAAATGGAAGATTTGAAGAGGGAGAGGGAGGCCGGAGAGATGCTTGCAGCCAAGGTGAAGGTAAGCAGACTTTTCCAGACTCGTTGTCCGTTTGTACATCCAGTATGTCTCATATACATCCAATTTGAAGAAAAGGTATAGTATAGAAATGAATAGCGCATTTTGTTTGATTGGATCCAACACATGATTTCTCTGTCTTTAACTGCACACACAAGTCACTAGATATTGTCATCAGTCAATAGACTGTGTTGTTGTGGTTAAATTCTTTCAATGTTCGTGCAACCCAGCTGGTAAAATGTTTTTGAGTCAAATGCAACTTATTTTCTCCTCCTTGTGACTTGAAGTGGTTTGATCCTTTCTGTCTTCTCCATTCAGGCAATGGAGAGTAAGCTCCTAGTAGGGGGGAAGAATATTGTAGATCACACCAATGAACAACAGAGAATGCTGGAGCAGAAGAGGCAGGAAATCGCTGAACAGGTAGAACACACATCAAAATAACCGTACTCTTGAAACCTTTTTTCATCTTGTCAGGAGCAGTCCCTATTTTCATTGATAGATGTATTTTGTACGTATTCTGATTTGTGTTGGTTGTGTGGTTTATCAGCCAGATTACACAAAACTACTGAACAGATTACCATCAGACTAGGATGTAGGTCTTGGGCCACAATAGGCCCCATTAACTTTTGGTGTGGATAAAGGGATGGATTATTATGGATCATGCATAATGCTGAGGTATACTGATTATTTCCTTTTGATTTAATGAACACATTTCCATTTAAGCTTAAATATTCCCCATTCTGTGTTACACATGTCATGTTTACCATGTCTTATTTCCATTACCATTTACAATTTTATCATTACAAATGCTTTCAGTTTGAGCATTTCCCTTTGCAGCTTTTGCATTTAAAATGTTAGTTTGTCTATTTAATATTTATATATGTTACGTTTGATTTTTTTTAGTTAATGTATGATCTGATTATTCCTAGTTGTGTAGTAAAATAATACGCTTTTAAATTGATTTAACCTCTAATCTCTGTTTTGGCACAGTGGTGGAACGAACATTCTCCATCTTCCACAAAAGACTCAAGACTCATTTGTTCAGGCTTCACTTTGACCCTGCATAGCACGACTCTGTGTAATGTAAAAATTTACATTACACAGAGTCATGCTTTTTGTCCAAAGCGACTTCAGTATTTCATACATACATTCGTACACTGATGGCGGTGGCTGCCATGCAAGGTGCCGACCAGCACATCAGGACCAGTTTGGGGTTCAGTATTGTGCCCAAGGACACTTCGGAATGCAGACCACTTACAATAGTGTTTTAGTAAATAGCAACCAACAAATCCAAAATAGCATGCCTCTAAGTTAAGGTTAATAATAATAATAATAATAATAAAAAGCACCATTGTTCACCTCTTTCTCATTTCTTCCAACAACACATTGGTCACTCTACTTCTTTTCATTGTCACCGAGCTTCTGGTGCCCTCCTCAGGGAAGGGAGGAGCAGCAGCTGATGGGGAAACAACCCCCAGTGACTTAATTACCGTTCGTGCAAATTAATTTTGGCTGTGAAACAGCCATTACACAAACAGTACTCAACTGCATTGACCAATCCTGTAACTTTGTCGCTTAGTAAGTCACTCACTTAGTCACGGACATCAGCAGTTATAGGGCTGGACCTGCTGTTGCAGAAACATTGAGAATATGGAATGTAACTAATTTAGTAAAACACTGAAGTACAATTTAATGTTATGCTGCTTTATACTTTCACGCTACTATATTTTGTCAGGCAAATGTTGTACAACATGTATTTGATCAGATTGAGCTTATTCAGTGTTGGTGGACTTAACTTGTGACATGTTGTGAGCAGGTCTCTAAGCTCACATAGTGGTGACAAAGAGAGGCAGCTGCATCACAGCCAAAGTAGCTCATCTTGAAATTCATTAATTTTATTGGCAATCAGACCAAAAAAATATATAGATAATTGGAAATTTGCTGAATATCAGATCCCTTATACAATGATTGCTGTAGATGGTGTAGTTTTGAGACAAGTTTCCCTCTTTTCATGAGCTGGCCCTGTTTTCATGAACACTGATCGATGTATTGTACAGCCTTTTATAGTAACCCTCAGTTACTGTTTCATCAACTGCTAGTGGAGAGTGCCAGCAACTAACCAAGCATCTGATTCTTGTGAATTACAATTTTTGATCCCTTGTGTATGCCTTGAGTCATTATTAATACTTTAGCCTATATTCCCCACAGTCCTCCACTTACATTATGGTCTTTGTTGTCTCCTGGTAGGGCATTGTTCTTTGAGGATGGCCATTTTGCATTACACTATCCCTTATCTGACTGAATGTTGAAAATCGTGCATCTCATTTTCAATTAGTGACATGAATGTATCCCTCTGTGTCTTTGTTTCAAGAAACGGCGAGAGCGGGAGATGCAGCAGCAAGTGGAGTGCCATGATGAAGAGACTCTGGAGCTGAAGGAGACCTACAGCTCTCTGCAGCAGGAGGTCGACATCAAAACAAAGAAACTGAAAAAGGTAGCGGTCACACCAGTGGATGTAGCCCTGCTTCTGGTTTGACTGGCCACATCCAATAATGCCACTGGAAAAGTTCTCCTGTCCTCCATCCAAACTGACACAAGACACTGTTTTCTGCATGCTTTTCCAGTCCTTGCTGCTGTAATCAATGAATACATTCTAAGTAAATAAAAATACACCGTTAGTCTACATGTTTGATCATTTGTGAAATCATAGGTACAGCAAAACTATTTGCTTTTGAAAGTCTGTTGTTCAGGACTTGTGTGGTCTGTGTATCTGGTACTTAAATTCCTTGCAAGTAGGTCAGGTGCCATTTCAAATCAGATAAGAAAACACTACTGGCTTTGTTTGTCTTCTTGGATAGTTCATTATTCCTCATAACAGTCAGTTGTCTAGGCCAGACTCAAGGATGAAAATTTTCTGTCATCATGGTAACCCTGGTTTTCTCCCTCCTTCTTTATCCTCTAGCTGTTTGCCAAACTGCAGGCAGTGAAGGCAGAAATCCAGGACATCCAGGAGGCACACATCAATGACCGTCAGGAGCTGGAACAGACCCAGAACGAGCTCACCAGGGATCTCAAACTCAAGTATGGAGCGTGCATATTTTTCTGTTGGCAGACATTGATCAATATTGTGTATGTTATGACCACAATCTGCCCTAGCACAAGTGCATTGAGTGGAGAAATTCCTCAAGATTGCCCTCATCTTGGACAGCATCCTGTCCAGCAGGTGGCAGAAGACAGGATGCGGTCTAAGATGAGGGCAATCTTGAGGAATCATCATTAATTTCCCATCAAGGATTAATGAATTACCCAGTCAATCAATAGCAGAGTGGGGAACATATGCTGTAAAAACCCTAATTCTAGGGCTGGGCAACCTATCATATTATATTGTAATCAAGATATGAGACTATATATGATATAGGATTTTGGATATGGTTATATGGTAAGTGTTGTCTTATTTTTTTGCTTTATTTACTTTTTTACAGGCTTTTCACTAAGCGATGTCATTCTTTCTGAACTCAGCACACTGTTCTATTTGTTCTAATACTTGTCTTTAGTAATGTGGATGAAATGACTTAGTGGCTAAAGATTATTGATTAGAAATGTCATTGTGTTAGTATTTTGTGAAAGCACCAGTAGACATCCTGACAACATTGTAAGAATATCAATATTGTGGTATTTGGTCAAAAATATTGTGTTATTTGATTGTATCATTGAGTCCTAGCATTTGTGCTTTTGTCCAGATTTTAATATATGGAAATATATATTGTGTATCCTGATATAGCCTAATCATATCTTGTTATTATTTTAAGGCCATATTGCCCAGCCCTACCTCACACAATGAGATTAAGTTAAGTTAAATGTATGCTTTCTTTCAGTGAAAGGCATTGCAAAGGCATCTTTTTGCATTATGCTCAGATTTGATTTAAGATGCCAATACAGGCTCAAATAATTCATGAAAAGGAGAAAATGCTTTTCAATTTGTACTGCTGAATAGTTAGAATCTTGCTGACTCTGTCTGTTTTTGTCTGCGTTGATGTCTGTTACTGCCTCTGTCTAATTGTTTTTCTGTCTGTCTTTCAGGCATCTTATCATTGAGAACTTCATTCCCTTAGAGGAGAAGAACAAAATAGTCAACAGGGCTTACTTTGATGAGGAGGATGAATACTGGAAATTGAAGCCCATCACACGTATTGAAGAGTAAGTTACAGAATACTAGTAACAGACTTTTTGGTGGATTCTTCAGCTGTTTAAAATCTGGGGCTCCATCTTGAGCATGCATGTTCGTGTAAGTTTTTTAAAAAGAGAATGAAGAGCTTGTATAATGATTAATTGGAGCCTGACCAATACTCAATTTTTGGATATGATGCCGATACTAATATTAGGGAGCTGTCAATGTATCATTTGATAAAAATGCTTTATTTGCAATGCTCATCCAAATGCTCATCACTCAGTTGTGACAAATATGACATGGAGGCAGGATATTTTACATTGTAGCTCTAACTTAATTGTCTTAAATGACACAGTTTTCACTTCTGCTCCCTTCCTTTGTTAAAGCATATTGTGATTCATTAAGTTACTGCAGTCTGATAACTTAATTGAGGAATAATAAAGCCTTACACTGCTGTGTTACAGACAAGTGTAATGTTATTAGAATTGCAAAGTAACACGTTAACTTACCCCAACAGACAACTTTCCCCCTATAATAACAACAACGAGTAATGTTGTTGCAAAGACAACTGGATCATTTCTGTTTTCCTCAGAGTCACAAATAACAACAACACAGGACAAAACATGAGTTTTAAGATGAAACCATACGTGTTGACATCGGCATTCACTGTTAGCTAATATTACTAAAGGTTCACTGCATGTAGTTTTTCTTATAAAAGAACTAAATTGTTTTAAAAAAGCTTGATAAAGGAGATGGTCAGAAAATGAGGATTGAAATGACATTATCTTTATAGCAACTAGAACTCAAATAAACACAATGGGGGAATTACATTGTATTGTGATAGGGATGGCCGATATGTATTCCTTTCCGCCAATACTGATAACCAATGTTACCTGCTTCTCATGGCCGATATTGAAAAGCTAAATAATTCCACGGGTCTAATAAGATTTCATACGTTAAAACTGTTAGACTATTTCACTCCTTTGAGAAACCTTTCAGAACATGTGTTGCAAATTGCAATCATGTTGTCTTCCTCTGAAGCAGTAAAGAAAATCCAAACCAGAGAGAACAAATGTGGCTCTCTGTCACCATTTAAAATAGTCAATGTCGGCAAAAAGTAACACAATATATTTATTGCATGTCTTCATCACATGCAGTGATTGCAGTTGTCCAATGCAGCGCTCTGGCAGTGCCTGACTATGTTCGTATCCTAGATTGGAAGCAAATGAAGAAAATAAACTTCAAAAGAAATTTCCTCCAGTCTGAAGAGTTTTCCGTGTCAGGGCGATGTCTTGATATTTGAACAGGCGCAGTGGTGGACTGGCCATCTGGCACATGGGGGCAAGTCCAGGTGTGCTGCTGCATTGTTGAGCCAGTCAGACACTTACTAGCCTGTCTTACGTTTTCACAGGCCCTAGCACTTTATTGATCATTATTGTCATATAAGTAGGTTAAAAGTTTCACATGTATCAACCACTGATGTGGCATTTCAAGCTAGCACCTCTAAAGTGGTTGAGCTTTTACTATTACGGTTGGGTTTGAGTTACAACTTATTTTTTATCTATTTATATTTTGCCAGGTGAAATTAGATGAAAATGGCAAAAAGTAAAGGAGTGTAACGCTTGGAGAGAAAAGGAAGCAGGCATTAGATGCTCAGCTTTCCAAATACAAAACAAATCTACCCACTGCCTGTCCATTATGATCCTCAAGCGGCAAGCACTGATTCCAGTAAATAGCTGACAATAGAAATTTCCCCATATCTGGACGATATGATTATTGGTCACATATATATGATGCATCCCTATTTAGCAGGACGGTTTGTTGTAAAGATGAATAGAACATAATATAGATGTTTATATTTGAGCATCGTCAAGTGTGGTTATAAATTGACATTTGATATCAGCTACATGTTTCTTATCTTGTGAGGCAGCTGGATTTTAAAGAACCACTTGATCATGTGCTTTCACAAATCCATCTTGACACTCTCCATGTTCACATAGGGGTTGAACCAATCAGAGTCCCAAGAGGAACTACTAGAAGCTACGGTTGTGCAAGAAGAAACTGTTACTTTTGTTATGTTAGGTATGGAAACAATAATGGCAGCTCCTTTATAGGCTATCATAGCTGCTGCCATAACATCAGTAATAAGAAAAGATGTAAAAGAGAATCTTTTGTTGAAAGAAGAGCCAAGAACAGCACTGTAGGCTGTTTTCCCTCTGATTTACCAACTGGCATCGCTGATGGTAGTTCTCTTCCACTGTAGATCTGAATATGTACAATTAAATGATTTGATCACCGGTCTAGTTAGCTGGGCACTACACCGGAATTTAGTCAGTTCCGTTGGCACAAGTCTAAGTTTGGCTTCATGCACCACTTTCATAGGAATGAATATGGCTCGGCCTCGAAGGCTGTGCACAGTAATAATAGGTTCATGGTTTACTGCTCCTCATCTGCTTTGTTGGTTTTATTGGTCGATTAAAAACCACACTGCCATCCACTGTATCAGAGTATATAACATCAGGCTATTCACTGACAGGTAGCTGTCTTGAGTGAGTGAGAGGGGGAAACATAGAAAATCAAGAAGTGGCGGCCAATGTCGATATTGTGGCGAACCGCCACAAATAAATGACTGTGTGGGAAACACTGCATGATTGATATTACTTTATTTACAGTCGTACTTAAATATGTCAGGACTATCATGATCCAACATTTGAGATGTTTGCTGCCCTGCCAAAGGTACCTACATTAATAAAGTTACAAGGCCAGCTAACTTCTGTTGTTATCTTAAGGCAGATGTTTGCACAGTTAAATGTTTACATTAAGTCATTTTGTACTTTCTACCTTTTAAAACTTTTGGGAGTTGTAGAGCCAGTACATTTAACTACAGTTAAAGGTTTGCATTACTATTTTTGTTAATAAACTTTTCTAAAGTTCTCATGATAAACCCTCTAGTTTCTTCAGACTTCAGTCATTATTGTCTTCAAACTGGCAGCATGATCAAAAGATATATTTTGATAAATATCGCTATTGATCAATATGGGTGAAAAAAACAGGATTGTATGTTTTGCCGTACCGCCCAGCCCTACAGTATACATAGTTGTGTGACCTAAATTAGTACCACTCTAAAAGGTTAAGACCAATAGCCTGAATGTCGGTTCCAGAATCTGAACGAAAAGTCAGATTGATGCATCCCTCATTTTTAATCTTATCCTCACAAAACACGTTTTTTGCCATAACTCAAGATTAGATTCGATGATTTCGAAAGAATTTGACATACAATTATTACATTATATGTCTACTGAAATAGGAAATTAAATTACCACATTTTATTTCCAAGTGGTCAGAGGTTAAATGCTCTGTGACATCTTAATATTCTGCAAAAATATTCTGGTCATTATTTAACACCACAACCCTGGAACAGCATGATACTCTCATTTCTAGTTTCTTTTATAATAACAGAAGACTTCACTGCTTTATTGTATAATGCTATGTGAAAGGTTTTAAATGCTGACTCTATGTGTGTCTGCTTTAGTGACCATCAGATGATGACCAGGCCTTTCTCGGCGGTTGGCTACAGGAGGCCTCTCAGTCACCATGCTCGTGTGGCCATGATGATGAGGCCTGACATGAGATATAAAGTAAGCTCTCGTCCCCCTCACCTTTTCCACTGATGGATGTGTTGACACACAAACCTCCAGCTGACTTGTCTCTACACATAATACACACAACCCTCTTTCACTATTTACAGTGTAGATATAGGTGAATTAAACACTGAAGTTCAGTAAATAGGTTTTAATCAATGAGGATCAAACAAGGATAATATGGCCCTGTACGGACTTGGTATTACCATCTTGCCTGAACCATCCAACTCCAAGTGGACAGCTCTAAGTACAGGTGTGAATGCACCCAAGACGTAATGGGAATTATTCAAGATCTGACCACTCAGACCACATTCAAAGGTGCATGTGACCATATTCTTTAGCATTGTGTACACACGTGTCCTGGCCAAACTCAAGGACTGCATTCTATTTACTGTTATGTAAATCACTTAACCTGCTAATGATAGCAGCAGATGTTTGTGAACACACTTTGTTTTAACTGATCCAACCAATGAACTAGTAACCACAATTTCTCCAGACTCCCTTCCCTCAGAAATTTTAAGAGTTGTAGAGTGAGAAGAAACTTGACAAATCTTTGAAACAGTGAGGACAATTTCTAAATCACGGTTCCTTCATGTAAACTCAGCATTAAATCATAAAGTTGTTTGTTTCCTTGTAAAAAGTGTCAGTTTGTGGCAGCATGGCTGTACCAACCTGCCAACATGTAGCAGCTGTTTGAACACACTGTTTACACTGATTTCAACATTTACACTAAATTTATGAAACAAGGCAGCATTTTTATTGACACTGAACATGTCAAATTTTACAAATACAGTTAACTGATATATGCTAATACTTTGTCAACACCCAGGGGTGCTCAGAACTTTTCCCTTAGGGGGTCCAAAACTGAAACTTAATAGTGGATCATGGGCCAAAAGCAAGCACCTATTGTATTGTATTGTATTGTATTGTATTGTATTGTATTGTATTGTATTGTGATGATGCAAAATGGAACAAGGATTCCAAGTTCTCTGAATTGACTGACTTCTTTCTCAAACCCTCACTGAGGTGATAAAAATGTAGTAATAAGAAGGGAAACATATTTCATAGCATATTTAAAGAGCATTATTGCTTAGAAAAATATCAAATCATTGACATTGTTATTTAAAAAACATCTTGGCTTGAAACATCCAAACGGCCAAATTGAATCTTTTGACAGGCCAACTGTTGGCCCCCTGTTATAAAATTGTGAACATTTCTCAAATTCCCAACTATATTGGCCCTCTTGTAAATTAACCAAATGCTAAACATTCTTTCTTTCTCTGTCCGTTGTGATATACGTGTTTATTTGGAAATAGAGCAGGGAAGTGAGATCTGATCACAAGTGGTCACTCGAGATGACTGAATCAGCTGTCCACATGTGATTGGTCATCCCCCGGATGGATGTTTTAATACCACATGTGATCAGGCACTAAAGCTAGGTTCAAACAGCAGGCAAAGCAGATTTTAATCTTAAATCAGATCAGAAAGTGTCCGCACTATTATTTGCATTCACTTTAAATCATTCTCTGTGATGTCTTTCATACCGCTCTGCTCGTAGCAGCATGGCTCTGCTTGGATGCACATGCATCCATCATGCGCAAACATTTCCCCAATTGTGGCAGCATGAACATGCAAGATTTTTAAATTCCTAAAGGCAATATACCTATTTTCAAATACAAGTCTTTAGCCTTTTTCGCAGTATATGATAACCTTCAGTTATGAGTGTGCTTCTGTTGTGTTTCCCCAGGCTGAAAACATCATGATGCTGGACATGGACCTGCCAGCTCGGACCACTAAAGAGTATCAGGAGCCAGTTATCGCCCCAAAGGTGGCAGCAGCTCTGGAAGATGCTCTGAGGGATGAGGATGACATCCAGGTAGATGCTTCAGGCTTTCGCAGCAGCTTGGGACCAACCCCACCTGCCAGCACCAGTGACAGCCTCAAGAAACCAAAGTCTGGGTAAGACAAACCTGTATCTCTCCTATTACTCCCTGGTTTGGCTTGTGTTGGTATTATTTGCAATTGGTCAGGAAGCAAAGGAATTCCCAGAACATGACAATAAATCCTCAAAATGTGTAGGTTCATGACATTATTGCTGTCATTGCCACAATCTGTTTAACACTGTGCCTTTGATTTCTCAGTCGACCAAAAACGGGCAAGAAGTCGAGTACCCCGACCTCTCCATTCAGCCCCTCCAGTCCAGGATCCCCACTTTACCCACAGTCCCGCGGCCTGGTGCCCAAGTGACAGCTTCTACCACTAATATCACCACTCCTGTGCACCTTGCCACTTTGGGACTCAACTTTGAGAGAATGGGACTCATTTTGTCGTACTTGTTTTTTTCAAGCCGCAGAATCTTGCATTCTGCAAACCATTGAGAAACTGTTAGACTGATGCTGCTTTGCAGGTTGTTACTATATCCACATAACCATTAACTCATCCTGAGAGTGAGTCAATACAACACCAAACAGCAGCCATTTATGAAGCCTCACATCACTCTGTTCTGCTGTTATCCTTCCCTACACTTGGCTTAATGCCACTGATGTCTTGTATACATGTCACAATGTTCTTAATGTACAGAAAAGAATGAAGGCGGTTTAGAGCCCCCTTGTTGGACTGCAGTATCTTCAATGCACTTCTCCTTCCTATTGTCCCAAATCTGTGTTGTGTGTTGTAGTCCTCTCTTACTGTAAATGTGGACCTTGGGAGTGGGGGATGGGTTGATGTAAAGACACATGGACCTGGCAGCTCTGCTGTACTTGTCACCGTGTGTAAGTGTGTTGTACATCAGGCTGTGTGTCTGTAAGTCGCTGGCAGAATATTGAGCTGTTTTAGTTCATGTTTTTTTTCTTTTATTGTTGGACTTCTGATGTTTGAATGGAGCTATACGTCCTTTGTACATATGTTGTTTAATGTCTCATGTGAATACTTCAACATTTTGGGAAATAATCTTATTTGCTGTTAGAAGAAAAGACCAGTACCGCTGTCATGTGGCATTGCTAGTTACAAAGCTAGAGGCACTGAGCGTATCTAATGCCCAAATTACAAAACCTTCTGTCTTGTAATCGGGATCATGAGTGTTACTGTACTGAACCGGGATAACTGCCTTGCTCTACTTACCAAACCACACTAATGTCCTGTTGACTCTTTTGCTTCATATTTAATGCACAAACAGCTGTTTTTCCCAAAATGTGGAACTATTCCTCAAACTGTGTATGATTGTAAATGTACAGGCCAGAAGGTGAAGCACACTACAGACTTGGCATCTGTCACAAGTTGCTGTAATCAGTAGATGCTGTTCTTCCCGGGGCATACGGGGAGATGGAGTCGGGGAACAGTGGTAGAGAGCTTAACACATAAACACCCACCATGGACTCTTCTAAGTCACATGATATTGCAGTTGGCCACCGGACATCTGAACAGGAGATGCTAACCACACCCAGGATCACTTCAGAGAACCTGTCCTGCATGGTGCCTCAGGTTCATCAGGGTTCCAAGGTGCCTTAGCCTGCGTCCTTTATCTCTGCTCCTTCGTTTGATGTTGCGCACATGCACACTTTTGTACACTGTTTTTTCATCATTTCTTCTATCAATCATTCATTCCAGCAGCAGGTAATCAGTGTTAAGTTGGCATTCCTACTAGAATGGGTTGTGCTCATTATATGGAGGAGCAGAGCATTTGGACATAGCATACACCCACCACCCCCACAGGAAGCCAAGGCAAGACCCCGTCTACCTTCAGATTGGGTTGAGTGGTCCTTTGAAGTAACTGATTGAACTGTTTAATAGAATACTCAATAAAACCCCAGGGCAGTGACTCGCACTTCACAGTACCATGGTGGGGCCACAAAACTCAGTCAAACACATTTATAGAATTGAATGAATCTGAATAGGCAACTCATTTCATTTGTATGCATCCAGATTAATAATATGCAGTTTTAACCTCGATGGTTCGGCCTTTCTCTGCTGCTCTCTGGTCCCCACACGAGTGGTGAACTGTGAGGGGGGTGCCGTCCAGTTGCTGCTACTGTGTAGGATTTTACAACCCACTGTGACATTTCAGCAGACCTGGCTCAAATGGCTCATTAAACCCAGTCAAATACTTGTGTGCTGTGATTGTAGAACCATCAAGGCCGTCTCATTTCCTAAAAGCTGAAAGTCGTTGCTGTTTGACCCATGCCTGCATACCTATGTATTTAGATATGTAACAATGACCTGTTCATAGGCAATCCTCAGTCACTTTTGCAGATATATGAAAAAATGGATTTCCATATATTGAAAAAGATCTAACTTATTTTAATCTTTCATTTTTATATACAGATGTAGATATACATTTTTATTCCATTTTTTTTAATTTAAAATAGACCATTGTTTTATTTTTTTGAACTTTCTAATTTAATGCTGAAATTGTATTTTATTTTTTTGCATTATACGTGTACTCTGTGTCTTTTGTATTCAGCAAGGCACAGATTTTGTTGTGTGTTTATACTTTTAAATTGTTCCGTAGTCAAATTCTCCACTCGGAAAATGAGTGCACAGATCAACTGCTGCACATTGATCTGGAGAAGTGTTTAGACTGCTTTAGAAAGAAATCAGATTGATTCATGTCACAGCTGAGTATTGACACGTTCACTGTACTTCTAACCTCATAAACATAAACATAATATTTAGAAAAAAAGCCTCATATCTGTAATTAATATTGCGATGCTGTGTACCTGCTGCATGATTGGTTTGGTTGTGTGAATATCCATCATTCATAGGAATCCGGTAAGCAAAATGTGAATGTCTTAATTGAATCTAATACCTTTGCATCTGTATCCCATACATACATTACTGGATCCAAACTCCATATCAACGTTTATGACCAACTCTTACATGCTGGTATTTTTTAATAGCCAAATGACGATCATGCTGGTGCACTTTGGTCTAAGGCTGGTTATGTCTTTGACTTGTTTAGTTTCTTTTGATTATTAAAGACAATTCAATTATGTTGTTGTTGTTGTGGATGATGTGGAGAAAATAGTTGTAATGAGCTGTGTGCACAAAGGTTCCCAGGGTTGACTCCGGGAACCAGACCTTTCAGGTGGTTTACTTCCAGGACGTTAACAGAAAACAGCTATGACATGTGGCAATTTTTCTTTGTGATGATGTTTTATTGATGTAGTTCAGTGTCAGACCACTTTCGAAGCGAGATGTAAATGCATGCCTCATCTCTGAGAGCTTGTCGATGCCTATGGCCCTCTGCACATAGCTGCGGGAGGACAGACTCATCCTCCTCCTCTTGGTCAGCTCCATAATGATCTTTTCTAACCTCAGAGACTTCATAAAACGTTTACAGTCTTTCTCGGGCAGTGACAGATTTGTGCTTTTACCAACAAAGCTCCTTTGTACAAAAGGTCAGACTTTCTTCCTCAGGTGGATTAGAATCACTTAAAAGCTTGGTCACTTGCAGCCAGGGTTCACCTGTCATACACATGGCTCTGCCTCTGGCTTCCAGCAGATCATTACTTACCAATAAGCAGAAATATAGCATCAGAACTAAGCCTCAGTGTCAAATCCTGGCTAGGCTAAAGGTTTCTGATGGAGCAGTGAATGTTACTTTAAAACACTTTACAGAAACTGAAAAAGAAGCAACGTTCATCACAGATACAGAATGCACTAAATAAACCACCAAGAGTCCAGTCAGTCCCGTCAGAAGAAGGCTGTCTTGTAGTGTCTCAGAGGACGAGGAGCAGTTTCTGAACCACTTCTCTGGATGGAAACAAGGACAAACACTTGAGGTGGGCCAAGAAATGCCAGAATTTCACAGTGGATGATGAAAACAGTCAATTTACTGATGAATCACAGCGATAGATTAGTGTCAGCAACAGAAGGGTGTGTGTAAGGAGACCGACAGGAGAGAGAATGATACCACAGTGTTTGTGGAGAAGGATTCATACTGCAGCAGAATAATGAGCCTAAACACAACTACTGAAGACCAAAGAAGACCAAGGAGTCCTCACTGTCATGGACTGTCCTCCACAGTCTCCTGACCTCAATCCCATTCAACATTTAACATAAGGTGAGTCAGCCGGTTTTACACTGACTTGTGGAGTCCATGCCAGCTCGAGTGCATGCTGTCATTAAAAGCAAAAGAGGGACGAGACGTTCACATTCTGAAATTCATGAAAATGTTTTCAGAGATTCAACCTTTCACTCAAACTACTATAACTAACCACTTGTGATGAAACTTGTATGACATTTTATACAAATGCAAAATACAAGTGTCTTGACCAGTGGTCACAAACTTTGGGACTCTCCTGTATCTCTCTCAAATAAAATGGCTTGGGCTGTGAAGGCTATCTAAGCCACTCTCCTCCTCATATTTGCTTTAAACTAGGTTCCTTCTGTATTCTGAGCTTTGCAGGTGGTCTCTACTTATGTTGGAGGTAGAGATAAATTAATACACAATAGGCTAAAGGGTTTTGTGAGAGGGAAAGGGCAGCCACTGCCACATCTGAATTGTCCAAGTTTGTGGCTAAGTCCTCAAAGTGTAGGTCTTTCAGAAAACCAGCCCCACAGATGTATGATTTGAGTGCTCAGACCGCTCCTTGTGGGAGGTCAAACCTGATCTGAGTTCTTCTTCCACCATCAGGCACCGACAGTGAACTAGCGAAATGATTTCATATGCAATCATATTTTCTTTTGTCTGATGGATTTTATTAACAGCAGTCAATAGTACAGCTCAATCTTAAAAACAACAAGCAAGTCATTCCCACCAAAACGTAAAGTTAAGTACCAAAAAACCTCATCATATACATTCAGCAGAGAATCACAATTGCACAACAACCAAACATGAATTATAGTCATGTTGAATCAAGGAATGGTGTACATACAGTACTTAAAGGCAGATCCAGCAGCAGTAGAAATGGTAGAATGGGCAAACAGTGAAGCATGACATTACACTCAGCAGAAACCAGAAGGGAAATGAGGCTCCTGGCCAGATGAGGAGCTGCTTCAGGACACGGTCATCCCATTAAGTGTTGTATATTCTATCAATAAAAGCTGCACATATTAAAGTGTCTGCTATTATTGTAATCACATCCATAATTTATCAAATTAACTATTTACTGGTCAAATCAACACTGCTATCCATCACAGATATTCTTCATTCTTCTTCAGACAGGAGAAATCTAAAGCTTTACATGATAAAACAGATGTATTTCAACAAACACACTCTTCATGTCAGTGGTAATAGATCATAGGTAAAATAGGTAATAGGTAAAAATCAAGGAATTGTGAGCTTTACTCTTCAGATGAGTGACTTGCTGTTGATCTGCTGTTTCGTCTCGAGAATTGAGTCCGTGCAACTTAAGTATGGCACAGAAAGGAGCAGAGTTTTGTACAAAAGCAAAAAGTACAAATGAATAATGCCCTATCCAACAAGAGACTGCAGACAGAAACCTGTGGTCAAAGATTCTTGTTCTACTTATCAAAGTAGCTTCATGTTTTTTTTATGATTCACAAAACAAAACATACAACAATTTTCATATGTACACACCACTTCAAGTCTCCTCAAATTCAAAAATCAGGAACAAAAAAAAAACGGTTAGACAAATCCTGCACACGGTCAATCATCAAAAACATTGGTTATGTGTTTTTATCATGCTGGCTTATTTATGCAAATTGGAATATCAGTCAGTGTGTGATCTGTTATTGTCTTTCTCTTTTGGTGAAGAGAATATGATGGTATGTAGAGAAAAACAGCAAGACTGCCCCTTGGATACACTCGAAGGACTCATGTCCATATCACATCCCCATGACAAAGTCAGGAGACAAAGACAGACTTTTACTCATACAGTGAAACATATGCATAGAAACAAGGGAAACATCACCCTGCTATTATATCAACTATTCTTTTTAAATATTTCAATTGATGGTAAACCGTTGACCTGGGAAAAGCAGATCATTTAGTTGAATTATCATATGGACTAAGGGCTCAAGACACAGCTCCTCTTTTATTTGGAAAATCAGTGGATATAATCACAACTGCCACCCATCTTGGTCACTGGCTGTACTGAATGATAAGGTTATCTAAATTACATTGTGAAGAAGAGAATCTAACCCTCACATCATTTTCCTCACTCACAAAGATGAGCTTTGGCCCAACTCCATGTCTCCATCTACAGCTACACCATCCCAGTAGATGATAATGCACACTACTGTATGAGGACAAGCCAGCTTTCACATGACTTATACAATCAATGTATAAGTTGGAACTTTGGGCACAACTGTAACTAGTGGATAGAACAGAGCTGGGGAAGCCCACACCTTCTGGTGTCTGGGTGAGCCGTGCTCCCTGCTCCTTTCTACACTGTCAGAACTTTGTTGCCACTGTAGACCGAACAATGATGCTCCTCTTCCTCAGCACCACTAAGTTGCCCTCAACAAGCAGTGGAAAGGTAGGCAAATGTGGACTGTTGTTAGGCAATGCTTGATTAGCATGTTAGTTGGACAGAACTGCAGAGCAAACTGATAGAGTGTATGTATTAAGTACCAATATCCATTGCTTTGCCCCTCAAAGGAGACACAGGGTTTACATCAGTGACTGTTTGGTTGCCTGAACATTGACGTGAATTGTTTGCTTCCCCCACCCCACTGGACAAATTGAACTGACTCTTTACACTGTAAGGAAAACGAATCAAGTACAGAACATTGGCAGGCAGGGCAAAAAGAGGGACTGGGACAGAGAATGGATGATGGAGAGGATGAGAGAGAGACACAGACCCATGGTGGAGCTGGGGGGTCACAGAAGTAGGTGGCATGTTGTCTGCCTTGGACATTTGGTGGTGGGGTGGGTCGTCGCTGTCAGCTCTGGGGTCTGACTCAGGACCTGGCTGTGGCTTCAGCAGGCTCACTTCTCTCTGTAGTACAGCAGGTACATCTTCAGAGGCTCGGGCAGCGGAAGGCCCAGTATCCTCTCTCTGAGGACGTTCACCGCTGGCTGTGGTCGGAGCAGCTCCCCCGTCTCCTTCTCCTCCTCCTGCTCCTCCTCTTCGTCCTCCTCCTCCACTGTTTCCTCCTCTTCCACCACTCCTCCGGCTCCTCTCCCTGGCCTCCTGCTCCCTCTCATATGTCGCCTCATATCCCTCTCTCCTACCTCCTCCTCGTCCTCTGCTCTTCCACCCTGGTTATTGTTGCTGTCCAGAGAGGCAGGGCCAATGCCGCTGCTGGCCACCACCTGACGAGTGGCCAGGACCAGGGCATTGCAGTGGCGCCGGTGGACGCGTCGGCGTTTAAAGCGAGGGCCGTACTTATGGAGCCCAGCCACTGCCAGACCCCTGCCGACGCTGAATGAGGAACCTCGGCCACGTGATTGGCTGTCTGCTCCATCTGTGGTCACTCTGAGGGTGTGGCGGATGCAGATGCGAGCCAGCTCCTGTAACGTCCGTACCTCATACTTTGCTGCAAAATTGAGAACCATGAAAAAACAGGATAGAAAGAACAGAGAGGGAAAAGACTATGTAAAGATTTAGACACATACTTCATGGATCAATATTCATATTTTGTTGTAGTTCCATGGCTGAAAATTGAAGCCAACACTGAACTACCAGTTTATATGACTCAAACATTTAAATTATATTCAGGCTTAAAGTTATACATAATTAGGGGCGTGGCTGCTTGGTGTGACAGCTAGCCATGAGCTGTCGATCAACTTCACCTCAGCCAACTCAGCAAACTAACTAGGCTCAGTCAGGAGTCAGGCAGTCGGGCACTGCCAACATGGAAACAGCCAGTACTGCACATTTTGAGCTTCATTCTGGCTCTTCAGAAATCTGTGGCTGACGTCACTGTGGCTCTGTCCATTATTTCAGACAGTCACTGATTGTATTTTAGAATTGAAACAAAGGTAAAAATGTGACTCACGTAGTGGGACAGTCTTGGGTTTGCCATTTGTGCTGTGTTTAGGGAGCATGAGAGGAGCAAAGGACACAGAGATGATCTTTTTGGTCTCCCAGCTGTTCAGCCCTGTGCGGGTGATCTTGGTCAACTGCAGAAAATACAGCAGGATGAAATTAGTTAAGTCATTTTTGTCCTTATACTTTTTATGCATGTAGTATTTTTGTCTGAGCTGTTTTTATTTCAGTTACTTCAATAAGCTATTGTCTATTTATGGTCCAAAATGTCCAACAAGTGGGTGCAATTTGTGTTAATGGGTTGTATTACACCAAACTAAGCACACACAAGAAGATCATGACTGCAACTTCACGAAGCTAACGACATACTAACATTTTCAGACACACTGTAATAACCATGATCACGCACGAATAAATATGCACAATAAGATGAGAGTATATAAAAGAATGTGCAGTCACATTTAGTTGCATGCAGATAAGTAATAATTGTTGTAGTATTTTCTGTAACCCACCAAACAACCACAGAGTATACAATCTGCTTCCTATCTGGACAGAGATAGTTTTTGTTTTCAAACTCTGCTTTAAAATACCTGTGAACGTGTGGACCAGGCCTGAAACATGACGTTTTCTCACCCTGCAGTACAGATTGATCCAGAGCGTCCCAAACATGCTAAATTGCTGACATGTCTGGTGAGTATGCAGGCCAACTGCGATGTTTCCAGTGGTGGAATGGAAAGTAGATGGCGGTGGATGAAGTGCACGACAATGGGCCTTAGGATCTTGTCATGGCCTCTCATTTAAACTGCCATCCATAAAATGCACACTGCTATCATGAGGCACCCTGTTCATAATACTGACATTCACAAACCACTCACCCGCGACACTACTACATGCCATCTTCTCAGTACAGTGGAAACCGTAATTTATCTGTGAAGAGAACACTTCTCCAAACTGGTGACAGTGACAAACTGCAGGCCGTCAGGAGCCTGGTGAAAACAACAAGGCTCGAGGACACTTCTTGACAGTTTGTGCAGAAATATTTTGGTTTTGCAAACCAACTGTTCCTTCAACTGTCCCAATGACTGGTCTCAGATGATCATGCAGGTGAAGAAGCCTAGGCTTACGTGGTTACATTTGGTCTGCAGATTTGAGGCAGTTGGATGTGCTGCCAAATTCTCAGAAACAACTTATGGTGGTGAAATAAACATTTAATTCATGGACACAGAGTGGCTGTGGCTCAGGGGTAGAGCCTGCTTCTTGTTATCGGAATGTTGCTGGATTGATTCCCCTGATTTGCATGTCAAAGTGTCCTTGGACAAGATACTGAACTCCAAACTGCTCCTGATGTGCTGGTCGGCACCTTGCATGGCAGCCAGCGGCATCAGTGTATGTATGAACTAATGTTAATCGCTTTGGACAAAAGCGTCTGCTAAATGTCCTACAATGTAAACGCAACAGCTCTGGTGGACATTCCTGCACTCAGCATTCCAACTGCACACTCCCTCAAAACATGTGACATCTGTGACATTGTGCTGCGTAATAATACAGCACATTTTAGAGTGGTCTTTTATTGTGACCAGTCCATAATATATCGTGCTGTTAAATCAGCATCTTAATATGCGACACCTGTCAGGTGGATGGATAAGCTGCCCAAAGGCAGAGGCGCTCACCACACTGATTCTAAATCACTTGTGTTCAAAATTTGAGGGGAATAATTCATCTGTGTGTCTCAGGTCGTTTACCTGCGAGCAAATACAAAAGTTCTGGGGTTATATTTTGGATTTATATGCCCACAGGGACAAATACATGTAAAAACACATATCTGCATACAACTACATCATAGTGCATTACAAACCATGGGTTCAAAGTTTACAAACTGACTATAAATGACAGCTGCTGTTAGAGATAAGGTTTTATTAAAATAAGTTGAATAGGTCCATATTCCAACAGTCGTCCGTGTTACAGAGTGTGTGGTCACCAACCCATGTCTCTCCTGCTGCTGCTCATGCAGTGAAAGAGAAAAGACTTTTTCTGGTATCCCTGCCCACTTTATCCAATCAGGGCAGAGAACTTCATTAAGAGGCGGTCCTGTCTGCTTGATGAACACTCTTGCTGTGTCTCAGTTTAGGGTCTGCATCCTTCGGAGGACGCATTTGAAGACCAATTACACCACTACACCGTGCAAAGGCTGTCTAAAGCCGAAGGCTCCTCTAGATGCAGCCCACAAGTGCAGCCTTCTTTTCCCTCTTTTTGGAGGATGCACCGCTACTATCCTTCATGGCCTCACATATCCCAAGATTCTTTGTGCGCCCAACGAAGAAGAAAGGAAGAGAGAAAATGGCGACATCGTGTGGTGTAGATCCGTCACTTTCGCGGGCCTGGGCGGCAGAAATTGTAATGTAAGGATAAAACATCTGGTTACGCAACCAGGAAATGCTCCAAAGGCTAGACTGTCCCATTTAACAACAGCTGACGTGGTTAACAAGGTCTCTCTGAAGGACTCGCCTTCGAAGACCTCAAAGGCCGGGTCCTTCAAAGGATGCAGACCCTGAATTGAGACACAGCAACAGAGAGCAGGATCCTGTTGTTCTTGTACCTACATCAGCACTCTACCAATACTTGAAAGTAATATGCAGATTTGAACTATCCTGAGTTTTGTGGGCAAAACACCAACCTTTTCCTCTAGAGGCATCACAAGGATGCCCCCCACCTTAAGCAGGTTCTTCATGTAATCCTCGTGGTCCTTCTGCACCCCGGCCCCACAGTACACCCTGTCATACTGACGGCTCTCTGGGGGAATCTCTAGACAGTTACCCACAACAAAGGACGGCTCACAGAACTCAAATCTGAAGAGAGACAGAAGCAAAGGAGAACAATGTACACAAGAGTGAAACAGAACAACGTTACTGACACATTTGGACACCTACTTGTCAAAGCTGTCGCTGGTTTTGATGAAGGAGTCAAGCTTCTGGTAGGCATATTCAATCACATCGGCATGTAACTCAATTCCATGATTCACTCCAAATGGTCCTGAAACGGAACACACACCACAGACCACACGTTTAAATGAGCCAGATTTCAATCACAGAGTGTCACGTGGATGTTAGGCTCAACAACAAACTCAGACAGCGCTGTGTGTTATTATGATCCGCCTCACGGTAGCACACTTCCTCTGTATTCATGAAGACTTAGGACAGATGGATGTACCAGGTCTGAGCAGGCTCCTAATTTGCTCTTGTTTCATGGCTATTTTCTCCGCCTTTCACATTTCTATACAAAAATCGTGGGCACAATTACTTGAAATGTCATGGTACAGTTAATTTAGACTATGTAAAGCTAGTGCTGGGCGGTATGACGAAAAATGTATATCACGGTATTATTCAAAATTCTTACGGTTTCACGGTAACGTTATATGACGGTATTTTTTTTTCATGCACAGTCAGGTGTTGACAGCATTTTCTACTGGTTGAGAGAGGAATTACTAGCCCCTTTTAGATAGAAAAGGCAGCACATTTGCTGCAAGGTAAAGGCAGCACTCTGTCTATAAGGGAGGTGTAATTTTCCTCTCTCAACCAGTTTCTCATTCCTTCTTTCCCAAAAAGCACCACTGGGGTCGGCGTAAACATGTGACGTGACGTGAAGCATGAAGTTCGGTGTGAACAGTGACGTACAACATATGTATCAGTAGAAATATGGCGACACTTGATATATTTATTTAACTGTAGATTCGTGGCCCATATTCTCGCCTCCTCAGTCAAACACACGCCGACGTTAAACCCCCGCTAGTAATGGAAGCGTGCGGCCTAGCGCACCCCCCCTCCGTTAGCTGCCTCAAGCAACAGACAGCTAACAGGAAGCAGGTGGAATTTGTTTTCAAAATAAGAGCTTTACATTGTACCCCATTGGAGTTTAGAACTGGGTTCTTAGCGGGGGGCTTTTAATTTGAAAGTAGTGACCGTTCCTAGCTTGCCGCTACACAAGTAGCGGACACAACCAAACAGTTACAGAGACGAGGAGACGCTGCATCTCCCGGATCTCAGCGGCTTTCCAGTTGCTCATCTTGACGTCCGCGGGTGAAGTCATGATCTACAATGTCTATCCTATCCATCTTCACCGTAACACAACACCAGAGCACTACTGTTTACCCTCGCAGTCGCACCGTACCTGTTTAGCAGCGCAACATTGAAAAGGGTCCGGTCTGAAACAGTGTCGCGCGGCGCAGCATAGCGTTCCGAACGTTGTGTATTCAAATACAACGGTATGGCGGTATACTAAAAATTCATATCATAACGAAAATATACACCGGTATTTGGTGTGAACCGGTATACCGCCCAGCACTATGTAAAGCATAGATATTTGGTGTCTTGATTAGGCTGTCCACTTGTAATCAGATCAGCCAGGACAGATGTTGATACCAGGGTGGATGCCAGGGTTGAGGTGGGGCTTATGCTATGTGAACAGCAGCGCTGGTGGTGAACTTGAAGTTGACAGCTTGAACTAGCTTGCAAGCCAGTAGACAGTTTGTTACTACTAGGCAATCAAGTGGCCTAAATTGATTGCTGCTCTGTCTGTGGAAGCTGTGACGAACAGTGGAAAACTCGTAATCGTATCTTTGAAAAATGAATAAAATAATAAGATAAAGCATCTAGGGGTGTCAAGGTATAAGATTTCCCTCAACAATTATTACGGTGAATTTATTAACCCATTTATCCTGATATCTGTAGAACGTTTTTTCAAAATGTATTTAGTCAAATTCATCTTTAACTTTGATCACTGTGTGTTTTTTGTCATTTGTGCAAGAAAATTACACTCCAAATACTGGTGCAGGGAGGTGGAGAGAGAGCATAACTGTATGGATACGCACTAAAAGAAGAGTTGCACCTGATGAATCGTGAAAAAAGCGCCCCGATGAACAGAAAAAACCCAAAAAGGTCCAGACACCTGTGCTGGATTATTGTCGGAATATTTTGTTAATGTTTTTCACAGTAAAGGTGTAGTTGAGTAGCTGTGAGGACTACACGCTGAGGGCCTCCATGCAGCCATATATTTACTCTGAGATACAACACAGATAAAGTGTGCCATGTACCCAATATGAGGCCGACCATGGTGCTGAGGTAGCCAGTGCCACTGCCAAGGTTTAGGAAGGAGAGGCCAGGGTGGAGATCCAAAGCCTCCATCACCTCCGAGTAGATACACGGAGCAGACAGGTGGATGTTTCCATGCCGCCATGCCAAGTCCTAGAAGCAACAAGAGTATTGTTAACCAGCTTTTCTTCGACCTACAAATCCTTCAGCCTATAGAACATGATTAATAACAAAAGTAACCTTTTCACCATCAGTATTTTACTCCAAGACAACCGTAAATTTCTCTGGAGCCCGTTTTACCTTGTAAGCATTGTCCCGGTATTCATCCAGGTAATAGTCAGCCCGGTCTATAGCTCGAAAAGCCCGCTCCACCAGATCTGAGCGGATGTAGTAAGCCTCCTTCAGGTTGTCAATCAAGTCATCGTTGTCCTCACCGGCACTGACAGCTCCACCCATCCTGACTGAAGGATAAAAGAACAGGTAGTTAATTCTACAGGAAGCACTGCTGTACGCTAAACTCTGGTGATCATCCACCATCAGTGGCACAGATCACTTCTCATGAATGCAGTAGGTTACGTCAGGCTGACCCACCTGAGAAACTGAAATTGGCATTTTTAAACTTCAACTTTTTTTTTTAAGTCTGTCTTTTTGTAATAACTTCAAATGTGCACAAATTGGATCAACTCCTACTGGAGCTGGGCAATATGGACTTAAATAACACTATATATATCTGGGCTATATGGTAATACACGGTATTGATATTCTGAAATCTCCTCAAAAGCACCTAGGACTGGGAGAGAAAATCAAGTATCACAGGTCTTTGGTCAACAACCACGAGTAATGTGGCTGCAATGACAAAGTGGGTGAAGACAGACTCAGAGGTAGAACAGTCCTAGTTAGTTCAGAAAATGAAAACCAGGAAAAACAACACTTGTGTCATAATACTGCGACAACATCTAAGACAACACATAGTCTCACACACAACGTGTTTAATACTCATCTGATTCGGCAGTAAAAAGTTTACTTCACTTAAAAAACAGGTCTGACGCTTATCTCTTTGTCAACATAATCTAACCCAGCCAAGTGTAGAGGCCTAGCTGACGCTCTGGGCAGCAGAATCCAGCTGCAGGTGTGAATGCTGCTGCTGCTGCTGCTGCTGCACTGGTTCAGGGTTGTGTTATAAACAACACCAGAGGGCAATGTGTGAGGACAAGAGCTCACAGGGCGACCGGCTGCCAAACGCTGGTTCTAGATCTGAGGCTGTGAAACAACAAAGGAGCAGGAGGGTTTGAATGTGACTGCCCCTCCTGCTCCTGCTGCCACTGAGCTGAGTTCAGGAGGAGGCTGGAACAGAGACGCGGGACAAACAGCAGTTGTTGCCTCGAAATGTAGATTTGTAGCGAGAGACTCCAGACTGAGATGTTGCCCCTCTGCTTCCAGACGGTGACCACCAGAGGGCACTCTGAGCCGCTCTCTAACACACTAAGTGCTTTAGCAGCCTACACTACACACTTGAGCTGCCGTTTGGTTCCCCGTAATTCATTCTCCGTTTCACCGCGTTGCCAGCCCGTCCATTCATTTCAGTGGCTTTTTTTAGGGCGACTGAGAAGTCACGCAGTAGCTTTCATTCCAGCGCACACAGCCTGCACGTTGTTGCGATGCTATTTGCGCCACTTAGCTTATCTATTTTCGGATACAACTACAATTCGCCCTCTCTGGTTCGACCAACAACCTAGCGCACACAACTTAAGTACATGTTACATGTAACACGCTGTCATGCGGTGGCAAGGTCAATACACAAATAGCCGCATTCTCGTCTTCGCTGGGAGAGAAGAAAGATCGAGAGCAGGCTGCCAGCAGCTAACGGCTGCTGCTGACGGACCCGCCGCGGCGCCCTGTCCTCCATGTTGAGCCCGCACGGCTGCTCTCACGTACCTGGTAGAAATGCCCACTGCTGCTGTCTGTCTTGGCGCTTTCTGTCTGTTCAGCCTTTTGTCGTTGAGAGACGCACTCAGAAACACACCACTGCTGGATGTAAACATTCGGCCAGCTGACGCTCTGACGTCACACGTAATGTACGCAGAACAAGTGGCAGAGGACGGCGGTGGAACGTACGTGCTCCACTCAGAGCCGCGAGACCGGAATTAGGCCCTTTGCAGGACGGCGGATTATTGCTCCTGGGTTAACAGCTTAATCTGACACTAGACTGAGTAACATTTGGATCACATTCGAATGCAGACATCCCACCAATAGACATGTTGCATGTGTGTAGGTTTAGCAGCACCTTTACACGACATTACAGAGAAAATACAAGTCAAGAGTTCATTCTTTGGGAGTCCTCTTCCACTCAAAATGGGGCCCACCTCCTCTCAAACACTGACAGTCTCCGCAGCTTCTTTCTTTCTCACATATGCAGTGCAGCTCAGCAGTAAACTGAAGAATGACCAGTAGCTGAATGTTAGCCTTTAGCTTGTTGATATTACCATTCAACCCTCTGAATACAACAGACAACATCACATCAAATACATGTAGTGTATCCATTTACATAGCCTCTCATATCTGTCCACGACTTCATTCCAATGTTTACAGTGAAAAAAAACAAAGGAAATAATGTTTCTCTTTGAATTTCAAAAACACACTTATTACTGTGTGTTTGCAAATTCGTAGAGAAACAATGTTTCATTCTAAACTGAGTGTAAATCTTTCCAACACTTCTACAAAATCACACATTTGATGCAAAAGCTTTTACTTTGTTATTAATACACTTTATTTCGGATAGATGAAAAGCCCTTAGCCAAAAATTCGATAACCCACTTGACATTAAGTAAGCATTATTCAAGATAGACCTATGTCAATGATTTGCATTGTAAGTATTAAATAAGGTGATGCCATCTCCATTTCCTTGTCAATGGCTCTAGCCTGTACTTACCCTCAGCATGAAATGTGATATGTATCTATAAGGGGAGTGGATTTAGACAGAGATGGAATGTAACTTAGCACATTTACTCGAATATTTAAGTACGATTTTGAGGCACCTGTTCATTCCTTGAGTATTTCTATTTTCTGCTAGCCTACTTTAAACTTCCAGTCCACTACATTTTGGAGGCAAAGATTGTACTTTTTGCTCCAGTACGTTTATTTATTTGATCTCTTTAGTTACTACTTAATATGCAGATTACATGCTGCATAAGAGCAAAAGCAGCAGATTTTTTAAAAAAGCCTAATTTATCTGTGGTTGAATACATTTTTTTTAATAAATAAATCAGAAAAACACTGAATATTGGATTTGATCATCTGTAGACCCATAGTGTAAAAGATATACTGTACATACATGTGCATACACTTTATCAGTAGTGCTTTAACAATCATTCCTTCCATCAGATTTACATGCAGAAAGGGTTTATTTCTACAAACCATTGTGTTGCTCGCACTGTCTCTAAATTCTTTTTTTTTTTTTTTTTTTTTTTTGCAAATTCAAAATTGAAATAATGGAGATCTTTCAGTAACATGATACAGGACCCCTCTTGAACCTGGGCCACAAGATGGCAAGACAAAGCAAAACTGAGCACAAGGCTTCCATTATGTAAATTGTTTTGCACCCGAGTGGTCCAAACCCCCAATCAAATTTTTAATAAAACTGAAAGAAACTTTGTTGACGGATATCTAAACTTAGAAGCCCGCCAGCTAACGGCATGAGTAAGGTTGATGATATCCATCCCTGAAATGTCCTGGCCTGTTGGCTCAGTTGCTTGTCCATACCCTGTGAAACTGTGTTCTGTCTGTGGATTCCAAACAACTTTAAATCCCAACCACGTCCATCTGTGAGAAAAAGTCACGAATACAGCGTACTTTCTTCACACTCTGTTGATGATGTTAATTGTTTGTTTTTTATTTGATTGTGAGAGAAAACTAGACACACTCTTGGTTTGAGTTACAACAGCAGAGGTGTTGCACCTGTAAACTAAATTAGACAACATGCAATCAAGTTGCACTGACATTTTAATATTATCATGTTACTAATCAAACAACAACTATGTTGGCTTTAATATTTTGCATGTGAATTACAAAATGAAAATCCATTTAAGTTATTTAGATGAAATGAGAAAACACATAACAGGAAACGCACATAGCTTTGTGAGAAAATGAACTGCGTTTTTTTAAGCATTTTACACAATGTTCTGAGAATAAAGATTATCATTTGAGGATTGCAACTGAGAAAAACATAAACATATAGACAAAAATCATTATAACTGGGTCTTCACAACATGTTTGTTCACTACACAGGCCACCAGATGTCAGTGGTGTTCAGCATAAAAACTATATGTAAGTCCCCCATTTTGTTCACCAGTAAGTAAAGAGGCATGTGTTATATGCACATTCTGTGTCAGTGTATATAACATACATTCCCTTTACGTATTGACAAGCCCTGGTGTTGCTGCAATGAAACATTCAATCTCACCCACATTTGTCTTTCTACATTTGTGAAGACCTTTATGACATGATGTACTGCCTAGCCCCTTAATCTAACCCCATCTTTAAACTAACCATTTAAAAAGTACCCTAAAATACTACTTTGGTAAAAGTGAAAGTCTCCCGTACAAATAGTAGCTCAGTAATTCATCTGGAAGGAGAATGCTGCACTGCTGCTTTGCTGTGAAGCTCCAGATATTAAACTTTGAACCTTCATCTGACTTCCTAACAGCATGAGGGTGAGAAGAGAATGACAAAAAAATTTTTTCTCCTTTAGGTATCAAAAGTAAAAGTCAAATTTCACATACTGCATACTGTGGGTTGACTAAGTATCAGATCTACATTCAGCATTTTTCCGATTGTTGATCAAATACATGAATAACTAAAAAGTGCTACTTTGGCTCTGATGCAGCATGTGATCTGCAAAGTAACTATAGTATCTGAAGTAACGATAAAGTAGAAATTAAAGTTACAATTTTACTTAAGTAAGGTAATTTCACTTACAGTTAATTTTATCACTGCCTGAACCCAATTATAACCTTAACCGAGTCTTATACCTCAGACCACTCCCAAAGTGCGCACAGGCCCCATGTCCTCAATTTGCAAAAATGTCCTCACTCCAGAGGGAGAAAACTCAATTTGTTCCTTAGGCATGTGTGCACTTGCACGAACACACACACACACACACACACATACACACAGACAGAGAGAGAGAGAGAGAGAGAGAGAGAGAGAGAGAGAGCACAGATTCATAGTCAAACTTGTCTACAATTCTTTATTTGTGTTTTTCATAGAGAACATTTAAAATGGTTCATACCCCCACAATAACTGACATCACTTCTCTGGTTTATAACACTGACACAGGAACAGGGGAACATGTACACAAGTACACAAACACACAGTCACAAATGGGGCCCATCTACAGTGTTTTACTTCCCGAACAAAAAACAAAAACAAACATGAGACCCCGAGGACACACAGCCAAGGCCTGTCCCACTTTACAAAATGGTGCGGTAGCAAAGGAATGACCACATCTACAAAAGTAACAAAAATGACCATTACAATCTATCTTTGTGGAAGTGCTTGTAATTTTGGAAGTTTTGTACTTTTTTAAAAGGATATCAATATCAATGCCTAGAAAATCACCAGTAAAAATAGCTTATCTCTGTAAAAATGTGCTAGCAGGACAACCCTTGGCTGTGGATTTTTTTTTCTTTGTCACAAACTTTTTTTTAAAACCATTTTCAACTTGTTTCAATACAACAACAATAACACTGTTTCTTCTTAATACAAATATGTACAGAGACTTCCACGTGTTTCAAAATAATGCCCTGCACACTGACGCATTATCTAGAGATGATGTGAATGATGTTGTTCTTCAGATTCCTTCACAGAAACTGATCATGCAGTTTGGTACCTGAATTGACAGAATGAGATCACAGTTTCTTTCGCCTAACAAAAGCTTCATGTTTTGTATCTCTCTCTCACAAAATGGCCTCTACCTGCATGTAAAAGACACATTTATCCATTTTTATTTCTTATACATAGTTATCTCCAAAAGTATTGGTTAAGAGATCCAGACCCAATGTTTTCAACAGTATTTGAACCAGGTTTGCCAAGTGTAAACATACTATATATTGAAATGAGTGGAGTGAGAAAGGCACACATGATAAGACCACACAGCTTGTAACTACAGTCGGGAGGAGGGGGAGAAGGGGAGGCTTTTGGTTCTGCTCAGCTTGATGAAAAGTTCCACTTAAGTAGACATTTCTTTCTCATTCGTCTATGTGTGCATTCAAGTGTGACCATTCTGCTCTTGACAAACATAGGTTTGTAGCTAAAATGAAGTCAGGATGCAAAGGTGTGCCTCCCCCCTCTGAAACACACGGCTGGATTTTGGTCTGGGCTGGTTTCCCTGAAAGTATTATCCTGTTAAATTCATTTTCATTCCAGGTGCCTAGGAAACTGGACCCTGACCAGTAGTTTTTAATTTCCTTCGCTATTTAGAATAATAAAACTCCATCACTCAGTACTTTCATGTAAATTAGAAAACATACAGTGCGTGGGCACAGTACCAACCGTAGGCTGTATTTTCTTTCTCAGCTGACATTTTTTGAAAATGCTATGCTTTCATGGCCTCAGTGTTATTCATTTACATACTTCAGTAGACAGTTTCATCAAGCAGTTTAAAAGGGGTCATGCCATATCAAATAAGTTGGGAGAATATTCACAGTCTTAACACTCTTGGGTAGTATTCTCGTGCATTTCAAGAGAGGAAGAGTATGCTACTTTGTTAACCAAATGCATCAGAACTGTCTTTCCTGAGGAAAGGTTACACAAGACATGAAGAAGAGGGGCGAGGGGGGGTTTAAAAGTCATAAAAAGCTTTGACATTCTTTTGAGTGATGGACACATATTTATGCAACAAACGCCTCCTCCTAAAACAAGGGGGAGATTGTGTAGCCTGGCAAATCAATTTCCCACTCCCACACACTCATCTCATTTCACACGAGGCCTTGATCCAGCCGCTGCTATCGCCTCTAGCCTCAGCTGACTGGCTGACCTATGGCATTGCTCTGTTCTGCTTTAGCAGCTCTCCTCGGTCACCTGAGAACCAAACTCTGCTTCCTGTCAATCTCTTTTGGTTTTTGTTTGGAATAGAAAGTACTACTGCCTTTTTATACATTTTGAACAGCACGGGCTGAACCCCCTGAATCAAAGAGATGTCTGACCTAACCATGCAGCATGTTTTCCATGTGAACAGCAACAAACAGGTGTGACAATGCTTTGTACTGTAATGCACCCTCCATTGGCGGTGTATTCTGTCTATTGCTTGTGATCTATTAGGGTTCTTACAAGTCGATACTCAATGCTGGCATTTTCAACGATTATTCAGAAAGTGCACAAAGGAGTTTCATTCTACATTGGCTAAAAGCACATTTACAACATGCCTTTGACATCAGAGTTACACAAGGGTATAATACTGTACACCACAGTAGCTGAAACAGATCACTCAGAGGCAGGTTACTCTAACGTCTCCTACTTGCTTGCTTCAACATTAGAGAGAATGGGCCCACAGCGAGCAGGCCTTACCATTAACAATAAAGTAACTGCACAATGTTGCCAAACACTATGTGCAGAACATTATTCAGAGGCATCATCTTTTTTTTCTATACATGAACTCACATGACACTTAGGAACAAAGAGCCAACAATCTAGTTTCAAATTGACAGTCATTTCTCAGGTTCAGTATTACAACACACAGTAGATGTTTTTGACATTTCTGGATCAAGGACAGACAAATAAAGGAAAGGAAAAAAAGGAAACCCATGAAAACTCTTCCAAAATATTGTCCTGTATCATCAATGCCTACTTTGCCTTCAGCTTGACTGAATTGTATGTTTAAAGCCACAGTTCAACAGGTCTTAGTGGTATTAAATAAGGTGTAACTGCCTTCTATTGATAACGCCCTTCACATCTCTTCTAGACAACTAGTCATCCTTTGATAAGGTAATACAAGAGATGAAGAGCAAGTCAACAATTACACTGGAAAAATATATGTATGTTTATATTCATATATATAGCATCTTTAAAATCTATTTATACAGAATGTATATATAGCGTACTAATGGCCATCTTGGCAGAGAAATAAAGGCATCTGAAACAATCACCACTCTCTTGATGCCTTGGTCTTCCCAGGACCAGACACTGTTACATTGCAGAAATGCGAAGAATCAGGAAAGAAAGTGAGTTCATTTTTTTTTTTAGTGGCACTTTGTGCATCAAAAATTTTTAATCTAGAATAAGGCTACAAGGGTGTGTATGTTTATCTGATAGAAGTTTGTCAAAGGAAGCCATCCTACAGTATCCTCAAGGTTTGGATGTGTCACTGTGTGTGTGTGTGTGTGTGTGTGTGTGTGTGTGTGTGTGTGTGTGTGTGTGTGTGTGTGTGTGTGTGTCTGTGTGTGTGGGTGTGTGTGTCTGTGTGTGTGCGTGTTCTAGAGCTATACATCCAGCCTAAACCCACAGCTGGAACAGAGCTCTATACTGTATATGTACCATTGTACTGATGAAAATAATAAATAAGAAAAAAGGTCAAAGCATTACTTAATCATCTATGGTACATTACAGAGGTTTTGGATGAGCCAGTGCTGGCCGCTACAAAGCGCTTGGGAGAGGTAACATTTTTTAACTCTATGTTATTTTCATTATTTTTTTTTTTACTTTTCTTGGTTTTCTTTTACCTGACAAAAGCAAACACACACCAGACCAGATAGCAACAGAACAGTGATTGCTTTTGTTGGGTTTCTTTTTTTTTTGTCTTTACAATCAGCTGCTGGTATGTCTATTTATGAGCCTAAGTAATCAAACAGTATTTGTATTGATTTTGTTTCTTTATTTAAATATTAGCTTTAAGACTACTCAGACTCAACTGTCACATCAAGCACATAAATAACAAAATAAATATACAGCCATATCAGTCAATTTCTTTCATATTAAATAAATAATAAATACATACTTTCTTTTTTCTCAGCAGTGAGTTTCTGAATGTAGCGGCAACAGAAAGAACATCAACAAAAAAAAGGAGAAGATGGAACCCAAAAAATAACTTTTTTTGCAAAATTATCAAATGTTTTTGTCAGTTATAAAACATCTGCACTTAAAAAAGATTTTTTAAAAGTCCTCAAAACAAAATATGCCTTGTCAGTTATCTCTTAAATTCTTAAAATATTGACACAAGACATCGCTTTGACCATGAAAATCAGTAAAGACGCATTTTTTGTGTGTTACAAAAACAAAATTAATAAATAGATTGCTCCAAATAAATAAACCTCAATAACATAAATGGCAATAAGTTACAATTTAAAAGTTCACAGGTTTAAATAATTCATATATAACAATAATTATTGTACCACAAAACTATTCATGGAAATGAAGTGCAGTTCCTATGTTGATAAATACTATTGATATGACTAACTGAATCTGAAATGTGTGCACACTATTACTATTATCAATTCAGTTTTTTAAAAAAGGAACAAAAGGATTTCTCTGCTGCTTTCAAATCATGATATCAGCTGTTCCAAAAAAATAAAAACCCGACACTGTTCCTGGATCTGTCTCATGACCTTGCTTGAAGTTTTTTTTTCCCCTTTCACTGAACTGAGTCAACATTGCACTGTTGACATCTCTGCTGCAGTAGTACAGCAAACACAAATTCAGTTTAGTGCATGCTTCATATTGCCGGTGTGTGTTGTCATTAATCAGAAAGCTTCTGGAGCCGGTGAAGGTACACGCTGGCCACAGTGCATGCTACAGGACGGCAGAGTCTGAGAGTCCTCACGTCCAGCTCGTCTGTGTCCTCTTCATGTCGCCTACACCCTGTAAGCAGTCGTGTTCGCGTCGCTCCACATTTCAGTCTATGTGGAGCGCAAAAATCTGATCATCCGTGCAACAGTGAACCCCTCCTCAGTGCAGGGCACAAAGAGACAACAGGTAAACATACAGCATATTAAAACCCCAGATACAGTTTCTTCCAACATCAGTCTCTTTTCCATCCATCCTGGCTGAAGGATCTTTCCCTCCTCCTAAACCCAGCATGGGGAGGATTTTGGTCCACGTCACTTTTCTTCTAATAGAGTGCTCCCTGGGTTGATTTTTTTTTAAGTTGCCATTTATTTAAATAACCTGAATTCCCTTTTTGTTTTTGAATCATATTTCAATATATTGTGGAGTATTTCAACATCTCTCCTTCATCTCCACCTCCTTCACGCTCCTGTGCTCCAGGACAGTTTGCGTGCATTCCGTGTTTGTGTGTGTGTGTGTGTGTGTGTGTGTGTGTGTGTGTGTGTGTGTGTGTGTGTGTGTGTGCGTGTGTGTGCGCGCATGTCTGCTGAGCCTCAGACTTTGATGCCCTTCACAGCTTTGTTGATGCTCTCCAACAGAGCCTTGTTCTCAGGGGTTTGGAAGCAGTCCTTGTTGGTGTACATGTCGGTCAGGGTGCTTACGTAGCTGTCGAAGTTCTGCTCGGTGATTGGCTCCTGCTGGGGTACAAACAACAACCGAATTTCAGCTGGGAAGAGCAAGGAAAGATTCACCTCAGAGCAAATGGATGAAATCAATCAAAAAGGTGTGTGTGAGCAAGTGTGTGTGTATGTAGACGACAACTCACCATGTGTGGCAGGCGAATATTAGCCAGGCTGCGGATCAGAGCACGGCTCAGACCCGACAGCTCCATGAACAGAGCCTCGTTTTGCTCCTCGATCATCTTGTTCTCATGCTCAATGCTCTTCAGGTTCTTTTCCATGGATGAGATCTGCAATACATAGCAACACCGTCTCTACAATGGTACCACTGTGGGCTGGATGTTGTAGCTGTTGTAAATTTTAATCTGCATCTACAAATTAATATTTAAAGTGTGTCTGCTGATACTATTTTTAACACCCGCCAGCCTCAACTGGTAATGTTTGAGACACCTATTGAAGCACAAACTACCACACAAGAAGTTCTGAGTACCTTTCCAGGTGTTTGAATGTCTATCTGTCTGTGAGAGACTTTTGTCAGCGCAATAGAGTCACAACCGTGCATGGTGGAGTCACAGAACTTTACAGGTGTGCAGATGAGATCAAATGAACAGCGAGCTCGTGTGTGGTCCAGCCAACTTAACATCAGCTAGCCATGAGCTGTCTGATCAGCTTCACCTCAGCTAATTCAAGTCCCTGATCTTCTCTCTCTCTCTCTCTGTTTGTGGTGTTGATGCCTTTTGGATATTTACTAATGCAAATATCACACATTATTATGGGTTGCTGTGTAATTAATTGGACTAACAGACCGGAGAAAAGGGACAGACACCGGTGTTGTCAATTAACAAGCAACCCTGTTAGTGGACAGCTGCTGGACCCAACAAGCTGAGGGGACAGCTCTGGGGAGAGCCTGGAGATTCAAGGAGTTTATTTTATATATAGGATATAGGATAAAATGTTGATTAAACTTCACTTTCGCTTCTCACCCTGCCTGCCTAACGAGCTGCAGACGTTCTGAAATCCACTATAATGTACTGAGCGTCTCTCCTATCTGAACAGTTGTCGCGAGCTATCCTGCAGCTAATGTACGGTAGGGTATTCTGTCTGTTTGGGGCAAGTGAAACTGGGGTCAATCTCACACAAGTACCCTCTCATGTAATAATGTAATACTGAGTGAGGGGTTGGAACCTCAACATGTTGACAAGTGTTGCGGCTGGTGCAATCCCATTGCAAGGTTACAAAAATGAATGGATCACACTTGGTGGGATTTTAAATGTTAGTGTAAGTGTGTGTATCAAAGCCTGATATATGTTATTCATCTGTGCCAACATGAAACATGAATGGCACACTGTTGTTTTTTGTGACTCAATACCACATACACTGTCATGCTGCCAGACATACTGGATTGTGGAATGGAAATGTGGTTTAATCCGCAGCTAAAAATAGTCTCCAACTAATGCACAAATGATTTTCTCCTGTTTGAGGAATAACATTTGCTGAGAAATACAGTGGACAGGTTATAGGTCAACATAAAACAAAAACAGAAAAAACACACACCTGAGTCTGCAGGTTGACCATGTCAGCCTCCATTTCATTGTTGGAATCGTTGAGGTCGTTGATCTCTTTATTGAGCTGCTTGATATCCTCATCATTGTCCAAAACTAAAGGAGAAAAGCCAGATACATTAGATTTGCAAACAGCAGCTGGTAGGTCAATGTGTCAGTGGCCCTTGGAGCTTTTTCCATTTTATATCTATATTTACATTTTCTATTCAAATGATTGATGAGTTGCAGGCATATTCTGAATCCCTATAGCAAAACAATTAGTTCCTGTATTGTTTGGTCACATGTAAGTCCACATTTAAGTTCTACTTTTGCAATTTTTTTCTTTGTCGAAACACTTTGAAATGTCCTCACTATTTGATTTAGTGTTCTTGAAAACAATGGTATAGTTTTTGCACACACAAAAAAAAAACACACTCAGTACACCTGTGTATACACATGCCTACAAACAAACTTGATCTATACATTTGTTTTGTATCTTACCATCACTGGCTCTGAACTTGGTGCTCAGGTAGTCCTCTGTGGAGAACTTTGCCTTCTTCTTGGCGTACAAGGCTCTAGGGCATCCTGAGAGGCTGAGACACAAGTGACACACAGAGGGGAGTCACTGTACTGTTCTTCAGAGTATAACAGTATTTTTAGGCTAATCCGGAAGTTAGCATCGGCCTGCTAATCTCCACAGATGAACACCACTTTTGTGATTTTTGAAACACAAGTAAAAAGATAATGTTAGTCTATAAATAGATGACATCACAGTCACATGACTTAAAGTCTCCACTGCTCAGCGTCTTACTACACAATTACTATACATGTTTTCTATAAACTGATCAATGTACAAGTTGTACAGTTAGAGCTACAATAGTTTGTGACTAAAGTGGGCCTGTAAAGACGGACTAGTGAGTAGATGAGTCTCCGTGTTGGCTGTGAGGATGTTTAATGTCCCCGACAACCTCTGTAGTCTCATTTTGATACTTGTTTGCAACCGCTAACCGTTTTTTACACATGAAAGAGCTTTATAATTAAAATAGGAGATATTAGCTTGTGTATTTTATGTCTTGGCACAAACCATGGATATGTCTTAAACCTTATTTCAGGCATTTAACCAAAAACACATAAAAAAAGCAAACAAACAATTAGCTTCAAGATATTTTCAAGGGAGGTGCCTTGACCTTTGCAACATACAACCACATTTGTTTATACATCTCTGTTTCTGTCAGTTTAAAATAAGATACACCATGTTAATAAGTGAAGTAATAAGCCCTGACACACCACGCCAACAGATGGCTGTCAGCCTATGTCGGGCCTTTGGTGAGAATATGTCTCACAACGTTGACACCAGTAGGCTGTTGTTGGTGAGTTTTTGGCTGACTGAGCAGGTAGAATCAGCAGTGGAGCACATTAGTGAGAGAAATTACTCCGGTTTTCCGCTTTCCATTTTTGAATGATGAATACAGACAACCACCACCTGGTTTCTCCAATCACGCAGTTGGTGTCAGCTGTAGTCTGGCAGGAAAAGTGAGTGGACGCAAAAGTCGTCTTTTGCTGCAGCTAGTTCCTTGATGTTGGTTTGGTGTGTCTGGGCCCTAACAGCTATGCTAACCACCTCCTGGCTTTAGCTCCATAATAATATAAACCATGAGGGTGGTATTGATAGACTCATCAAGAAGGAGTATAAGCAAATGTTGAACCATTTCTTTAAATTAAACATGTTCAAACAAAGTCCTGTTCCACTGTCAAATCAAGTCTAAATTCACACAACCATGTTCTCACTCTTATTGAGTTGAAATGAAGAAAAAACTGTCTGCATGCAGTTTACCTGCGGTGTGTGAGGAAGCTTCCGTTGGCGTGTCCGGAGCCGTCACAACCTGGGGTGGGACAAGTGGGCCCCTCTGTCTTGAAGGCCTTCCAGTTGAAGGGTGTGCCATTAAGAAGACCCTCCTTCTGTCTGCGGGCCGCCAGCGGACACCCGTAGGCACTACGGTGCGTAGCGTACTTCCCACTAATGTGACCCAGGCTGTCACAGCCCGGCACAGGGCATCTGCAGGGAGCAAAGGCAAAGCGGGAAACAAGACAGAGACGAGAGGAGGGGCGGTGCAGCAGGAGAGGGAGAAGAAGGAGTGTTGAAGGCAGGCAGCAGGGAGAGAAATAAAGAGAGAGGGCACACAGGTTAGACAAGGAGGATCCAAAAACATAAAGTGTAGAGAAAGTTGAGAATATTAGAGATTTCAGTTATATACTTTCTCTCATGGGGCAAATTTGTTTTCTGTGTTGACATCTTATATATGTATGAATAATATTACTGATGCAAGAGCTATTAGGATTTAACACATGATGTTATCAGCATGCTCTTAAAGTAACTGTTTTGTGCGCAAATGCAAAATGAAGCCCATGTAACTCTTCTGTGATAATCTACTCTACGATACTCTACCATGAACTACATTCAGAATCAGTATCTGCAGTGTATTTTCCCATCAGCCTGACTGTTTGATTCAATTATGGGGGCAGGACACTACCTTTGCATATGGTTCACAGTGACTTTCCTCTCTCTCTCTCTCTCTCTCTCTCTTTCTCTCTCTCTCTCTCTCTTTCTCTCTCTCTCTCTCTCTCTCTCTCTCTCTCTCTCTTGCTTTTTCTTTTATTACATTTTACTTTTACCATCAGTCTCACTAAAAGCAGACATTATGGCTTTCTGAGCGGTACGAACTTTAAAAGCTCGGAGTCCTCCTGGTTGTCCTTGGTAGGAGTTTTAATTCCACTTTTCTTGGCACGCGGGCACCCAGAGAGACTGAAAACAGAAAGTATGGAGTTGATAACATAGGGTTGAAAAAAGGTCTCGTAAAGTGATTGCTTGATAAAGGGAGAGAACAATATAAGGAAGAATAATTTCACAGAGGTTGTTCAACCAAATGACACACCAAATCAACTCAAAACGCCTAGTATGGCCGTAAATAGGATAATGGAAAGGCGTGGAAATGTGTAAGTATGTGATCCCTGACTAACTCTACCATGGACTGTCACTAGGCCTCTCTGACTGACTGTGTGGATGTGTTTTGGTGAGTGAATCTGTGTTTTTGTTTGTCACCTTCTGTGGGAGGCGTAGTTTCCTGTGATGTGACCTGAGCCGTCACATCCTGGAGTGGGGCATCTGGGGAAGTGCAGAGTAATGTTGAATATTTAATACAAGGTTAGAGGAAAGCACAACATTGTTTTAGAGGTTTCACAGAGGTATGTCTTCAGGAAAATGACGAGATAAAGTCAGTCATTGACATTGCATTCGTTGTTGTGAGTGTTGTTTTATTTTCAGTTCACTCAAGCTCTTTGCCATTTCAAATGGCCATTCTTGTCTATGGCGGGTGGTGAAAAGCTTAATTTCTAGGAAAGAACTATGTTAAGAATGTAATTAAATGTTCAGTTCACATTAACAAGAACTGGTTGAAGTGAAAGCAAGCATAGTCCAAGCCAGATTAAGAAAAAAATACACCATGACTGATGTAGCAGCAGCACAGGCAGCAGACAGCAACACAAGACTAGTTCACTTCAGCAAAATGAAGCATTGTGGTGCTGGACAGTGTCAGTGTCAGGAGCAGTGCACTGAAGTGGCAGTGAAAAAACAGTGAAGGTGCAGAGCAGACATACTTGAGTTCAGGGGTGTGGGCCGCCATGAGGGACCGAAGGCTCTTATCAGCGAGAGGACACCCAGACAGACTGAGAGAGAGAAGAAAGAGTGAAGCAAAGGCAGAAGAAGAGAGGAAGGAAACAGGGGGCGAGGAAAGCGAGTGTGAGGGGGATTGAAAGGAGAGAGGAGAAAGACGTGAGTGAAGGGAAATCAAGAATGCAAGGCATACCAAGGTCATTTAAGAAGAAGAGGACAGACGGCAAGAGGTAAATTACTGATGCATATCAAAGTCAATGATTGTCTTTGCTTCCTAGGCTCACGCTACATTATTGCCTCTGGTATGTCAGGATCAAATAAAATATTTGAATTAGTTTTGGGGTGTCCGCTTTGAACCCTCTCAGTCTAAATAGAGCTAACATTTCATAGAAGAGTTTCTAGCGTACTCTATCGCCCAAGTATGTCTGCGATGATGCATACCTGCGATGGGACGCGTAATTTCCAGTGATGTGACCACTGCCATCACAGCCAGGTGTAGGGCAGCTGGAGAGGGTGTGGTGCATAGAGGAGAAAAAACAGACAGGCAGACAGACAGATGTAGAGTTAGACAGGGGACAGGACGATTGAATCAGAACATTCTGCTGCAAGTTATTTTCCAGCCTTGGTTTAAGGCTTGCTAGCAGTGTGGGTATTTGGATGATCGGTCGTCAACTTTGGTCCGGACTAAAATATATCATGGATTGTCATGAAATTGTGTAGAGCCTTCATGGTCCCCAGAGGATGAATTCTAATGATTCTAATACTGTGATTGTTTCTGTAGGGTCAACATGAGGTTGACATTTGTAGGATGTACTAACACAGCTATTGCATTAAATTGGATACTGACATTCATGATCTCAGGGGCAATTGTAATAGCATTGCTGAGCCTTTTTCTTTTTGATCTGGTGCCATCATTAGGCCAATTTTTGTTTTTTATAGTGCTAATTAGAAAACGCAGTTACCATTCTAAAAAAAATGTATTAACCACATTAAGATGGTCAACATGGTAAACATTATTCCTTAACATCAACACGTTAGCATGGCCACTGTAAGCATTTCAGCATGCTGGTCTTAGCATTTAGCTCAAAGCACAACAGCCTCACGGAGCCATGAGTGTGACTATACAGTCTTTGTCATGATACTTACGAGAGCAGCTCTTTCTTGCTATCCTTGGGCTGGAACTTGACCTTGAAGCTTGGGGTCGTAACCTCTCCTGGGTACTTCCTTTCCTCTAGACAGTCCTGCATGTCACAGTCCTCTGGGTCAGATGAGATGAACGACTGGCCTGTGTGCTCCATCTGTAAAACCAAGACGTAGACCTACTTTATTGTATCTTATTTTTTTTCACTCTGTTGTTATTTATTTTCCAAACGTGGTGTTTAGTTGGTTGCAATCTGCCACCTCACCACTAGATGTCATTAAATCCTACACACTGGACCTTTAGTTAATAATGACGTTCTTAGATAATTTATGATTTCTTGCTATGGTTTGTGTATTTGTATAGAAGCAAGGAAACTTTGCAAACCACCATGTGCACACAAGTCTCTACTCTGATCCCTTTTTATTCTTTAATAGACAAGTGATGCAGAGTGTCCTCATAAAAAATTTACACTCAAAGCCCTTTATATTTCTTTTGAAAAAGTTCAAAGGAGTACAAATTAGCATATGCCAAAGTCAGGATGGTGCAATGCACCTGACACACCACCTCTTCTACACAGTGCAATGTTTTAACTGTACAGTAACTCTCGCATTTCAGTGAAATAAATGGTGAAGACAGAATGTTGTAAACATGTGTGTGTATCTATTCAAAGCCTCAGGGGAAATTTGGTCTGTTATTATTTATGTTGCAACACTTCCTCTGTGACTATTGTCACAGAAAATACTGCATGTTTGGAACTTGTTCATCTGAATGCACTGACCTCATCCATTTCCTCCTCCCTTTGGCGGTTGGGTTTGGTGTAATCCAGAGGTCCCTCCCACTCCTCCTGCTTGTAGTTGTGTAAGTTTGGTGATGTCATCCCGCTGCTCCCACCGTGATGAAGCGAGGAAGAAGATGAGGAGGAAGGGTCTGGGGAGCGAACTCCGGGGCTGGTGCCAGATAGACTGCCCTCTCGTTTAATGGGCTTCTTCATACTCAGGTCCAGGGTGCCGTTCTCATCCACCTCAATGTCCATTTCCTGGGGGGAACACATCAGATATCTGCTTATCATACAATCCAATCTTTGCACAAAAGTTGCTCGAAATAGATTCAATTGCACAAATACATAAATTGAAACATACATACACACTCACTGTTTATATAAGAAGGCATTTCTGGCTATATGTATCTAACACTATGAGGCTCCACACACATTTGGTGACTAGGAGAAAATGAATAGAGACACAAAGCTCACTAATGCAATATAATATAAATGACTACTGCAGTCTCCTCTGGTGTACTTACATGTGAGAGGCAGTCTTTATGATTGTGATTCATCTAATTACGTTCTTGAGCAGATTCAGTTGTCGTGCTACAAATACATTACATACTTGCATTTTCCCAAAACATAACTTAATATAACCCACAATCACATTCAGGGAGGAATTTTGACTTGGACTATGCTCAACTTTATTGTGGTGAATAATTTAATTTCTTCCTGTTTCCACTCTTCAACCTTTACCTGCTTATAAATGTTCCCTCAAGCTTGTACCAAACATTTATACAATCATACACCTTTTGGGAGAACGCCCCCTTCATTGCTTTAGCATGCTAGCAATGATAACGTATGTACTCTGCAAATATTTGCCAACAGCACCACCAGCATGGTACATCTCTCGTGCTCTATTATAGTGCTGGCAGGTGAACAGACACAGAAGGGTGCAGCGAGCCATGTTTGCAGCATTCATCTAAAATGGCGCTCCTATCAGCTGGTCAAGGGCCAGAAAAATCAAAGGGTTAGGAGAAGAGGCGAAAAAAAGTGGGAACAGTTCCCAGAGCCTGGTTGATGAGCTCAGTGTTTCAGTGTTTCAATATTGGATTTCAACTGCCTCCAACTCTGATTCCAGATCAGTCCCTGGTTGATCTGCACTGTAATTCTGCACAGCTATG
This sequence comes from Diplodus puntazzo, assembly GCA_963678695.2. Lineage (NCBI taxonomy): Eukaryota > Metazoa > Chordata > Actinopteri > Spariformes > Sparidae > Diplodus > Diplodus puntazzo. The sequence continues at coordinate 4,547,149 of OZ023165.1, read as the reverse complement.
GCCTGCTCTTGAATCGGTGCCTTGCTGAACAACACCTTGCTCTTCTGTGCTGCCAGAGACATTAATCTTCACTTTTTATCTTCCTAAAACCACGTCAGGAAATCGGAAAAATGATGAAGCAGTCACTTTCACTCCTCTGTGAGGCAAACAGGCTTTTAAAAATCACAATATGGGGGAAAGTGGTGCTCCAATTACACCTCCTGTGCACAGAGAGGGGAAAGAGGAAGTGAGTGAGAGATAGAGAGGTATGAACAGAGACAGAAAGGGAATCAGTTAGACTTGCATAGGGAGGAAGAGAGGGAGATAAAAGAGGGTAAAAAGAGATGTGAAAGAAAATGAAAGAAAGTGTGGCGGGGGTGGAGAAAGAGAGTGGGAGATCTGTCCGGCAGATAATGAAAAAAGGCTACCTGGTGGAAAAGTAATCCAGGGAACTGGCAGTCAGCCAAATTCAATAACAACATGAAAAGTGTGTGGGATGGAGGGATGAAAGGATGAAGGAGGACGAGAAAGGTGATGCAACTGCATCTCAACAGCATCCTGTTGCTGTAAGCCAATGTCTCCTGATGATATATTCATGCAGTTTATGGGGGGACAAAAAAATGAGGAGAGGAGAGGCACACCCACTACCTCCCCCTCTCATCGCACCTGCTGAGGCCTGCCATGTTTCAATCTGCACTACAATCAGCTAATAATCTCCTTCTCCAACTGCTACAATACATACAACAATGACATCACCCACATAAAAACAATTCATTCCATTTTTGTAAGAGCACCTAAGAACTGTTTGAGGGGGTATTTCTTCCCATATTGTTGCTCTCTATTTACAGTCCTGGATAAGAGTTAATTAACATAAGGAAACATAGAAATGGATGATTGTGGTGTGTTTACTTTGTTTTGAGGTTTGGTGCTGAGGTTTTCCGGTTTCTCCCAGCAGCGTGTGGACAGGTTCAGGATTGCAGTGGCGGCCATGTGAGCGGCCTCAGCATCATGGGAGTAGTCATAGGCCAGGGAGGAGCTCTTCCCATAAGCATGGAGACTGAGGCTGGGTGATGGTGACTTGGGGAATGAGGGCTTAGCTGTAGCAGAGAAAAAAGTCCACTTTAGGCCAGGTGATTCTAAAAATAGGATACAATAGACTGGAGGATACAGATGAGAAAGGTATATTGTACAATACTTTGTTGGGAGAGAGTTCAACAAAAAACAAAGATGCATATTTTAAGAAAATTTTCTTTTTCATACCAAGCAATATAATATAATAATATGTAATATAATTTATAGCAACAGTCAAAATTAATTTAGCTTGGTTTTACAATAAGTAAGGTGCTATGTTTTGGCCAGGAAATCACTGTCTCCTGTCAAGAACTAGCCTGGCACTTCGCTCCCTGTAAAACCACAACTTGGTTTTTATATAGTCAAATTACACAAACAGAGATGATGTAAGTTGGATTGAGTTACCTTTGGACAGAGGCATGCTAAGCTAAATCAACCAAGCGCTAGCCCACAAAGCACAACACTACCTTTGTACACTTTTTACACAGATTTCTCTATTTGTACACATTACACAAACAACATATGTTAACTGTCTCCTGGCTGTCGCTTCATATTCAATGAACAGGTAAGAGAGTGGTCTCAAACCTATGATCCTACTTTGTGGTAACATGCTATAATAACCATCATTAATACATGGTAAATAAATAGTTAACAAACACTGAAACTTGTATAAACCATTCAGAATTTGTAAAGGTTGATAAACATCAGTTGCAACTTTATAATCGGCATCCAAATAATGTTTAACAATAACAGTTTACAATAACAATTGCTTAATAATTGGTTTACAAAACATCTCATTGTTCAAAGGTAATTAATTAACTCTTCATTTATTAGTGATCATTGTTCAAAAAAGTGTTAGCAGCTTGGTATTTTACCTAAAATGTTGAACTGTTTTTTTAATTAAACAACAAACAGTTGAGTATATAAAAAAGAAGCCTTAACCGCAGTGCCGGCCCAAGCCTTTTGGGGGCCCTAAGCAGAATTTGATTTGGGGCCCCCCTCCCACCACCACAGAGTCACCTGTGCTTGACAATTATTGACACAAATGAATTTAATTATTCATTCACGTCACTTGTTTAATTTATTAAATATGTAATATATATATATATATATATATATATATATAAAAATCAAAAAAATGTGCTCAATCTGGGGCCCCCTGATGGCCAGGGAGCCCCAACCAGCCGCTTAGTTTGCTTATGCCTCGGGCTTAACCGACACACCACATCCCAGCCAGAACTACACAAAACAAACCAGTGTGCCTCTCTTACTTTTGAAGGCTTTGGGTGAAGTTTCGCTGGTGGGCATCTTTGGAGCAAGCATGCGCTTCCCGAACACTTGAGCATCGAAGCTTGCATAATCGAAGGACACCTTGGAGTACTTCTCCAGTTCCCTGGCCAGGTTGGCGCGAGGTGTAGTTGGTGCCATGTTGGGCCTGTAGCTGCCATACTGAGGCATCTCCAGCTGCTTCACAAAGCACATGGGCCTATGAAGAGAAGGAGAGGACGTCAGGGTGGGGCTGGTTGGGGGGGTAAGGAGGGGTGCACTTCGGGACTAAGAAGAAATAAAGCAGGAAGTAGAATGGAATAGAACAGGCAGGGAGAGATGTTATAAAAAAGAGGATCGACACAATAAAGACTCACACAATAAACATAAAAAACAAATAGAGAGAAGAGAAAAAAGAGAATAAGAGAACAAGAGAATGAGGGAGGGAGGTAGAGTGACATAGAGAGAATAAAGATAGGGGCAACAGTGTACTTAGCAGGAGTGCAGCAGGATTAAAAGCTCTCTTATCAGCAGAGGGCACATTTGCATGTTGTACAGCATGGAATTTATGAGCTTTAAGCCCTCTCGTTTTCCTGGAGAGCCTGGGCTTTTGTCAGACCTGTTGGCGTAAATCCACTGATAGACCAGGGAGAGGCAAAGGGGCGGGGGAAGACAGAAAGACGAGAGGAGGAGAAGAAAAGGGTGGCAAAGAAAGAAGGGGGAGTGGTGAAAGAGGGAAGCAGGGTGGGGGTAGGGGAGAGAGGCAGGGGGAGTGCAGTCACCCTCATCTTTTTCACTGAAGCCCATGTCACAGTCTCTGGTCCCTAACCATACGCTCATTAATAAGCTACATGACCTGGCCTGTAGTCACACTGCTGTCAGGGTGGCCTTCACACAGTTGCACACCAAAAATACAAGCTCCCATCTGGAGGAGGATTTTTATGACAGTAAAAAACTTTCTACCACTGATCACAGGGGATTTCTTCATTTTTATTTATTCAACATGGATTTCTTTTAGAACATGGATTGCATAAGTAATTATTCAGCCCCATAAATACCAGACAACCAAGTGCATTTTAATAACAATCTGAGGAGAGAAAAAAAGCAAGCCATGTTTTAGTCCTTGATGCTTTGTCCGACCACTGATGAGGAATTCTTCATGGAAAGCAATTATTTTTCCTATCCCCTCGCAATGCCCCTACAACTTGCATAATTAGCTTATCAGCTGCATTATTAATTAAAATGCCAGTGAGGAAGAGCGCAGACTTAGCATAACATCCAGTGTCTGGCATGTGTTAATTATCATTCTTCTAGCCATGATCATGGTGCCTGACCAGTTGGAGAGATGAATGGAGATAAGGAAATATCAGTGTTTGAGAGGACAGTAATGATTGAACAGCTGGACTGAATATTTCAAGACAAGAATTCAAAGGCTAGCTTTACCTCTCCTCAGAGGCACTATAACCAGTGGTTGTCTCTGTGGTTTCTGTGTGGCCCAGGTGGAAACTAGCTAATCGTGAGAAGGACTGAGCTGTGTTAGGCTCTGATTGGAGGAGACAGCTTTCATGTGGGGTAAACGTTCATTTTGCCCAGAATGCCATGTCATTCACCATCGCATCTACGGACCCCGAGAACCAACAAATGGCATTAAAGTGCTATCACATAAGGTGAAAATAAAACTGAATATATCAATTACGGAAACAATTTGATAAATAATTAAAATGGAAGCTTATCCAGAAGGTTTACACTTTTCTTCAGACTATGCGAGGACTCTGTGGTGAGCTAGCTAACATGTATATACGAGCTAGCTGAAGCTAACTTTAACATATAACTACAGCACTATGGTTTGTTTATGGTATGTTAATCATCCATATACTGCACACTGCTGTATATCACTGCACTCTTGTAATAATAGCCGGAGATTTTCAGCTGGAAAGATAATGCTAACAGTGTTAGTTAGCTGATACTATTTGACATTATGACAAATGTCTAGGATACAGCAGTTAAATCCAAGACTTACTTCCAATGCCCGTCTTGCTGTAGAGAAAAGAAGGGCTCTTAAAAAAGAAAGACCTTCTATTGTACCGATGGCACCACTGTTTGATTTAGAGGTCATCGGAGGTCGATACTTTAACTTTCTCAGTTCAGCTTAATATTCCAGCAACTAACACAGGTGATGGAAGATAATCTTATGGTGATAAACGTACAGTGCACGCAAACAGCAAGTTACCATTGAAAGAAGTTTGTTTGCGGGATATTACATTTATAAAAGTCTTACTCTGATTGGACCTGAGGTTAAAAGAAAAGTATAAGGCTTTATAATTCTTTTAACACTCTATTATCACCTGTCTGACAACCTTTTACTATATTTTGTCACAACTGGGGCTTCCTCCAATAAGGTTAAATTATAAAAAGAACACTTTAAAATGTTGTGTGTTTATACGATTGCAGACTTTTTAATTACCAACCTCAACACTCTGTCATTGGGACATCCTTTGAGGAGCTCACTGCTTGGCTGAGAGAGATGTGGCTTATCTTGGCCCTTGGACAGTTTCTCTGCAGCAGCAATGGGGCATCCAGAAAGACTGGGGGGGTGAAGGAAGAGGAGGAAGGTAAATATAAACACAATGTAAATCTGCAAATACATAACGGAAATACAAAACCTGTGCATAACACTGTCAGGCGCAGAAACGCAGGTGTTCAAACACAAATACAGATCTACACAGATACTGTATAATAACATATTTATGAATACCTGCGGTGGGTGTTACGGTTGCTGTTAACATGGCCCTGACCGGTGCAGCCAGGAGTTGGACACTTCAACACATTCTCATGCATGGCTAGAACTGGAGAGACGACAGAGTATACACACACCACACACACACACACACACACACACACACACACACATTGATTAATTGAAACAATTCAAAACATGTTTTTCATGTAAGAGACTATAACCAAAAAATGTATAGTCACAGTTATATATGTTTGAGGGTGGATGTGTGACTTTCCATCAAAGGGGCCTCTTCTCAGAGTCAACAGTGTGTCAAACAGTGTATTATTAAATATTAAAGAGGAGTTATCACCATTGCTAAATGGTTTAAGTCCACATGGAGAGGCAACACACTCCTATGTTTCCATTTAAAATAACATCTAGATCTGGAATTAGAAAAATTATACAGACCCTCCCCAACTCACCCACATAAATTTGTCTTCCCTACCATCAGCAAAAAGAATTAAAGAAAACCCTCCCCACTCCCCTCCTGATAATTGTTGGACAGTGCTTATGTCCATTTTCCAAGCTGCTGAAGAACACTCACTCTCCGGGGGGATCCTGTCCTTGTGCGGACAGCCTGACAGGCTGCGGTGATGGGGGTAAAGACCAGTCACGTGACCTGTCCCATCACACCCCGGGGTGGGACACTTGATCTCCCTCTTCTCAGGCCTACTGCTCTCTGGATAGAGAGGAACAGCAGAGTAGATAGTAGGAGAGAAGGATAAGGAGAGGAGAGACAGAGTGATGAGAGGGATGGAGAGAAGGAATGAGAAAAAAGAGCAGAAGGTGGGATGAATAAGGAGGACAAAAGCAAGTGGTTAATGCCATCAGACGGTCTGCTTGGCTGAGCATGAAATCTAGACATATTTCAGACAACTATATAAAAGCAGCACCATCTGTATCTGCTCCTCATGTCTTATGTATCTCTGTAAATGTGTTTTAAGCATTAGTCTAAATGTGATTTGTGTGTTTCTGTGAATGCTTTTAAGGATGAAACACTATCAAACTATATACTATATAAAATACTGGCGCTTTTTTCAACGTTGACATGAACAAAGTCGACCTACTTATTCTGTACACTTTGATGATTTTCATCTCCCTTGCTACACCTGTCTGACATTTTCAAGGCTCTTTTTCAGATCTTGGACAAAACAACACCTGAAAACACATCAGGAAGGAATCATGCCACTTTAATTCACACGCAATCAGTGACTTCTCTCTGCTGCTACTGGAGGTAGGCCAGACACTATCGGTGGCACTGGAGAGAGGAAAAAGGAGCGAGAGGATGGTGTGACGCTCTATCTGCCTGCAAATTGAATTTTAACGAGACACGCATCTCCTAATTAATGTTTAGCAGAACAGGAATGTCACCGCAGGAAGAAGCTGAGGCCAAGGAGAGGGCAGCACTACCAGGCATGTAATCACACTACTGCTATACCATGAGGAGCGTGATAAGTGGGCAGCGTGCCAACTGTCAAACACAAGGCCTGAACACATGCTGCATGTAAACACTCCAGCAGTAAGCGAGGAACAACCTGCACTCCTCCTCTTCCTCTCCTCCGTCTCTCGGACGTGTTGTCATCTCTCTTGTGTTCTCGCCCTCACTGTTGTCCCTTGTCGCTCTCTCTTCAAGCACTTCCTCTCAGCTCTTCGAGGAAGTCTATTCAGCTGGAACCACTTCAGCAACATTACAGTGGAGATGGGAGGATCGAGACAGTGCTCTGTGACTCATCGCTGTTTAATTGGCACACTGTGTTTATTTGTGCACTCGGCTTCCTACCTTAAGTTGAGCACGCAACACCTGGTGCTGGTTTAGAACACAACTTTCTGTACACTAATCTACATGTGATCACACGTATGGCACAATTGTTCCTGTGGAAATTCAGGTGGTTGATTATAAATGGAGTCTACCCCTCACTACTTACAATACAGCTTTGGACAGTTTTCTCATTTACTTTTCTTTTGTACTTTTGAGGGAGTCATTGCTTTTCATTCATGACATTATGGTACAACAATTAACTTTCAAACACGTGAAACTTCCGTGAGATCGGTAATCCATCACAGAGAACACGTTGTCACCTTTATTGTAGAATATCAAGTATCATGGGACTCTTCCACTGACACATCTGGTTGAGTTGAGATCAACTGTGCTACGCTCATTTGCTTTAGCTACTAGTTTTACCGCACCGTGAAACCATCAAGCGAACCGCACCCAAAATGGACCCTCTCTGGAATGGTGCCAAAGCATGCCTGCGCTGCCTCCAGGTGGGCTGCAGCGACATCTCACAACCACCGCCGATCCGACCCCCCCTCTTTCCCTCAAACAAGCCTGTGTTGCAGAAACGCCTCCATGTGCTTTTAGCTTGTCTCCAGTGTGCCGGTTTGAACTCTGCTGATTCATAATGAAGGCTTTTGAATGACTTAATAATGGAAGACTTTTATTGTGAGGGGTCTAAAAAAATAAACATGTTTTTAGCCTAATTAGTGGAACTTTGAGGAGCTATTCTTTGATAGTGCTGTGGGGAGACAGAAAATTTACAGCCACTCCTTTGACCGCACTAGTAAAGACATGCACGTCATTAGTTAAAGACACACCTTCAAGGAGGTAGCCCAGTTTTCATAAAATAGTGCATGGCTGAGTCAAACCACATGCAGGGAAAAGCCCCATCAGATGGTGGAGCATCCTTGAATTCATCACCAAAATGTAAGCCCTGCTTGTTGCAGCATGACCATGTGATGCTAACGAAGCTTTAACAAAATAAATAAATGAAGTGGACTAAATGTTCCTGATGTATTGTATACCTCAATCAACGTTCACGTTTTAGTACATGTTGGAGCTCTGCCCTCCCCTCTCTGTTTCCTCCCTCTGCCCTACCTTTGCCAAAGTAGCTCTTGCGGATAACGTCCAGGTGCTTGGGCCTGTCATCCATTGTGAAGTATCGCTGGTGGTGGATATCTGGGGCGCAAAGCAGTGCACTGGGCCCGGCCGGCTTCACCTGCTCTGCCTTCAAGGCGATGGCTTGCTCCAGCAGGCCCAGGTTCCCTCGGGTGACGTCAAACATCTCTGACTCGTCCGTCACCGTGGAGCGCTGTGACAAGCTGTCTTCGTCATCATGCTCGTCATCCCCGTCCATGTCATCAAATTCTTTCTCCTCTGATTTATCTGACTGTACCTCGATAATGTCGGGAGAGGCTGAAGGTGAGACTTTGTGGATTTTATAGTTCTCACCTCTGATGTTGGGTAGGTAGTCCTCGAGTGGACTAGCCCTGTGGGAGCTATAGCTCAAAGGAGGACTGGCCTTGTAGTTTTGAAGCGGGCTATGTTTATGAGAGTCATATTTGTCAAGTGGACTGGCTATGTTGGTGTTGTAGTTTCCAGGGGGACTGGCTCTGTGGGATTTGTAGTCCTCCAGAGGACTGGCTCTGTTGTCTTGAGCCTCAGTGTGTGTTCCCTGAGCTGCTGCGGTGCTGGTGATGGTGCGGATGGCAGTTGGCACATCAGAAATGGGCAAAATGTGGTACACCTCCTTGTGGTCATCCTCAACTTTCTCCTCATCCTCCTCTTGTGCTGCTGGAGTGACCTGCTGTGCTGGCACTATCATCTCTTCCTCTTCTTCCTCCTCCACACGATCTTTGATCTGCTCATGGTGGACATCATCGGTCAGATCTGGCTGGTTCTCCTGACTTGTGTGGTTGCTTCTGTCTCCATGCTCTTCCTCCAACTCCACTTCAGTTACCTCCATCTGCAGACCAGATGACTCTTCCAAAACTTGAACTCTGTGTGCCACCTCCTCCTCTTCCCCCTCATTCATATCCCCCTCCCGCTCGCTCTTTACTTCTTCGCCCTGTTCAGCTGCCAGCATGACAGCCTCCTCAGTCTCCATAGCAACAGGCTGCTGAGTGGCCACAGTTGGAGCACTGTTGTCGGAGACTCGGCCGAGGCAGAGGAGAGAGTTAGCCACCTCTTCGGTGCTCTGAGAGGGAGACTGACACTCATCTGCAGGTGGCGCTGCTCCAAGCTCAGGCTCAATGATCACACACTCCTCCTCTGTGGAAACAGAGATGAAGAGGTCAGAGCTTTGACAAAGAGGAAAACGTGAGTCATGCACTGAGCTAAAGCTGTTGTCAGCAATATCTTTATCATCACTGGCATCATTGTCCTGCTTGCTGTGTCATTTACTGTGACCTCACAATGAAATAAAAACAGCAGTCTGAAGATGAGAGGCAACCGTTTGGGTATGCTATTGCTACTGAGTTGCATTATGAGAAATGTAGAATGCAGCTTGAACAATACAAGAGAGTTAAAATGAATATATTGGACCCCGCTGCTTTCCTTTGGACCATTCTGATCAGTTCTAAAAATTGATGCAGGTGGCTAATCCATTACACATGTTGCTCTAAAAGCTCTGTAGTTTGGGTGACTCAAATTAGGGAAAGTTGCTCCATATGACAGAATGTCATACCATATGCAGGACAGGTTAGAATCTCTTCAAGTGGGTCATGTTTATTTTTTCTATAGAGGTATCAGTGTAAAGATGAGGTGGAAGCACCTAATTCTAATGACTTAACCTGCTTATTGACGAAGATGACTGTGGCTAATGTCAGCTGTTTTGTCCAGCATACCTTCATTAGCTGCAAATGTGTTCTCCTCCTTTTGATATGCCTCTTCTTCCCTCTCTTCTTCCTCTTTCTCCTGTGTCTCGTCCTCCTGCCCATATGCATGGCCACCCTTCGTCAGGTCTTCAGCCATCTCCTCTCCGGCCGCCTCCCTCTCCTCCTCCACCTCCTTGCTCTGTCCTGCTTCCCTCTCATCCTTGTCTTCCTCAGCTTCAGCCTCGCTGCTGGCATCACTTTCTGCACTGAAGCCCTCATCCAGGGCCAGTTTCAGGGGGTTGGCCTTCCTCTTGGAGGCAGGCTGCTCTGCATCCTGCTCCTGCTCCTGCTCCTGCTCGGCCTCTGCTTCCTCTAGACGGCGCTTTCTGGCTATGGGGCAACCCAGAATGCTAACGGTGTGTTAAGAAAGACAGAGAGGTAAACAAAAAGAAGAGAGAGAGAGAGAAGAATCATTAATTTCAACTGGGGTTGTAGTCACAAATACATTCTAAAGCAACATATAAAACCTCATCATGTCCATGAGTGACTGTAAGCAGCATAATGGCAGGTGCGGGGTGTTTTGATATGAAGAAGGATGGAGTGGTTCTTTCTGCGTATACTATGAGTCAACAAATGTGGCCTGGGGGGGGCGCCATGCTGGCTCACTCAGACATCACAACCAATCTCAGCCAATTGACTGGAACGTTTAATGAACAACTTGTATGGAGAGGCGGGCGGGAGAGGCAGCAGAGGGTGAAATCCAATAAACTCCCTCTTACTCTCACCTGGGAGACGCCGAGGGAGATTGAGGGACGATCTATAAACAAAGTGCATCTGAAATTGCCTGCTGAATGAATACACATGTAAACAGATAGCTAATATCTGCCCCTCAATAAAGGGGAGTCACAAGTGAGTGAGCTGCCCCGAGTCTCACAAGGTCTCTGAAGACGAGCGGTGCAGATGAGGAGGGAGGGACAATGAAGCTCCAATCAAACCCGAAGAAACCACATTTCACTGCTGTCCACCGCAATGTTTCATATTTAGGTTTAGATCTACAAGCTCTGGGAGTTAGCAGCTTTCTCACTTTGATTTGATTACTAAAAAAATGCATAATTAATGTGCCTATTTTCAATCTTAGGGGTCATTCAGTACCCTTGAAACTTGTTCATATCATGATCACCTGAAATTTAATTTGATTTAATAGCAAAAAATAAAAATCAGTACAGTACGAGTCTCTTCTTAGCCTGTAATAGTTGTGATTACGACCTTATGTCTTGTGTATTTGAGTTCTTGTGTTTTGCTCAAGAAACTGAGGAAATTCATTAAGTGATTGAAATGCAACTCAGGCCTCATTTAGACCAAAACAGGCTTTGCTGCGATCAGTGCAAGGTTGCGTGACGGTTTGGGAGGACACAACTGAGAGAGCGTCTACTTTGTTTTCCATCCACAACAGTTCTAATGTGTTTCCTCTCCCCTGCAGGTGCACCGGGTTTTTTTGAGGCACCAAGAAAAATTAAGGACACTCAGAGCGATCTGGCAGACCTCTGAATGTTCATGCATGTTTGTTTTTTTTTTTACCTTGTTGACAGTATTGGTTTCACCATTACGCCCTATTTCCACCCATACAAAATCAGGACGACCTTTTATTAAAAGTATTGTTAAGCAGCAGGCTATATTTATAGTGCTTTTTAAAATTTAGTGTAAAAGCTTGAAACAGGAGGACTGGAGTTTTCCCTGCAACGTCTAAATAAGACCTTATCTGTAAGGATTAACTGAATGTATGATGAGGGGTGCAGTGCATGCTGTTATTCTATTTAACAGGATATTTAAAAGGTTTTTTAATGACTATGACTCTGCTGTATGCTTAGGGTTAGTGTAGTGAAAAAGCGAATATCCCTTAATGCCAGACTATTTCTTTAATTCTTTAAAAAGGTGAAACATGGTTTCCTCCACAAAACAGATGCTTGTGTGTCAGGGAGGACGAGGAGGACAGACAGACAGAGGGTGGGGTTTTAATCTGCCCTACCTTCTGTGTCTTGAGTATCTCCCACTGATATGGCCTGAGCCATTGCATCCAGGGGTGGGGCAGCTGGATGGGATGGATGGAGGTTAGAGTTATGCTTAAGACACACTGTATTTTAGTCCTATGCAAGAGCAATGATAATCACAGGCAATAAACAGAGAAAATTAAGATAAATGAAGCAGACTAGCAAACTGAGCACACACGTCACACAAATGCACATGCACCCCCATCCAGCAGCAGACACATAATGCATGAATGCAGGTGGCATCAAGCTGGAGAGAACATAATATTGTATGTCGTACATCAACCCTGGCCTATATCCTGCGAGTCTGAGCGATAAGATCGGCAGAGGCCTGCTGTAATTTCCCCTGCTCTGCCATCCTCACCACTCATCATCAGGAGCTCTCTCTCTCCTGTGATTCAGGTTGCTATGACCCCTCAGGACAGCTCATTTCAATTCTCATTAACTTCCCCCAGCAATTGCCCTTTATTACTCCAATTATCCTTATTATTAATTTCACTTATTAGAAAATACTGCATTTGCATTTTAAATGAGTTGCTCTCTGATCTCTCTACCATTTCATTTGTCCCAATCCAGAAAGCAAACGGTAACTCTGGAGATCTGAGCACAGATCGATGCTTGCAGGTGAAGTGTGAGAAAATTAGAGAGGATGAAAAAATAATTTAGAAGGAGGGAGAGGAAGGCGGACAATAGGCTTCATGACCGGTGAGGCGCTGAAAGTCACCAACTGAGTGGGAAAGGAAGGAGGAGAACTTGGAAGGCAGGGCAGAGGAAAACAAGATCACTCGTCACTATCCTCTCCGTGTTCACAGCAGGAAATAGAAAAAGCCTGTCAGAAATCAATAGCAGCCTGTTGGAGGCATTGACCACAAGCAGAGATGAGCTGATCATAAGAAATTTAAAAAATACTAATTTACAACATCAACTAAAAAAAGCCTTGATAGTGAGCCTGCAGTGCTGTGGATGGAGGGGGGGCTTTGCTTTTATGAAAGGGGTTTGCACAAAGATGAAGGTGTTTCCTTACCTCAGCTCTTGTCCTACGAGCTCAATAGGAACTGAGAGTAAGGGAAAGAGAGGAGGGGGGAGGAGAAGAAAGATACAGGGAGGGAGAACAAAGGTGAACTACTGATCAGAAACCAGCTCTGCTAAAAGAAACTCAGATCAATAAATCACAAATGCATATGAATCCCAGGAGGCTTCCTCATAGAGGCTTACACACCGCACGATCAGGTGAAAGAACACCTAGACACACACACACACACACACACTTCTCATGCAAACATACCCACAAACACATGTTCACAATGCCAACACAAAACAAACTGGAGTGTAAGTACTGGCCTGCACGAAACACACTGAGTGACCCCCCCACACACACACACGTGCACACACACACGCGCACACACGGACAAAGGCAAACACAAAAGCATACACACAGAGGAATAAACCTAAATCAGCCAAATTGCATTGTGCTGTTCAGAAAAAGTGACAATTATATGCAGACTTCAGCAATAAAACATGATTAATTGTTGCACTTTAGTTATCATAATTGGCAAAATGAAATTAAAAGGAAAACTGCCTTCATCAGTAGAAAACAGCCATTCAATCTGGGACAACTTATAGTAATTGCCTTCAAAACATAAATCAAGCTTTGCTCACAAACAACACACACACACCTATACACACACACAGACACTGGCTGGCTATAGGCATCGATTGGAGTTGAGCGATAGAATGAGTTTCAAGAAATATCCGATTTTCATTTGGAGCGAACGAGAAAACAATACGATCCTGGAGAATTCAGTTTGGGCTTCCATATCATACGTATTAATCACATGTCAGAGAGACCCGGGGTATCAAGATACACTAAGAGCAAGAAAATAGACACACTAACACACTCTAAGACACACACTTTTGTGTGTGTGTGCAGCATCTCAGTTTCTCAGTCTTTCATCATGCAGTTGGAATGACTGGACGCCTTCCTCTGCTCTGTGAACTGTTGCTCTGCTGTCTCGCTTCTAAACATCAAACACACCAACACACACACACACACACACACACACACACACACACACACACACACACACACACACACACACACACGCGTGCGCGCGCGCGCCATGACGTTTGATTAACGCATGCACCTAAATTAATTACATAAGCAAGGCTGAATGTTACTAGACCAAAATAGCAAACAGTCTAAACAGAGTCTCAATAAACGCAGTAAAAGCTGGTTCTTATACAAGTCAGTGTAGCTCATTAATCCATCCCACATGATTTATCTTAATAAATGGAGTTTGTGTGTATAACAGGTTAAGGCTGAAATAAAGTTGGTCGAGAGCATTGTTTTCTCAACCTGAGGCTCACGAGATCGTTTTCAGGGGTTGCCAGGTGGTTGTGGAAATTAAATAAATTAACACATTTTTAGACTGGGGAATATTTTTTTCTTTTTTTTTACATTACATTGCCTGTATAAGGCACCTATTCTGACTAGACACACAAAAAAAACACACTTTCTCTTAATTGTTTTGGGAATTTTTTAGAATGTTGTCAGTTTAAAGTGCGTGGGAGTCGTGGGGTTGTGATCACCAACCTGTTTTTGCTGGGAAGGTCACGACTCGAAGGTTGAGGACCACTAGTCTACAGTGTCTATGATCAAAAAATAATAATTCATTGTGCCATACTGCATAATTAGCTCTGCCAAGGAGGTTGTGTTTTCATGTCTGATTGTTTGTCTGTTTGTTTGTTTGTTTGTTTTAACAGCAGGACTGCACAACTTTGATTAATTTCTCACGGAACAATTCATGGAATAACAATTAGTCAATATATTTAGTTTGTGCGTGTGTGTGTGTGTGTGTGTGTGCGTGCGTGCGTGTGCGTGTGCGTGTGTGCGTGTGCGTGTGCGTGTGTGTGTGTGTGTGTGTGTCTGGCATGATGGAGAGAAGTGACACTCACCTCTGATTCCCTTGGACCGAGTGCGAGTTCGCTTGTCATCAGTCTCCACATTCATCTGGGATGGAGAGAGGAGGAAAAGAGGAGAGGAAGAAGGAGGAGGAGAGTGTCGGAGGTGAGTTAAAAAAAAAATAAACGAGAAAGATGAAGAGAAGAGAAGAAGAGAAGGGGAGAGGGAAGAGACACCATCAGCGTTTAATTTTTCTCAATGCTCTCGCTATATTCCACCACACATCCACCGTTAATTGTCCTTCCCCTGCTTCAAAAGAGCCTCTATAATAACCCTCACTCACAATGTTCCCATTGAAACACACCAAAGGTAACACTGACACAAAGAGATGATCATATCTGTAATTCTCACAAAACAGCCCTCCCTCATCCCCACGTCCCTCCTCACCCATCTCTCACCAGGCTACTGTCCTGCTCAGTTAGTATAAAGAGATACATAAATGAAGCAATACACAGTATGGAACAAACCCTGTTGTCTAACCCTTATTTTCAAATCCTCACCCCACACATCACTCTCCCTGTAATTTCCTGCACCTGAGTGGTACACATGATTGTACACTGTGCAGAGGCAACAGGCCACGGCCCCGTCGAGCAGAGGGACTGACAATCATTACCATGCTGAATATAATAATAAGGCAAATACATACAGGCTGCTAAAAAGCCTCAGTAATAGTCCTTTTAAGAAGAGAATTGTGCATATGTATGTGTGTGTGTGTGTGTGTGTGTGTGTGTGTGTGTGTGTGTGTGTGTGTGTGTGTGTGTGCATGGGCGCCTGTGTGTGTGCTTTGCCTGCTGCTTACTCCTGGCTCGGCTTTTAAGCCACAAAGGAGCAGGTGTTAACCCTGCTGCCTCTAAAACACACACACACACACACACACACACACACACACACACACACACACACACACACACACACACAGTGACCGTGGGCCACACCCCCTCAGCAGCACCTCTGCTCGCTCCGAGCTGCTCTCACTGCACTCTAACGCTATCAGATGCTTTTTAGACACAATGGAGCCATTAGCTTTGATTACTGGACTTTGGGGTTTTTTATCGCAGATCCCTCCTCTTTCTCTTTTTGTCTCTCTCTTCTTCCCTCCTGTACACTCCCCACCTCCCCCCGAAGCACCCACTTTATCCCCCCATTTGCCTGCACCCCTCCCTTCTCCTTGCCCAGGCACTTAGCTGCTTTGTGGCTTCTCTATAGTCGAGTTGGCAGCGCCACAGTGGGATTCAAACACAGGGACCCTGTTTCTCTTCTCTTTTTTTATCCCTCCCTCTCTGTCCTTCTTCCCCCCCTCTCTCTTTGGCAATACCCCTTTCCTGCTAATAGACTTCTTATGAAAAGACGGAGGGTACGGGGGATGAGAGGAAGATGAAGCACACTGTTGTTGATGTTGTGAAGGCCTTTTTTCCTCTGAGGAGGGTGCACTTCATTCCTTAGCCTCTAGTGTTTGGCCGGAGGTACAGGTGCAGGCATAAGCCCCTCCCTTCCTGTGTGAGTGTCCACCCCATTGGCCTGCTCCTCTCTCCTCTCAACACTCCTGCCTCAACTCTTTTGATCAGGCTGTTAATGTAGGAGTAGAACCACAAGCAGCAGCATTGTGCTCTGCCTGAAGGGAGCAGTTGACTCCTGCGCTCAACTCACAGCGCTGTGTGGGAAGAGGAGCGTACGAGTGTGCAGTGAAGAGTTTTCTGTCAATGTGTGTGTGCTCCCCTTTGTACGCCTGCCTGTGCATAGTTCAAAGTCCACTTCCTTACACTCAGCTGTCTACACTTCTTTGCATGAATGTTTGAAAAGTGCAGTGGTGGAATATAATGTAATTAAGCAACATTTTGAGGTGCTTCCACTTAGCTTGAAGCAATTCTATTTTACGCATACATTTTATACAGAAATGTTTTTACACTTACAGATTTTAATTTTACACACACAACTTATCCACCACCTGAAGCGAAAGTGTCAAATTTTTTCACAGGATTCATATACATTTGTCATATGTGGTCTAATCCTCATCGTTAAGTGTAACAATAACCAAATGATAATAATTGTATATATTGTAACAGAACATTCCTAGTTTTCTTGACTCAAAATGGATGACTTTTCATCTGCTTCCCTCTTACTGTAAAAGACAAACCACAGCTATAGAAAAATGTAGATGCAACGCTGATTGCTTATGAATTAGAAAATGACCTGTAAATGTGATGAAGAGTGGTCACTGAAGCATTTGCTGTTAGGCCTCCTTGGCTGTTGAGCGAGCTGCATGAGGAACTATGGCTGGCTACATCTGCTTTTAACCACTTTTTAAGGCTTAAAAATAAATTCTATCTAAAGGCCCTCTTTAAATGTTGTGTTTAAATGTGTTTGTATATTTCTTTCTTTTTTCAGTTACACTGTACTTTACTCTTGACAATGCACATGCCATACACTGCACTACTTTAATGTGCGCATTGTTTGTGAAATTCTATCCATGGCATTTTTATGGTTTTAATATCCACTGTTACAAGTTTTATTTCCCTTTCATTCTTTATTCCTGTCTGTTTATTTAGACATTTATGTATCTTTTGTATGGTCATGTTTTTGTCTTTCTTATGAAGCACTTTGTAACACTGGTTTTGATAAGTTTTGTAAAATAAAATAATAATAATGATAATAATTTTAAAAAGAAAAAAAGAAAAGAACAATAATAATAACAACAATAATAATAATAACAATAATAATAATAATAATAATAATAATAATGATAATAATTTTAAAAAGAAAGAAACAATAATAATAATAGCAATAATAATAATAATAATAACAATAATAATGATAATAAATATTGTTGAATCAAATTCTAACATAGGTGCAACTGCATATGTACAAATTATGCTGGCAAATCACTGTATGAATGAATGTGACTAGAAAGGGAATGAGTGTGTGTGTGTGTGGTGTGTGTGTGTGGTGTGTGTGTGTGTGTGTGTGTGTGTGTGTGTGTGGCACGCGCATACACATGGAAAGATGATATACTATTCTGTTACTCCTGTACGTTTTCATCTTCCTTCCTTTGCCTCCTCCTTACATTGACAGTCATCAGATGAATGAAACCCTGGCCTGAAAAGGGACCCTATTGCTTTCATGTTTGCGTAACCATAGTTACGCACATTTAAATAGGTAAGCACATCTGAGTTCTCCTCTTTTCCTGTCCTTTTTCTCAATTCCAGCTCATTAAATTTGTATGAACACAAAGTCACATCGAGTGAATCCAGATGCAACCAGGCAGGCATTCAGCTGATTTTCATCATCTCTTTCAAAGCGCCCTTTTTATTGTATGCTCAGTATTTGTCCTTTACCTTGTTGTCTTTTAATTAGACTCCTTGAACGGTGTACATATGCAGGCCTACACAGTACCAGCAACGTCATCCCCAGAACAGAGAAAGGGAGGGAAAAAAAGAGAAGAAGAAAAATGAAAATTGGGGGAAGGGGGCAGTATGTCCGAGTGTGTGCCTATGCAGGAACTATTAAGCGTGCACAGAAGCATGTGTATGTGTGTGTGTGTGTGGGGGGGGGGGGGTTAACTAGTGTGACATGTGGTATGGCGCAGCAGCAGAGGAAGAAGAGAAAGAAAGAGGAGGAGGAAGAGGAGGAGGAAGACGCAGCTCATCTCTACAGGCTGTGTTGTACATTATCAATTATGTCCTTCTTTGTGTGCAGCGGTCGGTGCAGGAGGGCCCGGCTCTGCTCTGCATTCTGACAGCTCTATGTAAATGGCTGGCTGGGGGCAATGACTTCAGAGAGAAGGTCACCCTTCGTCCCCTGGTGCACATAAATGACTCTTTTATTCATTTTCAGGTTTACAAGAGTAGGGGAGGAAAAGAGGGGGTTAAGGTTGGGTGGAGATGAGGAGTTGGAGAGGAGCATTCACAAAGCCTGTCATCTCCAAAAATTACCTGCGGACAGCATCTGCCAATTAAAGGCGCGCGGCACAGTTCCCTCGACAGGCGGACCACACTAAGCAGCCTCCATGTTGGATCAGCGCATGGCAAGCCCTTCCACAGTTTCACTTTAATAATTCACACAAGGCAGGGTGGAGTGGTGAAGAGAGGAGACAGCGTGTTTTCTCACTTCACATGCAAAAGACTGAGCATGTGTGACCGCATGATGGCTCTGATGTGGATATGTGTGCTGTCAGGTATGCTGTGAGGTTTGCTATTTACAGTGTGAGTCATCCTGATGTGATTTCAGTGTTTAGAACCACAAATCTTTCCAGGCTCTATTCCTTAGCCTGTTTCATTCATCTCAGTCCACTACAGAAGATAATAGGATGGTTGTGTGACAGGTATCACAAGTGCAGGGCCAAACAGACGGGGGCTGCTTCACATGATGTAGTGTCGAAACCAACTCCTCCCTCTCCTCGGCTCCCTCAGCCGCAGAAATCAAACCAAATCAATAAAAGTCATCTCTTCAGATGAACCCGAGCCATCAAGGGGAAGCAAAACTACTTTTACTGGGCCCAGGGGACCCCCAACCCCCACCACACCCCATCCCACCCCCACTCACACACACACACACATCCCACCATCACCGCTCCTCTCTCTTTCAATCCCTCCATCTCTTTGTTGAGTGTCACAATCTGCAGTTGTGATGCACAGAGAAAAAAATGAACAGATGTTTTTCAGAATGGAGAAATGGTGGAACAAACACAAAGTTTTCGGTCGAGGTACAAGAAGGAGGGGAGTGTGTTTTGCTGTGGAGAGAGGGGTTAAAAGAGAAGAGAGCTGGTAGACAAGAGTATTTTTCTACTCTGCTGATAACGAGGAATATTATGGACAAAAAGTATGAGCAGCTCAAGGACATCCTTTTAAGTTTTTTTCATTGTGCTTCAACATAAAAAAAAAAATCCTGTGAAATGAAGTGAACTCAGTAGCTGGAAAACGCTGAGCTGTGCCATGCTGAGCTAAACTAAACTGAACTAAGCTGAGGCAGAGGATGGGCAGGGCCAAGCGGGAGATTTGATGTGCTGTTTGATTCATGTTGTCTGTCCAGCGTGGCCATCAAACACCTTTTACCCCAACACACACACACACACGCACACACACGCACACACACACACACACACACACACACACCGCCTGCCTCATTTCTCCATCCTCCCCTACCTCCTCTGCCTCCACCCTTTTACTTCCCCCATTGAGTTAGGGATTGGGGAAATGCCCAGGAAGCAGAATCAGGTTAGAAGGGGTGTGGGCCGTGGTGGGTGGTGTAGAGGGATGGTGAGGGGGAAGGGCTGCAGGGCCTTGTCACTCACCATGATTGGTCGACGGCTCTGCAGTCTCTGAGAGGCCTGACAGCGGCTGCTGGTCCTCTCGCCTCGTGTCCACCGCTGGTTCACAAGCTCACCCCGAAACTCATTTTCTAGCACCAGAAAAGTGAGAAGAAACAAGGAGGTGGGGCGAGGGAAGGGAGAAGAGGAGGGGGTGTGATATTTTAGGAAAAAGAAAAGAGAGGGAAAAAAGAGAATTGTCATATGAAATCAACAGGATGGGGCAGCGGTTTGGATGGGGAGGGGGGCACTGGAGCATGCTGCTGACAGTCCTTTCTTAACTAAAGGAACACTGTGTATGCTTTACACACACACACATGCACACACAGGCATGGTTAAGTGCCACAGCTGGGGTCCCTGTCAGTCTGCTAGTGGAATCAATCAAATTTGCGCATTTTTATCGAGCTTTTCAGGGTGCATATATAAGTGAACAGGGGGATGGGCTACGCTAGGGAAGAGGGGGTGAAGAATGGTCAGTAAATAATGAATCATACATAAATCAAGCCTCTTTTTCTCTCCCCCTCTCTCCCCTATTTTTTCATCAAGGTAATAGCTCTTCACTTTATCTTCCTGATCGTCCATGAGAAACGGACTAAATCTACCACAAAACCCCCCCTTCCATTCGTCCTGCTTTCAGAGCAGGATGGCGGAGGTGTTAAATACAAAACAGAGATGTTGTCCCAACGCTGGTCATATTTTTCCCCCACAGTTTCAAGTTCAGGGAGAGTGCAGAGTATTTTTCTGTGAATGCCCAAGGCTGAACTTTTCAACTAGTGTAGCTTTAAAACACTTCAGCTGCGGGACTCTGAAAGCGGCGGATGTGGCTCCCTCCCCGTCCCTCTCTCTCGCTCTCTTTTTATGCACCACGAGCATACGTTGAAATCTGATTCTTTTTGGATATATATATATATACACGTGTATACCCTTTAGCTTTCACCTTTCTATGGATTGTGTGTCTTGGCAACAGAACGTTGTGGAAGAGGAAGTGCCCTTGAGCTTCTAGTGACTCCTCTCCTGTATGGCTACCTAAGTGTTTGTCCTCCACAACATCTCACAAAAAATAAAACTCAAACAGACCGAGGTTTGGCTCAGCACACTCTCAGTCCACTCGACTGGAAATGTAAACAGAAGCAGCAATATTGTGAAAGAGTAATGGTTCACAAAACAAGATTAATGCAGTGGGATTATTGAAAACATTTGAATTTTGACATAAAACAATGAATGAATGTTCCAAATGTAAAAACCACTTAATACAGCTCTTTCAGATCACCTGCAGCAGCCTACAAAACATAAACCTCTTTTCACTTGAACCTGAATATAAATCCCTGGCCTCTGTCCCCCTCATTTCCTCCCATCTATTATCTCTACCTTTTCATCTCTCTCCATGTTGCTTTCAAAGATACAGTGACTTATTTTCTCTGTGCACACTGTCCTGTGCGTGAACCCACGGTGCATGCAAAGTGCAAACTAAAAGCAGTGTCAATCTGAAAGCACAGAGTCACTGAGACAACAAAAGGCTGCATCCTCGTATCCGAGGGGTCCCAAGGCAGACCAGCCCTACCCTCCACACCCCCTCCTCCTCTCCCTCCATCAACCTCCCCCTCCACGCCCATCCCTACTTTGCCCACTATGTGCAAACCTCGCCAGCGCCCTGCCAGCACTCTGCAAAATGCTTGTTTATCAACTTTCACTCCCCCCTCAGCGGAAAAGTGATTACAACAGCAGTACTGTTAGTTTGCATCTCTGTCTCTGTCTCTTTGTCTCAGCTCTGTCCATCTTCACGCGCACAGGCCTGCAAACACACTTATTTCTTTCTACTCGCTCTCTTTTTTTTTTTTTTTTTTACCTTTTCCTTCTTTAAAAGCAAAGTGAAGTGAGCATCCATCCTGTATTGTTAGTTTGGGAGCCAAGGAGCTGAGAGGCCTTCCTAAATGCCAAATATATAACAGCCCTCTATTAGGACACACTGCCTCAGGCCATGTGTCAGCGTTCCTGCTCACTTTGTTCAGTCCTGAGCCACTGTTCCTGCCACAGACACACCAAATGCATCTTTCGAATCTGATTGCTGAGGTCTATAAAATAAGGTAATTCATCACAGAAAGGTGGGTGAATTGACTGTTCTATGCTCCCCTCTGTTGTTCTTGTTGAAAACCTGAGCAAGTGGATCCTTCACAGATAAAAAAAACATAAAACTATCTGATCTGATAGTTCTGTGATTCTATATAAGCTCACAATTCTAAGTTTAGAAAATCTGAATATGCATAAAATTAAAGAATAAAATCAACATATTAAGTATGCAAATTGATACAAAAATAAAAATAAAACAAAGTTTAGGCTTGAGTAATACCATTATAGGCAGGAGGCTTACTGTATTGGGACAATGGAGCAAAGAGGCCTAAATCCATGGTTAGATTAAATACCAGGGTGAACTGTTTGTAACAGTATTAGTGTTCATACAGGGCCAGGGCCAGCTGTACACCCTGGGTCCTGTTAAGCAGGATTTACAGACAGCGTAGTGTGATTAGAGTGAGCTGGGCACAAGAGACAGAGAAATCAAAAGTTGACTGATGTCTTTGTGTCACAGGACAACAACATCTGAAGAGCCACGTTATTTGGCAGATGTGATCATTGGATTTGTAATGTATAGAAAAATATCATTCTGATGAACTGCCAGAACCCTCATTTGAGTTTTCATGTCCCAGTCTGAAGGTCAAATAAAACAGCACACAGTTACCTATGAAAGGCCAGCCTTTAGCCAGGAACAAGACAAAGTGTCTGTGGGGTGGTCATAGCAGTTCTGGGGTGGCAGTTTAGGGGCGGGGTATGGTAGAGAGGGCTCCATGGTAACCAGCTTTTGGAGGAGCTCCCCTGAGGGCCACCCTGACCCCAGCATCTGAGAGACAGCTCCAACGTGTTCTAAAACACAACACTAACTGTATGATCTGTGCACCTTTCTGCCTCAGGCAGCAGTTTGTGATGTTCTAAACACTTCTGCACGTCATGCTTTTTCTGCCCACCTGGGAACTGATGCATATTTGACTTACTTTTTAATTAATTTTCTTTTTTAAATGTATTTCTCTTTGAACACACGGCATGAAATTCATTATTTGCAGGCTTTCATTTGAAATGTCTCCTCTCCATTGAAAGCCTGGCTGACCCTGACCTTTGCTTGTATTGCTCAGATTTCTGATAGGCTTTGAATGACGAGGGTGCAATTTGGCCCCAGCTGCTCTTCCAACATGTTTATTGCTCTCCCTCCTCCGGCACCTGCTGTCCTCACCATGGGCTATTCAAGCCTTCATAGAGACGTTCCTCCTATCACGGTAACTGCAGAAAACAGAAGCAACTTCATATCTGGGACTGCGCTACATGCTCCATACTCTGCAGTTATCCTCCAGTGACAGCATAAGGCACCAATAACCTAATTCTGTAATCCCCTGAAACTAGGCTACATTTCATAGGAAAAGTAAACATAAGAAAAACAATAAGTGTTTTATTATTTCAGCCTATGATGCATTCCATCTTGAGCTCAGTGTCACCCTACATTAAGCCTAACAATAGACTAACAGTTTCACTCTGAGTGAATGCTGCTTCTGTGAATTCTCGTGCGCTACGCGGATTAAACAGCCTCAAACACAACCACAACTGCAGTTTTCAAAAACTCTTTGAAGTTACAAAGCCCACCAGAGGTTTGGTTTCTTTTTTTACATTTTATAAAGCGGTCAAACATCCGAACATATTCTACCATTAGCCTCTTCAATCTAACACAGCTCGTCACTGCAATTCTGTGTTGTTCAGACCCAACGAAATAAGTACAAAATTCTAACTAAACTAAGATCTAAATTCTAGGCAAAATCTTAAAGTTTCCAAAAATACCAAACTGAATTTTGGGGAAAACAAGACAGGATAATTACATTTTAATGAAAATGATGACCATCCTCAGTTTGTGTATACTTCATAATCAAAGCATCATATATCTTAAAAGATGTGCACATAGAAAAACTATGTTATCAAACAATGCAGATTATTCATTTATTTATTAAACTTTAAAACTGCTTTGGGTGAGTGAAAGAGACGTTTCAGGTGCAGGAAGTTGAATATGATTGCAGAAAAACGACTTTTCTTCCCAAAAAGTCAAACTCTCATCAGTTTAAAGGGCTCACTGTTTCTAAAGGTGGCTGTTTTTCGAATGGAAACAGTGCAATTAATTCAGAGCTGTCTTTTCTCCTGCTTCCGACCCTGAAAGATGTCTTAACATCACGACTAACAGCTGAAGTTTGTCAGGAGTGCAGCGCTGCTCGGTGATCCAGCGACATGGACTAGTTTGGTAGGCTGCTACAGCGGGGATGGAGAGCAACTTAAAGAGCGGGTGACATAACACTGTATCATCATCCCTCATCGCTTTCCTCCATCTTAGGACGCAGGTGCTTTGACAGACCGCGAGGCGCACACACAGCACATTACGTGGCCATCTAAGCAAAGCGCGGGGGGGGGGAGACACAGTGCACACCGCAGCACAGTGTCGGGGTGAATCCGGCAGGACGAGCGCTTCAAAATCCGGCGAAATGTGCAGCTCGAGCAGCCTCTGACGCTTCGAAGCACTTTTTTTTTTCATCTGCGCACTAAAGGCGGCTGACATTTGAAGAGAGCATCTCTGTTTTTTTTGCTGCAGAGGATCAAATGGCCAACCCCTCCCTCCCTCCCTCCCTCCCTCTCAAACACACACTCACTCCATCCTTCCATCCATCCATCTGTCCGTGCATCCACACACACACGCGCGCGCGCGCATCCTGCTCAACGCCCACTGTAACATCCTAATAACAGAATTTGGTGCTGAACTCCAGATAGATTTCACACCCCGCTGTAACAAACCCAGAGAGAGAGAAAGGGCAGGCATAACGTGGCGGCAGTGTAGTATAGTCGGCGCTGTGGTGAGTACAGTAGAGTGGCTAATGTATTCCTGGAGATATAGAAGGTGAAACTAGAGGACGGAGTGGAGAATACACTTCAGGTATGACTCAGTTCGCTAAGAGAGCATTCAGGGAATATAACAGGCCTATAGTCCATTTTTAGAGCAAGTGCGTCCAACGCGCTGAAGAACTATCCAACAGAGACGGAGTGACAGAGAAGTGGGTAAACACGCATCACTGAGGCGCTGAGAAAGCGCCATAGCTGCTTTATTCCCACTTATTATTATTATGAGGCGGAGTGTAAATATGAACAACATCAAAAACAGCATCTTCTACATTTGGAACGCGTTACACATACTATCACCACCTTTGAAAATGCAAATAAATCGAGTACACACATCTATACGTTCAAGAGAACAATCAAGTCAAACTGTAGTAAGTAACTTTGAAAGCATATTCGAGGAATCATAATATAAGAAAATGTCAAAACGACCACTAATCACCACAAAATCAAGCTGTCGGAGATGCTTTCACTGACTCCAGTGATCCAGCCTAAGATCAAAGTTATGCAAAGACGGCCGTAGATTTCCAGTTTTATGATTATTAACCTATATATAGTTTATCATCAAAACATAAACACCGTTCATTACCTGTATTCAACAATCTTTCCGCTGGGGCTGGCGCTGTGTCCTTGCCGTGTTTTGAGAGTTGCAGGTCGCTTTCAAGTAGTTTGCTACAAAGATATCCCGAGCAAAGGCTTTAAAAACGTTCATCTATCCCGTCACAAATGTCCAGATGTGATAAATAAAAAGAGCGAGCGAAGGTTTCCCGGGCGGCCTGTCCTCCACAGCGCAGCGGCGCACGGCTCCGGATCGAGGCGTTAAGATGTTACTTGTTTGTAAGCAAAAACATGGCTTCATTTGCCTTTGTCAGCGAGAAAAAAACGTAATATTGACTTACCTTTCCCTCATGAGCCATTGTACCCCCCCCCCACCCTCCATCCCCTCTCCACCCCAAACCCCCCGCCCCCCATCTCCTCCCTCCGCCCTTTGCCATGACATCACGGAAGCTGTAGTAAAACCTCCAGCATCAGATGGGCAGGGCTTGAGGTCCCCCCTTACTACACACCAACTCAATGGGCAGATGAATACGCACACACTCCCTCTCTCTTTGACTTTCTCCTCCTCCTCCCCCCCTCCCTCCGTCTCTCTCTCTCAAACACATACATCATCTGAGCCTGTAGAACTGACACCTTCAAACCAGAAACGAAACGTTGCATCGTCTCTGCATTCACAGCGCACACGATTCCCCCCAACGTGAAAAGAAGTTCCCCACGCTGCTTTCACTCTCCAAACATCAGTGACATCACGCACCGTGAGCACCGTGAGGAAGCATCTCTGCGCCTCTGGCTCCACACACCTCCACCCGCCACAGTGAGCCCGTGTTTCGGACGTTCCCCCGGCTGACACGTTCTTCATGTTCCGCAGATGCATCACGGAGGTTATAGCTACTGTAATCCTTCACCGCACCCCCCCACACTCATTCTGGGAAGTGGTACCGTCCAATAATTCATTCAGGGGACCTTTTTTTTTTTTTCTCGGACTGGGAATTGATGTAGTAGTTGTATGCTGAGTTAGTGTATGCACGGTGCGCTGACAGTATCTGATCACTGTTCTGTACGGAAAGATGAATTTTAACGACATATAGGCAGAAAGGAAAGTCTCCGAGGGCGCTTTACGGAAATGTATTGATGCTCCGGGGAGGAGAGGGGATGTGAGCGCGATATCAATCTGAATTATCACTGAAAATAATACGCTGCGGAGAAATAGTTTGATTGAAACGGTGTGAGTTTATTTTAAAGGAGAGTGATCACTGCCAGGAACAGATCTGTTGATAGTTTTTAGGCTCATTGAGAGAATAATGCCAACTGTCAGAGCAGCTCCAAACAACAAACGGCTGCTCTTAATAGTGCAACTTGGAGTCACTCCCAAATGTTGCTCACACCGTGGTTTTGCTTTGCTGTTTTGAAACCATTAGTGGAAATGACAACCATTCATTACAAGCCATTTGAGAATAGTCCCCACAAATGCCATCCTTTATCTGCTGTCTCCACGCCGCGTACGGAGGGAATATTCAAAAAGCCCAACCTTCAGCTTTCAGAAATTCTATTAAATTCTTATCTCCTTGCAGCAGGCTCTTTTTGTGCAATCCCATTGTTATGCATTGGAGCTGAAATCAATCACCGGCCGTGCACGCCGCATCAGTATGATTTCAGGCTGAGCAGAAAGAGGAAGCACACAACAACAGCACCGACAGTGGAATAAACAAAAGAGAGAGAATATGAAAAAAACAAAAACAAACAAAAAAAAAACAGGGCCCTGATCCAAGAGAGGGGACCGTGTGGAAAGTTGGTCCTGCAGGTCAGGTACGGAAGTGAGCTGAGAGAGCCGCCGCGGGGCCCGAGGGCCGCAAACGCGTGATTATGGAGCAAACAGACAGACAGACAGAACATGGACTCACTCTGCTCGGGCCCGTCTGTGCTGAGATTTCAGAACTACGGACAGCTCAGAAGTACTGCGAGCGTGCGCGCGCGCGCGCGTGTGTGTTCAGAACCGCGGACAGCTCCGGCCCGCTGAGGCTCTCGGGCTCTCACAATACCTTACATAAGCGTATTGTGGAGGTAACAAAGGCTTTTGTCTGCGAGCTGCTCTCACTAAATATCTGCCTCATTAGGTGCAGCATAAGGCGAAGTTTAATGGTGTTAGTCAGACTGATGAAAGTCATGTTATTCCAGGTATTCATTTAAAGCCACCGCTTATCAAAAAACATTACTAGTTCATTTCAAGTCGTTTGATCTGTTTACATTTTACTTTGAAGGATACAGTAGAAAAGATTTATTTAAAAAGTAAACTCATTTTATCTGTATTTGATGCTTCGATAGTTGTTTGTTACCATATATAAATAAACAGAAACCAAACAAAATTCCCTTTTATAAGCCTGAATGGTCACAACTAAACTAATTAAAACTAAACTGAATTAGACTGAACCATCTGAATTATTATGTTATTGTAATTATTATTATTATTATTATTATATTATTATTGTTATTATATGCTTTTGACCTTTCAGTGTGAAGGGTGAGACTCTATGATCTGAAGTCTTCTCAGTAAGTCAACTGGGAAAACTCAAGGAAACACCTTACAATGACGTCATAATAATACTAGTATAGTTAATTCAACTTTAGTTGAACAGTGACATGCTTTATAAACCATTTATAAAGTATCTATAATGGTTTAAAAACATCAGTTGCAACTTTGCAATAAACATCTGCTTAATAAAGGGTTTGCACTCACCCTCTGTGAATGGTGGCTGAAATAAAATGTTACCAAAACTCTTTCCTTCTATTGTCACAAAGTGTGTATCGTGTGTGTCAAATCCACTCTACTACCTTGGACTATTACGTTCAATTACCTTACCAAAGAAACAGTTATTAAAGTGATGTATCTGAATACTTGTATAGAATTCATTTTGAACGCCATATGAGCCGACACCCTCTCTGTGGGCTGGGGAAACTTTTCCTATGTTCTCACAAAGTGTAAGTGCAGCTGCAGATGGCCTGCAGAGGCCCGCAGCTATTTAATGGTCTCTGGTCCAGACTATAGCAGTTGTATGGTGGCTATATTGTGCAGGCAGCCAGTATAAATATTACATGGGGCAGCAGCTGACTGAGCGCTGAGGTTGGGACTGGGGGAGGCCCCTATAGTCCCTCGACAGATGGAACAAGCCGACAGACTAACACAACAAAAAAAGTTTTTAATAAGCCCGCAGCTTGGCATTGTCCCCACGGTACCGGGGCCACACGGTCCCCAGGGGGACCAACTGTCCTTTGTCTGGCCAGTTTTTACCCCGGGGGTTGAAGTTTAGTCGCAGTTATCGGCTAGAGAGAAGTTCACAAGTTTTAGTGTCTGGAGCAGCTTGGTTTGGAAGTCCTCCGCATACAGGTTTCAAAGTTAGAGCTGGTGTGATCAGACACAGCTAAGCCTCTTTAATCCTGCACAGCGACGCCACACTGGCTGTATGAACACACAGAGCGACTGACTGCTGCTCCCAACAACTTTACACTAGTTCTGTGTAATATCTAACTTTAACATACATCTAGCGTGGTTATAGCCTGCCACAGATCAAAAGCGGAGGAAGGATACGACAAAAGCGCTCATACTCATACATACTGGGTTCACAGTGTGCTGGTCCAAACAGAGCCGCAGATTCCGAAACACAAAGTTCATTTTGAAGTTGTTGCCGTTCTGTGGAAACAAGTGAGAGATACGAACCTAGAAAAGTGCGACACAGCTTCATGTTTGCGGTCTTCTGTTTCTTCCTTCGGTCCCGCAACGACCGCCAAGAGCTGCTGACAAGTTTACCTCTGCCGGACAAAGTTGCTCAAACTTTACATCAACTTCTGCGGCCGGGGAAGGGAGGGCCGGTGGGCGGGACGAGCGACTGACTGACAGTCGCAGAGAGCCAACGGGAAGAGCTTCTGTCCTCCTGCTGCCAGGAACTGGACCCAATCCCAGTCCGCCGGTCTCAGCTTTCAATAACAATAGCCCGAGCAGCAACAAAGAGCATCTGCTGCACCCGGCAACTTCTCACACTAAGCACCCCCCACCCCCAACAGTGCCATCTGATAGAACTCTATAAACACCATCTCTGTCCTCCAGCTCATACAAATACTTCATCTGTGCACTGTTTGTTTTTTTAGATCTGGACTAATTTCTCTCAAACCTGAGCTTGATAACACAAGGACAGACCGCAAGAGAACCACAGTGAGAAACGGGACACTACACGGAAAAAAAACTTGTGGCAAAGAAAGAAACTAGTCCGCTATGAACTCACTAATGCAAGACATCATGGGAGTATTGTAATGACAGCCTAAGCAGCAATGCTTCATGTTGCTTTTTTTTTGTTTTTTTTTATTCCAACCTTTCTATCCTTAAAGTTCCAAATCTGTCCTCATGTTATCAACACTTCTCACACACTGTTGGTTCCAAGCACCCTCCTTGATCACACGTCACCACATATAGCAGATGTACAGCTAATTTAGGTAAGTTAGAGGACCATTTTGAGTCTAACTCCAGGCCTATTCAGAGTGTCTGTGTCTGGGACGGACAGACAGGTCCTCCCTCCCAATAGCAGATGGCCTGCCAGATAATGAGCTCTCCCATTGCTTGCTCCCATTACCCCATCCCCATCCCTCCAACATGTCATGACGGATAAAGCAACCTCACCACATTTTTCTTCCTCATTTCATTTTATTTCATGCACATTTTTCTATTTAAAAGAGTTGCATATTATCAAATAATTGCCCATCTCACAAGGAACGTGGCATAAATATGTATATTTGTAATTGTTTAGTAAAACCCTCAAACCAGCTCAAATCAATTCAACCCCCATGATATTTCACTATAAGTGAATGCAAGTTAGAGGTAAGTCCCTGTCAGATCAGCAGCTGAGTTTTTGTGTGCTACTGAATGAAACAAAAAAAAACTAAACTGAACTACTTGAAACCAAACAAAAATCATCAAACCTAAAATCACTCCACCCTCTTCATAAGCTTGAAAAAATGTTTGCCAGTAAACTAGATTGAAAGAAACAAAACAAAACGAAATCCACTTTTATTCTGTCAGATTGTCTTTTCTAAACTACTCAACTAACACTAGTTAACTAGCCCAAACTGTTCACCTTTTTTGTTGTTGCTTTAACTTATCTTATTATTCTGAAATATATAATGATGTCACAGTGTAATGGCTGTAGGAAAAATTACATCATCTGTGTATAGACTGGTTTCCTACAAACCTCCCTTTCCTTGCACTGTTCGGCCTGTCCAATTAATCCTGCAGAAATGAAGGACGGATTACAGCACAAAGGATGCACATCTGCCATTGTGTAGTCACAACAGAGGAAGACATTGTTTTCCCCTGTCACTATCCCCAGGTAACAGTGGAACAACTGGAATAACTGTGGAAACCCTTCAGTGGGAAAGAAAAAGAACCCACTGACAGAGTAGGCAAAGAGGGTGCAGAGGGAGAGTGATAAAAACCAAAGTAAAGCAAGAGTGAACGGACGGGCACTCACTGGATGGAGAATGTTCTGGTGTTGTATCAAAGCTATCACCCACTATCACCTTGACAAAAATCAGTATACAGACAGACATATAAACATCTTGCAAATGACTCCAAACTGTTTCTGTGGTGTCTCAAGGCAGCATGTTGGCATGATGACACACACAGTCAACGGTGAAAACAATACCATCCACACTGTCATGGCTGATCACAGATACTTTGTAACTTCAGATGTGTATCAACATTTTAACAATGTGTCACAATCACATACACAGTTATGGTGCAATATTTTCATCCACTTGTAAAAAACACATTAATCATGGCAGTCTTCAGGTCCAGTGATTTCTACAGCTCTCATGTTTCTGTGATGGAATGAGAGCAACACAAACTACTTTGTCACAAAAAACATTCATGAAGTTTGGCTCAGTAATGAATGTATTATAGGTCTTCTGAAAATGTGACCAAGTCTAAACTTAAGCTTAAACATAAACGTGTGTAAATTGAATTCAGTTGACCCTAATTCATAATCCCAAATCCCTTTCTTCTGAAATGAAACTAGACTGATCTTCTTCATCTTGTTGCCTTTACAATCTGTAATTATAAACTGCCC
This sequence comes from Diplodus puntazzo, assembly GCA_963678695.2. Classification (NCBI taxonomy): domain Eukaryota; kingdom Metazoa; phylum Chordata; class Actinopteri; order Spariformes; family Sparidae; genus Diplodus; species Diplodus puntazzo. The sequence continues at coordinate 4,515,513 of OZ023165.1, read as the reverse complement.
TCGAGCAGACACTATGGAGCTGCTTAAGTAACCAAGAACACTAGCAAAAAGTGTCTGGTAAAAAGCAGTAACTTTGCTGAATTTGTAAACATTTTTCACACTGGAACCATGTTATCTATTATTGTATGTACTGTGATTTACTGGATTGTGTTTTTAACCAACCTTTGAAGCCAAGGGAAAATTATTATTATCATCAATAATAACAGTGATAATAATAATGATGATAAAATACTATATTTATTTAACCTACTTATTTCAAAGCTGTTGTTTTAGCTTCGGGGGGGGGGGGGGGGGGGGAGGGGGTCCTGCTCTCTGTGTGTTCATCAAGCAGACAGGACCGCCTCTTAATGAAGTTCTCTGTCCTGATTGGATAAAGTGGGCAGGGATACCAGAAAAAGTCTTTTCTCTTTCACTGCATGAGCAGCAGCAGGAGAGACATGGGTTGGTGACCACACACTCTGTAACACGGACGACTGTTGGAATATATTCAACTTATTTTAATAAAACATAGAATAGTGCTTACAGCAACTTAAAACCTGAATTGTCAAAAAGCTAAGTTAACTTAACTTAACTTAACTTAACTTAACTTAACTTAACTTAACTTAACTAAACTAGCTGACTCCCTATTTAATGCATCAACTTGAATCTGCATTACTTGTGTGCTACCTAGCCCAATTTAATCAAATCCAGATGACACATCTTTTAATCTAAAACAAAGTTCACCTACATATAGAAATGACATTTTTACATATTTATACTTATGAGCTGATACCCAACTATCCATCCACTCCCTGCTTTCATGACAAAAAGTGAAAGAGAAACACACACATCTAATCAGCTGCTTCTTAAATTGCCTTTTGGTGTGTGTGGACAAAGGAGGTGTTGCTGTTAAGGAGAGCTGCAGGGTCTCAACTGATGCCACAGCAAGTTTTTTATCTACAGATACCAGACAACCCGTACACCTCCTGAGCACAGTGCTCTCATTAGGCTATTAACTTCACTATTCACCCCCACCCTTCTGTTCAACACGCACAGACACATATGAAAGTACACATTCACAGAAATGAATGCAAACACACTAATCCCCCCCCCCAAGACGCAGCTGAACTCTGACATAGCCTCCAGCTGTCCTGGAGACGGGGGTGACAATAAAGTTTAAACAAATACACACACACACATACACACACATAAACTGAAGAGAAGGCAGCTAGACAACTAGAAAATGACCCATGTGAGCTAATTAATGGAAATTTCACTCCATCTCCATCATCACTATTCTGAAGTCCTCTTAAATGTTCCCTCCTATGCTTTCATCATCGTTATTCAGCATCTTGACTAGTAACAACTTTCGACTGAGCAGATAAAGAGACAAAAGGGTCACCGCTCAGCTGGATGGGAGAAGTTTTTCCTTTTAATGAATGTGCAGATTTGTGTTTGAATTAAAGAGAAAGTAGAAGTTAAGTAGCCACTGTATAATTTAGGTAGACACTGCTGATCTGGAGATGCTGCATGTGTGAAGAAAAACAAAGGAACTTGTTTTGTTGCGACTTAGCCTGGGACTGGACACACAGCAGGTTCCACACTCACACATCCAGGGCTCGTGCACAGATGGACATTTGACATCAGAGTCCTTCTCCCTGTCTCATGATAACAATCAGGTTCACCGGCTTTATTCCCCTCCTGCCTCACCAACACCCCCCCCACCCCTTCTCACTTTTACACCCCCAACCTCGCTCTCTCTTTCTCTCTAACATCCATACAACATGACCATACCCATATCTGTCAACTTTCATTAGGCACAGCTATGCACCTCACCCTCAAGTGTATAGAGTAGGTGACTATCTGTGTGATTTAGTTAAACATGTACATGTACAAACAAGTCATGCTTGTTACAGGAATATTGACATTCATCTAGTATGTCTTCACAAAAATATACTTAATACTCATATGTAGATTAAAACAGGTTAATCTGACTGTAATCAGTCCTCCTGCCCACACTGGCCATTAAAAGATCCCTTCCTGACATAGGTCCTATGGCAATGGGGGTCAAATCAACAGTACTCATTGTGTGCATTTCAGAAAAGCTAAAAGTAGTTAAAGAAAAAGTTCACCCAAAAATGTAAATCCAGTCATTATTATTTCCTCCCTCCACGCTGATGTCAGGTGAAGTTTCGTAGTCCAAAAAACATTTCTGGAGCTTCATAGCAAAACAGAGTTTCAGCATTTCTCCTAAACAACTGAAGTAGCGGGAGACTTGTGGTAAAATGTAAAAAAAAAATAAAAAAATAAACAAATTAAAAATAAAAAAATGGAGAAAAAAAGCAAACATAAAATCACCATACAGATCCATGCATAATCTGAGACTGCAAAAGCCCCGAAATGCCAAATTAAAAGACATTAATTACATTGCTCCTACACCCACTTCAGACCACCAGTTTAGGAGCTACAGTGAATATTTCATCTTAAAACAGAGTGATAACGTCTTTTCAAATCAATTTGGGAACTTGGGGCTCTTTTTTTTTAAAACAAGTCTCCAGCTACTTCAGCTCTTGAGGAGAACGCTGCAGTGCTGTTTTATTGTGAAGCTCCAGAAAGGCAAGAGGTGCCAGTGCAAAGTAGGGCTAAAGATCATAGGAGTAGTTAGACAACATTATAGAATTTTCAACTTTGCTTCGAAGCACTTGTGTGCTCAACCCATGACTAATAAGAGTGCATAGTGAATCGTATAGCCCTAGGCTCAGGTAACCCCTGGGTTAGCAAACTATGTGCGGAAAAAAAGGCTAAATTATCCCTGGGCTATCCTTAGTCCAGGCCTAAAGATAGCCCGGGACTACGAAGGTGCGTTGTGAAAAGCCCTTTTGTGTCTTTTTGTTTTCTCTGCTGGGCTCTAGTGGTGCATCAGTTAGGAATCTTTTAATGGCCAGTGGGATGATGAGCAGGAGGATAACAGCGAGCAAAAGCTGTTTCAAAGTTCACGTTTATGTAGGCACCTGACCAAGATTTTAACACTAGAGAAATTGCAAACCTATCCTTTAGCATAACCAAATTTGGTAGTGTATACACTACAATATTTGTCTTTTTTCCTGAACATGAGGAAGACACAAACTGCCCCTGGCTCTTTATTCCTCAGTGATTATACTTCTCCTTCCTGTCTCTTTTGGGGGACTTATGAATTTTTAACAGGCGTGCACACATACACGCTCAAAGTGAAAGGAAAAGGCCACGAGACAGACAAAGTTTGGTCTGGATGCCACTTTGGATGACCATCATCTCTACGGCGATAACCCCCTCCCTCCCCTGCCAGCCCAACCCAATCCACAGCTAGGTTTCTCTCGTGGGGCGGGGTGGGGGTTGACACGTGGAATGGGGTCAGCTCTGCCAAAAGGCATCACATCGCTCAACTCCTCTGCGTTGTCTGCTCCTCTGTCTGTCCGCTGTACCTCTCTGTCACTTTGCCTGTCAGGAAGACTAATCCAGTCTAAGTGTGGGACATTTCTTTCTCTGACTTATAATCATGCACAAATCTCTTCATGTGGATGGCAATGCCTCAAAGCAGCTTCTGAGGGAGTTGAAAATACACACCGTCTTTTTCTACCCTGCAGTCCAGACAAGCACCATCCTACTCACAAACTTGTCCCGTGTCCCTCACTGTGCCCCCCTGCTGAGACCGACTGCCTGACCCCTCGTCACCGCCCAAAGCCAGACTCACATGTTTTTAGGCTTCCCCTCAGCTGATTGCTTCACTTTTCTCTCTCCATCCTGAGTCTCTGAACCTTCTCTCCACACTTGACCCTCCCATCCTTTTATCCTCTTTGCTGTTCGTGCAGGCAACTATTCCCAGCTCCTCTTTTTAGAGCTCTCCAACTCGATCTTTTCCTGTCTTTTAGCTCTCTCCTTTTTCTCTGTAGGTCTCCCTCCCCTCTCTCCCTCCTGCGCTTACCCGTCAGCAGCAGGCTGGGCAAATATGCACCCTGAGCAGCGGTAAATACAGGCAGCACTTCACATACAAGGCCTGATTACAATGACAAAGGCTGCCACACTTTAGGGAGGAGCTTGGAGCAATTTGGAGGCTGCGGGGGCCATTGAGCGAGTGGCATACTTAATGGGCTTTGTGTGCCAGAAGAAAAGGTTCTGAGCTTCTGGGCCCAGCTGTCACTATGGAAAATATCAGACTGACACAGCACCCAATGCTCTTTGGCTTGCTGTCTTTTCTTCTGTCACCCCCCCCCCACACCCCACACCCCACCCCCACCCCACTCCCAATTTCACTTCTCTTCTCTCTCCACTCCCTTTTCTCTAGTTAGTGAGCAAAAAAAGTGAAAAGTGTTGGATGGAAAAAAAAACTAAATGAGAACTCCATCTCTTGATCTTACCCACACACACAAGGGGGAAAATGCATGTGACAGTGGTCACACAGACACACACACACACATACACACACACACACACACACACACACACATACACACACACACACACACATCCACACATACACACACAGACTCACAAACATAATGCATAGTAGGCTGACTCTGCAGCAATTATTCAAACGCTAAACCCAGAGGGATAAATGACATTATTACATTTCACTACTTAATTACGTGTGTGGATAGTTACTAAGCGTTAGCCATCATGCATGCATAATGCAGTAAGATACAGTGACTTCGCTTCATAAAGCACCCTTTCATTACCAAATGTATGGCAGAAGAAAAACAAATTAGGGTGTGTAGCCTACCATGTGGAGAAAAATGCACTGAATAAATAGAGTAAATACACATTAAGTACAAACATATGATTATCAGGCCTCACACAGTAGAAAGAACTCCAATATTTAGCGTATTCACAGCATCACCAAACGACAGTTTATTTTCTGGAGATGATTTTTCTCCAGTGATAACGGGCTTGGCTCAAAAACAAAGACAGAGAGATCCTCTGAAGCAGCTCTTTGGTTACGCTTTCTGAATCCTTGCGCGCAAAGAAGCGCTCACACTCCAGATCCAACTGTATTACACCAGCTCTGTGACTTATGGCACTGTAACACCGAGCATAATACACACACCCACGCACATACACAGCGAGCTTGCGCACCGGCAAGCACGCACTGGAGGCGAACAGGCACAAACACATGCGCCCAGTCGCACAGAGCTGCATTATTGAAACACAGCACAAAGCCAGAGTTGGATGTTGTTTCACCTAATCTCTTTGATACCACTGTGGTGCTGCTAAGCTCCAGAAAATCAGCTTAGCAGATGTCCTAAAGTGTAGGTGGCTTGTTTCATGAGGCAAGAGAAGAAAATGCTACAAGAAGAAGAAGAAGAAGTGAAAGAGGGAGGGTGGGGGCAGGGCCACAGATTTGGAACAGGGCCCTGACGAGTTCAACTCAATCCCCTTTTCCTTGTGTCTGCCAGGCACAGTTGTTCCAGCAAACTAGAGGGAGTTTTTTTCAATTCATCCGTCATTCCACCCTCTTTTCCTCCTCCAATCTCTCACTTTTTAGAGAGCTCACATCTATGCATGTGTGTGATACTTTTCCAGGCCAAAGAAGTTGTCAGACTTTTGACAATGATGGTGATAATGATTGTAATGAGGATTTTTTCGCAAAAGTTTCCCGCTTTGCCTTCAAGCTCTAACCTGGACTCAGATGTCACCTGATTACAGCGGCAGTCTATTCACAATTTTGCACACACACACACACACACACACACACACACACACACACACACACAGAAATGCATGTACGCATGTTGCATGCATCATCAGCAAAAGTGAGACATCTGTATGCAAATGTCATTATGTTGTTGGGGAGGAGGCTTGGAGTGGGCCGCGTATGAGTGATGTTATGATAGTGAAGGAGGGACTGAAGAAGGTCAGGCTCTGAAGGAGTGTGTGTGTCAAGAGCTGGTGCATATATATGTATGGTATCCATAGCAACCAACTAATCCAACTCAAGATGACTTGCTGACGCTGTCATCTTTTATCCATTTCTCCAACCTCATGTATTGCACTTGTTTTCCTCACACACATTGCTTATCCCTTGATATTTATAATTCAGTGTAGAAACACACAGTTTTAAAACAGAGTCAAGTCAAGTCAAATCCTTTATTAAGATACTTCAGTTCCATGATGAGATAAAACCCGTTTATAATAATCTTAGGTGTTACACAGTGCATTGCATCTATTGCCTCTCAACCACTCTCAGGAAGGGATAGCTGCATCGGTGGCTGTCTCCTTTGCTTTTTACTAAATGACAGTGTGGTATGTAGCTCTTCGGTGTCAAACCATATTGTGCTAATGGTAGCGCTCGTAGGTCCATGATGATGGATTGGAAAGAGGCAAAATGGAATGATAAGTGATATGGCTCACAGCTCTCACGATTCTAACAAATAATATTGCATGTTTCTTTTCTAGTGTGAGTCAGAACCAATACACAATTATTTTTGGCGTGACAAATATGTAAGAAATGACTTAAGGTGAAAAAAAATTATACCACTGTATTTGTTGTGTGAATTGTTTGGTTAGTGAAAAGAAACTTATCTTAAAATGAAGAAATATCAACCATAAGGACTAGAAGAAAAAAAACATTAATCTGACTATAGCACAACATTTCCTACTGAATTGCAAGAAGTTAAGCACTGTTTGGATAAGAGTCCATAGCCAGACATGGCCCATTTTAATTTTCCAAAGGCCAAGGCAATGTAATCAGATCTCTTGATTGGTCTGACCAATAGTCCAAACCCAGATGACTAAACACTGCTGAGTATAGGCCTACTGACTGATAAAGTTCCACTGCGGCCAGAGTTTCTAGCTGTTCACATTCGTAGCTACAGCAGAGCCTCTGCGTAGGTGCATGCCCTTTGTCATAATCTGATGTGCACCCCCCAGAAAGGTAACTGCACATTGCAGTGACATGGATTGCAATGAATGTGACTGGTTCACTTGATAGCATTGCATTTTCTGGCTTCTCCTCTGGTGCTTAGCGGCGGTGCAAATAACGGAGGTTGTGACCTGTAGTTTCCCAAATAAACACTATCTTCCCCTGCTGTAGTCCCTCCTGAGCAGCTGGCTGCTGCACTTCTTGGATTATACTTCCTCCGGACCCCCCTTTGCTGCGTCTCTGGGCGAGAAAACAGACAGGCTGCCACCTCAGTGAGCAAAACTCCGGCATTCCGAAACCAAGACGTTCAAGCTGGGTTTTTATGTAGCCGACACTCTACCTCCCAAAATTTAAAGTGCTAATGAGCACCCAGTCTGAAGTGTGTGCAAGAGCTTGACCGCGTGTTGAGGGTATAATAAATGTCTTTTCAAATCAATTTGAGATTGAATTTTAAAATGTTGGGTTAACCCATCCTTGCTGCAGCCACAACCACCCACTTGTAGTTTCAACTGCTTTACAACAGAAAACAGTGGTGTCGGCAAGTCAACCCATTTGACTCACCTCAAGATATAACGCAGATGAAAAAAACAGTAATATTATTTCAGTATCCTTAAGTCTCTGATTAATTTAATTAGCTGGTTTACTGGCATGGGAAAAAAGTGAAGTAGGGGGCTGGGCCAGGGGCTGTAAATAAATAAATGGAGATGGAATGGAAGGCAAACATAGCTATGGGTTAACATATACAACTTTTACACACAAATAAGTGTGTATAAAAGTTTGCCAGTCATGGCCGACAGAACGATGCTCAAGCTGCGTGAACAGAGATGGATGGAAAATTATTAACAAACAAGATGCCTTAACTCCATCATGAGATCGTAAACATGAATAGTCATCTGGATGCAGCTTTAGATTTCATATACTTTAAAAATGGTAAAACCCCTGCAGGCACATTGGGATTTATGATACTAGGCTGTAAAGATAAAACATGACTTGACTGAAACAGAGACATGTTATCACCCTCTTTATCATTCACTGTTGTGTTTTAGAGTCTATTTGAAACTGGAATTGTTTGATTAGAAATTTCTGCCATCATATGGGTACTGCTAATAATATCATTAGTACCCTTGCCATATCTGTTATGTGGATTCTTGTTCTGTTGGTTTACAATTATTTCATACAGAAACCATTAGACAGCAAATGGTTATGGGATTTGGAGAAGTGTTCAGCACTGGCAGATCAAGCCCTTACTTGCCATTCTCAGTTGTTTTATCTTTAAAAGTATTCATAAAAAGTCACATTTAAATTTAATTCAAAATAGTAAAATTGAGTCACAATCAGGTTTTGCATATACTTGAAATATGCTTCAGGATAAAAGAGAAAATACATTTTCTCATCAAAGTAATCATCCAATTCCAAATCATCCTCTCATTGTCGAGCACACAGGTGGAGGTTTGACACAAACCAGAATGGCTCAGAACTTAGGAAGAGATCAGTGCCATGAGTTGTTTAAGTGCTATGAACTGAATCACAAAAATAATGGATGGAAAATGTTCAGCATCCCAAGAAAGACGCCTCCCTGTTAGCATAGAGTGCATAGTGCATAGTTAGCTGTGAGCGTTTGGTGATCTGATGCGAGCGCTGGGTTTTAATAAGTTGGTGGATCATTCTTAAACAAACTGTTGAGGAAGAAACAGGCTATACAAAGCTCACTCTGTTGCTGTGTGTTTATGGCTGTTTAACCAAAAGTGCAGATGTTTGTCAGGTTTGTCACATTGTCTCATATCACTCTGCGATCTAAATCATCCTTAACCTCAGAGGGGAGGTGCATCACACTACGCGCTCCCTGATTTAACTTAGAGGGAGAATACAATGTAATGAATGAAATTACCATCTTTATGAAAATATTCAAATATCTGAATAAACCAGGGAACAAAATGAACCTCATCTTACTCTAATATCAAGACTGAAGGAACTTCACTGTTATCATCAAAACACATCCAGCATTGTTTCCATGCGTGTTGCTCTTCTTTTACCCAGTTTTTGCTGGTTTGTGTCTTTGGCCACCTGTTCATCAGAGGAAAAGTAAGTTCTACCCAGGGTTGTACAAGTTCACGCTGCCAAAGAGCCATTTCAAAGTTCTATTCACACAGGTTAAAATTAACTAGTTCACATCCATTTCTCTTATGTTGTTCTCACTTCTTCTATATTACAATTAGAGGTAATGATGTGATATAATGGTCAGTGTTGGGTGTTACACATTACACATGAATGCATTACTATTTTAACATTATATTTGTCTGCAATGCAGTACTGTTCCTAGATTCCATAGCTACAATACAGGTCACAATCAATATGTAATTATTTGCATGAGGCTGATCGGTGGGCATGAGGCTGCATACGTTGAAGGCAATGCTGCCAAGTAATGCAAAAAATAGAGAACTAGCAGTGTAACACATTACATTTAAAAAAATTGTAAATAAATTATGCAAAAAAGTATTGACTTATGTAAAGTGCATTACCTTGTTTTCATAATGCTTTGTATGAAGGTCCATGTAATATGTCGTAATTACTAGTTAATAAGCCATTATTAACTCATTAGATCCTGGGAAGCCGTAAGGTCTAAAAATACACCTGCAATTGCTGCATCTAGAAAACTTCGAGCACTTTAACAAAAGCATAATTAACATTTTTATTATTGACTTATGGGACATTTATTCATAAACTTGAAAAGCCTTATGAGGGAGCAAGTACAACATCAAACTTAGAAGTGTAGAGTCATTCATTAGGCTGCTGTATTTGATGCTTTGGGCATGAGAAGGCTGAATCATGATCCTGTCATCTGTTACTAATGAACCTGTTTACCTGCAGAATGTTCTAAACAGAGCATTTTGTAGCATTCCACAACTTTCAGTCTTTTGTTGCCCCTTTCCCAACTTGTTTGAAACATGTTGCTGCCATCAAATTCACAATAAACATATATTTACAAAAATCAATGTTGATGAGCATATTGTCTTTGTAATGTTTTCAGTTAAGTATATGTCAGAAAGATGAGTAATGGATCACATTCTGTTTCGTTCACGTTCCAAACTTTTTTGGAATCAGGGTTAAAATATGAAGAGCAGAGAACTGGAGATAGACGGTTTCTGGAGGACACAGTGATTTGCAGTTTTGGATTTAAGTGCCTGTGAAATGAGAAGTGCACACTCAAAAAAATGAGTCGAGATTTGGAAACCATCAGTTTGTAAGAGATAAAAGACGCAAAAATCTACTGCCATACACACTCTGTCTCTCTCTTTCTGTCAGGCTGATGGGTAATTGAGGCACTCACAACACAGATCGGGACACAGTGTCATGCTGTGCCCTGGGTCTGGCTCGCTGCCCTGGCCCTCTGGCAGCATGCTGTGACACACTCTGGAGTGTGCACACACACTGCTAAAAACTCATGGTTGCTACACACGTGCACATACAGGGACACGTACACACTTCACAGATGCACTTCAAATGCTCAGTAACAACCTACACAAATGCTAACAGGCTGTCTTTACACAATTGTGCAAAGTCACACAGATGGACAAAGGCAAGAGCAGGCATGCATAAGGGCGCGCACGCACACACATACACACACACACACACACAAAGTCACACACACACACACACACATACAGATCACTTGAAGTCACACTTCCATCCATTTTCCATCACACAGACCAGCATGTCCCAACAAGTCACTCATCTCCACCTCTCAATTCCTCTCAAATTTCCTATGGTCCTCTCAAATTTTCTCCTCTCCTCTCCTCTCCTCTCCTCTCCTCTCCTCTCCTCTCCTCTCCTCTCCTCTCCTCTCCTCTCTCTTCCCCTCCTATTTGTCAGACCTGAGGCAAACAAGCATGGCCCTCGGCAATGCTGAAGCCTCTTCTGTTCCTCTTTACTTTGCTCCCTCCCTCACTCCATCCCTCTTTCCTGGCGATCCTCCAGTTTAAACAGACGGCTGTGCTGGGGGAGAGAGTGGGGGAGAGAGAAACAACTTGAGAGAGAGAGAGAGAGAGGAGAGAGAGAGAGAGAGAGGCCAGTTGCTTGTGTGAGTGCTGCATGATTCATGTTGCCCTGTAATGAAGCTGGTCCAGTCTTTTAAGTGTTTGGTGTATAATGGAGTTTCAGGGACAGGCCTATCATTTTCTCCTAATAGTGCTTTCTCTGCCGCACGCCATGACCCCTCTCTCCAAGCCCCCGCCCCTCGCACCCCTACTGTGGTAACTGCACATTACCGCGCCGTGCACATGCACATACACACATGCAGCGATTACCGACAGCTGCGGGAGTTTCTGAACGGCAAAAGTGGCCAATTTTCTCTCCCTTCCATTTAAACAACAAACAGGGCGTCGTGTTAAAATGGGCAAGGGAAGAGAGAAGGGAAATTGGGCTGATAAGGGTTATTGTGAATCAGGAAGAGAGTGGGTTAGCTGCTGGGAAGTAGCAGTGATTTTAATATTCTTGAGGTATACTTTGAGAAAGACAGCACTCACAACAAGAGGGGGAAGAAATGTTCAGTGGATTTCTGATTTTTGGGAAGAGGCTGCACAGATGCGCTGAATTTAAAACGAAATTGTGTGTGTTTGTGTCACATGTGTGTGTTACCTCTAATCTAAAACATAGACAAGAACTGACATTTTGAAGATCAGTGAAGATCAAGCAGTCCAATCTTCATGTTTTTAGGAGTATGTATACATGCCTACATATGTTTGTGTGTGTGTGTGTGTGTGTGTGTGTGTGTGTGTGTGTGTGTGTGTGTGTGTGTGTGTGTGTGTGTGTGTGTGGCCGCGTGTGTGTGTATGTTTGAGTGGGTAGGGCCAGTTTTACCAGAGCAGATTGTTGAGTGTGTGCACAGACCAGACCTGAGATAACTGAACAGATTGCACAGCTGGCAAGCAGCCCTCTCTCTACTCACAAACAGACGCGCACACGCTCACACACACTCTCTCTCTCTCACACACACACACACACACACACACACACACACACACGCAGAGACAGAAAAACAAATATTGACAAAGTATTGATCCTGGGTGTATTGGTCTATATTGACAAGCTGCTAATGCCAGGAATATTATTCTGGTCCATGTGCCAAATCACTAGTGGTCAAATTCCTTAATTAGATGAAATGTATTAGCACAAATCAAATTCTACAGTGTATGCAGGATCATAGAATCCCCTAGGTAGACTGCTATTAAAAAGTGTACTTTTAATTTTTTTAATCATATTATTTCTTGACATTTTTCTTACCTCTACTAGCAATTAACATGTGACCTTAAGCCAGGGTAATGTTGCTGAAAAGTCTATCATGATAGTGAAGATTCATAACGCCCAATATCAATAACTATTGATCATTTTTCATGACCTGTCCTATTTTTATCATTTTTAAAGACCAAGTCAAATTTTACCCCTTATTTTGAATATAACCACTTAATCAAAGCAGACAGGTTGTAATTATATTAATCCAACAATGAAAAACAACCAAATAAAATCACAAAAATAAATAAAAATACGCCCATACTGGCAAGTTGACCGGCTCCTAATTTCCTCCTCATCAGCACACATTTTCTGTCTCTGCTGTTAATGGGTTGTGCTTGTGTTTTTCTCAGAATCAGAATCAGAATTTCCTTCATTTGTCCTGCAAACGGGGAAATGTCTTCATCACAGCAGCCAAAGGACAGTGGTATTGTAATAAACAATGATAATAGTAAAAGAATGAACAACACAATAAAAAAGTAAGAAATAGAAATAGACTCATATACATCGTATATAAATATTGTTTTACACTGTTAACAGTGTAATTGTAAGCAGTATGGCAGTGTGTTGTTGAATAATAATAAATATGGGTATGTGAAATTGTCCAGTTAGTGGAAAAAACAGAGAAATTGGTTCTTTTATGACCTAGTGCACATGCTAGGTCTATTGGTGGCAGTGCTGGCTGTACAGTCTGACAGCAGCAGGAAGGAAGGACCTGTGATACCTCTCCTTCACTCACTCAACAACATTCTTTCATGTCTATCAGCGATACATATGACTATTGTTTAATGGCTGTCATGTCTTGCTTTTCTTGTTCTTGTCTTTTAGTTCTGCTTCCTGTTTTATAGTAGTGCCTAATTCTCCTCTAATTTCAGATCCCTTCCTGTCCGTGTTTTTTCCCGCCGTTGTCATTGTCCACCCCTCCCTAATGTGCAACACCTGTCTCTCATTATCCCCTCCGCCCTTATGTATGTAGTCTGCTCCCTGTCTTCTGTGCCAGCTCTTCTTTGTCCCCGTAGCAGTGTTCCAGAATTCTCCCAGTGATAGCATTCCTAGTGTTGTTGACCCTGTTTCTGGCCCTGACTTTTGCCTCTGCCTGATCCCTCTGTTTTGTTTGCTTCTCTGACTGATCCCCTGAGCACTGAACCTGTCTTCAGTAAACACTTCTCGCCTTTTAAACTGAACTGTCTCGAGTCATGCATTTGGGTTCTTTTCTAATGTGTCAGAACTTGTCAATCACCCAGGCCATGTGACGTTTACAATGATAAATCATTATCTTCTACAGACATGTGTAAATTGTTATAAAGATAATCTGAATGATGACTTCTTGAACCAGGATTTCTCCTACTTCACTCAAAACATACACTGGATGACTGAAGTTTGCACATCACATCTGTGTGATGCCCAAGGAGAACATTGTAGTTACTCCACACAGATATATATCTGAATATATATCCAATCAGCATGTAACTGCTGTTCTGCCTAACACGTTCAGCTGGGCGGTCTGAAAAATGTAAAGCCATTTTCTCTGTTTTATTGTATTTATAGGCTAAAATTTCTCTATCAACTGATATTGCCCGATTTTACAATAAATAAATACTGTGCATCCAGAGGTGAGCTGAAGTAAAAGAAAATCAAATCAATGTGAAAACAACCTGCTTGTGCCTATTTCTGCACATATACATCTTCTCCACAAACATCATTAAAAAAAAGTGATAAGTTGTGAAAAACACATTTTCTCTTCGGCAGAAGAGAAAAAGAAGGGAAAAGGGAGAGAAGTCTGCCTCCAGCTTTCCCGTCCATGGAACACCTGCCATTCCATGCCATGCCATCCCTGACATGTGTAGCTTGGCTTTGTTGCTGCCAGGATGCAGGGGCAGTCCTGTCTTTGTGTGTCTGCTCTTTGTTTTCCCCGAGGGCTGAAGAGAGGGGACTTCTCTACAACTTGAACAAATAAACAGCAGAGAGCACGAGAGACAAAGCCAGGGAGGGAGCACCTGCCGAGGGCTTTGTGTCTCTTAATAAGGCACACTACTGTCTGTGAGCTCACAACCCCCCTCTGCACGCACACTGCAACTGCACGTATACAAACACACACACACACGCGCGCGTAAAAATATATACACCTACTGCATGCCCACATGTACACACACTGAACTTTAAGATTACAGTCTACGTATTAAATTAAGAGTACTATTAGGGGGGAATATGTGTGTAAGTGTGTATTCTAGGAGGTGAAAGGGAAAGGGAAGCAGTTATGAGTTTAGGACCTGGAAATTAATTGCACTGAAAGAATGAAAGTAGTATTTAATTACCAAACACATATTCATTCATAACCACAGGACACAGTGGGCCAAACTGTCTGAGGAATATTCCCTTAGTTAACAAAAGTAAAGTTATTGTAAACTCTCAAAATACAGCATAATATACTGACTTTCATTTCGCACACAACTGAAAGAGGGAAGCCATAACAGCGAGACCCCAACTGATACTCAATATATGGGGATATGTTAATACTGATATTAGAGAATAAGACGTTCCTATATCAACATATTGGCAACATAGGTTTTGCAGTGATCTCTCAAATGTGGTTATCAAAAATTTGTGACAAAGATTGGGAAAGGAGGCAGGATATAATACAGTTTTAAACCTGAAATTGTAAACTTCACTGGCAATTAAAAGATTACAAATCTCAAGCATCTCCTCTGCATTACAATTTCTTAAAAAAAAAAATGGTTTCATATTTGTGTACATCAGACAACATGAATGCAGATACAAATATATCTGTGTTAGGCCAATATTGGCCAACAACATAACCCTCACCCTAATCCTACCCCTCACCAGGTTAAACCTTTACCAGCTGTGCTGTCACTGGCAAAACATTTTCTGAAATAATTCGAGGCAAAAATAGACTATGTAGTGACACAATTGTGATTCTTATTTCATCAGCACAGCCTCGTTTGACATTTTGACAGTTTGGTGACCAGTATGTATTCAGATACTGTTTTCTTTATTTTTTATCCTAACTTTATTGAGTGAGCTACACTTACATTTGTTTTGGTTGTGCTGTAGTGTGATAAACAAAACTGGCAATAAATCTTCAGATTAAGGATTGGTACTGGTTAATAAAACTTAATGACAACAACGAGTCTGGACTTGAGAGCTGATATTTTGGAGCATATATTTGAAGCGAATTAATTGATATTTTTTTCACCTATTCCTAAATCAGCTTTTTGAAGTGCATCAAAAATGGCCAGAAATTGCACGGTGCATTAAGTGCTTAATACAGTGCATGTATTATTTGTCAGACGCTGCTAGGAAGTCACATGTTGCAGCTGCCATGCATTTCTTTCTGCACACAGTGCCTCTAAAAAATGCACACTCTCTTGGATGTTTTCTCCCTTTTTTATTGTGTTTATAAATGGAATCGTGGTCAATATAATTTGATTTCTTTTTTGATATCAAATTAGTAGATGCCCCTTTGGCCTCAATCACAGCACTGAGCTGTAGTGCATTCTTCTTCGTAAAACTGCTCAAGCTGTGTCAGGATGCAAGGGGATCAGGCGTAAACAGCCCTTTTTGAGTCCAGCCACAAATTGTCTATTGGATTGAGGTCTGGGCTTTGACTCAGCCACTCCAGAACATCCACCTTGTTGTCTTTCAACCACTTCTGTGTAGCTTTAGCTGTATGATTGGGGTCATTGTCTTGCTGGAAAATTAAATCTTCTCCCAAGTCATAGTTCTCTTGCAGACTGAGTCAGGGTATTCCTTCTAGCATGGTCTCTCAGTTTGTTGGAAATGTTTTTGTATCATCCCCTTACTTATACTTTTCAATAACCTTTTCAATGATACTGATTAACCAGTGATTGGACCTTCCAGACACACTCAATTATAATTGTGACTACTAGCACCAACTGGTTGGACCTCTGTTGAATTAGGTATTTTATTAAAGAGGGTGAACATTATGACATCACTTTATAGAAATCTGTTTTCACTTTGACACTAAAGCAGTTTTTTTTTTTTGTAATTTGACAAATCATATTGACTGTGACCCAAGAGGGTGAACACTTTTTATAGACACTGTGTGTATATATAGGTATCATCGTGTCAGCACTGTCATCAGGCATATAAATGGGATTGACGCATTCTTTATAGTGTTGCCAGAGGGCCAAGGCCATGCAGATGTGTGCTTTACCTAGTGAATCTTTCTTCATCTGATCACGTTCAGACAGTGAAAGAAAAAGTGAAGAAAGAAAGAAAGAAAGAAAGAAAGAAAGAAAGAAAGAAAGAAAGAAAGAAAGAATCCCAAATGCATTTGCAAGTTCTGAAGACAACACATATAAAATCCCTGGTGAAGCAAACCACAGAAATATCCAAGTTTAGGGTGGTGTAAGCTGCATTCCATACTGATATTTGTACAAAATGTGCCTGACATGTTTATATTAAATGTGTTTAACTTACTTTCACATTGTGGGATGGAGGGTTGTGGTGGAGTTACAAAGCTGCCAAACAGCTGACTGCAGTTTGAGGCTTTAGCAAGTGTGACACCACTGGATATTTTTAAGGGGAGCTGGAGACCTGACCAGCCATGCTGTTGTGACAAAAATAAGTACTTTAAGCGAAAACATTATGTTTTAATATTCCAAATAAGTGATGTCTGTGCCTAAATCTAACCAGAGTATAAACACTATATTGTTATAAGGGAGAAATAGAAAATTGAACCTAAACAAACATAAAGTCGCAACATAAAGAAACGCGCAACTTACATGTATTTGTTGTTGAGCAGAAATGTACTCTGCTAACACTTATTCTGGTGATCTCCAGAAATGTGTTGTGAGCCTACAGAACCTGTACTTGTTACTTTGTCAGAACTTCTTCCCTTTTCATTTATAATGACTTCACATAGTCTTCACCTTTTCTGCAACACCACAGAGGTTGTGTCTGTTTTCCATTTAACCAAATGCCTAACTTAAGAAGGATGCGACATGATAATCTATCTACAAAATGTTGACTGAATTTACAAATTTTAACCCAGCATGCAAACATTTACTTCTGTAACACACAGCAGGCCAGATAGTAAAAGTTATTTCAATAATAGTGCCTGTGAGCGACTGAGCAGGTAAACAGGAGGCACAGGTTAAAATTTCAAAATGATGGGTTTCAGTAACTGACGGATTCAGGAAAAAAAATCCTGGATCAGTCCCTTTATAAAGATCTACGCCAAATGTTAATAGAGGCTATTATTGGCTGACACTCATTCTCATTCCACCCGATTCATATATCATTCTCTCTCTCTTGGGTGTTTGTTTTGCAGCTGGTGTTTTTTGTTTTTTGGGGGTTTTTTTGGTGCTGACTGGGAATTCTCACGGTGCTCTCCTCCAGTACAGGTCTGCATACCCCTGTCTTTCTCCCCACATATCCTTTCAGCCTCTGTTCTGTCAATGATTCAATATGACAGAAAATGCCAAAACAAATTAGATAATAAGAATTGTGACTAACTTATGCACTGAGTGGGGCAATCTTACAGTTACAAAATAAATGTACTCAATTTGTTGATGGACTCCCCAGCAGTTATAAGCTTTGACGGGCATACTGTGATGCATTATAATTCCATTCAGCTACGATCAAACTGATATATATTCATTTTACAACAACAAAAACGATTTTTTTGCCTTCATATAGCAAACACTGATGCATCAAAAAGAATTAGTCTACCAGACATGGAAATCTTCACAAATTGCTAAAATAATAGCTTGGCTCCTGCGCATTTCAGCATCAGCAGTATTAAAAACAAAAAGACTTTTAACGGCACAGCAGCTGCTAGCATAGACAAGGACGAAATTTGTTGACCACATTGAATTAAGCAGTGGTGGTCAAGGCTGATGTTATTTGTTTTTTTCTGGAAAAGTAATATTGGTGTGACGAATTCATGAAAGACATGACAAGTCATGACTGATGAGACCCAATCGGAAGCCAACATGGTGTTTTGCATTACTGTTTCCAAAAGCCTCCATTTCTGCTTGTCCAAACTCAAACAAAATCCCTCAACTAAAACAACAGTTTTTTCAAATGTCTTTTAGGAGTTCTAAAACCCTGGGATAATGTGATACTCTGTGTGATGTAGCAGAAGTTATTCATTTTAAGACATATTTAAGAACACATATAGCCTTCTTGTAGTTTAACGCAGTAACCAATCAGCCTGTGTCAACGCAAGATTTGAACACCATCAGACTTTTTCAATCCAAGATCACTAGTTACAAATAAATAAATACTCAAAAAATCAGTCAGTGCAACCCAACTGTGGCTCCCATCTCTAAAACTGAAATCCACTGCCTTATAACTCGTTGGCCCTTTAGGCCTTCATTCCTGGGAGGCGGCAAACTTGTAACAATATATGAATTCTTTCCAGCCAGAAGCCACAGATTAATAATGCAACTTTCTATCTAAATTCTTTTTTATGTGACCAAAAAGTTCCCCTGAGATACTTGTATCATCCCCATTCCATCAGGGAGGAGGAGGAAACAATTCATTTAGCACAATGTGTGTCTCTATTTGTGAGGATATGTTTGAACACCCAGTACAGTAACGTGTCAGCAGCTCTGTGTGTGTCCCCAAATGCAAGTATGGGCTTTAATATGTGCATTTCTGTGTATCTATAAGAATGCTTTGGCCTGATGTTTGAATAGTTTATGTTTGCGATATCTCTGTGGCTTTCTGAGATTGAAAGGGAATTTGCATCTGTTTATGTGTGAATATATGTATGTTTGTGCATTCAAGTGATTATCTGAGAGGGGAGGTATGTGTGAGCATGAATGTTAATATGTGTGTTTGTGAGTGACAAGCTGTTGGGTAATGGAATCAGGGTGCATGTGCGTGTAAGTGTGTGATTGTGCATAAGTGTTTTGTGCTTGTGGATGATTTACTAGTGTGTGTGTGTGTGTGTGTGTGTATGTGTGCGTGTGCGTGTGCGTGTGTGTATGTGTGCGCAGGCATATACATGGCTATACGTTGTGTGCTAAAATGAACATGTAGAGCCACTTGGTATTCTGCACAGCTCGTCTCTTGTCTGTCAAGTACGCGCATGGCGATCACAACTGGAAAGATTGAAAGTTTGAGGAGCTGAAAGGCCTGCATGCAAATGAGACAAATACACTTGTTTTCTCCTTCAAAATCCCCCTCTGCTTTTTTGTCAGTGACAGTCTAAACATCATCTTATGCTCTCTTCCCATGTCTTCAACCCTATTGCTGCAAACTGCATGTGTGTGCTGAGGAAAAGTGAGAGGAGAACACTGGAATGAAAGCAGCAGCAGTTTTTTCTCTACATCAATAAAATCAGTTGTCCTGCTGCTCTTCTCTCACTGGGAGCTGAAAAAAAAACACACATCAAAATCTTAAAGCATCTGCAGGGTGAGGGGATGATTTCCATCTATGATCTAGTATTAATGGAAGTGTTAATAGGAGTGGTGGCTGCATGTGGAAGGGCTGAAAGAGAAACAGCCAGCAGCACTGGATCCTCCTCTGAAGCATCAACAAGACCGGCATGATAAACAACCATGCAGAATACAGATATGGATCTAGGCAGGCTCACGAATGCACACGCCTCCAACACATGTGTTCATACAATTATTTTTCTTGTGTAGCCTTAAGGGACAACAATTTACAACTGTTGTTGTACTGTTGTGCAACTATGATGTAGAATGAAAATTGAACCTTGAACCTTGATGAAGGGTAAGGTGTACATAGAAATACTCATACTAACATATACATGTCAAACTGGTGTATGCTAACACAGATGTTAGTGATGTGCACAAACATGCGACTAAATGTCCTGGACACATAAATTGCAGATTTAGAAGGTCACTCATGAATCGTGTGCATGCAAACAGAAACATGCACTACAAAAGGCATCTCACATGTGAACATGTGCATATAAACACAAACAGACACACCCCAGGGAGTTACAGAAACAGCAATATTACTCTTAGAGTGCTTATGAGCAGAAACAGCTTTTACACACAGAGCATACAAAGATGTACATACAGTACTAACATGCACAAATATAGATACGCGAGAGATTATTGAAAAATTTGCTAATTGCATTCTAAGAACTCACAACTTTGACATGTTTTCACAATCTTGTTTGTGCACGCATCTCAAGCAAACACATAAAGAACAAACATGATGCATGCCAACAGTTATACAAATAATCGGGGCACAACTGGGTGGTGGAAGAAATCGGTTTTAAAAGAAGGTCAGGTGTTAGTAAGTATATAGGGCCTGGTTTGCAGATTATACACTATAGGTAACAGTCAGTACGTTTACATGCACAGCTTAGTCAGATTACAGCCATAGTTCGATGCTGCTCAATCAGACAACTGCAATTGTCCGAGTATACATGCCGGTGAGAAAATCCAATTACTGGCCAAAGCACGTCATACCCCGGTACGATAGTAATGTACACATTTCAACTAGTGCTAACAGAGCCACCTCCGGCTGACCTCTTTACGTCACCAGCTGCCTCAGCATTCCAGAAAGATGGCGTACGAATAGCGAGGAGAAGCTACATCTTTGTACATTTCGTATATGGTGTACATTATAATTACACAAACGAGATGCACAATGGCGCTCCCGAGCCTGCGCAGAATGCAAAATCCAATCCGATCTGATGGAACGTATACATGCAGGAGTAATGCGACTATCAATCGAACAATCTAGGTGTGTTAATCCGACTATGAGAAATCCGATCCGGTCTGATTTTAATCAGACTAAGGTATATACATGCATTTTAAAAATCCGATCATAGTCGGAATAACCAAGTAATTCAGTTTTCTTGAGTGTCATGTAAACGCACTGACTGTGAATCTGTGCCCTCCTGGTGTGAGTCATCCAGAAGAAAAAAAGAACAAAGAAAACATTAGTTGGGTTTTCTCTTTAACCTCGGCCTGTCCTGGCCTGCAGGCTGTGCGTTTGGCTTTACAGCCTATGAACGCATTTCAGCATCTCACCTAAAGCTGAAGCAGTAACGCATCTCCACCTCCTGCCATATGCTCACTCACTTCTATTGTAAAGTAGCTGGTCACTGAAGTTTTTAATAAACATTGCTCAAGGGCATTTGTTAGTGACCATCTTAGCTGCACTTTAATACACATTTATAGAATAGAATAGAACAGAATAGAATATCTTTATTGTCATTGTAACAGATACAACGAAATTAAGTGCAGTCCTTGTTCAGTGTAAAACACCTATTAAGTAGTATATGAATACATACACATTTGCTGTTTCAGTGAGTATTTGGGGCAGTTTGATGGTCTATGTCAAAATAAACATTGTTAATGTATTCATGATAGTATGAACATGTCAACTAGTGTACTGGTGTGGCTAACGGGTGTGTTTTTTTAGGACCAGGCAAATCGTCACGTTTTGATCTGTAAATTGCGATCTTTTAAGATGCCATGTAAAACATTTTCTCCATTTGCACCATTAATTCATACTGCATTAAAGACTGTACTTTTTGCCTTCAAGAATTGATTTTCATATATCTTTCATGCATTCAAAAACATCAGGTTTTGAGCAGTTGAGAAATTATGCTTGACAGCCAAGCAGTACAGTGCAGAGTAACCTGTTCCCTATCTGCAGGCTGAGAGGTGTTTGTACTCAGCTTGCTTTGCATGTTTTGCATTTGTTGCTCGAGAGATCACAAGAATATCATCCCCAGTTTGCATGTTGCAAAATGTCAGCAATGCCTAAGCTTTATATCTCATAGCTCTGAAGTCAGTATTGATCAAAAATTGACTCAATGAACTGACTGACAGAATGAAAGACAACAGAAGCGAAAGTGTGTGTCTCCAGTGCCTGCTGTGTTCTGAAACCCAGAGTGTATGACCCAATCACTGTGTCAGAGCTCTGTTCGGCCCCGAGCTGCCGACAAAATGCATGATGATGGGTTAATGTTTTCATACACTCACAGTGAAAAACCATCAAATAAAGTCAACAAAACATGCACAGTGATCAAGAGGTTGA
This sequence comes from Diplodus puntazzo, assembly GCA_963678695.2. Lineage (NCBI taxonomy): Eukaryota > Metazoa > Chordata > Actinopteri > Spariformes > Sparidae > Diplodus > Diplodus puntazzo. The sequence goes on along the minus strand of OZ023165.1, from coordinate 4,493,333 downwards.
AAATGACACATATGAGATATAAGATTTACCCGGCAACAGTGTCCTATTGCCATATTTACTGATGGTGATGATCCCAGTAATTCAGGCTGATTTGGCTCGGCGTTTCCTAGTTAAAGCAAGATCAACAGCAGATGCACCGTTGTGGTGGCAGAACATGGCACTGTGATACGACATCACACCCCCGCTAAGAGTGTGGCACAAACACAACCAGTGTGCTGCCAAACAGAGGGAGAAACATGGCACTATCACAAACACAAGTAATGAGTAATGAGTGTTCCTGGTGATATGATAGGAGCCGAGAAGAGGCAGGATTCAGGATATCTCTGTCGACAAATACAAATATTTAATTTCCTGATATTTAAATGTGTGGAAAGGTGTGAGATTAAGTAAGGAGGCGGCAGGCTGCCCACTAGATGGCTTACATCTAAATTACAAATATGTGTACCTATATCTATTATCACTATTACTTTTTAGTTCTTTGTATTGTTTATTATCATGCCAAAATGAGTTCCCGATATGGGAGTGGTTAGCATTTTTAAAACAGAATAATTTTATTTCATCATTATGAAATAAAATTATGATCTATTTCTTTTTTTTTCTTTTTTTCTTTTTTTTTTAAATATTTTTTTGGCCTTTGTGGCTTTATTGACAGAACAGCTGGGAGAGGGGGAGTGACACGCAGCAAAGGGCCCCAGGCCGGGACTCAAGCCGTGGCCTGCTGCAGGGAGGACAAAGCCTCTGTACATGGGACGCCTGCTCTACCAACTGAGCTAAATGGTGCCCCAATTATGATGTATTTCATAGATACTGAAAAGGATTCCATCCCAAAAAGGTTTTTTTTGCTTCTTAGCAGGAATTTACATTCAAACAATGTAATATAATTTTAAACAACATCACAGATATAAGTGAGCTTACAGGTCTTGGGGAGTACTACAACCTCTGTGGAAAAACTTCTGAGGAAAAAAAAATAATTACCCATTTTGTTGGGCATGTGTAACTATAGTAGGCATGAATGTGTAACGTTGAACCACTGGTGCAAGTCGTAGTGTGAGGCTGCAGCAGTTGTTTGTCCATCTGTGTCTTCTCCAGCTACATGTTTTTGCGTGTGCAGTAATAATCCGGCTAATCTACTCTATAACTGTCCAGGTGCACTCGGGACATTTTTGCAGAAGCCTCCAGCAGCTGCTGGAGAATGGCCTTCTAATCTGCCATCTACACCACTCTCTGAAGCATCTAAGTTCAGACAATGGTTTGTGGTCTCTGATACACTGCTGTGTTATTATTGTTTTTATTGTTGTTGTTATCATCGTGGCAGGCCAGGGCAGCAGGGATTTGCATTTCCACCACAACTGGGCTACCTGCTTGAAGGTGTGTCTTTAACAAATGACTAAATTGTCCCAATCCCCACCCAGATAGCAAAATTTACCAAACACCCTCATCCAGCCCACATACCAGGTGGAAAGATGGCATTTAGGCTGTCCGCTCCTGGCCATGCTATGGCCTGTTACAAGCATAACTGTTATTATCTGATTCTATTAACAAGTAATTGAAGTAATTATATAAATGTTATGGAGTAAAATGTGACATTTTTCCCTGTGAATTGGTGTGGAGAAGCAGTATAAAGTATCTGAAAATGGAAATACTCAAGTAAATTACATGTACAAGACAACAGCTCTGAAGTAAATTACTTGAGGAAAAACTTACTTTCCACCACTGTAACCATCAAGCATTTTAAACTTATATCTAATCACATAAAAAACAACTTTGGAGCATGCCTTTAATTTAAAGGCATGATACCAGATAAGAAGAGAAAGCAGAGGAAACAAAAGACAGGGGGCAGTTAGAGTGCAGTGTACAGGACAATGATGTCATAGCGCATGAGATACTGCTTGAGGAATGATTCCTTGGAAGATCTGCTGCTTTGTAGCAAAGATGTCACCAGAATATAAAAGACTAAAACAAAATTAAAACAAAACGAAACGTTCAAATATCGACCACGTCAAGACAAGTGCTGAGAGTCTGATGGTGAGCATGTATCTGCTGTATATTCCTCTACTTAAAGGACCTGTCCAACATGTATGAGCTTTAGAGTAGTACATTCCTGCTAATGTCACATACTGTGTGAGTGTGTGGTGATAATGTGTCACAGCAATATATCACACAACTTTAAAGCCTCTTTGTTCCCTGGCCTCCCCCACACACACCCACACTCCCCCCCTTACAGACCCATTATCCTGGGCAGCTGGTTTTGGGACCGCCTGGCTGGAGAGGAAGCTGAAAGTAGAGTCTAATTCACTTATTGATTCCCGTCCTGTGTTGCAGGATACATCCCAGCTTTAATAAGTGGGTGGTTTTGGGTTGGGGTTGGTACTGGGCCACCAGATGTACTTTTGCAGGTGGGTCACAACAAGTTTGCATTGTTTTCTCTGAGCTGTGTGCTATATTGACTCACAATCTGTGTGTTAATGACACAGCAACTACTTAAAATAAATTATTAATGAACTGATTTCTTTAAAAAAAAAAAAAAACAAGTATCAGTAATTTATGTTGGGACTAGCGCTAGTTTGTTTTAGTTTTTTTTTCTTCAGTTAACAAATCACAAGAAAAGACCAAAACCGACAGTTAATTCCTTTTTCCCTTACTCTTTCTGACTTTCATTACTTGTCCTTGTTCACTAGTTCTTACTGAGCAGCTAAGTCACCAGGAGAAAATGTTGTCAGTCAACAATTCTGCAAATCACTCTTACATTCACTTTTGTGTCATATGCTAAGTACCATGTTGACACTTCTATAAAAGTATCACTGACTTTTCCAGCAAGCGTTCCTTGAATGGAAGAAAGCAGTGCATTAGCTTGGGACTCTTTCAACAACAGATGCATTCCCACAAGTATTTACAGTTGCAGGACAATGTGTGAGGGATCGAGTAAAAAAGTAGTGTGCGCGTTAATGAGAAGACAAGAACGTGTCGTTCAGTGCAACAGTGTGGGTCACTGATGTGTTTTAAATATTTTTTGGACAATAGTAGAGCTTTATGGCACAGAGGAAGAAGAAATAAAGACCAGTAATGATCAAAATACAGAATATTGCCTGATGCATTCTTGTAGGCTTTTGCATGCAACCTCAGACCCAGGCTGTGGACTGACTTGTAGCAGATATTACAAGCCACTGCTGTATAATCTAAGCTATTTACTATTCACTCAATGCAGAACTCATGGATTTATTAATCTTCAATTACAATGCTGAGAGGATGTCAGATAAAAAAAAAGAAGAGCAGGAACCAGAAAGGAACATGCTGTGCAGCTACTGGATAAGAGACACAGCTGAGGAAATCACCTGGGAACATCGACATAACACCGCCTTCTGATTTTCTGTGATGTAGAACTCCAGATTCAAAGGCGACAGTATGTGACGTGCTCTGTAATCGCAGCAATGAGATCAGAACGGAGGCCAAACTAAAACTCTGATATTTGGTCATGTTTAGTCCAATTTACCAATAGATTGCTGGGTGTGTATTCTACTTGTTTAACATTAGACTTAACCGATTAGTTTATTAGCTTCAGGTACTGCCTCCCATGAAAACACACAGTTTAATTTATCTAAATAAAAAAAACACATTACCTGCTCACACACCCACACCAGCCTTTCCTCACTTCACTTCAGACTGTTCGCATCTGAAAAAAGTATTTATTTCAACATGCATTTTAAATATTGATCACATTTGTATTGGCTCCAAAGGAACCTCAGGATATGCAATACCATGTTTCCATGATTGTCAATATGTTGTCATTGACTTTCTTTTCAGGGTTTTCTGTGTTCTGCCAAGAAAACAAATGTTCCTCAATTGTAATGCACTAAACAAAACAGGTAACAACTCCAAGAACTAAACTAAACAAATAGCAAATGAGATTCTACGTAACATTGCTGCCAAATACTCTTTTTTTTGGATTCGGAACAAATGTATAAAGAAGTGATTACAGTAGAATTGTGTATATCCTGTTTAATATAATCTGAGATTAGGGGGACCAAACCCGCACAACATCCACCACTTCATAACTTGTGTGCTGTCTGTGTGTGCAAAGGCTTTAAATGAAGACAGAGCATCCAGGTCAGTCCCCAGCAGGACAAAGTCATTCACTGGACCCTCTTCACTCACACACCCTATGACCCTCTGAACCCTGCAGCCCATAATCCCACAGTCCCTTCAACAGTCATCATTTTATTGATCAAGCGCATTCTGAAAGGACAGATTAACAGGAGAAGGAAAGAAAAGGACTGATTAAAATAGAGTAGTCGTTAGCAAGGAATGTTTTGTTGTTGCTGGTTTACCTTTATTGTAATACTTTTTTTTATCCCTCTTGACAGAGAAGAGAAGAGAAGAGAAGAGAAGAGAAGAGAAGAGAAGAGAAGAGAAGAGAAGAGAAGAGAAGAGAAGAGGTGAATAAATGATAAAAGAAAAAAAGCAGAACAGAGGCAAGAAATTGAAGCTGTGATTTCAGTTAAATATGCAGCTGAATGTGGACACATCTGCACACATGCGCATACGCACGTGCACCGAAAAGTGTCACAATGTATTCACATACATGAAATCAGGATGCAAATCCTCCCCAGATACACAACAATTCCCCCCAGCCCCCCCGGCCCCTCCAGCTCACTTTAGTTTTCAGCATGCAAAGTATTTTGACCGCAGCTCAATCTTCACACCACTCTGACTGGCTCTCATTGATTTCCATGGTGTTAGGTAGAGTGGCAGGGCCTGTGTGGGCCAATGAAAAGAAGGTACACATGTGAAAGACTGGTTATGGCTCAAATTATCCCCCCCTGACACACACACACACAGGCCAACCAACACAGCTGGAGAGAGGCTCCAGCTATAATGGCACCTGAATCCATATGTTGATACACATGCGTTAAGACACAAATGCACACCTGTGTCTCTTGCACTAAGTCTAGAATAATTCCAGTTCTCACAAGCTCCACCTAACACACACATACACACATACACAGACACACACAGGTATGCAATCAGGGAAATGCAAACCTGATTGTGTGAGCTAACAGCTATATGCAGGTGCGCAAATACCAACATATACCTGACAAATAGTGACACAGACTGAAAGTGACACACAAACCCAGAACACATTTACCACAGCACACAACAGCTACAAACTAACAGGTTATAGCTTGCCCCATGCATCAGTAAGTGTGTTATTTTATCGCCTCTTTTCATCCTCTCCCCTCCCATTCTGCTCGGTGACAGGGGGGATATGTGCACCCTACTTTGTTGCCATGGATACCACAAACACCCCACATAGAAAATTCTACACAGAATAACAAGTGGCCAATTGCGTCTGTTTGCTCTCCAACAAACCTGAGGATTAGAGGCATTTTCTTGTCAGAGGCATAAACTATTTTTATGTTTGCAGGGAAAGAGAGCGAGGGGGAGGAAAGGAGAGGAGAAACAGGAAGAAAAAAAGAGGCAAGAGGCACAGATATGAAAAGAGCATACTAATGCTGTGTGGTGACAGGTTTCTCCCTGCTCAGTGAGATGAGAGAGCTCAAGAACAGAGAAGAGAGAAAAAAGGAGGGGAAAAGAGATGCTCTTAAAGAAACTCAGGTGCTCAGGGCACCCTTAACAAATGAAGGGGAACATGACAGAGAGAGGCAGAGAAAGAGGGGGCACATCATTTCAAGTCCAGTTAACTGGGAGCGCTGACATTTGTAACAGCGGTGAAAAGCAGGGAGATGTTTAGTGGGGCAAATTGAAGCTAAATGTTTTGAAAAGCTCTCTGGGTTTTTATTTTTGTGTGTCTCTTTTAGATTAATTGACAAACACTCATCTGATGCCTCCTCCTAATTTCTTCCTCCTGCTCCAAGCCTCGGAGAACATAACCCCAGTGTGCGATGATGTCATTATGATACCATCTGTTTGCTGCAATGGCAGACGCAACATACACACACACACACACTCACACAAAGACACAAAATAGCCATGGCTCAGATAACATACAGAGGAAGAGAACTTATGACATTTGCACTGTGTATCAGCCGTACACATGTCAGATTTCTGCTGAATGTTTAATGCAGGCTTATTGTAAAGGTGACTGTTGATACACTACAGGTAGCTTTCTATCTCTGATCCAAGTGGAAAGTCCTGCTGTCTCAGCCGTGCAGTCAGCGGACAGAACTGTCCAAAGACCACACGTTGCAATAACCGTACTATAAAACCACGCCTGTGAAGGTCACGACGGGAGGTGCTTCATGTCCGTCAATCCCATCCCCCATCTAGACAAGCACTCTGCCTCCCCCAATACAATTTTTACAGGTTTATCATTTACTGTTGGGGCCAGCTTGAGCTAGATCCTTTATATGACAGAGAAAAATGAAAGCTTAAGAATGGTTGACATGACAGTTCTATACAGGGCCATAGGTTTGCTTGAACACTGCTACACACTTTTTTTTATTGTTTGTTTGTTTGTTGGCACATGCATTGTATGCACTCTTTTTCTATGGAATATGCACACATACACATGCATCAACAAAAGCTTAATTCTGCAAAACTGCTGCTATATGATATATGTAACCAGTAAACAATAACCTGTCCAAAACAGGCCTTGTATCCTGAATGTTTTTTTGTGTTTTTTTTTAGATTTTAAAGGGATTTTTCATTTTCTTTTTTCTAATTAATGTAAGTCTATGACAAAAACTAATATTCACCCTGTTTATACTTAGAAAACAACCCAATGTCCTCTATCTTTGTTTTTTGTGGAGGGGTTTTTGCTGAAAAGAAAGTTCAACATTTTCGGAAATATGTTTGATTCCTTGCTGAGACTTAGGTGAAGAGATTGAAAGCACTACAACATCTGTACGCTAAGGGCCCAGACACACCAAAACCAACATCAAAGACCTAGTGGCAGCATCGTGTTGCCTCACAGTTACTCACCAGAGATCTACGCTTAAATACACTACAGAGACTACAGTTGATGGCATACTAGTTTGTATATTCTGCGCCTGTGTGAGAGGAAATAACTATATACCACAAGGCGGTGGTAATCTGTATACGTCATTCAAAATGAGAAACCAGATGTGCGGTTACACCAACCATTGTTATGATTAAGCTGCTTATCTTTGACACCTCTCGCACTAATACAGCTACTTCTAATCATGAATATGTCTGAAAAAAAGTACAACAATATAGAAAAAAATGCATTGTATGGGTGAAATCATGGATACAATAGAGACAGCCTCAATGGGCTTCACCTTTAAATTTATGTTTCTCTTCTTGTGCACTAATTTGCTGAGCTGAACAGTCAATCAAAGCAATTTCTCTCACAGAGAGGCTCCGCCTCGGACTCTACTTGCTCCACCAAAAAGTGGACCAACAGTGTGTAAAACAGTGCAACAACAAGAGCTACAGTTCTACAGTACACTTCTTGGTCAGGATAAGCAACTTCGTGAACTTTCTGCATTGGGTTGTCTAGCCACCGGTCAAAACCATGAAATGCTCTGGTCCAAAATGTAAATCTTTATTAAAAAATTACAATTTTTGACTGGAAATTCTGCATTAAGCCTATGTAATGGGTAATTTCACAGGGGCCTGAAAATCAGTCTATTCCCACCATCTATACCCAAAGCTATGTCTTAGTATCAATATATATATATGCACAAGTATCATGCATGACCATGACCAGTATGTAGAGGTCATGATGAAGTAATCTTGATTCTGAATTAAATCATGATCAACATTATAAGATCCAATATTGTGATTTAACATGTGTACTGCTGCTCTTACCCGTGTCAGACTAACCATTGTGGCTCATGCATTACATGTAGACTAACAGCAGGTACAAGTACAGCCACATGGGCGGAGTGGCGTGCGGCGCATGCATGAGCAGGCAGAACCAACGTAACAAATGAATTTGGAGGGGCGTAATGAGAGACGGCGCTGGGCTCCGGCCCGATTTCACAGCCACATCATTAGGGTGAGGCGGCCCCGGCCCTTGAATGAACACACATGCACACACACACACAACTCAGCACAGCGGCCCTGGGAAAGACGAACAAGGTCAGTCGCCATGCTGCAATCTAATGAGAGGTGACAGGTGAGAAGAGACGCTCCAGACTTTAGCCATTAAACTAACATTTTTAGGGGAGTGTTTGTGTGTTTCTGTGCGTGTGCACGCATGTGTTTCTGAATCATAACTAAATTATACATGATAGATGCTACACACACACACACACACACACACACACACACACAATACCCTCAATGTGACCTTCATGTACTTCCTGGCAGGCAGGTGTTAAGGCTGTAGGGGCTGAGTTGAGTGGCCAACAGGAGATGGTGTAGAGTTATTTATTAGCATTTCCAGTTATCATAAATGACTCTGTTCACTGCAGGTAACTCAGCACACACACACACACAAACACACACACACACATACACACACACACACACACACACACACACACACACTGTCAAAAGTCAAAAGCTGCGTCACAGGATTCTCCACATCGAATATCTTTGGGAAGATAAATGAAATGCTCGAGTCGACGGGCTGACCCCCGGTAAGGGAACAGATACACAAAGAAAAAATGGCCTGCAAGCTATCTGAGCTGCAAAGTGACGTTAGCAGTGCACTTTCCCCTGGTGCATGTATGATGGCTCATTCAACAAGCTAAGGTGCTAAAGAGTTAGAAGTTAGAATAAGAAACAGACCTTTGGAGTCTGTTGATCTCATCTGGTTATGATGGCAAGTTGTCTCACGCACATTAATGCATGAGCAGGCTTGGTCTGTGTCCAGATGGCTAACCTTAAAGACAGCAATCCACAGCTGTCCTCTCTGTCGTAACTCTCTTGATGACTAGTAACACGGGACGCATCTGACATTTCTGGTGACAGCCCCGAGCTTTACGAAGAAGCAGGGACGCTTCATAATCACCACTGTGACACCATTAAGGCGACGTTTAGAGACCTCCCTCAGACATATATCTGAAGATGAAAGAGATGAGTGAAAACCCACATCATCATTTCATCTCTGCAGCTAACTGTCATTGTAAAGCTGCCATCATGGTGGTTACTTACAGTAAGCTGGTTGTAGGAATATCACTGTCGTCCTAAACTGATGCTGACTTACTGCTGTTACTGTCATTTTCCTTTCCCTTTCCCAGCAGAATATATATATATATATATATATATATAATATGTGGGAATTTGTCCTGTCTTTTTACTCATATCTGACTAATTTCAGATGTTTCTGTTCACACACAGAAAGCACCATCCCAGAATAGACTTGTGGATCTATGTTTCATAGGTCTCTAAAGAACCTTTATTATGTGACATTCTCAATTTCAACATTTCAACAGAGTATAATGATACAATATGTGATGCCCTTCAGGATCACTTGGCTATATGAGCATAAATTCCTCCTTGCCTTCCTCTTTTATACATGGTGTAGTAAAGCAGAACTGTCTTAAAAAAAATATCTTTGAAGAAAAAATGGGAAAACATGCATGTAGGGAGACAATAATATAACTGTTTTACCAGAGGTGCCCCTGAGTCACTTTCTTATCCTGTTAGTCACTGTTGTAACATCATGTTCCTTTACTAAATTAAATTAAATCAATCACAACATGATCATCAGTTGTATTAGTGTTTTTAGCCATCCACTTTTCTATTTCCAACTGAGCACATAACTATATTAATAACTTATTAAATTGGATTATTACATTACGGGGATGCGTGCATTTATATATGTGAGCACATCATCTTCTCTCTGTTGGATTTGCCCTGCAAATCAAGTTAATCACAGCGCTGAAAGCAATAATGAGTGTGGCATGCTACTCAACAAACTAACAAACCCATTAGCTAGTCTGCCTGTCTCCAAATCCAAAACCTTACATTCATTAGACAGTAATTCGGAGCAGAAAATGAGATTGAGATCCTTGATGCTACAGAAAAAGACACCACTATCCAAAAAACCACAACACTGTGATGGCCAAGACAAGATCGAAAAATTTCTAATTTTGTCCATGAAGTGAAATAAGAGTTGATAATTAGTCTGGCAGAAGAGGGAGATGCTACAAACACACAAAGCAGAATCAGTTTTCAATCCATTCCTCTTGCCTTCCAATTTAACGCAGCTGCAGGAGACTATAGTGCTGTGCACTACTGTATGTGCTTATGTAACTCCAGGAAGCTTGGGCGTAAAAATGCTGTCATGAATCCATTCTGCAGGTTTCTACTCTTTGCTTTGGGGATTTAGGGCTCTCTTCTAGTGTAATACATCATCATGATCAGGTACACATGACAAAGGAGACCATCCTAACGTCACAACGGTGCCAAGTGTCTCTATAAATCTGTCTTTCTACAAATGTTGTGTGTTTGAAAGCATGCCTGGTTCATTCGCTGTATGACATGTGGACTCTCCTCACAAATATCGGAGACAAGCAGCGCTTCAGACATCCGCGGAAATCAGCAACAGTCATCTCGTCGCACCACTCCATCACTTACTCCACAGCCAACTCCCCCACCACCATCTCCCACTCTGCCGTTTTAACTGTCAATCCTTCTCTCCATCAACCCACGCCTCCCCGTCTCCATCAGTCTGTCTGCACTGTTAAACCTTTCGAGCTATCTCGTCATCTCTTCACATACCACATTTCGACATCTTTCTTCTTCATCCCTTCTCTTCTCTGCTTTCCTGGCCAGTGGAGGCTGGAGGACGAGGTGAGGGAGGCTGAGAGAGTGGTAAGCAGTTTGGGTGGAAGAGGAAGTGGGGTAGTGTGACGGTGAATTAGGAGAGGTTTCAATGCCCAAATGTCTCCGAGGGCCATTTCACCAAACTGTAATAACTGTAATGGTCAGGGGTTATGGTAATTTTTTTCAATTAATCCAAATGAAATGTAATAGGAGCTGTGTAGGTTTGTATGGTAAGAAGCTTACTGGACTTAAAGGGATTTCAATGATTGAAATAAATAACCATAATACTAATAATCATCAGCATTAATGTCAGCATAATGAGCATCATCCTCATCTCCATCAAATTAGCGCTACAGTTAGAAGGTATTTTGATGGAAAGATGGAATTTAATTTGAGCATGTTTAACTGCTATGCTGTCCATGGCAGTGCACAGCTTTGGATGTTTTATATTCTCCCTAGCCCTTCTTTTTTTTATTTATTTTTTTTTTTTTACCAAAATTCTAATTGACTGAATTTACAGAATTGAAACACACTCAGTAACCAATTCATCAGTTACAATCTATTGCAGTTCACCAAACTAGTTCTGCCTCAACTCTACCTTAAAGAATAAGTTCACAGAAGAATGAAATTTATGTAAAGTTGTTTATAGTTTCCTATTTACACTCATGAAGGGGGCAGTATATTAGAAACACCTCTATATAAATTGCAGTCCAGTATAGCATTATGTAGAAGCCTGAGGTCTGTTTGCAGAGTAACCCTCAATGAAGGACTGTTTGAACCAAAAAGTGTCAAATGTTGTGTAATATTTTACAGTTAGACACTTTTTAATTTTCATATGAGAATTTTTCCTCTGTTTTTTATGTTTTTAGTTTTACATTTGTGTGTTTGTACAGACATTTGTTAGTGTCAGAGGTGCAATATCATTGTCGTCTTTGTCATAGAAAACATAGAATTGGATTTCAAAAACACCTCTATAACAGCGAAAAATAAACAGTAGACGTTATGGCAGAACAGTTGTATTTGAATTGCAATAGATTCCACAGATCATGTAACTAATAAAGTGGCCACTCAATTTATTGTACTTTGAAATCTTTCTGCTTGACTGGATGTGGATTAAAATTTCCAGAAGGTTCTTTCAAAAACTTGAACCTTATTGAAGCAGGTCTAAATCTTTGCTGGATCAGGATCCCCAACAAATATGTGACATCAGGGAGACATTCAGATCGTGTCTTTTTAATGTCCATCAGTCCAGGCCCACTTTTGTTCGTCTCATGGACAGTCAGAACAGGTTTAATATTCGGACGCCTGACTGGGGCCCCTTTCGGACATCTGTGAACGTGCAACACAGGTTCAATATCTTAATATCTGGCTTATGAACCACTTGGACATCTGTGGACATTCAAAATAGGTTTGGTATCTGAACACCTAACTGGGAAATGTCTAGGGAGTGCAACACATGTAAATATTTAAATGTCTGATTAAGGAACCTATTGGTGAATAGATGTTTTTTAGCAGGCCAGGGACCTTCTTGGACATCTGTGGACATGCACAACAGGTTAAATATTTAACCATCTGGTAAGAGAACCTCTTGGACTATGGATGTTCACAACAGGTTTGGTAACTGAACACTTTAAGCATCTGAATGTCAAGGTGAGAGTAGCTTATACAACCACAGATTATTTTTAAAAATCACAAAAACCTTGGTTTTGTACCCTGTGAGGACGTCAAAAGTGAATGTAAAATAGACAACTAAAAAGAACGTAAGGAATTGGAACTGTCCACAAACAGAGGAGAGACGAGTTGACAAGGATGTGAGGGACGGTCAAGGAGAGAGAAACAATTCTGAGTGATTGTGAATGCTCTCATTAATAAATGTAAATAAATAATGTTTAGTTTGTAAAGGCAGTTTCAGTTTAGTTTACTGCTAGCCCCTTGACTTTTCTCTCACCCTGACCCACCTGAACAGCAGCCCAAATTAAGTACTTCTCAAGTGTGCAGCAGTCAAAAATTATTCAAGTTGTTCAAATGTGGATAAAAACGTCCTAGTCAGATCCCAAAAATAAGATAAGAGAATGGAACCCGTGGATGCTGAATATCTGTCTTTCTTTTTTATTTCACCACTTGACAAAACATTGACAAAACACACAAATTGAGATGCTTCAGTAATATTTAATGTTCACAGTTACAAATTCAGTGGTTATATTTCTTAGTTAGTATAGTATTAGTCTATATAATTGATTGTAAAAATTCTAATAACAACAGCCTTCTTTCTGTCCAGAAAATGTTTTCTTTTGCTAGCATGCTCCCCGGTCAGAAGGAGCTCCATCTTTATTGTACATTCACACTCTGCCATAACTCTGACATTCTGCTTGACATTCAGGTAGCATAGCAACATGACAACATGCCCCTACAGCCTGGTGTGAGAATATAGATGCTTTTTGAAAAGGTTGACAAGGGAGAAAGAGAGAGAGTGAGAGGGAAGAGAGGAGGAGGGGTGAAGAAAGAAGCCCTCCACAGATAGGGAGGGCCCTCTGAGCCCTCCACATAAACAATATGTATTTACTGCTTCTCATTTTCAACCCCACTCTAGAATCCCATTTGAAATTTAAAGCACCTATTTTGTTTTCGAAAAATACCTTAACATGCAATGCCATAAATACATATATATATGAGGAAAGAAAATACATTTTTGCGGTTGTAAAATGTGGAGAAAAAAACACATAAAGCACCCATAAAACATGTAACACTGGTCAGAGGGGTTATGTAAATGCAGTATTTTTTTCACCACAGAATCTAATTCATAATTCATAAAGATTAAAGATGAATTTCATATGAGGCTGTGCCCTGTTCGATTGGCCCTCCTCCCCATTAGAAATGCTATAGCCCAAAGAGCTTCTCCTTTCTCAATGATTAGAGGGAGACCAGATCCTGTCCCTCCTGACCAAATCAATACATCTCCTGATTTGATCCTGCCTGTTAGCCTCCATTTGCTGGAAGGAAAATCAGCTCAGGATGGAATATCACTGTCTCCGACAACACTCAAGCTCACTATTCACTTGTAAGGGTTGGTTAGAAGAGGGTTCGAAAAAAGTGGACATCTTGGAGAAACTGTGTGTTCCAAGACTACATTTGTATGTTGAAAAGTTATCTATTACAATATGTATGCTGTAGAATAGAATACATATTTAAATGCATAGATAAAAAAAAACAACAATAATAATAATCAACAAATAAATTCCCCCATGTTCTCACTGTGGTCAGGGACCCAGCTTTCAAATGCCCTGCATTGTATTTACTAGTTGTCTGTGCAGTATAGTTTGCCTGCAGCTTCACTCAGTTCTGGATAATTAGTACATTTATAAATTTACAGTGAATGTAAGGTACTTGTACTTCACTTCAGTATTTTCATTTTATGCTACTTTTACTCTAACTTCACTACAGATTAGGGCTGGGCAATATAAACTATATGTCTTTATTGTGATATGAGACTATATATCATCTTAATGACAATTCTGTGGCTTTTCACAGTTTTGTCGTTTTCTGAACTTAACAGACTGTTCTACTTGTTCTTATCCTTGATTATTAATCATTTTGTTAAAGTACCAGTAGTCATTTCTACGATACCAATATCAGAGTAGAGCCTATTTCGTCAAAAAATATTGTGATATTTGGTATCTTTGATTTCATGCAGTCCTAGCATTTTTGAAGTGCTTTTGAGAGGATTTCATAATATAAAGGTATTTATCTTATCAGGATAAAGCCTAAAAATGTTGCTCCAAAAATATTATCTGTAATTTTCAACAGTATGTAAAGTAGTTAAAATGAGGGGTCAGGACCCTCCAACTGGTCTCAAGATAAATCTGACAGCCCATACTCAAACCAGATGCGCCAAACACAGTGGCTTGGTCAGTTTCGAAGCAGTCACATTCTTTTAATTATAACGCTCACACTTTTTATTAAACATCCTTTTCTATGAAAAACAAACAAACCAGTCAGCAGTGGCAGTGACAGTGGTCACAGAGATGGGATGGATGTCATGGTTCATGGGGCAGACACCTTCCTTCTTTTGCAGTTGAACACCATATCTCCCTGCTGTTCTTTAATTTGTAAACCATAGTATATCAACATATCCAATTCAACTTTCTTTGAGGGGGCACAATGGGCAAGCCTAGCCCTCAGCCATGGAGAAAAGTGTAAGATTTTGGAATCATTGGAAAGCTGCATGCTCCCCCCTGTTACCATTCAAAATAAATCAGGAAACCATATTAGGACTTGTCATTATCAAGCTTTCTGTACTCACTCATGTGAGGATATTCACAATTATCCCAACATTCAATTATCCCTATTATGGAAATTTACCTAAATTAACCCTATAAGCAATAATATCTTTTCCTAAACCTAACCAAGTCGTTTTTCTACCTACTATATGTAATGACATGGGAGCTGTTTGTTATCAACCTTATTTTGAAAGTCTAACCAGATGTTGCATATGCATTGTTACTAACTTGACCGCGGAGCCATGCAAAAGTGACATTAAAGTGCTAGGTAGAGCGTCAGAGTTTGAAGTTAAGGTCATTGACCAAGCCGCTGTATTTGAATTGGGTGTGAGAACAAGTTTAATCTAAGGACTCACAAGATGATAAGACAGAATAACAAATCCTCCAAATCAAGACTGAAAATACATTGTGGGTCTATACCCCAAATATTGTATGTATACAAACGTCTCATTTAAAACTTACAAACCTGACTTAGACCTACATGCTGACTGTAAACCCATTACTGGCTGTCCCATCAAACTTATGATGAACAAAAGAAAAAAGCTAAAAGGCCACAAAAACTGCCTCATGTTCCCAGAAAGGAGCAGCGGCCACTCCAGACTTTATCACTGACTCCATGATGCAATTAGCCATCACGGTGGTGCAGCTGTGGTTCTGCTGATTATATTAAGGAATCACTGATGTCTTTCTGGACAAAACCCTAGAGATTGACAGAGGGACACTCACACAGCTCTAAAACACAATAATGACAAGTGTCAAAACCCACAACTCTCTGTGGCTCTGCTCTTGGTAGGGTCAGTTGTGAGAAATGAGAAGCAAGTTGTTGTTTTTTTGTTGTTATTGTTAATGTTGTGGGTAGTTCTTTTTTCTTGCCGTGGTTTTACGGCCCAGGGGTCGTTATCTCTCAAACACAGGAGAAACCATGAATTGACTTCACACAATGCAAATACGCACGCACCACCGCACTTGCAAAACTTCCAGAAGGGACACAGGGGATTGCTGTGAGGAAGCCCCCTGGGGATGAGGTGACTTTTGACATGGACAGCAACATATCATACCCCTGAACAACCACGCGTGCACACACACACACACACACACACACACACACACACACACACACACACACACACATACACACACAGATCAAGCGTCACAATCACCATCCTTACCCAGCCCTGAGGGACACAGAAAGAGAGGCAGGCCAGGGAGATAAGCAGCACTGAAACCCCTGCCTTTACCACCCCCACTCCGACCCCCACAACTATCCTTCTCCTCTTCATTCAGCAACCACCCACCCACCCTGCACTTCCCCTTGTTCCCACTGCGCTTGCCCTGTCTAGAGAGCCTCTGCCAAGTAGAGTGTGTGTGTGTGCTATCTGATCAATCTGTGGTAGTGACACACACAGAGGTAAAAGCCATTTTGGCCCCCTGAAAGCCACTCCATCCACCCCTTTAAAGAGGTTGTGGCCAAAGTTTACAACAATAGGGTTAAAGTAGTTAGAAAGGAAATACTCCAAAGAAAGGAAGGGAGGGGGTGAGTAGAGAGTTAAAAAAACAGAAGGGGCCAGAGTGGGGAGGTAGATGTAGAAAGGGTGACAAAAAGAGTGACCACAGAGTTGAACTGTAGATAGACAGAGAGAAAGGATCTGAAGCAGTGAGAGAAAAGGCCCCCAGAGAACTCCTATAACCATATCTATTCACTGCAGAGGTTGTAAAGATGGAGGAACAATCAAGGTGGAGAGACAATGAAAAGATGGCTGGAGGGCAGAGGGAGATCACTCCACAACCATGACATGTGAGAGGAAAGGTATTAGAATATCCGATTGGAGTAAGAGGCCTCATCCATCAATATTCCCTGACAACCTTAAAAGATGCTGCTAAAACAAATGTAATTTGGCAGTATCTTCAAAGTTGACTTGATGGCACATGTTAAATTGAAAACTTTGAACACATTATTATGTGCTTTGCCAATTAACTCAGACTGCATCTTTGACTAACATGTTTTAAATCCATTGCCCCAGTTTGGTTTCTCTCAATGTGACTAGCAGCCATAAATCAGATCTAATTACAGAAGTCAATCTCAGTCATATCAGCAGGAAGAGGCTCAGATTAGGACTGGACCATATGGCTTCTTGGGGCAACTATGGTTTATGTGTGGCACTATGGGGTGAAGTTAAACACACACACACACACAAACACACACATGCACACAGGAAGGCACGACAGTCTAACATGGTGGACTCTATGGAAGAAGACTGCTCCCTCTGCAAATATAAAAGGCTAATGCTCAAAGGTAATGACAACACAAGGGTTCTAAGTTTAAGGTGAAAATAAACAGATACAAACTATAGCACTTTAATTGTTATTCATAAATACAAATAATACATTACATTTTTGCCACCAGATCTCCGTGAATACTCTGTACATACTGGACCTTTCACATGTTGGTCTCATGTCTCATTAGAATCACGTCTTTGTAAAGTCACTTTAGCAGTCCTACTAGGTTGAGCCTGTAATATTTCCACAGTACTCCAATCAGGTCATAAGTATGAAATGAATGCTATCAGATTAATGTAGGCTGCAGCAGCACAAGTTTTACTATAGAGTGGCATATTAAATAAGAGTCTTGTTTGCTTATCGAAGCTGCTATAATCAATGTTTTTTTTATATTAACAATGGCTCAATTGATAATTTGTAATGTGGAAGGTATCACTTGTAGTGATGAATCCATAGATCAGACATGCTGCAGTTTCTCTCAGCTAAACAAAGTTCTTCAGCCTCTTTAAGTCATTGTTGTGGTGTCACTGCACACAGCTTTGAAGGTTCGGTTCTCTCTCAAAGCTCTCATGTCATATTGAGATGCAGACAGCTGTCTGTCAAACCCAATGTCTACTTATATAGTAAACAACAGCTGACACAAAGATTTAACGAATAGCTGGTGAACACAGTAGAGCAATTAGCAAATAAGAGTTGGTGGACAAGTAAAACAGGAGAGCTTAAAGGAGAGCAAGCTAATCAAGTCAACAACAACATGACTCCAAATGAATGCTTGTGTTTCCCTGTCTGTAAACATGTACAGTTTGCTAGCATGTCAGTATGGATGGTACTATGAAATTTCAACTACAATGGCACTTATTAGAGTGCATACCTTTGTCCCCAATTCATAATTAAATCAAAACTAATCCATAACATATATGATAGCCCACTGTAAATTCTATCATTCTATATTAAGAAATAAACAGAAATGTGGAAAAATGCTTGCTCTGTAATTGGATCTACAGCAAACGTTTATGGGGTCTATTCCGGGCAGAGATCCATCCTCCATTCAAGCTTTGTGAAAATCTGCTCAGTAGTTTTTGTGTAGTGATGCTGATAAACCAACCAACCAGCCAACAAACAAACAAACAAACAAACAAAATAGCAAACAGAAATGGCTTGAAGCACGTGCACTTCACACATTTTTTCCATTGCTCAAAGAAAACCAAATCACATTAATAAACAACAAAAAACATTAATCAGTCATTTCAATAATGGGCAAGAGATTTTTCTTATGTAAGAGCAGTCAAAATTATTTCTCCTTGCAGTGCAAAAGGGGAGTATTAAAGAGAAAAAGGTTGGGAGCTGTGACGTGACGATGGCGAGCTGAAGGCTGTGTTGTCGCAGAGCTCCTGCTTCGGTCCTTACACTTTTAGCTTAAAAATGCCTTTCTCCTGCTAAAATCCACATCTGTGGCACTTTAACAAGGCGAGTAAACCTGGCGGACAATCTCAGAGAGAAAGACCGGCCAAACTGAGGCAAACAATCCGGTCGAAAATCACTGATCTGCCCAACATGGCGCCTCCATCTCCGACTGGTGCTAGCATGTTGGAAGCTAGCACTACGGTCATGTCCGAGCTCGCACGGCAAGTTACCCGAAACATAAGTGAAATGATGGAGCAGAAGTTAGCGAAACTAACTGACACATTGGACAAAATTGCCAGGAGCCTGGAAAGTCAGTCGAAACGCATAACTGAGGCAGAACGACGGATCTCCGCTGTGGATGACCAGGTGGCCGCCCTTGAGCTTCGCCTTGCCCAGGTGGAGAATAGACAGGCGACCATGGCTGACCAGATAGACGACGCAGAAAACCGTAGCAGACGTGATAACATACGGATCTTAAATTTGAAGGAAGGCACGGAAGGCGAACATCCTCTTGAGTTTTTCGAGTCCTGGCTGCCAAAGACGCTCGGCTTGCACGCTGCCAAAGGGCGTATAAAGCTGGACCGAGCTCATCGGACCGCCGGGCCGAGGAGTGACCGCCCGAGACCGGTGATCGTCAAACTCCATAACTCCCGGGATAAACCTCGGATCCTAGCAGCTGTAAGGAAGGCGACAAACCTGGAACACGAGGGGTCACGTATTTTCATCCATCAGGACCTGTCTAACGCGGTCCGGCTGAAGCGCCGCTCCTACAACGATGTGGTCCGAAGACTTATAGACAAGGAGATCAGATTCACGATGCGGTTTCCAGCGAGGCTCGTGTTGCAGCTTAACCCTTGAACATGTATAACTGAGAAGAGACTGGGTGGGTCAAGTCTTTCACTCCTCTTTTAACTCTAAAAGTAGGGGAGTGGTGATCCTGTTGCATAAAAGGCTGCCTTTCACTTTAGAAAAATGTTTTAAGGATTCAGAAGGAAGATATGTATTAATTTCAGGTTTTCTATATGGGGAAAAGCTTATTTTGGGATGCATTTATTCTCCCAACACATTTGAGGTCTCCTTCTATTCTAAACTGATAGCTGTTTTATCTTCTAATACATCACCTCTCATAATCTTGGGTGGAGATTTGAATGCCTGCTTGGAACCAGAGCTTGATCAGAACCCTGTAAAGTCCACTCGTCCGTCTAAAATGGCAATAGCCACAAGAACACTATGCAGCGATTTGAACCTGTTTGACACCTGGAGAATATTGAACCCAAATGTAAAGGATTTCACTTTCTTTTCCCGCCCACATAATTCATTCTCAAGGATTGACTATTTTTTCACCTCAAGGCAGACATTGGATAGGATTAAAACATGCAATATTAAAGCCATGACACTCTCGGATCATTCACTTGTATGCCTAAAATTTACACCTCCCTACTACGATCCGGCTGCACGTCACTGGCGGCTCAACCCCTCCTTGCTGAGTAATCCCACTTTTTTAACTCTATTGGAGGAACAACTAACGTTCTTTTTTTCTACTAATGCTACACCTGATGTCTCAGCATCAACTTTATGGGAGTCTGCAAAGGCCTATATAAGGGGAGCTATTATTTCGTACACCTCAGCCAAAAGAAAAGAAGCGCTCAGACAACAACAAGAGCTTGAATCTCCAATATCTGAACTGGAGAAGGAGATTAAACACTCCTTTTCTAAGTCGTCTCGGCTGAAGCTGGCCGCAGCTCGCTCTGCCCTGGATAACCTCCTAACACAAAAAGCAGAAACCGCAATTTTCTACGATAGGCACAGACTATTCGAGTCTGCAAATAAGCCAGGGAGACTGCTGGCTCGTCTGGTAAAGGGCAGGGCTGACCCTAATGTGATCCCATCATTAAAAGATGAAAAAGGAGCTAAACATTATGAAAATAAACATATGGTTAATATCATGAAATGCTTCTATCAAAATTTGTACTCCCCAGAAAACCCTGATAGCACTGGGGATCAGGCCAAATTTTTAGACCATCTAGATCTCCCGACACTAACAGCTGAGAGTAGGGACATTCTGTGCCGTCCAGTTACTAAAGAGGAGGTCCATGAAACAATTAAATCTTTACCAAATGGGAAAGCTCCAGGCCCCGATGGGTTTTGCCCAGAATTTTTTAAGAAATTGGCCAAGGTGATAGCAGAGCCACTGTACGCTGTACACTGAATCTTTTGAGCGTGGCACCTTACCCCCAACACTTAACTTGGCCAATATTTCACTTATTTTGAAGAAAGGCAAACCCTCAGATTGCTGCTCATCTTATCGGCCGATAAGTCTGATTGGGGTTGATTGTAAAGTGCTATCAAAACTTCTTGCCCGGAGACTGGAGGTTTATCTTCCTGCTCTGATTAAGCCTGATCAAACAGGTTTTATTAAGAACAGGCTTTCACACTCAAATGTTAGGCGTCTTCTTAATGTGATTCAGTATGCAAACTTAAGTCAAGAGAGAATTTTATGTGTAGCTCTAGATGCAGCCAAAGCTTTTGATGTAAATATCTGTTTGAGGTTCTTCAGAGGTTTGGATTGGGGCCTAAATTTATTAAATGGGTGATGCTGCTCTACAGCGCCCCCATGGCGAGAGTGCTGGTCAATGGCTGCGCCTCAGAGGCCTTCCATCTTGGGCGAGGTACGAGACAGGGTTGCCCCATGTCCCCTTGCTCTAGCCATTGAGCCACTCGCAGAGGCAATAAGGTACGCAGACGATATAACTGGGGTCAGTCTCTGTGGTGAGGTTCATAAACTCGCACTCTATGCTGATGATGTCATTCTGTTTTTGACTCGACCTGAAACCTCTATCGCTGCCTTTATTTTGACTATAGAGTTGTTTGGGAATTTCTCGGGTTACAAAATCAATTTTGATAAATCCGAAGCTTTACCTCTGGGTGACTTTGGAGAAAAAAGTGCCCTTCCCAACTTTCCCTTTAAATGGTCCGATTCTGGGTTTACATATTTGGGTGTCAAAGTCTCTGCAAATTTAAATAACCTGTATAAGCTTAATTTTGCCCCCAATTTATTCACGATTAAAAATGATCTGCTCAGGTGGTTTGACCTCCCACTCTCTTGGATGGGCAGAATAAGTTTAATCAAAATGAATGTTCTCCCAAGAATTCTCTACCCAATGCAAATGCTCCCTTTGAGGATAAATAAGTCTGTATTTTCTGATATAGATAAAGCTATCTCTAAATTTATCTGGCATGGGAAAAAAGCACGTCTCAGTCTTAAAGTTCTGCAACTACCCAGAGAGAGGGGTGGTCTTTCAATGCCTAACTTTATGTTGTGTAACTGGGCATGTCACATGCGAATAGTGCTAGGGTGGTTTAGACATTTTCTAGGTTCTAGACATGAACCTCAAATTGATGCCTAGCACTGCCCATCCTTGTCTCCACTTAGCCTTGTTGCTAATAAGTCATCATTACTCCCGATCGAGGTCAATAACAGTCCAATTATGTTGAACACAATCAGAACATGGGAGAGGATTGTGAGGCTTTTCAAAGTCAAAGGTCCCACTCCAGCCCTTCACCCTATTATACAGAATAGGGCTTTTCCACCAGGTCTGGATACAAACATATTTCAGTGCTGGTACGATCATGGTATTAGAGTTGTTGGCGATCTATTTGAGGATGATAAATTGTTATCTTTTGAACAGATCAGAGCCAAATTTGGTGTACCATCCCAACATTTCTATGGCTATCTTCAGGTTAGACACTTCATTATTAGTCAAGATCTCCCTGAAGCCCAGCCAATAGCCTCAGATATCGACTCAATTTTATTACAGTGCCGCCAAAATAGGAAAATTATTTCCTTGGAACTACAGTCCCTTACTTCATGTAATATCGACAAAACTAAAGGTCTATGGAACAAGGACTTGGCAACTGAGTTTGGTGAGGAGGCATGGTCCAGTGCAGTGGAATCCGTAGGTAAAACCTTTTTGTGCAACAGGCTAACAGAGAGTCAATACAGGATCCTTCATAGAATACAACGTACACCCCAGTCTCTCAATACTTTCTATCCTGACATTTCTCCCCTTTGTGTTAAGTGCAAGCAGGAAGTTGGGTCTTATATACACTGTATCTGGAGCTGCCCTTTAATATTTAGATTTCGGGGGAAAGTCTCACAGGAAATCAACTCATTTCTTGGTAAGAGCATACAAATAAATCCTGGATTGTTTCTGTTAGGTCTCTCAGAAGAGGGACTTTCTCTATCAAGCCCCCAGCGAAAACTCCTTTATAAGCTTCTGTTGTTAGCTAGGAGATGTGTACTTTTCCAGTGGATCAAACCTAGTCCTCCAACTGTTAATCAGTGGTATGGAGAAATATTAAAAGTTCTACCAATGGAGCGCCTGAGTTCTGTTTTAAAGGGGAACGTGATGTATTTTGAGAAGCTGTGGGCACCTTTTTTGGAGCGATTACCAGGCGATACAATAGATTTAGTTCGCTGGGGGTGCTGTAACGTTGACTGGCGCCCCTCATACTCCTCTGTGCTTGCATAACGTTGTTTCCTGGGTATTGTTTTTATCTTATTGCCATAGCTGTCTCTTTACTGATTCATGTGTATTATGTGACATGTAAACTGTGGACTCTATAAGAATTGCCCGTGTAAGGCCTTGTACAGTGCTGTAACACCTGTGTCTGTTAAAAATATATAAAATAAATGGAATAAGACAGCTGGGTCTCCCTCCTTATATTTTCAGAATTCTGAATATCTAGCAAACTCTAAGTCAATGAAAAATAGTTCTGGGGTGTATTCTCTTCTGCAAAGCACTAATAATATTCAATATCTCTCACTGAAACACATTGGCCCTCATTTATCAATCTTGCGTGAAAGTTGGTGCAGATCTGTGCGCAGAATTGGTCTTACGACAGGACACACATGTGATTTATGAAACATTCGTATCTGACCAATTCCAGAGTACGAATGATCGGGTCTTGATAAATGCGGCGGCTGAATTTGATCGTCATTAACATGTTGCGCCCTTAATTATTCCTGGTTCGGAGGCCTCGCCCACTGAGGTCAAACATTGAGAGAAGAAGCACTGGCAAGAAGAGAAACTTTTCCGAGATGGAGATCGGCATCCTGGCAGCGCCGACACATCAAAGGCTCCATTCACTAATGCAATGTTGTGCAAAACTGAACAGGCCAAAATAATATGGCACACTTTCTCTGGGGTATACGGCAGAGTTCCCCCTGCTGGTCCGAGATGGAGCCACCTGTCCTTCAGCACCCCGAAGCAGCTCCACTGTGACCCATGTGCGTGTGTGCGAACTATTGAATCTGCGTTCCTGTTCTGTAGCAGGTTTGCCAGCGGGGTTATTAGGTATTCCGTTAATTAGTTGTCATGTTAGGCTATTTACATATCTTATTTTACAAAAAAGTGGTATCAGTGAAAACGTAAAAAATAATCCGTTCTGATCTGTTCTAAATATGTGACTGCTTATGCTTAATGACAGCTGAGGTTTGTTTAATAATTATTTTCAGTCCCAGCCAGATTTTGCTGATTGTGCTGCACCGCAAATCCACAGACTCAGATTTGCGTACACGAGCTCAGACTTGACGTGAGATCTGATCGTAGCTTCCGCTTACGTCCAAATTGATAAATGACAAAGTTTGCGTGGAAATGGTTGTACGCACGGTTTTCTGCCGTACGTTCGTTTGATAAATGAGGGCCAATGTGTGTATTCGTGGGGTTGTTGAACGCATTTCCTTCCATTCTAAAACAAAGACAATTCTTTTTTAAAAAATTAATTAAATCCTGCACTTTTTATGTTTGTTTGCTAGCAGTCTTCTTCTTCATTGCCTTCAATGATGCATTGGTATAGGCTTATTCGTGTGTTACCACCACCAGCTTCCAATCAGCCAAATCAAATGAAAAAGCATGAAACCAGCATTACTGAATTAGTGTTCTTTCAAGACTCAAGATGTTTACTGTCACTCCGGTTGTACACTCCTGTGAAAAGCTTTTGCTTTGAGATTCCATTGGTGAGATGGTAAATGGTAATTAGTAAATAAACATAGCAAAAGTTAATGAAGTCATGGCCCCCAATGCTTGGTGCATGGCTCAACAGCCAGTTAGTACTAAACACTCCACTAAAATCAAGCCAGCCTCTCTGGAGTGCAGGAAGGTGAGCCTACTAAAACCCTTAGCTTATGTCTGTAGAACCCCAGATCATTCAACCAAGGCCCACTGCTTTAGAGAAGGCTTATGCTTTCTCTGAAGCAGTGGGTTTTATAAAACATGACACAGAGTGTACAGGAAGGAAACAAGCAAACAAATGTAACCACATCCCATGTACCAGACCCTTAAACTAGAGGGCCCGTGCCTAAAGGGGGACGGTGTGGGCCAGAACAAGACACAACCCCAAAGAACCCTGCAGATGTTAATACTGAAGATGAGGCTTATTCAAAGCAGTAAGTGATCAATAAAAAAGAAAAAACACCCAAACGGTGGCCCCAGATGGAAAATAAATAAGGAGGACGATCTTTTCTATGCCCCAGCAGTAGTTAAAGGTAAGGTACAACTCTTAGGTTTAGTAGATAGCAGGTCAACAACCTGCACACTAAGTGAGCCTGCTGAACGCATCCTCCAGAGTGGCAACATTATTGATGGAAAGTCAAGCCAGCTAACAGAAAAGGCAATGAGGCCATACTTATGAGTTGAGCATAGATCTGCTTGGTTGCAATATGGCCGTAGAGTGACTGTTTTTGGGATAATGTTTCACAGCCAGCCCGAGAAGATTCTCGAGAACCCATACTTGACCTGCTGTCAGTGTGAATCGTTGGCATGGTGAAAAGATAACAAATACAGTGGGGACTGTTGTGCTGACGCAGTGTATGACCTTGGAGCCGCAACACAAGCATTCATTTCAGGGAAAACTTAGGGAGGAAGTGCCTGTGTCAGTTGGAAGCACCCTAATGGTTGAACCCAGTCCATCTCGGTCTGCACCAAGAAACCTGTTGGTAGCACGCACTGTCTGTCCTTTGTGGGGGGATAAGTGGAATCCCATGACGAAAATCAATCCCCATCCTCCTCCGCAATAACACCAAATTTTGCTCAGCTACACCCGTGCCTGGCCCTTGAAGAATTACAGCTTGACATTGCCAGTGGATGGTATCCGGGCAAGGTCTGTAAGGCATGGCAAAACCATTGTACACGCTAACTGCAGGACAGAAAAAAAGAGGACAAATGGAAAACCATGTGCCAGTAAGCCAAGACGTCTACATCTCTCATAATGGATGGGTTGGGGGCCATCCTTAGTCATGTGCCTGATGATGAAAAAGACCAAGACCCATAGCCTTTGTGAATAAGACATTGTCTAAGTCACAGTCCCGCTACTCAGCTCATAGATTCAAGTTCTCAAATGGACTGTATGTGACACATTTGCACATTAGCTAAAAGGAACCATTTTGAGGTCCAAACTGATAACAACCCCCTCATGCGTATCATACTAAGCCTAAATTAGACACCTGTGATATATATATATATACTGTATCTACATCTATCTATATCTATATCTATATATATATTATACAGTATTATTGCATGTGGCCTGACCGACCTCAATACATGGACCTTTGAGTCATTGAAAAAATCTTTGTGGCCCTTTAAGATTTGTATTTGAGTACCCCTGGTATGGATTACCCAGTTGCTGGTACCAAAAAGCCACCAGGAAACTGTTTTCCAGGTGACTCATTATAACCCAATGGTCTGGCACATGGGGGGTGACCAAACACTAGACCAGAAAACGGCCCGATTCTATTGGCCCGGCATTTGGGGAGATGTTCACCGCTGGTGTACGTCTTGCCCTGAATGCTAGCTGGTCAACCAGCCAGCCACCCCAAGAGCACCTTTGCACCCATTACCACTCATGGAGGTCCCATTTGAGTGGATTGGTATGAACCTCATTGGACAGTTTCACCGGTGTGCACAGGGTTATTGTTTTGTGTGAGTCCTCCTGGACTATGCAACACGATATCCCGAAGCAGTGCCCCTGCGCACTATCTCTGCAAAGACTGTTGCACAGGTGCTGTTTCAGGTTGCCTCCCAAATGGGGATCCCAAAAGAGATCCTAACTGACCAGGGCACCTCGTTTATGACACGTACACTACGGGAAGTTCATGGGTTATTGGGCATCAAGTCAATCATCAGTCGGACTAGCGTGTATCACCCGGTTTTGTCGAGTGTCTCAATAAAACTTTGAAGTCCATGATCCATAAATTTGTGAATGAGGACGGCCGCAATTGGGATTTAGGTGGCTAAAACCTCTTTTGTTTGCAGTATGGGAGGTACCCCAGACCTCCACGAGGCAGTGAGGTGGTGCCTTCTGAAAGGGGAGGGGTAACACAGATTTACCACCTCAACCTCCTCAAAGCCTGGAGAGAGGAGGAGCCTGTTTCCCTGGTGACAACAGTGGCAGAGAGAGATGAGACAGGGCCTGAGGTGCCAAACTCCTCCAATTCCACCTCGCTCCTCTGTGGTGACCATCTCACACCATCCCAGGGAGCAGATGTTGCCAGGTTGCAGCCGCATTACGCTGATATGTTCTGCCCCCTGCCAGGCCGCACAGACCTCATACAGCACCATATCAAGACGCACCAGGGCGTGGCGGTGCGTCTTATCGGTTACCAGAACACATGAGAAAAGTGGTTCAGGAGGAATTGTCGGCCATGCTGGAGATGGGGGTAATAGAAGACTCCAACAGTGCCTGGTGTAGCTCCATAGTTCTGGTGGCCAAGAAGGATGGGACTGTCCAGTTCGGTGTCGACTATCGCAAGGTGAATGATGTTTCACAGTTTGACACCTACCTGATGCCCCGGGTCGACCAGGGTGCCTCAGATCCGGGTCCAGTGGACGGAGCCGTACCAGCTGGCGTTTGAGAAGTTCAAACAAGCCCTCTGTGGGGAGCCTCTCCTCCACACACCTAACTTTTCTCTCCCTTTTCTCCTGCAGACCGATGCTTCCAACAGGGGGCTGGGGCTGAATCGGGTTGTGCAGATTTAAAGGGTTAAAAAAAATAAAGGTATTAAAAACATGCTTAAAAATTCATAGAGACTTCAGTTCAGTATGTGATTATGGTACAATTCCTGATTAAAAAAAGTTTTTATGGTTAAAAGATTGACATGTGGTTAAAAAATGGACCCTCTATATGTTTTTTATCTTATTAAGGCCCGAGCACCGACCAGCGTGAGGACCTGTTGAATCTATAGGGATTCTTATTTTTATTCTCAACATTGATCGTAGTTTTTGAGGCCTGAACATACGCAAAAATGCACCAAACTCAGACACGCCACATCTGGCAAAAAAATTGATAATTCAACATCATTGGGTGTGGGTGTGGCCTGGGAACTCTATTGCTCCTCCTACTGTAAATTCTTGCATCCTACATCCACATACATTTACGAAATTCTGTATGCATATGTATCATGACCAGATGCACAAAAAATATCGGGGACCAAAATCCTCAGTCCAACATGAAGTCGACCATTTTTATTTCCACTGCCATTTTCACCCATTTCCATGCCTCGTACATTAACAAACTCCTCCTGCAGATTTAACACTACAGACTTCACATTCAGTCAGTGTCATCCTCAGACCTTGAACATGGAAAGTTATCAAAAGCTTTTGCTTCCTTTATATCTGTTGACCGTGATGCAGCATTCCATTTCGATGCTTCACCATAGAGCATCAAGTCCTTATAACTTCAACAGACAATTTACCATCTACACCAAATTGGTCACACATGTAGAGGGTATCGCCCTATCTATGGGCGACACCTTCTACATGTCTATGCATCAATATTGTGTCATATCCATAGTGCCACCCACTGGACACAGGAATCAGACTTCCTACATTCACATACGTGATCCAAATTCACTATGCATATGTATCATGGCCAGACCCACAAAAAACCCATTGGACTCATACCCTCAGTCCAACAGGAAGTCGGTCATGTTTACACATTTCCATGCCTCATACTTTAACAAACTCCTACTACAAATTTAACATCACAGGCTTCACATTCACCCAGTCTCATCCTCAGACCTTAAATATGAAAAGTTATCAAAAGCTTTTGCTTACGTCATACCTGGTGGGCGTGGCGGTTTGGTTCATTTCTATTCTTCGCCATGAAGCAGGAAGTCCATATAACTTCAACATACAATTTTCCATCTACACCAAATTGGTTACACATGTAGTGGGTGTGGCCCTGAATACGTCTATGGATCAATATTTAGTTGGCCTTTTTGATGAAGCTGAATGGAAGGACCAACTGGGTATTGAAACCCAGGGAAATGCTCGCATATGACCACCTTGGACAGTCTTCATACCAGTCCTGGAGACCAGTTTGGACACATTAGACAATTGACACAATGACCTGAATACTATCAGTTGTACAAATACAGCAGACGGTAGCTGACTATTAAACTTTCTTATCTCTTGACAGTTATACCTTGCTTGGTTCTAGATGTCTGTTGACATCTCTTGAGGCAGGGGAAAGTTCAGTGGGTTGGAAATGTTAAATGTTTTTTTAAACATACAGGTAAACAGACACCCCCTAATTTACACGTTATACAAGTTGATACACATACTAGTGAGTAGATGACGCTCTGGTGCTACTGTGGATCCACTAGGGAGACTGCAACTCAATGCTTTGCTCATGCGCAGCTCAGAAATAAACAAGCACTGGCCTGAGCAAGACGCTAATTTTGATCTTCTCTCCATCAATCCATAGGTGCTGCAAAACTTGTTTTTCTATGTTTAGCTCGGTTTTGTATCTAATATCAATCCATTAGTAATCGTTCTGTAAAGTTTTTGCACATTTTGGAAATGTTGTAAGTAAATGGTGACATAGGATGCTATTTTCAAACTAGTTCGCTTTTGAGTTACTCACTTACATGTGCAGGGCCATGCCACATGTTAAGCACTGCGATTAAGTGCAAGTGTAAGAGCATTGTGTATGTGACAGAAAGGTCTTGTGTATATTAAACAAGTGTAGAATGAGTGTTACTGTAATGTATGTGTTAAATATGAATGAATGTAAGCATGAGAGTGTGGTGAATGTGTATTTTGAGTTATATTATTTTTGTACATCTTAATATTTCAAGTTAAGCCAATTCTTGTTTAGATGGAAAATTAGTAAGATTATTTTGAGTCATTCATTATTTTATTTGTTCTGTGTGTTTTGGTATGAATTTGATATGAACAGAGTTTTACATAGATGTGTCAGAAATAAACAAGCACTGGTCCGACCAAAGACGCTAACTTTGGTCCTCTCTCTATCAATCCACAGAAAATGTTTTAATGGCTACACAGTGCTTCCTCGCCTATGTATCCTTTGCTGCGATAACAACAGTAACCAAATGACACCAAATTATTTCATGGTGCTGGTGTTTTCAATGCATTTGTGTATTATGTATATTTTCTGAAGATATTGCAATATCTGGCATACTTGAAGATACTGTTATTTACCTGATGCTACACTGAAAATACAGCTGCAGGGGTTATGAACCGGCCCTTCCCAGGCCAGGGGGGCAACACAGATCATTGTCAGTAACAGTGGGAAATGTGCGAAAAGTCCATGCTAACCGGAAATTATACCAAAGAAGAAGCCTTTGAAGAGGGCCCATTTCCCATCCTCCGGTTTAAACACAATTGCGTTTCTCCTTCCAGGCCAAGTGCTACGAAGGGAATATTCAGCAGCCACACTATAGTGATTGGACCAAGTTAGCTGCTTTTTAACGTAAATTTCACCACAATAATTGTTAATAAATCAATAACTTCATAACCACACATGTTTCAGCAGGAATCTCATCCGGAATTGGGGAGAATGAGCAGCATCAGCAATCAAGATCAAAGTTTTTCATTACAATTTGCTCAGGTTAATATTCCTAATGGTATTTATTTGTCCCTGTCACATAATGTTACTTACTGTAGATTAATACTTAAGCCGTAACTGTCTGTACATACACTCAACAGACCAACAGACCTCAGTGAAGTAACACTGAAGTAAGTATTTGATGTGAGGAGCTACATAGGTAACATGCGCATTTAGCGCAGCATGTTACGCAAATACACTAACACACATGTTAATTGTCAGTAAGTAATGAAATGACAGACACACATTGATTTCTGAAATGAATGATACCAAAAGCACGTAAATACAGTATTTATAACTCTGCAAATAGCCCAATGTGTGCACCGTGGTGTTGGTTTGAATACAGGGCTAGACTACAGTATGTGACCAGGAAATTTTACACTGGAACTGGGTCAGTATTAAGTATTAGTATTACAGTAACGTTAAGTGTAACACTATCTGTAGAATCGTTGTATTAGCCTTAGCCTCAAGCTAATGGGTATCAATCATAGACAACGCTGTCAAGCTAATAAATCCTGCAAGTTTGCCAATTCTTCTTTTACACAAAGCTATATTGTTTCTTCAAATGCCTGTCCATCAATACATTTACACAGAGCAGCAACAAACACACACTTACCGGCAAGGATATGTGGCTGCAAGGCTTCTTATGGTATGCTTCTCCTTCTGTGTCATTTCCGGTCAGACCGCACATATCCCCCTATTATTGACACTGATCTACCCCATCAGATTCAACAAGTAAAAGTCCTGCCCTTACCGGTTGACAAAATTCTGATGTGATTTCTGGTTAATGTAGTTGTGTTTTAGGAATTTGCAATCATGGTTTTTTACAACTTGTAATTGTGTTTTCTGACTTACTGTTGTGTTTTTTAACTTTACGTTCGGATATGCTGTGGTGATTTGCACCCATCGGACACTGTACAGGTCCTCTGGCATGCTAACTCCCAGGTATTTGAAACTACCCACCCTCTCTGCCCCAAGACTGTTTATGGTTAATGGGGAGTGTGTGCTCCCCCCTCCTATAATCCAGAATGACCTCCTTGGTCATGGAGACGTTCAGGAAGAGGTGGTTGTCACTATTCAAGGGCTGTTATCTTCTCCCTGTGGGAGTCTCGTTGCTGCAGGAGATCAACCCAACCCTTTTGCTGCCATAACTGTAACATGGAGACAGCAATGTTATGTATTCCATGTCAAAAAAAAAAGTTGATCCTACTCAGTCAGCATCTACCTGTGTGTGTTGAAAATTTAAAATATGCTAACACATCAGGATTTATATCTACAAGTTGCTCAGGCCTAATGTAAATCTAAAATCTAAACAGTCTTGAAAATGTCTTGGCAGATGTTTTTCTACCTGCAGCTGAAGTTGCTGTTGATTGCGTTTACACCTGCACTAATACAGAACAAGGTTTTAGTGATATACTGTCTCCTTTGGCAACGAGATATGGCAAGGCAGAAACGTTATTTTGCAGGAAAAGTTTGTGGCATAAATAACGAGTAAACTCTGGCTTTGCCTGTTTCAGCCCTGCATTTGCAACAAGGCTAATTAGACCTCAAGGGACTAAATCACATTTTGAGAAGAAAATGAATGATCCTGCACTATTACAATGCAGTGATAACAGAGGGGGAAAACCTAGAGTGAAATGATCAAAACAACAAAAAGACTGATGCAACATTAACTAATGCACTTCAGAGAGATAAAACAAGAAAATCTAGTTATTTACAGTAAATGGCAAAATCCTCTTCATTTGCTAAATGTGTTATTGACAGGCAGCGTTTACATCAAAGAGAGACAGATGCAAAGAGACAGGATAGGAGATGTACATCAATAATGGAAGAAGGGTCGCTGACTCCAACACCGGAAACACACACACACACACACACACACACACACACACACACACACACACACACACACATACACGCACAGACACTTTTAGGGACATTGTAATTACACCTCTGTTACACTGGAAAAAACCCACTAACATCTGGCTTTTGTCTTTAATGTGAATTTGTACATGCTCTTCCATGTCAAATGACTCGGCAGTAGTCTCGGTTGTTTATCAGCTCAATGAAGACATGACACCCAGGTCAACATTGATATGCATCGCTATGCTATGACATGTGTTGAAGTTGAGCCGCTGGCTTGTTAATACTACAAGCAGCACTTGAACATCGCTCAGTTGCCACTGAGTTTGAAAGAGAGACTGAAGTTAAAAGTACTTTGAAGTAACTGCTGTTACAATGTCAGTGGCATTCATGTTACTTCCCGAACCTTGCCAGCTGCCTGATCAGTATTGCACGTGTGCAACTCTCAAGAGAGATGAGAAAGAAATGACATGTCTCACTCCCAACTACATCCAATGAGAAAGGACAATCTTTATGTGGGTTTACTGGATTTTATTTAAAATAACCCTAACAAAACCAAACCTTGCCCTAATCCTAAACTCAGCCCCTGACACACAAGTTGGGGATGTGGCTTTTGTCCCCAATTGGAAAAGGCATCCCTAAGTGATTGGTTTAGAGTGTGGCTCAGACCACATTTTCTGTCTGAACCGTAGCGACCCGACCCAAACTCAACAGGCATTCTGTTTACATCTGAACCTGTCTCAAGGCCAATGCAGTTAATGTAACCTGAGGCACCGAGTTTGTATTAACCTGTTGCACAGTTATTACAATGGTTACAGCTTGCTTGTTTATCTTTATCACAGACATGTACGGTGTATATGACTATGAAAAGCATAATTTTATACATATACATAAAATCAGTTTATACGTATATTTTATATCTATTCTGATGCATGCACAGAACTGGAGTAACATCCAGGTAGAGACATGACATGACATGATGCTGTCAACATGACAGACATAATTCTATATTTTTGACCGAACCTGTTGGGACTCGTTTTTTTCCTAAAACGTATCCTTGAAAGTAGCTTATGTCAGAGACAACCACATAGACAGAAGGCCAGAAAGAGAAATAGGAAAGCATGCTGTGGACTACTGGTGACAATAAGGCCTGACTCTACACTAGAGATCTAAGTTATAAATCACTTGTTGGTTCAAATCATTTAATGAAAGTATGAATTCAAATACATTTCAGTACAGTCAACAGTAAGTGAACACATCACCACTCATACCCCCGCCATGTTCAGCTCAGTCTTCAGTTCAGTAGTTGCTCATTCAAACTATTCAGTTTAATACAAAAGACAGAGTTTGTGTGAGAAGCTTTTTTAGGCATGGGATCAGCTTGGAGAGGAAGTCAAGGCAAGACATCACTGTAAGGCTTGGCTGCACGCACACCCCCAACACACACACACACACACACACACACACACACACACAAATTGAAATGGATAAAAACAGGGCGATAGATCTTGCACAGATGAACATGTAACAAATCCATACAAGAACAAACAAACTTTACACCCAAGTAAGGCCTTCCAAATTCTTCTGTTGGCAACATGATCTAAGTTGGTGCATTTGGCTGATTAGGCCTCATGCATAAAGTCTGGACTCTAAACCTTTTCAATATACAGTATGTGATAATGGGATTTATTGCTTCCCCTCATTTCTCCCCTTTTTTATCTGATCCCTCCTCCTGTCCTGCACACCATCCATTTGAAAAGGAAGGCACTGCATTTAAATTATGCAGGCAGTTTACTGTAAGAGTCCACCAGGGAAATCGAAGAAGAGACAGAAAGAGAAAAGGGGAGGAGGGCGTGTTGAACAGAGTTATGGGAAATAGCATAAGTAGGAAGGCAAAGTGCGTCGAGAGATGGGGAAGATAGGGATGGTGGGAAGGCACAGTGGAGTGAGTGAGTGAGTGAGTGAGTGAGTGAGTGAGTGAGTGAGTGAGTGAGTGAGTGAGTGAGTGAGTGAGTGAGTGAGTTGATTTGATGTTGAAGATGGAGATGCCATTTGCCAACTCTCTCTCTGTCTCTCTCTATCTCTCTCTGTGTGTGTGTGTGTCTTTCTCTCTCTCTCTCTGTCTCTCTCTCCCTCTCTCTCTCATGTTGTTTCTGTAGACCACTCTGACTGCCGTTCTCCTCTCACTGATGGATGACAAACAAGCCCAGGCAATCCATGAATGCTCTTTGTCATAGCTGCAGCAGAGGACTGGCGCACTTGGCTATT
The DNA here is from genome assembly GCA_963678695.2 of Diplodus puntazzo. Lineage (NCBI taxonomy): Eukaryota > Metazoa > Chordata > Actinopteri > Spariformes > Sparidae > Diplodus > Diplodus puntazzo. The sequence continues at coordinate 4,458,636 of OZ023165.1, read as the reverse complement.
TACATGCAAATAGATGCTCACCCCCCCTCCATCCCTAACACACACACACCTTCCATTGCCCCTCTCTTTTCATAATCATTTTGCCCTGCATTGTGTTTACTTTATTTTGGATGTGTATTTATTGGAGTGTGTGTGTGTGTGTGTGTGTGTGGGTGTGGGTGTGTGTGTGTGTGTGTGTGTGTGTTTGTGCAAGAGTATTAAGGGGTTCCCCCTGACTGCAACCACGCATTATACTGCACTGAATGATGAAGCAACCTGCAGTCACTACATTATAACATGTGTATTATACAATGTAAATTATTTATGTATTATACATTTAACCTATAGAATACAACCTGCAACAGCAAAGCAAAAGCAGTTTTTTACAATTGTAAATTTATCAAGAAGAAAAAACATTTATTTGTTACTCTGTAGTAGAGATCCAAAATGGTTGAGCTGACCCAAAACAGACCTATGGAAATCCTACCCAAATATGGAGCACATTCATTTTAAGAAAGAGAGTCAGTATTTCAAACATGCAAATCTAGCTTGGATTTAATGCTGCTCCTGGCTGATGTATGGTGGCAGAGAAGCTAAATGGGTCTTAGGCTGATCAAGCTCCAGGAAATCAGAGACTGCTGTGTCCACATGTTTACAGAGACCTGTCTCCACCTGGATCAAGCTGCACTGAGGACTGTGTTACGACCTCACAGAGCGCAAAACTACAGAGGGATGAGAAGAGGACCCCATCTTGTTGCTACTCTTTACAATCCCCCCAACCTAGATTTTAAAAAATGCACTACTGAGTTATTCCTCTGTAGGAACGTGTTTATGTATATATGTACAGTATATAAATAACTGTATGTTCTATGTTTGTGTAGCCCAAAGAGATTACAAACTCTCATTTTGATTATGTAGCCCTGTGTTGTATAATCACAAATCAGCTACCTTGTTACCATGTTATGGTATCTGATATGAGCTGCTCTTTATTTTTTAATCAAGAAAAAATGACGGGGGCAATTTACAATTATTAAATTCCCAGCTAACTGCTGGTAAAATATCCTGCCACTGTAACCTATCTTTGGCAAAAGTGTTTGATAAGCACAGTGGCTTTATCACTGCAAAAAATGAGTGCACGTCAGCTGATATGTCAGTATCCACATTTTTTCTGGTTAGCCAATTTAATATTTGCAAACCAAATTTCAAAATGTATTTATTTAGTAAGAGTTCTTTCTGTAATTTTGTGTTAGTGCATGCTTTTAACACTGTATGGATTTGTTTGTCTATATTCATATAGCACAAATATGATTGCAGCTACAGTGTACCATGTTAACAATTATTCATTAGCTGTCAATACAGCAGTTATTAATGTTTCATGGGATGAGTTATTTGTTGACAAAAAATGAATAAACAATGTTTTTTTAAGAATTCATTAACACCAACATGACCATATTAATATAGGCTGTGTGTTTAATATAGCCAAACCTATAAGTTCGTTGTTTAGTCTCTGTGTGACTGAAAAGAGTGTTTCGGAGGCCTAACGAGTGCATTTTAATATACATTCTTTAACATATATGTCCGTGCATTCCTTGTTCTGTGGACTAAAATAAGAAGGCATATAATATATTACTCTGTGCAGACAATAATATTGTAATGTAATACAGCACTTTAAAATTAAGGTAACTAGTAATATGTAATATATTGCACTTTGAAAGTAACATGTTTGACACTGGTTGTACACTATAAATGCTAAAAAGGGGTTTAAAATTCAACTTTAACCAGAGGGCAGAAAAAGCAGAAGTAATGCATCTCTCATGTACAAGCCAGAGAAAGGAGGAAATAGAAAGCTGCATTCGTGGAAATCATAAATGATTCACACACAGGTGTTCATGTCTCCTCCAAAGGTCCAGTCTTGGCCTCATAAAAGCTACACTCTAAGCTACTAGCAGCAGCAGCAGCAGCAGCAGCAGCAGTGTGTATGCAGCCTTGCTTGGCATCTTTCCCTGAACATCCTCCTCACTGATCATACTTATTTTTTTCTGCAACTATTGCTTCAGTGCCATACAGAGGCCTGTCTATTTCTTGCCAAGCCTCCGTAGCTGCAACATATATGTATATATTCATCAGGTAGATAATCATTGTTGTCACCAACAACACTCAGTTAGTAGTTGGACTGGTCGAGCTTTTGAATTACTTTTCTGCTGTCTCACCACTGGGTTCTGCCCTTTCTCAGTTATCTGAATCTTTTATACAGATGGCTGTCAAAGAAAACATAAAAGTTACCATATTTTATGTATATTTTATAATGACAGTAACAGTGTTACCAGTGTTATGACAGTGTTACAGAAGCTGCAACAGAAGATGATGTATTTGTGATTGGAAAAGTTGGCAGTGGAACAGTGGTGTGTCAGTCTGATGGTGTTCACAGTCTGACAGCTAAACAGATCATTCACTCATCAAACAAAAGAGAAATGTCCCACACTTCAACCCATAAAGCAACGTTACAGGACCAAACAACAGCAATGTGGTAAGTGGTAGTGTCTTTGACAACTTCAAAAAATAAAAAATACAGAATTGATACATGGAAACGCTGCTGTCATCATGTCTGTCCTACAGAATCTTCATCACATTTCTGTCTGAAAAACAGCGTCAGTCCCCGGCAGAAAGAGCCGGGCAGCTCCCACTGGTGATGATTAATGATGCGATTTCAAGCAAAAAACTTTAACTTGTCTTTGTCTCCTTCAACCAGTTGTTGAAGTTACTGTCTCTGAAAACCTATAGGGAAAAAATCTCCAAATTCATTAAGGAAAAATCATTGCAACAGTCAGCCCTCCTGACCGAGACTTCAGCATCCCTTTCTACAAATAAGGGTCCAGACAGGGTCCGCTATTTACTGATGGTGATTATGTGATGTAATCTAGAGCAAAAAAACCTTTGTTAAAAAGAAAAAAAACACATGGAATGGTTTGTTCAGTGCGAACAAACAAAGGCGAACTTAAATGTGAGCTTTCGATTTTGCAAATTGATCTGTGAGAAAAGGGCTAAAGAACCAGAACCAGCAACCAGAAGACTCAAGATTGCAGATATACAAATCATTGTTATGATGAAGCAGCATTTTTTTATGCTTATACGGCACATATAAGGCATGTCTAATCAAGAATATGTCTAAAAAACATTGCAAACGGCCCTGGAGAAACTGCACGTGGTTGTGGTTGAAATCATGGTTACTACAGCGACAGGCTCACAGGGCTTTTCCTTTGTTTTTCCGATTTTCTTTTCATGTACTGATTTGCTTAGCTGAACAGCAAATCAGAGGGTTCACTGCAAATTCTTCAAGCTCAATTGGCCAAAAAGCCACCAGAAACAACTAATAATGGTAAACAGTGTGGCACACACCGCAGCAACTACGGTTACAGACAGTCACTGTCATCACTGGCATTGGCCGATGGCTGAGTGTCAGCCTGGCCCGTCAGTGCCCTTGAAGGTGCTGGTAGGCAGATCTTGTTACCTTTGGAAAGAGCCAGGCTTGCTATTTCCACGTTTCCAGTCATTGTGTTATGCTAAGCATACCAGCTGTTGCTCGCACTCTAAATGAGCAAGTGAAGTGTATTTCCTGAAATGTGAAAAAGTTAGAATTGCTGAAAAAGTGAAAACATGCAGATACCAAAACAGGAAAGAGTTAGGTCCTCTGTTGCTCCTTTCTTGCCTGCCTATCCTTCCTTCAAACCATTACTGAGGCACAAACAGGCCATTATGCCAGACAGGCAGACAAGATTTCTCTCTATTTCTCTCCCTCTCTCTCCCTCATATACACTCAAGACACAGCCGTGCTGCTTCCTCTCCCTGTGAATGAAAGAGGAAGTGCAGAGGAGACTGAAGTGTAAAGAGTCCTCTGTCTCCTCCGTCTCTCTCAGACAGGAGTGGCACCACAGCCGACAACAACAACAACAACAACGACAGTGACAAGCGCTGCTGCCGAATTATTCATGAGGGCTGAAGAATGCAACCGCAAAGGAGCTCAGTGTCTACAAAACTCACTCACTCAGCAGCCCGTGTTTTCAAAGCCATCCCGTTCATGAGTTACAACCCAAACTTACATCCTCCAAGAAGAAATTTCCCTCTCAATGGTGCCCACCTGGTCTGAGAAAGGAAGGCACCAAACTAAAGATTTGAGTATCAAAGTACCGATTCTCTAACTTGACTGAAAAGTTTGCAGTTTGTCACAAGTAGCGCTCTGTTGCAAAACAAGACAACTTTGTGTGACACCTGAGCTCATACAAAGCGTCTGTTTAAACATTATGTGCGGGTGGGAGATGTGTTCTACATCCACAATGAGGACATAAACAAACTGTCTCAAGTCACTTTTGACTCTGTGACTTTGGGAAAGTTTGGAAACAATACTTTCTCACAGAATCTGCATTTCATAAAGAGAACCCTCTGTTCAAACAGAAACAACTCTTCTCTTTCACCTCTGAAAGACAACTAAATATTCCTGATTGTATAACTGGATTTAGAAAACTTGTTATTGATCTTATGATACAGTGCTATATTTGTTTGTTGAAGAAAGGCTTCAGCGTTTTGCTGACTGGGCTTTAAAATGCCAGGGGTCTTGGTGCAGGAAACTGGCATGTGAGAACCCCCACACGCCAGGGCAACGCTGTTGTGGTGTCTACCGAACTTTTAGCACAAGTCAGCTCCTGGTGGCAGCTTTTCAGCGAATGAGCATGTTGAATTGACAGCCAAGTCAGTGATTTAAATTCCCTGTTAAAAAATAACTAAATCGGCTGTTCAGCTAAGCATATCAGATAACAAACTGAAAAGGACAGCCCCTTGAGTCTGTCGCTGTGGTATCTATGATTGCATCCATTTGGAGCAGTAGAGATGACTTCTTATTGTGGACTAAACCTGAATTTAACATCATCCTAGTTTTCTCTACCAAATGCCTATAGGATTGTCAAATCGGAATTTTGGGATATCACAGATAATAAACTCTGTGACAACAAAGACACCTTTTGTTCATCAAGATAATCTGTGAGGTCTTTTTCAGACTCAGATTTCTTATCTCCCGTTGGCATAGCCATGCCTATATGCACTGCAGTTCTGGCAGAACGACCATGAGGTTTGGGACTTTTGCAACTGCACACAACTTTTCATTGTTTATTCCCATTCTAACACATTGCAAAAGGAAGTACTAGCTTTCAACAATGCAGCAGTTACTAAGAGGAGCACACAAATGTTTGGACACTTATATAACCTAGGCCACAGTCTCGAACCTCGCTGGATGATCCACAGACTGGAGACACTGCAGAAAAGAGGAACTTCCCTTAGAATGAAACGGATCCCTGCTTAGCATTGCTTTCTTTACCCGAGACAACCCCACTGTTTTCTCCACCATGGTGCTGAGAACAGCCACCGTCAGCCTGCTGATGAATACGCAATAGTGGCAACACCATTCATCCACACTGAGGAAACAAGCGGGATAAACAAGGTGGACAGACACAAGCTAATTGCCACCAGTGCAATATCATAGGTTTAACCTATGTGTCTGTGTCTGGGCAAAAACTAGTCATTGATAGTGCGTATTGCAAGCTTAAAAGCTACAATTTTGTGAGGTTTGTGGACCGCTGTGTCCTATTTATATGTTGCTTCTGCATACTGTACTGTATTGTAATTGCTGTTTGCCTTTCTTTGTACTCAAAGAGTTAATACCAGTCCATAGGTCCTGAAGTCCTGGAGCGTATCCAACTCCTGGGAAAGCATCCTCTGTGTTATCGTGTCGTCTGCCCATCAAGTGCAACAGCTTGGTTCGGAATGTTCTGGTGGAGACAGGTCTCTGTAAAGATGTCGGCCTGACAGTCCCTGATTTCGCATTTTTTTTCACCAGTCCCTATTATCCATGTCATTTACTTTGACAGGATTAGATACTGGTATAAAGACTGATCCTGGATCTCGACCGCTTAGTGCTACTATCCAACCAATTGGATGGTCAAAAGATGGTGTGGGTATAGGGATATCTCAAAGTCTGCTGCGCTTACTCCAATATCTGAGCTTTGTTTTCTGAGTTTTTAAGATGAAAAAATTACAGTTGAAAACAAAAATACAGATTATGAATGTAAATCTAAAGGAGCTTCTGGCTGTTGCATCTGCATGCGCCACTGTAGCCATGGAGGCCAACAACAGCACTTCCCTTCAGGATAAATTACAGGTTACAAGGTACATTTATTATGATTTTGAAAACATGGGTTTAAAAAACGAAATAATGATTGAGTCCTTGAGTCCTGCTACATCTATTTTAGACAATGGGGTGTTGAGTAATTGAGGAGTCTGATGAATGGAGCTGCTCTGTTGTCTGGTGGTTGGCAGCAGACACTTCTGTATCTCTTGTCAGATGACTGCAGGGTGAATGGCCTGTGTCTGGGTGGGTCTTGTCTTTTAAGGGGCTCAGACTCAAACCAACGGCCAACTGCCTTTATCCGACCACTCCGTTGCCTCTCGTCTGACCCGTTCGGCAGAAAAGTTGCAATGAAACATACTGCCTCAACTACTGCCTACTACATAGTAGTGTGTACGTTCTGCGCTTGCGTGAGATGCAATAAGTCTCCTTAACATCGAGTGTAATAATCCAAAACATGAAAACAAGAAATGACGGAACGGAGTGCAGCCCATTGATTATCAGAGAAAAACAAAGCGCACACAGTATTGGCTCAGTATTTGTTTGACCTGAGAAGACGTTTGTGGAATACAATACTTGGCATTACTTGAAAGATCATTATGGCTGAGCGAATGGTTGTGTTGTCTGCTCTCGGGCTCGTTATTATACGAAGACGTCGCAGGAGGGAAAAAGTGGTTTGTTTCCCATCATCACTTCTGCCCCTCCCACACACACTCTGATTCGCGAGCACACCGCCAATCAGAATGATCATTGAACAGCTAGCAGACAACCAATCAGTATCCGATGGCGTCCAATCCTCCGACTGCAACACTCTCAGACTTTGCAAATTGAATCTGACCAGACACTCTCCGCACGGTTCCAAAAGCTTCCAACACAGCTGAAGACACTGAACAGATTTGTTCCCGAACTCGTCCGAGTCTCCCCAAACTTTTCAGATGTCCAACATTTAGGCCAGTGTGTTCCTGCCTTTAGTATCCCTTGTGCTCTGCGCAGACATCTCACTTCATTGATATCACTCATGCCCTAAATTGTACTAACTACTGTGATCCCCTGAACCGGTCTGAACTTAACTAGGACAGGTCGAAATGTCCAACACTAACCAAATACCTGCAAAACCAATATTTCCCATCAGCCTCAGCTGTACTTTACATTTGTATTCAGTGCAAACACACAATTTCTTTGACACAAGATGGTGAATATGGTAAACATTATACATATCTAAAAAAGTAGGAAAAAAACGAAGGTTAAAATTAATGAAAGTTAATGGTGGGCCATGGCCAACAGCAAACACATATTTTATTGTTGAGATGGTTTATAGTGCATTGTCTAAAGCGCAGCGCTAGTGCGTTTAGGGCATGTCCAAGTCCACCTTGCCAGCTAAACAGTGGATAATCTGGACACAAAGAGGTGGTATTTGGACTCTGAATCAGTCATGGGTGTGTTTTGGCTAGAACATAATTTAAACCAATCCAAGTGTGGTCTCCCATTCCCTTTAAGAGTCAGGTGTACCAGGACCTGACACATATTAAAGAGTAACACTTGTTTTCACTGAGGGACAGGGGTGTTATCCTCAGCTGCTGGACCATCTGCCTCATCATTTCACAATCATCTGTCCCATCAACAACTCTGTTGACTGCATAAGAAAAAATAAACTGATATTTAACTGAGGAGGAGGAGGAGGAGGAGGAGGAGGAGGAGGAGGAGGAGAGCTGCTGCGTCCCTCTGTGTGTGGGCTATTCTCAGTCCATGGATCAGGGGGTACGGGTAGTAAAAAATCATCCTGATCAATAACAGGTGGGATGAGAGGGTGAAATTCGTCCTTAATGAGGAAAATATTGATGTCATTACGTGCAGCGATCCTCCAGCAGCAGAAACCGTCTGTGTATCTCTTAACATGAGCATTTGTGCACAAGCAACAGCTGATGAACTTCACTGATTATTTAAAACTCCTGACTGGTTTCCTTTGGAGAGTTTATAACTACAGCTTTTAGTTTTGCTGGTTAAATGTGCCACGCTATGTGTTACAGTGACATCAGTGTGAGCATGGCATGTTTAAAAGAAGTGAAAGCAGCCTCTCAAATCATAAAATCAGAGTGTGTGAACGGTGTTAGCCCGCCTGTGTAGACACATGTCACTATCTGAATAATGTGCTTTTTAAATAGCAGGAAACAGACCGTGCCTTTGAGCTGACACCAGCTTTTTGTTGGGCTATGACGCCGTCACTTTCTGCTGCCTCAGGATAGCAATCTGCCATCAGTGCGCACACAGGTGGACGCAGGTATGTTTGCTATTTACACAACATGGGCACTGGGCATGAGAATGACAACTGCGTTGCTCAGCAACTTGCGATGACACTTGTGCTGCACACTAATTTTTATGTATATTTATTCTTTGCCCAAAACATTTGATGGGCCAAATCAAACATCATGGTGGGCCTACTTATGGCAGCCCTGCTTCAGAGAATATCTACTTGATTTGTCAAACACAGACTGCTGAAGCCTCAAATCAACTTTGGCTGAACTTGGAATTTGTTTGTGCACAGAGCAAGTACGGTGGATTTCGTTCCCAATTTCTTATTTTCGACTTACATTAGGAGCGTGTGAGTATTGTACTACAGTAGACCTGAATGATGAATCCATTCTTTAGGAGTCAGTTGTTCCTCTGGATAGAAGGGGCTGCATATCTCAGTGTCAAGACTCTGCCACTGTGCACCATGCTGGGGGCACAACTCCCCTGTAGCTCCTTGGATGCCCTATGGGGTTGGATCTGATGAATGTGGGTCACAGGGAGCTCCCTCTCTATATGTGTGTGTATGTTTGAGACAGTCCACACTCAGACAGCCTTTAGGGTAATTAGAAATTGACCTATTTCTCAAGGCAAGCAGTGGAGCATAAAGAAGACACATAAACACATGAAACATGAACATCCAAGCACACACTAATATGAAACAGGCAGTCAGACAAACACATACACACAAGCACATGGCTATCAGTTTATATAGACATATCAAAACAAAAAAAGGAAAAACAGAATCTGAATCCTCAAATGTCAAAATGATTCACACTTTGGGAAAGTAAGCTGTTCCTCTTCACAGATCACGCAGTGAACACAAAAGCACACAGCATATCTAGTGCATATTGTGTAATAGTTACAGTGCCCTGCTGAGCAGCACGCTTTCAATGTTTACTGTTACTAACATCCTGCCTCATGTGTCCCAGTGACTGAGCGATGAATACTGCATAGCTTTCCCGAAAGCACAGGCCCCTGTGGAACTAGCAGACAAAGTGTGCGGGTTCCTCTGCAGGTCACTGTGCCACACTGTCTCCGCTCTATATTTACTCTACACCAACCTGACTGCCTGCAAGTTTGTATGTATGTGTGTGTGTGTGTGTGTGTGTGTGTGTGTGTGTGTGTGTGTGTGTGTGTGTGTGTGTGTGTGTGTGTGTGTGTGTGTGTGTGTGAGTGATGGGTGGGAGGGGTTGGATGAGAGGCAGGTGAAAAAGTGTTTGTGTTTATGCAGAAAGCTGATATCTGTGTATGAGTTTGCATGCGCATATTCATTTGAGAATCTGGGTGTCTGTTGATGTGCATATGGGGGGGGGGGGGCACACATGCAGAGATGCATGTTTTGGTAAACCTGAACGTGCATGCTGCTGTTATAGTTGTGTTTATGATTGTTTTATGAACCTAGGGATTCAAGTCTATGTGTCTGTCTGTAGCAGAGGTGAAACAATACGCTTTTCCTGCTAATGTCACATGTTTGCCTGCATGAACCAATGCTCAGGCTGCATGGAGAATGTATTCAGTGTACCAGAAGAATCATGATGTCTCACACTCGGCAGGGGTGGGGGAAGGGCGTGTGTGTGTGCATACATGTGAGAGAGACAAAGATGACCAAACAGTAGCTACAGACAATATGTGTGCCACATTTCCCATTTCCATGTTGTTAGGGGGGGGCTGCAGCTCTTTCAGTGATAATAGCGGGGAGAGCAGACAATAGTGAAGGTGATTCAATAAACAACCCAGATGCTTCATTCTGAAACAGAAAATAAACACACATATACATGTGCACACATACACACACACACACACACTCACACACACACACACACACACAATATAGGTGCACAATGAAAACCTCCTTTGCAGAACTTGACATATGGCACACACAATTTCCCTCCCAATTTCAGATCCAACTCCCACAGACGTCCTCGCACGCCGGCAAATTGCCACACCTCCCCCTCAATGCCCCCCCACCCCCTGCTCCTCTTTTCTCATCTCCCCATCTCTTCATCCCTCCCTACCAATTCACTCCTCTTTCTGAAAGTCATCTGCTCGCTAAGCAGTAAGCAACATCGCGGGCAGCTCACAGAAATGAGAGTATACAAATGATTTGTGGCACAGGCGTCCCACTGGCGCCAGCCTAGATGGGTGTGTGTGTGTGTGTGTGTGTGTGTGTGTGTGTGTGTGTGTGTGTTGGGGGGGAGGGGGGTGACATCCAGGGTTGGGGGGATAATGTCACTTTCACCTTGTGTTTCTCTAGCAGGCCCATGATGATCATTTTTCCCCATTTTCATCGCAAATTTGTTTCAGGCAACAAGAGAGAGAGCAAGCGAGAGAGCGAAGAGAGAGAGCAAGAGAAAGCAAGGGAGGGACGTTGGGTGAGAGCAAGTCCCTTATGTTTTCCAGATAGGAGGTGCCGGGGGGGGGGGGGTAAACAAGAGAGAAAGGGGAGGAGGTATATATAAGGGGGATAGAGCAAAGACGAGAGAGGTGGGGGGCGCATCTGCACAGTGACCTTTTTCTGATCCAATCTCACTGATGAATCCTAATGAAGGATTTAATAAAATCACAGTTTACAATCTGTCTCTGCATCAAAGCGTGCAATCCAATTCAAAACACAGGCCCATCTACATTTCCAATATTGTTGCAAACCCATCAACCTCACCAAGCCCTTCCATGACAAATAAGTGAGCACATGTTAGTGTACGTGAGTGAGAAATGGAGAGCAAGAAATTGGGCAGGCTGGAGAGTAAGCGGCTGGCACATTTGTTCCAGCTGTAGCCTAATGTCACCACTCGTCATATTCATTTGGCCTCATAATGAGACTAAAGTCAGCAAGGTGCAGCATACATGAGTGGAATGGCCATTGCAGCGAAGTAGATGAGAGTTAAAGACACAAAGGACATGATAATGGGAAAGAGTACAACATGGAAAATCATTTCAAACTTAATAATATATAGGCCTGCTTTAAGTTCTCTCTCTCCCAAACACACGCATACACACACACTCTTTCTATTCATATACATCATCATAAGATTACAGTGACATTTCCATGGAATCAAAAGGGCACACCTGTTACACTGTCAGTAAGCCCCGAGTCTGCAGAGTAAACAAGACAGATGGATAGATCAATGCAACCGTTTGGAGAGGGCTGACTGCTGTAAAGCAAATCTAAAGAACTGTGGACTACAAACCTGTGAAACTACTTTGCAATGGTGGCATCTGCTGGTGAGAAGTGAAAACAACACTCCATCACAGCCTTTTACAAAAGAGCCAAACTGACAATTCTACCAAACATGTAAAACAATTAAAATTCACCAATAAAAACAAAGTTTTAAACATCAGCCTTAGTTTTCTTTTATCATGCAGTCTGTGAAAACTGTATAATGTCTTTGGAAATTTGGAGAAAGGAGACGCTTTCTTTAGTCTGATAAAATAACCCTAATAATTTTTCAGGAGAAGGTGGGACAAAATCTCTTGTTTGTGATTGGACCCCTAGCAACACCTACCAACAGTTCAATGTCATTTTCTGCATATTAGTCCTAATTGTTTCAAGAGTGCTTTCGGAGTTGCAAGGGACATTTCAGTCTTTGTGAAATGTGTTTTGTTAAATGTCTGAAGTTGAGACTTAACACAGTATGAGTTTCTTCATAAAGCCTGCATTACAGACTGGCAGCATGAGGTTCTGTGGCAGACAGAGTATAATAAAAGATGCTACTGAATTACACTATAGGAAATGTAGGATTCCTCTGCTTAACAGCTGCATACCAGAGACTTGTAATGATGTGACCATCCATAAATAGAGTAATTTATGTAGTAATTTATTCAGTCTAATAATCTGGCTTGTCTTAATGATGACAACACCTGGGTGTGATCACAATTACAACAAACTACACCAGGCCAAACCCAGCTGTAATGGTGGGTGTTAAAGAATCATGCATTTTCTACCCATAGAGACTTACTCCATATAGCTGTTATGAATTCCCCAACTTTATGGCTTACTGGCAACTTTACTGGCAACACAGTTCAAGAGTGTGTTTTTAAAAAATACTCTATTCAATACTGTCATCTTTAACATGATCGCTTATCTCATTACTGCAATCAGTTAATTTAAAAAATACTCTTTTGTTAAAGTTTATGATTAGACAAACAGGCATACAGGGAAACTACAATTGCACCAGGTAGAGATATTATTATCAAAATTACAATGCTTCACTGTTATGATATGATATTTGATGGATTCCTTGAGTGAACAGGAGGAGTGAAGGTACGATGCTTGGAAACATGGAGGCATTGGTTCTTTGGTTCACAAGGAACTCCACCAACACCACACTGCCTTATTGTAGAATCTGCACAATGGGTTGATAAATAACATAACTACATCTGCACTGTATCCACAAAAATGGGACCAAAGCCATATTACCAATAGCACGGTATAGATCCATGGTATCTCTGAGGAATAGGTGCATTGATTGGATATGAGATCTAATGTCTGACTGCAGCCTGCATCTGAACAGCTGTAAATTTGCTCTGATTAGACTTCAGATTGCAATTGCTTTCTGTATCGACAACACATGTTAATGAGACTGTTTGTGCCAGAATCCCAATCTACATGAACTGCACTGTGAGCATGTATGGTTTAATACGCATGTTTAGTTGTGGGGTATGTGCTGAATATTTGCAAATTCTGAGTGTGTGTGTGTGTGTGTGTGTGTGTGTGTGTGTGTGTGTGTGTGTGTGTGTGTGTGTGTGTGTGTGTGTGTGTGTCTCCAGAAGGCCAGAGTTGATCAGAGTGTGGAGCGACAGCTGTGCTACAAATCAGAGCCCATTTACTGGTGACAGAGTCATTAAAGCCTGCTCATCTCATAAAACACAATGCACATGGTCAAATGCCATTCACTCCATTCACGCATATAACTCAGTCCACTGGGCACACACACACACACCATGACACATGTGCATACATTCTCAGACGCACATGCAAACTCGCAATCTCTCACAAAGCTAAACCGAGTGTGTCAATTGGAATGAGTATAGGGACAGTTTACTATGTGTGTCTATGTGTGTGTGTGTGTGTGTGTGTGTGTGTGTGAGTGTGAGTGTTGTTTGTGAATCCATAATAACTGCAGTGATAATGACCCAGAGGTAAAGATGGATATTTGCTAAAAGCACAGCAGCAGTAAACACTGTCACACTTTGTCTGAGAGCTGTTTTACGATAAGTGCAGAACACAAAACATATACTACACTCTCTCCTCTTCCTTTATCTCTCAGTATAGCACAAAGACAAAATATATGTAGATTCATGCAAACCTACTGCATGGATAAAATACACACATACATTAAATCGTGTTTTTTCCTTACACACTCCCCCTGCTGCGGATACACTATATTTTTTTCTAACACTGCCAAACAACCTCCTCTGTATGATGGCCCAGCAAACACACACAACTACGTTGAAAAACATAGCATAGTGCATATTACAAGTGAAGAAGCAAAGGCAGAATGATGTTCACTCATTACCACTCAGATGCAGTGCAAAATATATTTCTGTCATTGCCGCACACAGAATTAATAATTGCTGAATGTTTCACAGTAGCACCATAAAATTAATTTAAGAGATTAAAGAACCTTCTTAAAGACCAAGCGCTAAAAATGTTTTCCTCTGGTTTTTCTTCACCAACACTGACAAGTAACAGCCCTTGACGTTGAAGGACAGCTTGGGTCAGCTTTCCCCTTCACAGATTGATACACTGTGTTCGAAAGTGCACTGTGGTGTATAATACTGCTAAACTCAATCTGATCTGGGGTCAGCTGCTAGATACCCAGAAGGTCATCTGTGACCTTGCAGTAACACTGGGTTGGGTCAATGCAGCAGTACCATGTGGAGAGAAAGTGATTACAATATTTGTGACAAATGCCTGTTTCATGATCCACTAGTAAAATCAGAGTTTAAAATGTGTATGACTATCTGGGAATACATTTTAATATTCACTAATGTGTCTTCATCAACAATAAAATCTCCCCCAGCCCAAATAAATACATGATAATTTTACAAATAGATACTACACAACTTCAATGAGCAATTTGTAACATAATGACATGAACTGTGGTTTAAAACATTCAAAATCTAAACTAAACATTATCAACAGAGTGTGGAGAAATGAGAATGAGAATGTTCTGTCACAGGCATCTATGTACTGTGTAGCAGAGACTGAAGTTAGAATGCTAACGAACAAGCCTTGGCCCAATCTGTCCTGTAATACCACTTTGTACCTCAAGAGGCATTAATTTGAAATTCTCCTAGTTTCACAGAGGTCATAATCAGTTAAATAGGCGTTCCTTCGATGGGGCCACATGTGCGTACACACTGCTAGAAGCATTTGGTCACATGTGACCAGACTGCCACTAATTGGGGTCTGAGAGATAGGATCTCAAATGTGTCCTCAATATGTCTTGGGGGTTTTGACACGTGTAACTAGCATTATCTATGGGTGTTGATCTCAGGTGTGAACCTGATGTCAGCAAAGACGTGCTAATGAATTTCACAGTGCCATTCTATGGTCTTGAATCTGTTAATTTTTGGATGGATTACAAAATGTGCATATGGAACAACTATTGGCGCTAAGATCACTCCATAATGCAGCAGCTTACCATTTTACTGGATGAGCCAGATCCACCATGAGTTTACTGTAACTTTTATTGAACTCAATCAAACATCGATTCTGGTCCAGCATGTATTGACACAACAGTATGTAAGCTCACAAACTTTAATTGAAATATGAATCTTGAATGTATACATCCATGAATTATTGATAAACAGAGTTGGTCTTTTTCTGGCGAAGCGGTAGATACCCAGGCAGTGTTCTGTTACCATAGATCTCATTACACTTCCACAGCTACCTAGAGTGCAAATTTACAAGGCCAAGATGATGCATGTAGGAATCATTTCTGTAGATGGATGTGCACATTTTAGTTGTACTGTAACACAGTGTTTTAGAAAGGTCAAAATATGTATCACCATATGTCACACACATACACACATCCTGCTACTTTGCACACGGTCTTCCTCTGTAAATACATATTTATATCTAATTCTTGTTTATAATATGTATATATAATCTTTTTCAATTTAAATTTAAGTCTGCTATTTTATTCTCTTTTTCAGTTGATTTTCTTATTTTGATTTTATTTTCTGGTTGCACTATTTAATGCACAGTGCACAGTTGCATGTGATAAATAAACCTTTGAACCTTGAATCTTGAAATGAAGAGAGGAGAAAACATTGTATAAGCATATGTAATTCACAGTAAGGCATCTGTCTTACCTTTCTCAGAGAATTCACATTCCTTCATGGCCTGGTCACAGTCAGAGCGAGTGAGCACAGCTATTGATGACCTGCTGACCCTGAGATGAACTACTCGGCAGTACATCACCATGTGTCTGGAGACAAAACAAAAAAAACACAGGGTTTTGTTTGTCTTATGCTGCAAAAGTGCTTTGAAGCATTCATAAGCAGCATGAAGCTTTTAATAAATAGTTTATAACGCACCATAATTGTTGTAAACCTTGTAAGCAGATATAAGTGTTTATATTTATTCGTCAACAACTATAAGTCTTGTGGGCAGCCATAAGTGGGTGCTGAGGTATCAACAGATAATGAATTATAGTACAGTAGAAGCTGCTACAAACAGTTGTAAAAATGCAAACATCCTCATGATTCATCAGTTAAAATTGTTGACCATACATTAATAAACTCCTAAATGTCCTTATATCTACTTATAAATACATTACAGTGTGTTCTAAACTATTTATTAAATATTCACATAGCACAAAGTGTTACTGAATTATCTTGTGTTAAGTTTACATAAATGAAAAACTTACCTCCTCTGACAAAAGCTTTAAATAAACTCCACTGACTGAAGATAGAAACAGAATTCAAAAACTGGTCTCTCAAAAAGTTAAGTGCAACTTTCCTTTATAAACGGAATTTAAGCTATGAATTCCCGAAAACTTTGAAAATAACTGTAGAGCTGAACACCCGCCACAATGAAAGGACAACAAAAGAAAAATGTTCTTCTTTTCTTAAAGAACGCTGTCTGGGGGTTTTGTTGCCACTTAATTCAGGAAGAGTACAAGTCACAATGCTCTCCTTTCAGGGGTGAGAGGGAGAATGAAACAAGGGGGTCACACAAACCGAAATATAGCTTCTGGCTTAATCTCCACTGAGCATGTGCCATGAAAAAGGATGTTATACATTTTAAAAAATAAAAACTGTTATCTTCAGACACAGAATTAAAATGATCTTTTAGGGTTTAAAAAAAAAACTTTTGTATTTAAAGCTTTTCTTTGTTTAAACTAAGACACAAAATGTCTCCTATCTAACAGATGCAAAAAACTAGCCATGCTGGTTAGGCAGGAAAAAGTTTGTTAAATGTAGAGTGTCGTTTGGCGAACTGTTGTGCTCCAGGCAACTCTAGTAGTCCCACACACAGCACCCCATTGTCCTGCCTTGTGACTCTATAAGTGTATCTCCTCTCAGCATATTCCTTTCACAACACTGCTTTCCACCTTGAGCTGTGCTGGTCACACCAAAAGCAATGCAGTGGCAACGTGTCACAAGACCCACGTTAGACAAGGTTCAAATAAAAATAAAAAAGTCATTACAAGGATATTCCCAGAAAAAGTGTGAATGGAGCTATTCTGCATTCATAATGTCATCAGATCCACAGCACACATTTGTTCACAGCCTTTAAAAATACTAGTAATAATAGTCCAGAAAGTAACCCAAATATAAACTCTCACCTGGATTTTGTCAGTTGAAGTACGTTGGAAGCTTGAAGAGGTGAAGACAGGTGGGCAGGCTGCAGTGATTTCCCTAAACAAACAGACACAGGAGAGCACCTGAAATTCAAATGCATGCCAGCATGTAAAATGAAACTCAGTCATATCTCCAAACCCTTCATTTACCTTCATTTGAATAAGGCAAAGGAACGCCAACGTGCTCTGTGTAAGTGACTGGGGTCCTTGATTGAAATGAACAATGATGAAAATTAAATGACTGTGCTGTTGATATGTAATGAGCAGCATAAACAGAGAACTCACTTTTACAGTGAAAACATTTACAGTAAACACGAGGTGGTTCCTCTGCTTTCATTTTGACCAAGGCTCTCTCACTTCAGCAGAAAATGCCTGCCCTCATGTGGACAGTGGCTCTATATGCAGCATCTGGGGAGGGGAAAAGGAGAAGTATTACTTAGCATCAAATCAGATGAAATCATCAAAATGCAGAGGAAGTATTCAGATTTGTGTGCTGCTTCATTGTTTTGTGGCTTGCAATAGTTACTGAACAGCTATTGAAGAGCTTAAAGGAGACTTCTTAATTTCTGTTGTTTTCGATAAAGTTAAAGGAGCCGTTTGTAGCTTTGGTGAAGAAATGTTAGTGAGAAGAGAAAGATCTTCAGTGGCTGATTTTTTTTTCTGCCCAACAAACTAAATAAACAAACTCTCTTTATTTTCACGACTGAATGAACTGAATGAACAAACCGACCTTAAAGGACAACACAGTTTCTTTTACTTGTCATGTGTCCTGGGGCCTTGCTTTCCCTTGAGAACAACTTGTTTATTCAGTTACGGTAATAAAAAAAAAAAAAAACCTATTTCTGAGTTTGTGTTATTACCTCACTAACAATGTAAATATGAAAATACTGGGTTTGAATTTCTTCTGCAAAACTATGTAGTGCCCCTTTAAGTGATCAGCCCAGTGTATGTCTGGATTTCAGTAGATGCAATTCCATGCTGATTTTTTCACTGAAACATTGATGTGAAGGTTTCTTTTTGTTTGTTTTTTTGTTTCTTCTTTTTCCCTTGAACCAAAGGTCAGCTAGATAAGAGTGTAGATTACATATTACAACAAAATATATGTCAGATGTTATGAGGATCATTATTTAGCTAATTTGTGCTTAAGCAATCAATCAAACACATTTTCTGTAGACAAAGGTTTCAGCTCTGAAATACAAACTATGGCAAAAAATGATAAATCATTTGCACTGGCGCTGGAGCCATACTGCCTGCCCCGGTGAGGCTGGTTACAGAATTTGGTGTAAAACTAACTGGTGCTATCTCATGAGTTTGAACACATGACCCTCTGCTGCCGGAGGACACAACATGCAGGCTTCAGCTGCAGTCCCACAACAGCTTTGCTTTGCCTATGAACTTTCCCCTATCAGCCTGAAGTCTCGAACGGATCCTCCATGTCTCGTATGTGCTCATCAGCGAGCGCTCGAGCGAGCATCCCCGTCCGTGACTCCACCTTCTCCCGCTATTGGCCACTTTGGCTGCACCTGTTTGACCCACTTGCCAATCACACGCTTTGGTTATTGTGCTCCAAGATGGCGGCTTCCAGTGCTCCGCATCATACATCTTCGCATTTGAAATCTAAATATGACCATCTTCCAGTCGTTTAAACATCTGAGGCGGCAGACCAGAAGCAGCCGAGCAGGGCTGAGTTGTAGCCAGTGAAACGCGGAAACTGTTTCTCCATGGTTTCTTCGTGTGAGGAGCCGGGTACGGTGTCAGTCTAAAGGGGCTGTGTTGTCCGAGTATGGCCACCGAGAACAGGATCAATTTTTGGAGGAGAAACGCAAAGGTTCCTGGAAGGTGAGCTTTGGTAACTTCTTTATATTTTCTAAACGAAGATTAGTAAGTCTCAGACTGGTTCTGTTAAGTATTGATAAATTATTAACAACGGTCAGTACAGAAACATCAGATAAAATCACGTCGTATAGCCTAAATCATCTAATGATTCAGTATATGCTGCGATACTATGTTTAGATGGAGGTCTTTGGCTGACTTAAGCGTATAGAATGAGTCTGTAAATCGCTGCCTCAGGAATGGTCATTCTTTGACCGCACTGTGGTTGTGACTCTTAATTTACTTGAGCACCTCTGAGCTCTCTCCACCGTGTCTTGTGGTGTGTCTTTACAATGGCCTCCAGCTGAGGCAGACACACACACACACACACACACACACACGTCCATCTCTTTCTCTCTCCGCTCAGAATCGAGGTGTCAGCTGTCACAGTCCGTGCATCGGGCGCCATATGCTTTCTCAGTCTGTGCTGAGGTGGTGACTCAACAGTAGAGAAGCTTCTGGGAGTGATGACAGTGAAGGAGACTGCACTGTTTAATGAGTATTCTTCAAAGTAACCACTTTAGTTAGAGCACACTTACTGAAAAAGTCTTCATTAGTGAGTAGCTACAGACGTAAAAAGAAAGAAAAAAAAACCTAGCACACTGTGTTTTGATGTGACTGGAACTTTTTCAACCACATGTGGTCTTCCTCAGGTAAAAGTAACAAGTGAACATACTCCTCCTTGTATGAGATGAAATGACGAGTAGTCATGTCTTTATTAAATAAAATGCTCGGCAGTATTCCTCCAGTATTTCTAAATTGGTATTACCTAATATTGCATCCGTATTATCACACTCTAAGTACACCACTTCAGTTTTGTGTTTGCATCCTTTGCTTGTTTTAGATAGATAGATAGATAGATAGATAGAAATACTTTAATGATCCCAGACTGGGAAATTATTTTGTTACAGCAGTAACTCTACTATAACTTTCTACTATATCATATTGTGATTTGGCAAACAAATTAGATAATCATGTGCATGCCAAAAGGTAGTGCAAGCGTGAACATTTTACAATGTCCTTAAACTTTAATTAATCCAGCATAGATGTCCAAAGTCCCAGTTTCCAACACAGACGGACACAAATCAGATGTAATTGAGACTGGGCTGCTGTGGGTTACTATAGGTCAGTACATGGAGGACTTAGTTTCAAACAAATATGCCAGCTTGCCAGTTTGGCAATATTTTGGGTTTAAAATGGGAGGATGTGGCAGGCCAAGGGGTTTGTAATCGACCAAATGTCATTTGCTGTAAAACAATGATGTAGTCTATTGCAATGTTTGGGCAGGACAGTATAATATATGAGATATCAAATGTAGTTTATCACCCAAGCTTTCTTATGCTAGCTAAGAAATAATGCAGTGTTGTTTCATCATTATCTTTCCAATATAGGTGTGTTCACTTCCACATAAAAAAGGGCCTAGTTTGTCTTATTTAATGTAAATTATTTGGTCTCTCTTCATCAGGCTATTATATTATGTTGTATATTACATAAATTTACATCAAACATATTAGCATTAGCATTAGCATAACAGACACACTTGTTGCTCTGTGTCAGCTCAGATTCAGCTTAATTCTCTGATGTCCTGTATTGTGTAATATTAGCTGCTGAAGCTATAAGAAGAGTGTACTGTAATTTTAGCCATGGTGCTGCTTCAACAAAGTCATGTGGAGGCATGACCTAGGACCAGCTGACCAATGTGCATGGATGTATAAAATGATAAATAAATGAAAGTAGTGTGATTAAGAGTTAAGAGTTAAAAATATGTTGAGTTAAAAATATGCTCTATGAATATAATACTTCTCAGAATAGGACAGTGTACTCAAAAAAAGTTACTCGGGTCCTAACCCTAACCCTATACACACACACACACACACACACACACACACATGTAAAACTGTACACAGGTACACAGTATCTGTTATGGTTCTGTTATTATTGCACATGGTTATTGCACATAGTTATTGTATTGTTTATTGTACGTTGTGTTCATGAACAGTCCAGCAGACCTCTCCTCTGTATGTATATAGTATTATTTATATATTTATATATATATATTATATTGTATTATATTATATTTTATATATATGTATAATATATTATATGTATATATGTATATATAATATTATATTATATGTATATAATATATATATATATTATATTATAAAAACATACAGACAAATATAACTCATATTTCTACATATACAGTATTTCAAAATATCTCTTGTTCTGTAGCAGACAAAACTTTTTTCATCCAGATGGGTAGAAGAGTGTTTAAAGATTATAGGTTAACTCAACTTTTTTTTAAGCATTGTCAGATCAGAGTCTAACTGTGACTTGAATGAAATTGTTATATACAATAGGAACAAACTTGGGCTACACTAGTCCCAGCCTGTAGAGCTTGCTCAATAGGCATCACGGTAATGGATTAAAGTAAGCACTGAGGATCTGCAGGCATTGCCATACTCTTTTCTTTTATTCCCCTCACTCCACACTTTTGTAAGAAATGGAAACTAATCAAACTCCGTTGATAAGACATGACCTATTCATACTTACGTGTCTTTATTGGCTTGCATGTCTTTATGACTGTAAAGACTCTGAGTGGGTGTCCTGCCCTGACAAGAGAAACTCTAAGGAAAGGGCGTTGCTGACTTTGTCACACATACTGATCTTAAACTGTAGTGGATGGAAACCCAAACACAAACATGTGTTTGAACAGGAAAGCAAGCAGCTAGTGTTGCTGACTGTCCTTGAGCCACTCCTGATAAAACAAGTCTGAAGTAAACAAGAGACTCTGGAACAGACAGATAATCAGCAGGCCCGTTGTCAGCCACCAGGCTTACTGTCAGTTTATTCTTACAAATGAAATGAATTAGGCCGACATCTTTTAGGCTCAGATGTCAGTGGCCTCACAACATTTTCCCAGCTGCTTTGAATAAATGCTTATCATGACTGGAATTTGCGCCACAAAATTTAAGATAAACAGTATAGATATTAGATTTATTGTTAGGCTATCATTGTGGTTATGGATGGGCAATCTGGCCATATGGTTGATGTTCTGTTTTATTTTAATCACCCTCTATTGAGCCTACATACATTAGTAAAAGTAATATTTTTTTGTAGCCTAGGTAATCAAGGTTACTCTATGTCACTAATAACCTTGTGATGAGCAACAAAATCCCCAAAAACATACACCTGCACCCACATGGCCAGGGTACGTGATGTGATATACATTTCAGGTGTTTGACTATGGATGACCAAGATGTTCATACTTAATTCAGTTACCACATTGTATTACCACAATTAGAAGTGAAATTTGAATGAGCATGCATTACTTTGTCCAGTATTTTTCTTTTTAAGTCTAAAAGTTTGAATTACTTGAAGGAGGCTGCTGCCCTTGGCTATTGATGATGGAAAGGAGCATTGTTGGCAGTTGTGGGTCTGGCCCACATCCCATCCTTCGGCTCTTGGCTGTGTCTGCACCCACCCGTTGTCCATTTTAAGATATCAGCCAATCTGCAGGATCGGGATCGGGGCCGATATTGGCATTTTTCCACTGATCGGGATCGGCAATTTTGAACGTGGATCTTTTTTTTCGTCAGAGCACAATTTGTGGCAGAACTCAGATGCACACGTAACGTTACTCTGGCAAACCTGTTGATAAAATGTCTGTAGTATGGAAATAACTGTGGAAAGAGCCAAGAAAGTATAGAGTTTGTTTCAACACAATAGAAATACCTATTAAGAACAGCTTGGATGCAGGTACTTTTTTTCTTAATGCAGCTGTATTATCTAGGAAAATATTATTTAAGGCTAAGTATCGGATCGGGACTCGGTATTGGCATTTACTAAATATGAAAGGACTTGCATCGGGATCAGGGTAAAAAAAAAACGAATTGGGACATCCCTAGTTTTATTTATATAGCCCAAAATCAAAATCACATTGCCACAGTGGGCATTACAATCTGTCCTCAGACCCTGGATTTGAGTGAGGAAAACTTTGGCATATTGAGAAAAAAAAACTTTTCACAGGGTGGAAAAAATGATGGAAGAAAACTCAGAAAGAGCCACAGAGGAGGGATCCCTCTATCAGGACAGACAGACATGCAATAGATGTTGCATGTGCAGAACAACAAAGTTTCAATTTGAGAGAATATATGATACAATTTATAATACATGTAAAGTTTGTGGCTCCAGGAGGACAGCTGAGCAGGCAGAGGCATCGCCAAGTGGTGCCCGAGCCACACAACCTCCTCTCCACTGTGGTGACCTGGAAGAAGACAGCCCAGATAATTAGAAGTAAAAAAAAAACCCATCAGGATGACGAGGCATCAAATTTTACAGAAATACAGATATAAGGAGATAGTAAAACAGAGGAGAGTGATGATCCAGCAGAGCCCAGGGTATGACGGTCCAGATCTGTCAATATGTGAGGCTGCAGGAGCCAGGAGAAGGAAGACGGCCTGAATGAAAAGAGAGGAGGAGGGGGAGGAGAAAGCCATAGAGTGAGAGAGCAGTCGGCAGGACAATGTGAATTTTAATACTATAGGCAAGAGACGTATTGAGAATGACACCAACTCACTGATGAAGCTAGCAAAGGAAAGTACAGATGTGGTAGCTGCACCCAGTGTGACTTCACCCATAAGTTCAAGTTTTAAAGCCAGCCTCCCACAGGCAACAGGTAGCCTATACATGGTGTGATCAGCTGCAGATCCACTCGTGTCATTTACCTTATTTCCTACCTATGGGCTGTTGGCAAAACATCAAGGCTGTTGCATTCTCTCATTAGCGAGCATCACACCGACACTGTTTAAGTATATCGACTTGTCGCTTCTTTTCTTTATAGCCCTCTTTTTGCTCACATTGATGTTTGCCTGACAAGACACATGACCTTAACAACTATTTAAAGACACTCCTACACAAGGTTTAAAGCCTGCAACTCCGCTCCAGTTAATTAGAACTGAAGAAGCCTCTTGGATGAGAGGTGAAACGTCTTTAAGAAACTGCAGAAAAGTCCAGTTGCCTATGATACAACACTTAGAATTACCATGATTGGGATAACTGAGAACCTTCATCAACACATCAATCCAATCAAAGGTTTTTGTGTAGTTTGGGCAAGTTTCAGATGTGCACACCCCCCATCTTCTTTGCTTATAATAATGCAGCAATAGACATCTCCAACTTTGCTACTTTCTCTTCTGTGATCCCTTATTGTTGCTTGTGTAATGTGAGTAAAGTGAGTTGATTTCAAGGGGACTGAGCTACATACTGTGACAAAAAAAAAGGACAGAACATTAGACTGCCAACTTTTCTCTGACTCATAAATGATGATTAGATTTGTTTACAATGAGCCAGCTCGGTCAAACACAGTGGGAAGCTGTGGGTGTTTTTCTACACAGAGGTGACAGCATCTCACATGTCATCTTCTACAGTGTACAGCCAGTGTATGGAGCACAGCATCCACCTCTCGACCCACGATTGCGACGCACGTAAGTGCTAAACCCAACCGGACTGCATGGAAACATACATGAGTGCAGTTTATTGGATTCACTCTCTTTCGGCCATGTTTTGCAGCTCATTGTTCCATGCTTCAAGTACTTGAACATGTGTGGATTGCATGCGCCTGTACTGTACCAGTGAGACTGAGTGTTGACATTTACATTGTTAAAGCTATTGTACAGATTTTTTGTGGTTTTTAGTTGGATTTTCAGTTCTGTTTTGCTTTTTGTTCCTTTGGTCAGTATCATCTCCTAAAGTTCTGTGTATATTGGCTACCAGCGCTGCCACGAGTGACACCGTTAATTCTCCAATTGTTCTGCCTTTTGCTCTCTTTTTCTGTCTTTTTGATCCCTCGATCCGTTCCGTTGCAGTTTTCCCAAAGACACAAAGCCCAAGTTCATCAATCACAAGTCTAAAAAGGCCTCTAGCTTCCATGAGTTCGCCCGCAGCACCAATGATGCTTGGGACATCGACGATGAGGATGAGGAGGATTTCATGCCATCTGGCCTGCACTCTACATCAACACAAATCCAGGTATCTGCAAGACATGATTTTATCAATGAGCATGTATGTGCACTGAGTTGGTCTCTAATGAAAGGAGATATTCTGATGTTTTTTCCACTTAGATACAGCAGAATCAGCCTGGTCACACAGAAACTGGGATGTCACACAGACTGGCACCTCCCAGGACAGAAGCTCAAAACTTGCAAGAGGAGGACACAGAGTACGAGCATGTCAACGGCAAGGTCGTCAGGTCGAGTAGTGACGCTCACCTCAACACGTCCTCAGGTATGTGAGTTATATGCTGCTGCAGTTCATTCACCATTAAGAGCCACTGAGCCGCTTAGGGCATGATTCATAGTGAAGCTAGACTTTGTCAAGCAGTGTTAATTTTGACAGCAAATTCTGATTTAGTCTTAGTCTTTTGAATAACACACCATTTAGTTTTAGTCATATTTTAGTCATCTGAAATCTTTTAGTCTTAGTCTAGTTTTAGTCGACTAAATATCACAAGAGTTTTAGTCTTAGTGTAGTCTTAAGTCTTTTAGTCTTAGTCTAGTCTTAGTGAGTGGTAAATCTCTCTCTCTCTCAGTTCATTTAAATTCAAATGGCTTTATTGGCATGAGGCAACACTGTACATATTGCCAAAGCAAGGGTTTGGAAATAAAAAATAACAACAATGAAGGAAAACTATATTTACAACAAATTAGTTATGATCTATACTGTTGGTAATACTGTAACTATGATTGACTCAATCATAGTTACAATCAATTAATCTCAGTCAATAAGTAGTTAATAACAATGAATCAATCAGTTTGTGTCAACTGAAAATGTCATGTCTCTCTCTTTCTCTGTAAATGTCGCATCAATTTGGTAGTGTTTTTGCTCCACACGGTTTGCAGACGGTCTGGTTGTTATATGTGAGGTGTGCCCAGATGTCAATTCTTCGTTTTCTAGCTCTGACATTTCTGTTGTTCATGAGGTATGCCGTTGCCCTCGGACCGGGTGCACTGCAAACCGTTAATGCTAGCATCTTTCTAACGAGCAAAGTCAGCTGAAATCCGCCAAAGCTGTGCAACTAATTATCATGTAAACAACCTAACTCTTGTGAAAACGTCCACAAATCGGTTTGTTTGTTCTCCTTCTGTGTAAAAGCTCCTGCCTGTTTAGCTTGCCGCGGCTTTTTAGAATGGCTCTGCTGTAATCTGCATCGGTCAACCTACCCTCAAGATTCGCTCTGATTGGATCTCTTCTCCATTCGTCCCTCCCTAACATTTTCATCTCGTTTTTATTCGTTGACTAAAGTGTCAGTTATATTTCGTCACAGTCTTCTTCATTATATCTGACTTTTTATTTAGTTTTCGTCCATGAAAAAGGTTCGTTGACGAATATTTTTCTTCATAGTCTCCGTCAACGAAATTAACACTGTTGTCAAGGGGATGACGAGGGCTAGAGGGATTATATTAGGCATTAAGTATGAGCCTGCCAGGACAATTTGAAGTCCTGGAAATGTTTCACCAAATGCTCTGATCCCCATTGGCGTATGGGCAACGTATTTTTTAGTGATACAGAAGGATGACTCTTGTATAACTAGTAGAGTAAAAGATGTACCTTCAAACATGAATCACTACTGAATAATACTGTATGTCCTGAGCCCCAGCATCTTTGCTGATGGGCAATAGGGTCAAACTCTGACTGAGCAGTTCAAGTTGGGTATCGCCAACTGCATGAAACTATGTGATTGTGAGGCAGGTTGTTGCTGAAAAAATGTATAACCATTATTTCCAGTTATATGATGCATATACGGCACACTGGTGCATGAGCCGCAAGCATACACAAAAGAAGAACGACATAATGAATAAAAGTCAGACTAAAGAGCGTATACACAGTGAAAAACAGATCAAAGTTTTAAAGAAAATAAAATAGTAAAAAGGTTGGGGGCAATCTGACACCTTTTAAAAATGTATTCATTTAATCGATGTATTGTAAATGCATATGTGAGTAGAAATATTTCAGTTTTTTTTTTAACTGTGTTCATTCAATCGGGAACTAAAGCTCATTTATTAAAAACAATACCATAGACTGCCAAATTCAAGCACAATTCTATTGTTTCACACAACTAGACATTGTAAATCACATTTTTGCTTAACTCTAAGCGAAAACCCCATCAATTAGCACACTTTGTTCACCTGATCTTAGGTCTTTGGTCAGCTTTGGTCTTCAAAATGCCACACTCTTATTACCAGTACCACTTTTACACTGACATTAGTGAGTATACACAGGTTTTTTAAACACATGGGAATCCACTCAAAATCAGCAACTAACTCCTTTGACATTTCTTTTGCCATTGGATGAGTTTGCATCTCTGTTGTTTACCCTCCTGTGACCCATTCGTCATCATGAATGCACCGGGAAAATTAATTTCCAGTTGTGATAATTGACACAACGATTAAAGACTGATTGAATGATAATAACAAGTCAGCAGCATTAACTTCAGCACATGTCTCGGTATTGCGCCTGAAAAGGAGAGTAAATATGTTTTTCGATAACTACTGATAATTACTGCAGGGTTAATTGACCCAGGAGTAAATCCTGATTGTACACATTCAGCCAGATTTTAGTGGGTGCAATCCCATCAGAGCATAAAAAAACCTCACATGTGTGACTGTACAGTTATTTTTTCATTTTGACATACTGTATTAACACAATGGACCTAAAATCACAAAAAACCTAAAATCCAATTTCTTACTGTAGCCCTTTTTAGATAGAAAAGGCGGCACATTTGCTCCAAGGTAAGGGCGGCAATTTGCCCACCTGTCTTTCTAAAATGGAGGCGTAATATTCCTCCTTTTCCAAAAGCCGCCTCTGAGGTAGGCGTAAACATGTGACGTGACGTGAAGCTCGACGTTAGACAGTGACAACGAATTTGTCTTCAAAATAAGAGCTTGAGTTTAGAACTGGGTTCTTAGCGGGGGGCTTTTAATTTGAAAGTAGCGATCCGTTCCTACAAGCTTGCGCTACAACAACAAGCTAACACAACCAAACAGCTACAGAGACCGAGAAGACGCTGCATCTCCTGGATCTCAGCAGCTGTCCAGTTGTTCATCTTAATGTCCGCGGATAAAGTGATGGACTGATTGCTGTGATCAGCTGTTTCCTTGTTATAAAACTCCTCGGTTGTGGGTCGCACAGCAGTTCAGGTCATTGACACCTCCGCCCATCTCACCCACGGCCGGCACATTTCCGCCTCGGTTTTAGATAGCAGTCGAGGCGGAAAATCGGCGGACCAGAACAGACCCCCAATTTGCCGGCCTCTGTCTAAAACCGCGGACCGAGCCGCCAAAAGGACGGGCAAATTGGCGACTTGGTGCTCTGTCTAAAAACGGCTTGTGAAAACCACAAATATGTTTAGCAAACCATTTTTATTACTTATAATGCAAATATAAATTGTTGTTTGCTAAATTTGTGCATGAGTTTTTGAAATTTATATAGTTATATGTAGCATTCAGCAGTCTCCTCATTGTTTTGACTCACAACACAAAAAAATGACTACACTACACACTAAACACACTACACCAAACACTACATTACACACTAATTTTAACGTTACACTCCAAACACGCTATGTGTCACAAATCTCTCATCTCTCAAAACTCACTGTCTCTAACGCTGTCTCTATCACGTCACTGCTGTTGTCACTCTTCCGCCAGCCTCACTTCCACAACTTGTTTGTCATATAATTGTGTGATTGGTTGGTGTGGTGCCTTTTTCCACAAATAGGAATGTGTTTTATTGCTTGTATACACTTGCTGCTTGCGGACACTTTAGTGACAAAAGCCTATTTTTACCGTTTCTTCCTGCACCAAACACAAAGCAAACGTGACGGCAATGTTCGCGGAAAAATGTGGCGGACATTATTTACCGTAAGTCCGGTTTTGGACGTGCCGGCGCGTTGACTCAGGAGGTGGGGGTGGGGGTGGGCTAGCAGCTAGCTACACACGAACATCCACAGATTCCGATTCCACTTTGTTGTTCTCGCGTATCCGGATCTCCTCAGACCCGAACAGACTCGGTCCGGACTCGTTTAGTCTCATTAATCCACAACAGTCAGTTTAGATACACAGATCGGGACCGACACCCTTGAACCACGCAGCAGCCATGTTGAAATTCTCAAGTTAGTCTGATCCTGATCCGCAGAGATATTTGAGGCACACACACACACACACACATACACACAGACAGACAGGGATTCCTTGCTTTTATAGAGAGATAATAATACATTTTCATATATGTGAAGAAACTGTCTGATCACATGTTAATGATTCCTCACAATAATTAACAATGATTTCCCATTGTAGCAAACACAGATAAAAGCATGCAACATTCATTTCTGTTAATCTCAATCTGTTTCCACATTTGAAAGTCAGAGTTATCACATCTCTAATATTTTCTGTCTTTCTTGACAGTCTTGAATGAATGAGATCAGTTGTCGCATTTTATTTAAAAACACAATATTATATTTTTGTACAAATTAACATTTAACATTAACATGTAACATTTTTTAGTAGATCATTAACCGTCACATCTTCAAATCATGTCTGTTTGCACAAACCACTACCTTTTGTAACATTTTTGAACACATCATGAACTCTGTCCCATGTTAGTACAAATTATCAGTTCATCAACTCTTTCATATTTTTAAATGAATCATATAACATTTGTACTAATCACCAATCTGTAGCATGTTTAACAAATCATCACATCTGTTACACTTTTTTAACAAATAATTGTTCACATTTTTGTACAATATTTCAGTTTAACGTTGCCTTGGTATTTCACTGAAAACATCTGTTATTTATTTCTTTGTCTGTGAATATATGTTAGTGGGAGGCCTGGCATGCTGTTCACCACTATACTGTAATCTGGGGTATATTTTGACACTGCAAGTGAGTCTTGTAGGTGTGCATCAGTAAGGCATGTTCTGTGTTCTTGATGAAGATCATGTCAGAAAAGGCTGATTCACAGAGACGGGTTGAACCAAAAATCAGTGCCCGTATGCACTGTCAGGTAGTGAAAATTATATGTTTTCTTAGGCATTTCTGCCATGTTTTTTCTTAAGTTTTTGGGTGTAAAAACCACATCTAGCTCCCCATCGTAGCTGTGCCCGCTTGCTTACCTCAGCTAAGAGTGAGATTGAGGTTAGTTTTGTGTGCACAATTGAACTTTGACCCCAGACAAGTTCAGAGTTCATATATATGTACATACATTTATATTCAATCTTCAGCTTCATTATGACTAGTGCTATTTTTAGAACATGCGGGCTATGCGGGCGACACACGTGGTCGCTGCAGGCAACAAGGTTAGGAGTGGTGTCAAACATGTCTCAGTAGCACAGTTTTGAAGGTTCAATAGTTGTTTAAATATTATGGTTCTCTATTGTTTTCATGAATCCCTTTTGTAATATCCAAACAACCTTATTATTATTACTATATATTTTCAGATTGTCTAATTTTTCTTGTGTGGCCCTCTTCAGTTCGCGCTACACTGCAGAAGCAACACACTCTCCCAGTTCGTCCCATCATCCCACTGGTGGCTCGCATCTCAGACCAGAATGCGTCAGGGGCACCACCCATGACAGTGCGGGAGAAGAGTCGGCTGGACAAATTCAAGCAGCTGCTGGCTAGTTCTAACACTGACCTAGGTAAGAGAGCAACACAGCCACACAGAGCCTGTTAACACCAGGAACCTCATTTGTAACTGTTGTGTGAATTGTGTGTATGCCGTTTTCTAAGCATAAATCTGGATGTACACTTTCAATATGTTTTTGTCATTAAAAAAACTCTCAATCATGTAGCACAGCTCTCTCAGAGAAGTGTGCTGCCAATTTAAGGGAACTAACTGTACAGCACTGTTTGTCAATGCAGACTTGCCCTAGTTTCCTTTGCACTGGAAATGTCTGCACAGGTGCTGTTTTTCTCTGCAAACCCTGAAGAACATATGTCTTTATGTAATTAGTGATGTTTCATTTAAATAAGAGACCTCTTTGCGACACTTACCTGCAATGGTTTTGTAGGATGTTTTTTTGTTTGTGTGGAAAATGTAAAGATAATGGCAATGCCAATTGCATTATCATTTCTATAGCATTTTCAATGTTAAATTTGCATTCATGCTCCTTAGTGCACTGTTTTCTGAAATAATGGCAACCAAAGGACATGTTGATGTGTATTTGTGTATTTGTATAGCAAGTCATGATTCATTGTTTGTAAATGGGAAGGAGTGACACTCATCACAATTTGTAAAAACAACAACAATAGGCTATCCATTGGCTAGTTGAGCATTGGGAGCATCAGCACATGTGGGTCTTAAAATTAAATATTACATTTCTCAAGGAGTATGATCTAGACCGGCTCAATTTGGAAAGTGCCATGAGATGATTTTGTTGTGAATTGGCACTTTACAAGTACTGACTGACTGACAGTCCAATAATGGACTGATTGATTGAAGGAAAATTACTTTGTTCGGAAACTTGTCTTACTGGCCAATAAATTGAAAAGAAATCTAAAGTCTGAGGTGTTTTGAACACATAAAATAACGTGTGAGATGCAAAACAAATTAAAAGTTGCTGCAGGAGGGTTGCTGCCATCTTTCAGCATGGTAGAGCAAATGTAATGGTCTGGGGTGCTTTGGTGATGGGAGGGTGGGAGACTTCTCCAAGGATAAAGGGATCTTGTATAAGGAAGGGTATCACTCCAGTTTACGACCTATGTCATACCCTGTGGAAGGAGCTTAGTTGAAGCCAACGTCATCCTCCAACAGGATGATGAGACAAACTATTCAAAACTATGAAAAGCTGGTTATTGAAGAAGCAGTCAGCTGGTATTCTGTCAATAATGCAGTGGCTAGCAGAGTCACCAGATCTCAACCCTATTGAGCTGTTGAAGCATCTTGACTGTAGGGTAAGAAGAACAGTAAGGAGTGCCCATCAGGCCAATCTAACCTATTGTTGGTGCTTCAGGAAGTATGGAGTGACATTTCTTCAGATTCCGTTCCGTTCCGTTTGCTTCCGCTTTTTCTGTGCGGGTTGCGGGGATGTTACCGCTTTTATCCCCCTTTTTCAAGGGGTCACGGGGGTTACTGGGGCCAATTCCAGTTAACTCTATGGGCGAAGGCCAGGGTACACCCTGGATGAGTCGCCAGCTCATCGCAGGACCCTTACTGAGGCTTACTTAAGAGGCTGCCACACAAGGTGCCAACTGCACATCAGGAGCAATTTTGGGGTTCAGTATCTTGCTCAAGAATACTTCGACATGTAGCTCAGTTCCGCCCCCAGGGGAGCCGGTATTCGAACCAGCGACATTTGACAATTCATTTGATAGGTTAAATGTTTGAGTAACATTTTTTTGGGTGATCCCAAACTTTTGAGCAGCAGTGTATAAAAAATATTTTATTTTTTGTTTTAAATGACAAGGAAATTTGCATCACAGGTCCAAGATGGATTCCAAGATGATGTAAAGAAAATTGCTAGCAGGCGTAGGCAATGTTTTATGTATCAGAATATTTTAAGGTGTACGCACATTTTTACGCAAAACTTTAGTGTAGATTCTAAGCAGTTTTATAAATGAGCCTGAAATTGACATCAGTTGTGTCAACAAGCCGCATTGAGGACACATTGAGATCCAATCACTCAGACCACAGAGGTGATGACCGCATGCTTGTCATTGTGTGTATGCACGTGTGTTCTGGGCCACACTGAAGGACCGCCCACTCAACTGACATCCTCTGTGAAACTAGAAAAAGAAGAAGCCAAAGCCACAGGCAGAATGGATTGCACGCTGTCATGTTTGGGCTCTCTTAACCTGTCAGTGTTAGCAGCAGATGTTTGTAAAGTTACAAACTGTTTTAACTCGTTTTGAATCAGTAACCGCAATATCCCAAGACTCCATTAGCAAATTTGAGGCATTTGATGGTTGCTGTGTGAAGAGAAACTTAAACTTTGTGTAGAAGCAATGAAAATTCTAAGTCATGGGTGCCTTCTTGCAAGTTCAGCATTAAAACATGAAGTTGTTTGTTTCCTTGTAAAAAGTGTCAGTTTGTGGCAGCAGGGCTGTACTAGCCTGTCTGCTTCTGTGTCTGAAGTGCTAAGGTCTTACTTGCCAACATTTAGCAGCTGTTTGAACACAGTTTACACTGATTTCACCATTTACACTCACATTACGATAGGAAACACCATTTTATTATTGACGCTAAACATGTTAAATTACATAAATGCAGTAAATAATAACAAAAATAGGCTACTTCTTTGTCACCTGTGGAGAAATTCCCCAGACTCTGTTAAATAGTGTCTCAATTTTGTTGTTGAGTTAGGAGAAACTTCATAAATGTTGTGAAATACTAAATATGACAATTCCTAATTATTTGTGCTTGTTTGTAAATTTGGCAAATGTTAAACATGGTGGTCTTTTTTTGTTTGTTTGTCCGGTTGTTCCAGTGATGCGTTTGCATATAGAGCAGGGAAGTGAAACTTGATCAAAAGTTGTCATTGGTGATGCGTGATAATGTCAGGTGTGAACTGATCAACTTGTTTTTGTTGATCAGATCACCAAAAGCAGAAGTGAATGCCAGCTATAAGCAGCCTCACACTTTAATAACATAGATATGGAGTCGAGATTGGATTTGGGCAAACACTACACTCTGTAGAGATTACAACCAGCTGAATGTGCTGTCTGTCCCTTTTGTTTTCTCTAGATTGAGTGTTGATAATGTGTGTTAATATCTTGCTCTCTGCTGTTATAGAGGAGCTCCGGAAGCACAGTTGGTCGGGCATACCAAGGGAAGTCCGGCCAATCACATGGAGACTTCTCTCAGTAAGTCTCAGGATGACCTTCAGTTTAGCAATATCAGATGTTCTGCTCTTTATCTTGAGTTGTTACACAGCATTTGGTCTTAAAGTCTCTTGGACAGTCCAGGTAAAATGTTTGCTTACAAAATGAAATTTGTTGGTAGCAAATGCTCTTATTGTCATTTGAGGCCTTATCCTTACAGGTAACCTTATCTTTTCTCATTTCTCATATCGCTGTCCTGCTCTGTTCCTCAGACACAGCCATCAAAACAAGTTTCTCCTCACTGGCACTTTCTCTCTGTATTTTCTCTCCTCTCCTGTGTGTGACAGGGCTACCTGCCAGCCAATGAGGAGCGCAGAGAACTGGTGCTAAAAAGAAAACGGGAAGAATACTTTGGTTTCATAGAACAGTATTACCATTCCAGAACAGACGACCACTATAAAGACACATACAGACAGGTAATACTACAGTTTATCTAGTAAAACAAGCCTTTAGACTGCTACTACTCATCTATCAGAAATGCAGTGACTCAGTAACAGTATATGATATTAATGATATTAAAGCAGTAATATTGTTGGAAACTTATTCAGCTATGATTATCCTGAGTAACAATCTTTCTTCCTGTCAGATCCACATCGACATTCCAAGAACCAACCCTCTGATCCCCTTGTTCCAGCAGCCAGTAGTACAAGAGGTGAGAGCTGAACTACTAAAGAGCAGTGGAAGTCAGAAGTTCATCAAAAGTGCATGTGGATGATTAGTTTGTTTGTTTTCTATGTGTATGTGTGTGCGTGCGTGCGTGCGTGCGTGTACTTCAAAAGGATATCTTGGTCTTGAGTCAGTTGTAACTGAGAGACAACCATTAAACCACCACCAGACTTACCACTAAGTGGTCACCAAGGTGGAACCCTCCTGACTTGCATTGTTGCATTTTATCTTGCACTTGTTTGGGTCATCTGTCAAATTAGCTAACCTAGTGCTGCTGACCAATCAGTTAACCTCAAGACTTGAAATCACAAAAAATGCAACTACATTTCATAACTGGGTGCACTAGTGTGACTTGCAAGTAAGCCCCCTATGATTTCATTTTTAAAAAAACATCATTGTAAATCCCGTCAAACTACAGGCGCAATGTTTCTGCTGGTAACTATGTGCCACTGCCACCATAGCAGTTAAAACAAATCTTAAAAGAAAGCAAAACATTCTGTGACATCTGATCTGCTTCCTCAATACATATGTACTAATTAGTCTCTCCAGGGTTCTGTTGACCCTGATGTCTCTTACTTGGATTAAGTGGGACACTGGGAATAACTTCTTCCAAAATGTCTCAACATCTGTTTTTGTGTGATATATATCTAATAATGGACTAACACATATCAGAATCAGAATTCCTTTATTTGTCCCGCAAATGGGAAAAATGTCTTTGTCACAGCAGCCTAAGGACAGTTACATTACAATAAACAATAATAATAGTAAAATTAAACAATATAAGAAAAAGTTAAGAAATAGAAATACTCATATACATTGTATAAACATAACATTGTACACTGTGAACAGTGTAATTGTGAGCAGTGTGGCAGTGTGTTGTTGTTAATATATGTGGGTATGAAAATATACCAGTTAGTGTAAACCAAAAATGAGAAATAGGTTATGTATAGAGTTTGTATTGCACAGTACACAGAGATCTACTGGGAGCAGTGCTGGCTGTACAGTCTGATAGCAGCAGGAAGGAAGGACCAGCGATACCTCTTCTTCACACACTTGGACCTGTGATACCTCTCCTTAGTCACACACTTATCAGTCTATCACTGAAGGAGCTGCCCAGTGCTGTGATAGTGACCTGCAGGGGGTGGGACTCCTTCACCAGCAGTGATGACAGCTTGTCAATCATCCTGCTCTCTCCCACCACCTGCACTGTGTCAAGAGGGCATCCCAGGATGGAGCTGGCCTTCTTGATAAGTTTATCCAGTCTCCTCCTACCTGCTGCTGAGGGTTAGGGTTAGGGTTAGCTCCAGCAGACTACTCCATAGACAATGACTGATACCACCACAGAGTCATAGAAAGAAGTCAGGAGTGCCTCCTGCACTCCAAAGGACCTGAGCTTCCTCAGCAGATGGAGTCTGCTCTGACCTTTCTTGTATGTAGCTGCAGTGTGATCAGTCCACATTCTAATTAATGGATTAAAAAGAAAGCAAAAATTTTGGAATCGGTCCAGTAACTTGCCTCAGCATGAAGCCATGTAGAGAGGACCCAGGACATATTTTATAACAGTATCGACTTGGCTTATTAGATTGAAGATGATAAATACACATAGATACCTTAGATAACACATGTCCCTGTGGATGATATATTGCTATAACTGGGCAGAGTATTTGCCAGCCACTGAGGAAGGACCTGCACCATAATGCTACACTACAGAGGGACCTTTGCAGAAAAAGGAACTTGACTGTGACTTGTTGAGACGTTGTGTAAATTGTAGATTTTAAAAAAGCAAAACTTTTTGACCTACACTGAATACAGTACAAAGACAGATATTTAATGTTCAAATATCCAGTATCCCTAACTAATTTTGATAGGTGCATATTAAGAGTTTTACACATTGAAAGTTAGGACTGCAACTAATGATTGTTTCATTATCAGTTAATCTGCAGATAATTTGTTTGATTCATCCTTTACCTTTACACAGCCTCAGTAAATTGTGAAAATGCTCATCACAATTTTGTGAGATTATTTTGTCAAACCCAAAACCCAAAGACCCTTCATTTACTGTCGTAAATAACAAAAGTAAGCTGCAGATTCTTCATTTAAGAAGCTGGAACCAGCTAATGTTTGACATTTTGATTGAAAAAGGACTTAAACGACTAATCGATATTCAGAATAGTTTGAAACTACTTTACCTTCAGTCGAATAAGCGATTAATCTACAAATTCTTGCAGCTTTAATTGAGACTCTGCTGTAAAAACCGAGCTAACGTAATTGTATGATAGTGTAACTCAAAGCAACGTACTGTGTGCCACAGACACTGGAAATGAAAGTGAGGAGACGCCTTGAGAATGATCTCTGGGGTGTTGGCCTTGTGATATTCTAATAAAACTGGTGTACACAATAATCAACTATTTTATGGTTGTCTGTCATTCCCCAGGTGTTTGAGCGCATCCTCTTTATCTGGGCCATCCGTCACCCAGCCAGTGGTTATGTCCAGGGAATCAATGATCTGGTCACACCCTTCTTCGTGGTCTTCCTTTCTGAGTTTGTCAGTAAGTTACTGGTGGGAATATTCCTGCATTGATTCTCATTATGTTCAGGCTGGACTAAAAATGACTGACCCCTTTGTTTTTGGTTTGCACGATTTGGCTTTTTTATCTGGTGATTATCTGTTTTATCTTTTTCTCCATCAGTTTTACATTGTTAACCAGGGCTGCTCAGAGTCAGCACTGGAAACTTTTACTTCTCTATAGATGTTTTTCAGTTAAATTCTCAACATTATAAGTCATTTATTTCTTCAATATACCCTACCTCTTATTAATGTGTTTGCCCAATGTGTCAGTGACAACTCACCTGCATTACATGAATCTCATGTTTAACCTAATGACTCACATTTTAATGCCTTTGTTCATCATCTTTGATCTGGAAACATCCTATTCCCACCCAGAAATGTAAAAATGTGGGTCCTGCTCAGTGCAGGTCCTACAGACAGCGGACACAAATACTTGCTCCAGCGTTTGTTGTGTTTTTTAGCCAGCTTCAGTGTCACTGAGCTCTGGTGATGAGAGCATCGGAGCAGCTGTGTTGTGTCAGCCCTCACAGTGTCCTCCTCTTTTTTATTTCTTGTTTGAAGATGAAGAAGAAGAAGAAGAAGCACATGGTATTGCATTTCTTAATGTAGAATTGCACCGCTAAAAAAGTGCTGTCATTCAAATAGACTTGGGGAGGTTCTTAAGTGATGCCTCAAAGGATCACCTTGTAAGGGGCAGCCCTAGTTGTTACCACATCCAAGGTCATAAGTATTTCTTGCGTCAGTCGGAATCATCAGAGAGCAGTTTTCATAAATCAGAGAGTTTGAATGAGACTCATCTGTATGAGTCAGGCTCTCTGTGTTTCATTCAGTGTTACTTGTTCTAGCGGAGGATGTGGAAAACTTTGAAGTGGCAGCACTGCCTCTGGACACCCAGAGGAACATTGAAGCTGACAGCTTCTGGTGCATGAGCAAGCTGCTGGATGGCATACAGGTCTGGTCACACACATACATGTCAATAAACGCTTATTTAAACTGTAAATATGCCAGTTATTGAAAATTATAAATATTGTTTCAGGACAACTACACCTTCGCTCAGCCTGGAATCCAGAATAAAGTGAAAGCTTTGGAGGAGCTGGTCAGCAGGATAGACGGTGGGTGGACTGTCAGTGATGATCCATGTGGAGCTTCATGTGTACAGTTAGATCTTAGGTTGCCTGTACTTTATTCTGATGTGTGCCCTGTTCATTCCTTTGGGTTGGGCTTGTTCACTGTGAGCTCATACATGTAGAAACAGCTGTCTGTCTGTCTGTCTGTGTGTCTGTCTGTGTGTCTGTCTGTCTCCAGAGGACATTCACAATCATTTCAAGAAGTATGAGGTGGAGTACCTGCAGTTTGCTTTCCGGTGGATGAACAATCTGCTGATGAGGGAGTTGCCACTTCGTTGTACTATCCGTCTCTGGGACACCTACCAGGTAGAGCAGAGTGTACACTGTCATCAAAACCTTAACAATAGAGAGTGATCCAGTACAAATTAGCCCCACCTAAAACCTGGTTAGAATACCCTACTCATTAACATATGGTCCATTATATACAGTATTTGTTACCCCCAGGTAAGTGTTGTCAAAAATATTGAAACATAGCCTCCGTATATTTGAAACTGTTTAAATATGTATTTTTTGCAGTGTTGACAAACAAGCTGTGTAGTTTATTTTTTTGCTGTCCTACCTGACAGTGAGTTGACTCATGCACTGCTGTAGTGCTCACATTGCCCCGCCTGCTCCAGAAGTAAATTAACTTCGATGCTGTTGTTCTTAACGCACAATACTGCCTTAATGTTGTGTCAATTTTCCCCAGTGGTATCAAACATGCTATTGAATATCCTCAGATGACATCAGGCACATCTGCATTGCGTTCTGGCGGCCTCATTTCTGGAGTGTCCCACCACAGTTCTGCTGTGTTTTTGATGCTGTGCACAGAAGCGGCGTCAAGCTGCACAGGACAGATCGAGCCAAGCAGGAAGTCAGGCAGCAGAACGACATAGAGCATCTGGTCAATTTTTAAAATAAAACACCAAACTCAGGAACTACAGCACAACAAAGTTGGAAATGACAACAATAAACACAATTAAAACAGCCAACAAAAAATAATTTAACTATGCAGCCTACTCACCCATGGTAGAAGCCTAAATATCAAGGAAAATTATGAAATAAACACAATTTGTAAGCCAACAATATCACATGATGCTCCACTTCTGAAATGCTTCTGCCGAAATATGAAGCTGCATGAAGGATGTTACAAAACACATGTCTAGTAGAATAAGGTGTAATTGGCTGCAATGGTCTTTTTTTCAGGCGGAAGCCGAGGGTTTCTCACACTTTCACCTGTACGTCTGTGCTGCTTTCCTCATTGAGTGGCGCAAAGAAATCCTCTCCATGGTAGACTTTCAGGTACTAATGTCTCTGTAGTCATGTTCATTGTTTTCAGCAATTATGTCGCAAAATTTTGACCTGTTAACACTAAAAACCTTTTTGTTTAGTTTCTTTTCAGAATGTTAGCATGTTAATACACTAAATTAAGATGGTGAACATTGTGAAATTGTCGTTTTTCTACTCTGTTTATTGTTGTGTTTTGGGCTGCTGGTTGGTAAAAAAAAAGATAATCGTGTGTGTGTGTGTGTGTGAGTGTGTGAGTGTGATGGGCGGGAGGGGTTGGTTGAGAGGCAGCTGAAAGAGTGTTTGTGTTTATGTGTGTGTAAGAACAAGAAGTAACTTGTTGTTGCTCTTCAGGGCCTTCTTATGCTACTGCAGAACCTTCCTACAATCCACTGGGGTAACGAGGAGGTGGGTCTCCTCTTGGCTGAAGCTTACAGACTGAAGTACATGTTTGCAGATGCACCCAGCCACTACAAGAGATAGGCTGCATCACAGGAAACACAGTATCTTTACTAGACTGTAACTGGATGGAGCCACAGCATCTGAGATGCTCAGGACATTAACTGTTGTATTTGAGGTGACCTGGAAGATACATGTTGAAGAGCAGCTCCAGCACACCTGCCGGATGTTATCTCAGATATCCAAAACTTATCCTGTGAAAATCAAGTCCAGTGGATGTCAGATTGGATTTGGGTTTGTGTTGCACCTGTAGAACTCAGTGAATATGAAACTATTTGTAGTCAACATACGGCACTGTATCAAAGGACTGTTACAGTAAATAAACATAGCTATGCCATCTTGGTTTACTTATGTTATTTTGGTCATGCAGTATTGTTTGTCTCTCAAGTGAAATGTACGCTCAGAGGAACTTGGTGTGGCATAAAAGGATAATGATTGTTTTTGTAATTAACCTTTTGTGAAAGATGGTATCTAAAGATTTTCAGTTTGGTTTTTTTTCGAGGTTGTTCTAGTTGTTTTTTTACAAGGGAAACATATTATGAAACCACAATACTAGTCTGACTCTGTTACGCTGTTATGAATTAGATTTTGATTTAGGGTTACCAAATCTGCACTGTACCATTACCTTATTTATGTCCTTAGTTTGGCCTTCAATCAGTCAGTTCAAGTGGAACTGGTATTTTTGCCTGCATTTAGGAAGGGATGCACATCGGCATGGGAACTTTATATTATTGTCTTTTTATTGTTATCTGGTAAATAATAGCAGATAGAGGCGATAATATGAAGCCAAACACACAGTAAGTGATGGTGTGCACAAATGTATAGAAGAACAACAACAAGTGTAGCAGGCAATACAGTTCTACAAGAGTTTCAAGGGAGGGAAAAGTCATACATTTTACCACATGTAATTGTGTTAGAGCTATGGAATATCAAATCATCCGTCTTTGCTTATCACATCTTAGCCTTTCTTACCCTCAGGTGTGCATACATTACAGTGTGGAAACTATATTTTGAAATATAAAAATGTGAAATGTATCACTTTATCACATTCTGTATGAGAAGCAGGTAATTATCAGTTATCAGTATCCACTGAAAAAGCCATATTGTGCATCCTTAAGTTTAGGTACAAGACCCAAGGGTAGCAAATATTAGACACTGTGTTTTGTTTTAGGTTGAAAGTGGAGAAACTGATTTGATGTCAGTTTGCTTTTTGGTTATCATGCATCAGCTGACCACAAGAAATGTTTAAGGTTCTTGGGAACATCAATATACACAAAAGAGTTTTTAGAATTTTAGAATTATACCGCCTCTGAGTAGACGAATGGAAACCTTCTGATTAATGTAGCTTTGAAATTCCGTGTTCATATGTGAACTGACTGGAGTTCACATTAATTTTGCTAAGATTAATCCAAATTTTATTAGATTTTGGACAGCAGAATTTCTACTTTGGTTTGAGATTGTAGTGCGTATTAATGCTCTTCTAGCAGGTACTGAGGGACAATTGGACACACCATCCTACTTGAGACAGTCCTGTGAGCACAGTGCAGCTCAGAATATATGACAATGACTTGGTTATCAGCATTTGTAATGTACTCC
This sequence comes from Diplodus puntazzo, assembly GCA_963678695.2. Lineage (NCBI taxonomy): Eukaryota > Metazoa > Chordata > Actinopteri > Spariformes > Sparidae > Diplodus > Diplodus puntazzo. The sequence goes on along the minus strand of OZ023165.1, from coordinate 4,416,946 downwards.
TCCTTAACGTCTTTAAATGCTTTGTTATCATTAATGCTTGGATTTTATATTTGTCTAGGTTCAGGTTACGTTTCTATTGTGTCTGACTTCCTGCAGTCAGTGACATGATGATGACGTGTGTTACTCATCTTCACTCATGACCAGTGCTAATTATAACACAATGTACGTTTGAAGGGTATGACAATCATAAGCTTTGGTACTTTTATTTCCCTACCATAAGAAGTGTGTCTAAGGTTTTTTACATGATCATTTGCTGCACATATGAAAACTGAACCATTCTGAAGTAAATGCTGTGTAAGGCTTTAGCAGAGTTTCAGGATTAAATGTGAACTATATTCCTGTAGACTGCAATGGATTGAATGGAGAGCATCTTTCATCTAAATTGTTTTTATATTTTGTTTTTTGTTTTATCTCTATGGCATGTGTTCAGTGAAGTTCCACTTCATAAGTTGAGATAGAGAGAGAGCTCATTTTTATTTTTGGAAAAATATTGACAGTGACTTCATTGTCAGATAGTTCACCTATAATCTTGTGTTGAAACCCATCTGAGACATTTTGAATGTTGATTGTGTTACAGTATGCCTTTAGCCTTAATGTAGGTTTTCTGCATTCAGGTGCACCAACTGATTGTGTCACTACCGAAATGTCATTGTTCAGTCCATGCTGTTTTTATCTAAAGGTCATAAGTCCTCAAAATATATTGATAACTGAAGGCTGACAAAGTGAAAACTACTTGGTTTGTTTCAGAAGTGTTCATGCTGTTTTAACAAGAAGATGCCAAATCTTTATTGGCCCTGTACAATCTGTTTTAGAGTGCTTCAGTAGTCAGTGCTGGTTTCAACCTAAAAATAAGAATACTTAAAATTATCACAGCACCTGCTGTATATAAACTTTTTGTTTATATTAAACGGTTGTCCTTCATTTTGACATTTGTGTTTGTGTGTGTGTACGTACATTGGACATCTGTCATGTTGTCACATAAACCTGGAAATAATCAGACTGTTTGAGAAATATGAAAGTAAATGAAAGTGTTGTGTCAGAAGTCAAACTGTCATTCTAAGTAACCAGTGGCTTTGTCAGTGTCAAATCCTGGCTAGGCTAAAGGTTTCTGATGGAGCAGTGAATGTTACTTTAAAACACTTTACAGAAACTGGATCAGACGTCTCCAAAGCACGATCAGGCAGAGCCACAGTGAGCTCACCATCAGAACATCAATACATCGAGCTTAGTTCACTGAGAGATATAGAAGCAACATTCATCACGGATACAGAATGCACTAAATAAACCACCAAGAGTCCAGTCAGTCCTGTCAGAAGAAGGCTGTCTTGTAGTGTCTCAGAGGACGAGGAGCAGTTTCTGAACCACTTCTCTGGATGGAAACAAGGACAAACACTTGAGGTGGGCCAAGAAATGCCAGAATTTCACAGTGGATGATGAAAACAGTCAATTTACTGATGAATCACAGCGATAGATTAGTGTCAGCAACAGAAGGGTGTGTGTCAGGAGACCGACAGGAGAGAGAATGATACCACAGTGTTTGTGGAGAAGGATTCATACTGCAGCAGAATAATGAGCCTAAACACAACTACTGAAGACCAAAGAAGACCAAGGAGTCCTCACTGTCATGGACTGTCCTCCACAGTCTCCTGACCTCAATCCCATTCAACATTTAAGGGGGCACTTGAAGACTGAGAAAGCCAAGCACTCTGACATCACAAGCAGCTTTGTGGAAAACTGTCAACTCATGCTGGGATAAGGTGAGTCAGCCGGTTTTTCAATTTCACTTCATTTTAAATGCCAAATCTATTTAGCATTTAGCATTTTTATTGCAACACTGCTGTCATATATGTTTTCTTTACTAAAGTAGAATTTTATTGTTATTATTTGAAGTTTGTTTTTTGTAGTCTGTAACTGACTCTGAGTGTGATTTGTGATATGGCTGCTCGGAGAAATTGCTCCAGAATGGTCCCAAAAATGGAAGAGTACGTGAACACATTGCCAGTGCGTTGTCTGGGGAGGGCAGAGGACAACAGAATACGCCAAGTGATTGTACAGTTTCCCAAACTTCAGCATAGAGATGGCATATGGAGGATAACCAAGAAGTCACAGGTCTGCAAGACAGCAGGAACATCTTTCAACGAGGATTAGACAAGGAAGACAAGCTGGAAAAAGAGAAAGTTTGGCAGCAGATTCTGCAAGCATGGTAAAGCTAGTGATAAGGCAAATTACTGCAGTCCTTTAGGCTTCGCAAATGGACGACGCATTTATGCCAAAAGAGTGAGAAATAATTTGTCTGAAAATAGTCAAATATTTAGATATTATCATCACATAGACAAAAAGGTTAAAGAAACATCCAATATAGAAAGTAAGATACAGAATAATAGGTCTATTCTCAACAGGTGACTTCAAAGACACTTTTGTGGATGTACTTACTAAAATGGAAAGATTATCTAGACTTATTTATCCAGCCTATTCACTGGGGTTTACCTGACAAATTAATCAATAATTACTTCAATTTTATATGGAATAAGTATCATTATATAAGGAAAAGTGATATGGTGAAATGTCCTGAAGAAGGGAGTCTAACACTGTGAACTTTGACACAATGAGCAGTGCCATCCAGTTAAAATGGTTACGAAATGTTATTAGAGAAAGGTGAACGCTGTTAATTTGAATTTTGGAAGTATAGATTTCATACTGAGATATGACTTTGCTTTTTCTCAACACCCTGTCAGCCTATCAGCTTTTCAACAACAAGTTCTCCATTACTGGAAACTCATAAACAAGCATAACTTTACACCAGCACAGTCCAAATATGGAATAACAGAAGCATTATAATGAAGAGAAAATATTTATTTATTTTAGCTTTTTAGATAGAAAATGTTATATCACTGCAATTTGTTTCCCCTAACCCCTAAAGAGAAAACATATTTTACAAGAATTCACCAACAATGCTATTATAAAAATAAGTACTAGCTACCTCTCTTATCCACTTCCACCTAAGGAAAAAGGGATTCATTTTAAAGTGAATGGGATCTACCCATGTAATGATTTCTCACATCAAAGATTTAACTGAGATTTGAATGTTTGTACATCAGTCATGGAAACAACAGCACAGCTCTTCTTCTCTAGCAGTTTAACAAGGATGCTCTGGGGTGCTTTTCAGTACTTGATATATAATGACTCAAATATTTGGATTCTAACATATGAAAGCACAAGTTTTGGTCTTCAAATGGAGAACAAAAAAACGGAACTTGTTTTAGGAATCGTTAGATGTGTTTCTTTTCTAAATGAGATAACTGTATGAAAAAGATTGTTGAAAGTTTGCAAAATGAAAAAATTCCAATACCTGTATAAAAATGTATATGCCCTAATTCCTGACTTTCTATTATTATTATTATTATTATTATTATTATTATTATTATTATTATTATTAATAATAATATTTAGTTATTGCTGTTGTTCATCATACATTATTAAGTACTGCTTATCTCACCATTTAAGGTTGTACAAATTGTTTTGTCTGTTTGCTATTCAGGCTCAGTTAAGCTTACGTCCATCTATGAACCTGTTCATGATGTGCATGTTTGACTGTCTGCTGTCAATGTTCAATAAAGTTTATTTAAAAAAAAACAAAAAAAGGTTTCACTTCTGCAGCCATGCTAGTGTGTGCTGTGTTAGCGGAACAACATAAGAACGGGACACACTGACTAAACATAGCCAGCTGGCAATATACTGCGTTTGTGTGAGTGCCAGAGCAGCGCGAGGATGAGCATTTGTAACATGTTGACGCAGTTAGCAACCAGCTAACGTTAGCAAACACGAAGCTACACTGTGGTCGCGCAGCAAGGTGAGTGGTTTTAATCTTCCTGCTACGATAGCATTGACTCCTCACTAAATTGACCTCTTGCTGACTGCTTTAGATATAACAGTGTTTCTGTGCTGCTGTAAATTGACATCTAGCTGCAAATGATCGGAAGTGTTAGCAAAGTAGAAGAACAAGCTAACACGAAGGTACGCTTCCCCTTTACCAATTAAAACTTGACTTAAGCTAACTAGCTGTTGGCTGCACTTCACTGTCAGGTGCCATTCCGTTCAAATTGACAAAACACGGTTAGACTTTTATTTAAGTTGTTATATTTGTGTGATTTCCAGGTTAATGACCCAAACTTTTGCCTCAACCAAAGCAGGAGGAGCTTGGTGAAAAGAGGATGGATGGAGTCAGCTGGAGCGCCCCCAGGGCCCAGGAGTCGTTCAACCGACCCACAACCGCCACAGACACTCTCTCCAAGCTCGCCAGCTTCATCGCACGGTCCGAGACAAAACCACACGCAGGAAACCAGAGGCAGCAACCACCCCACCTAGCCACATATGTTTGTCCAGAATGTGGTAAGGGCTTCCCTTATGCCACAGACCTGTTGCACCACCAGGAACAAAAGCACACGCTACCTAAGCCTCATCGGTGTCCCTCTTGTGGACAGGAGTTCTCCCTGAGGTCGTCCTTACAGTTACACAAGTGTCCTGCGTGTACAACTCACACCCCGGATCCTAGCAGGCTACCGGACAAGTCACCTCACCGCCAGCCTCACCTCATGGACAGTAGCCCTTATGCATGTGCCCCATGTGGAAGAGGCTTCAGCCAGAAGCAGGCTTTGCTGCACCATCAGCAGGCTGGTTGTAGTGAACCACTATCCCCATCAGATATAGTTGATGCTAGTAGCCTTCCAGATGATTCTCCACCAGCATCTGAGGGAGACTCCACCCGCTCAGATTCTTCAGATACACCAGGGTTGGGCAGCAGAACTGTGAAAATGTGCCAGTTCTGTTCAAGAATCTTCCGCACAGAGGCTGGACTGCAACGCCATAAACAGACCAGCCACACAGAGGAATGGGTGATGACTTCACCTGGACAAAAGACCAAAGCAGGTGGGACTGGTGGAGTAGTGACAAAAGGAGAGAATAGAAAGGTGTGTGTAGATCCAATTAATAGGCCAAAGTCTAAAAACAAGCTTCTGAGCTGTCGCTCTTGCGACATGGTTTTCATGAGCACCTCTAAGCTGTACCTGCACAGAAAAGAGAAGCACAGCAGGGAGAAAAATATCAGAGAACCAAGGCCAGTCATGAGCAAGCGTAGGAGAGGAGGCACGTATCCATGTCAGGTCTGTGGAAAAGTTTTCTTCCATCATTTGTCACTTAGAGCACATTACAAACAGCACACAGCCTCAAGCTTCACCATGATCAAAAATGCAAGCCAGTCCGTAGGATGTACCACCAAAGACTACAAGTTAACAGAAAATAGACCAAACAAAATAAAAATCAGCCTAGCAGATAACAAGACTGTAAGGGCTGGTCCGGGGAGGCCAGGGAAAGTGGCCATGGTTACTGATCCAGAGCGATGCAGAGGATTGCCAGAGGTGGCGAAGGCAGTGGTGGTGGTAGACGAGGAGGAGGAGGAGGAGGAAGAGGAGGAGGAGGTTGAGAGAGAGTTCCCATGCCCTTCCTGTGCAGAGGTTTTCTCTCTGCAGTCACAGCTAAGGGAGCATGTGGAGCTCCACCAGTCCGCCGTGAAGAGGAGGCAGTGCAGTGTGTGCACAAAAGAAATGGACACCTGCAAATGGCCGGGCTCAAAGAGACACAGGCTGTACCACTGTGTGCCCTGCCAGCAGGGCTTCTCAGCACTGGATTCTTTCCTAGAACACTGTCAGGAGCACCTGCGAGTCAGGGTGGAGGAGGACAGTATCACAGAGGGCTACACACATCCAGCCAGCAAAGCCTGAGATTCACTGTGAATGTCATCAGTGATTGCCTTTTTGCCTTGAAGGATTAGAGAGCAGATAGTCATGAAATCTCTGTGATTGTTTTTGATGAACCAATTAATTGATTGAAGCATTCAGAACATGTTTTTACACCTCTGCTTTTGGTTGAATGTTATCTACACCAATATAGCAAGGGTTAGAGAAAATTGATTGTTGAAGGAGCATACCAGGGGTTTTGTGTGTTTTATATTGCCCCTTTGACTATGAATCACATATACTTTACTGCCAACCAATTTCTATAACGTACCATCGTTCTGTTCCTATTTTCAAGTGTTCTGTAACTAGTCACCTGTTTCTTTTTCAGTACATTATTTTATTAAGTTTGTGACCACAAACTGGGGGTGGCATGCAGAAACTATAATGTTTCTTTGATAGAGTTTGGCATCACTGACACACCTCGATTTTTACAGATTACTTAGATTCCCAAAACATCTAAAGTTAAAGGGACAGTTCACCCAGTAGTGCTAGATAGTTTTGGTGTGAGTTGCAGAGTTTGGGAGGCTAATCGCCACGAAAAAGGAAACATGAATGTACTCATTGATAAGAGGCTAGCTAACTGAGCTAGCAAAATGTTACAGCTCACACTCGTCCATGAGTAGATGCATGCTGCTGTGCAGTGTTACAGTGTAGTTGTGTCGAAAGAAAATATTTTCTACATGGAACTGCTCACAATAAGGTCTGTGATTTAACATGGATAACAAGGTCATGATCAAATTACAAGCGGCGTGCCTATCTCAATTCACACCAAAACAATCTAGATGGGTAAAAAGCACTACAGGTAAGAAGAAAAATGTGTATTTTCTTTATTTGGGGCTGAACTCCCCCTTAAGATGGTCTTAGCCGTTTGACTGTTGGCCATCTGCACAGCCATAGCCAAAGCACTGCCAGAGATGTGTTGTAGCTAGAGTCTATTTTTAAACCAGACATCTGGAGTGTTTGAGCTATCATCAGAAATGTCTTCTGCTGTATTTTAGTTCTTTTTTTGCAGTTTCGGCAATAATTAGTCATAGATTGGTGGGAACTCTGGTGTGTCACTTTTTGGACTGTCACTGGACCTGGCTATCTGCACTAACTTTGTAGCACTGCTCAGAGCACTAGATGGAAGTTAAGCTCTTTAAGTCCCAAGGTATGAATAAAATCACAAGTGTGAAATGTTTTGAGCGTTTTTATGTGCTGTTGAAAGCTTACAACATCTGGTAATGGTCAATGTCATAATATATAGAATGAATGGCTGTCATTGATGGTAATATCTAAAACCATACCTTTCATTATGGCCTGTCTTTGTAGCTGGCATGATCGGATGATATTACCTAGCTATGCAAACAGATAAACTGGCAGCCCTTCAGTTTGTGTGATGCTTGAAGTGTTCTTTGGTGAATGAGCAAGGATCAACTAGGCTTGGGCGATATCCATAATTTTGTGTCATGATATTGTCCCGGCCAGATATCGGGATTGATAGATATTTTCTGATCTCAACCCAAAATATTGGCTTCTTTGAAACTACGTCCTCCATGTCTGCACATTAGAACACTGCCTGCATGCTGCTACATCCGAACGACTGACCTATAGTAACCACCGCCAGCCCAGTGTTATTCCTACCTCCTCAAATATCCAAGCTACTGCCACAGCAGCTCAGCGTGCATTTTCTTTTCAAAATAAAGGCCCGAGATACCATAATAGCTTTTCGATATTCAGTATCATGAAAAGAATTTTGAATATGATGGCATTATATTCAGTAATATCTAATATTGGCCCATGCCTCGGATCAACATGAGTTTTTTTGTTTCTTTTTTTTCAAAAAGTTTTCAGCTACTGTGAAAGTGTAGTGAAATATGAAATAGTTTTGAAGCTTCCACTTTTTTGAGGTCTTTTGTAAATTGGTTTATGGCTCTTTATAGGTTACATAATTAAAACTTAATTCTCATGAGGTGTTGTGTAAGTTCTCTTTTTACTGATCTTGTAAATTCAGTCAAGTCTTTCATACTTGTAAAGTAAGCAGTATGTTCTTGGACACTTGAAATAGCTTTCTCTGCAAAGTATACCATCTTCTCAGTTTACAATGCTGTTTACATTTGTCTGCTTGCTACACTTGCAACAGTCATACTTGAGTAAAATTAATGAAAGGGTGTTAAATCAATTACTTTTGTAAAAGTTAGTCATATGGAGTCATATTTCCATATGGAAAGTAGTTGAGGGATCTGATATTAAATGTCCTTAAGTATCAGAAAAATATTTTGCAGTAAATGTTCATATTGAAAGTACAATTTAACAATGATATATGTTGCATTATTACATATGTAATATACATGTAATATATATATCATATATATAATGATGCAACATATATAGTTTTTAAATATATATGCTATATATATGCTATATATATATATATATATATAGAGAGAGAGAGAGAGAGAGAGAGAGAGAGAGAAATAAAATCATCATTATTATTATTATTTTCGTCAGGTCGACTTAAAGTTATGTTTGTGTAGAAAGTAAGAATCCTACCTGTCGTTCCTCCTCCGGGCCTCTTGGCGGCAGCTTGCAAACATGACATGACGATGGAAATCAGCCGGTTAACATCCGGTCCGGCTGCGCACGTTTTCCTTCCGCGGTTCTTTCTGTGAAACCGAGACCATACGAGAAATTTTGTCGGCGTTAAGAAAATAAAGACAAAATGAGCAAAGCACATCCACCCGAGTTGAAGAAGTAAGTTGAAGATGTTAAAGTTGACAGGAACTCTGTAGTCTGAGCGTGATTCGTATTAGAAGTACGTTCAGAGTACGTACCCGCGCAGCTAGCGTGCTACATTGTTCGTAATAGAAACAAGCTAACATTAGCTAACCTGCCTATGTAGCCTGAGACATGTATCATCTGTAAGGATCAGTAACATGAGCTCATGTGTTTTTTTTTCTCCATTTTTTTCAGGTTTATGGACAAGAAGCTTTCGTGTGAGTATGGTTATAAATTAACATTGAAACCAACTGCGATTAACATTGATAGTCCACTGCCTTATTAGAACACACAAGAACCTGTTAGATTTCTGTGTTAGTTATCTGCATTCTGAAGCAACATTAATCAGAGACATGAGCGGAAGTCCTCCTGTCGTTCAATGTACAAACTTAAAAACCACGTACTCAACAAAGTACATAGTCCAACATCGAAGAAGAAACCATCGTGTGATAATCGAATAAAAATGGGCCTTTTTCACGTAACGTTAGAAACCTACCCTAATAGCCTGCTACATAAATTCAAAACAAAGCCATGTCCCATGTAAATGATGCAACGTGCTTATTTGGGGGCTGCGTTCTTTCTTGTGCATGCCCAGTGTCTTGATGTAAATGTGTTCTGATGGACTGGACGTCCAAGCTTCTGAGGTGAACCAGGGCGAGGATGTTTTGTTGTTTTCTCTATGCGTTTGTATAAATTCCCACATTATGGGATTATGAGATGGGTAACTGATCAGACATGTGAGAGAGGATAAAGTCGATATTTGATTTATGATTTCACATTTTTGCAGAGTCTTACATGATTTTATATTCAGCAAACGGTTTCTGAAAAAAAAGGTTTAAGCTACCCATCTGCAACCAATTGAAATTTCATTCAGTTTCTGCCTGCTTGTACTAATTGGTGTTCATATGGAGTGGTTTTATATATTAGGAATATTAGGCTCCATGTAAACACAGCTAGTGATATTTTCTTCCTGTCTTTGGTCCTCCAGTGAAGTTGAATGGGGGCAGACACGTGCAGGGCATCCTGCGAGGGTTTGACCCCTTTATGAACCTGGTGGTGGATGACTCTCTGGAGATGGGCCCTGGAGGACAGCAGAACAGCATTGGCATGGTGGTCAGTATCTTGGCTTGCGTTAATCAGTATTTTCCACACTGTAACAAAAGCCCATGTAATCGCTCTCTATTTACCATGTGGTGCACTATGTTTACATGTATCTTTTTTAATTTGGTTCAAATTGTGATTTTGATAACTCACAGATTCACAGAAATTACGTGAAATGGTAGTGATCATACTGTGTACACTGCTTTATGGAAAAAAATAACAGTCAGCTGATATCTAACTTATCAGCAATGGTTCAAAATGACCATATTGTAGAAGTGTCAGAAATCTCTATTCTCTGCTTGCACGGTGCAGTGTGACATGTCTGTTGTCCAAGCTGCAAGTTTTTGTTCTTCCTGTTTCAACTCTACAGTAACATAGTTAACAGTCCTTACTGTCCATTTTTCGGTATCCAGTGTTTTTAGCATTTTCAGAGCTTAGTTAAAGTGAAGTCACTATGGCTCTTGAGAAGATTCTAGTCCAGCTTGCTACCAAACTGAAGGAAAGCACTACAGAGTTTATGAGCTATGCGGTCTGACAGTGTACGTCAGACATTTTAATTTTTGCCACCTCTCTGTTTGAGCACAATTTCGAGAGTCACTATGCTCTGAAAATCGGCTTAAGCTGATGCTGCTCTGAGCGACTAGCTAATGTCTCGACACTTTTGTATTTTTGACATTGACCAAATTCTGAAAACTGTCTGATGCCCCAAATCATGTTTTAACAAACACGTTTTTAATAAAATATGATGTAAGGGAACGTCACACAGTAATCTGCATTATACATTTTACCTGTGGTTAATGTTTTTGGTTATGCTATCATTGAGTAATTTTCTCCAGGGGATCCCCAAGCTGGTTACTTCTCCCCACTGGCTTGACCTGAATGTATCCTCACTGAAAGCTGTTACAGTTCAAGGCTCCTGCCTGTTGCATCTAGATGGAATGCAGACATTGCTGATATTATTGGTTCCTCATGTGGCTGTGATGAGTCAAAGTAGTTGCTGTGAAAAAAAGACCTCCTGTCGAGCCAGCCTGAATGTTTAATATACCTGCTGTGAGTGGATATACCGAGCAAATTTGGGGAAACTGCACTATTCAGGATTTTTTAAAAATGGTTGTATTTGGGAACTATATTATGACTAATTTAGAATTTCCTCCCAATGTTACAATGGAATCTTTAGGAAGTGTGATTTAAATACAGTGTGTTAACTCTGTGTTGTCTCATAGGTTATCAGGGGAAACAGCATCATCATGTTGGAGGCCTTGGAGAGAGTATGAGAGAAGAGGAGGCAGCTGCACGCGGACAAAGAATGACCCACACCTTTTTTACATTCTGTTAACCCCCGAGTTCTTTGTGTAGTTGCAAAGCAACTGACTCTTTGAATTGTAATGCGTTTTCTCATGTCTTCATCTAATTTCCATAAACAGTTGTTTGGAATTGTGTGATCTTGTTAATAAATGTTTTTTCTTTGTATTTTGTTTGTGTGTTCAATCTACAATGTACAGTGTTCTGCCACCCTACCACAGGTTATTGGCTGAAGTCACCGACAGCTCATTGTGTAAAAGAAGCCAATTACTTCTGTTTTTGTGACAGTTAGATTAATGACAATATGAACCATAACCAATCAAATATCTGGTTGGTTGGCAATATTAAAACCCATGTAAATTAATTCCCAAGGAGCCCCATTCTAATTTCATTATAAAAAGAAAATAATCGGACAATTTAATCACCCATCAGCTATTGATGAATGTATTTTTCAAGTCTTGATGATTTTCCAATATATAATTTAAGAACAAAATGATGTAACAACGATCAATGGAAACCAAAATCATCAACCCATTGAGGGCTGGATTCAAAGTGAATAACTGAAATCATAGGGCTGATCCAACTTGAGTGAATTTTACCACAGCAACTCATAATGTACTGTACTGTGTTCGGCCCGCATGCCTGTATGCACTCCTGAGAACGTCTGGCATGCTCCTGATGGGTCAGCAGATGGTGTCCTGGGTGATCTCCTTTCAGACCTGGATCAGGCTATCAGCGAGCTCCCGGAGAGTCTGTGGCTGTACTTGGTAGCTTGGAACGCACAGATACATAAAACACCGCATTGGAGTGGGTAAACTCACGTGGCTTCAGCCAGCCTATAGCCAGAGGGGCCGAAGAGGAGCACACTGGCGTGGATGTCCTCGCGTTAATAAGACTGAAATGACGAAGCCTGGTCAACAGAGGGCGCCATCTTAGACGCGCTTCCTCCGCAGGAGGACTTTTATTTTGAAAGCTGAGTTTCGTCATCGTGGAGACGTTTCTTTACGTTTTGTGTCGTAGCCGTTTGACGGTATGTGGAAAGTAGCAATGTCGGAGGAGGTTGGGAAGGCGCTACAGTCGGTTGTGGAGCGGGTGAACCAGGCGGCGGCACGACGGCTCAAGGTAACTGCAGTCCGGGAGGCTTCTGTTTAGGAGCACCGCTGCTGTCTCACCGCTGTTGAGGTCCAACATGTCGTGCTGCGACAGTACGGCTCGTTATGTAAGGCTGCCGAATACCTCAACCTTTGGATAGGAGACAGTCGAGCTTGTGGCAGCACTTTCATAACACTGTGGTGGTGGTACACTGAATGGTGGTACCCTGTGTGGCGGTACACTGAGTGGCAGCACGACGCGTGCGGACAGCAGGGTCATGATACATAGTGTGTCTGCATGCACGCGGTGGAAGAGAAATCCCGGCCACAATCATGATTTGATGATCGGCATGTTTCTAACGTTAACGTTAGATGAATCATTTGCACAGCCATGCTCTCGACCAAGCTCTGCTCACACACTACAGCTCTGGGAAAGATGTCACTTCTGAAAATGTCATTTTCATCCAGTTATCTTTGTCAAAGCATGAAGCAATGCACAGCATCTTTACAGTCGAATTCCTCTCGGTGACTTGTTACCTCAAGCACAGATACGAGGACTGCATCGTGTCTGACAGTATTTAAATAAAGCAGCAGCAGCCAAGAATCCGTGTCATCATTGTTTTACAGGACAGGGCTGAGTCACAGTTGTTAGAACAAAAGACCTCAGCTTACATGCTGACCACACACTGAGCTCCTCTGCTGATGCATTCACTGATACAGATGTTGTTCTTCAGACACTGCCAGCTGTGTCGCCCCGCCTCGTAGCTGTCAGCAAGACAAAACCCCCGGACATGGTTGTGGAGGCGTATAGACAAGGACAGCGGAACTTTGGAGAAAATTATGTGAGTATGGTGCACTACTGGTCCACATCATTCCAGACTTTCCAAGCATCTATGTATACATGTAAAACTGAGAGGAATAAAAGTGTGATTAATGGAGGAATGACCTCATGCTTGATCTCCACACCAGGTTAATGAACTTGTGGAGAAAGCATCAGATCCTCAGGTAGATATAGGTATTTTAGAAGTCTCACTCTTTTTTTTCTAATTCAGTCTCTGAAAGGTTTTAATAGAGTTTTTGTTTCTTCTATCATCTAGATTTTAGACTCATGTCCAGAAATCAAGTGGCACTTTATCGGCCACCTACAGAAGAATAATGTCAACAAACTTTTGGGTCAGTGATTGCGATAATACAGATGCACATAAATAAAAACCTAAAAAAAAAACAACAGCCTTGACTGAGTTTTGCCTTCCTGTTGCCAGGTGTGCCAAACCTGTTCCTTGTGGAGACGGTGGACTCCATGAAGCTGGCTGACAAAGTGAACAGCTCATGGCAGCGTGTCAGAGGAGCCAGCACACAGAGGTTAAAGGTCATGTTGCAGATCAACACCAGTGGAGAAGCAAGTTCGTGTTGTTTTTATACCTTTGTTCTGCTCTCCAATGGAGCGTGCTACACACACACACACACACACACACACACACACACACACACACACACACACACACACACACACTGTGTGAACAAGTTCACAAACAGCTTGTCAAATGTGTGTTGTAGGTAAACACGGCCTTCCACCAGAGGAGACTGTGATCACAGTGAAACACATTGTGTCCCAGTGCTCCGCCCTGCACTTCTTAGGACTCATGACCATCGGGCGCTATGGCTATGACCTCTCCCTGGGCCCCAACCCGGACTTTCAGGTATAAAAGACTGTGTGAACCGAACAATGTGTTTTTTGGTGGGCAGCTGTGGTTTCCAATGGGCATGCCCAGCATATTGCATGGCAGCGCTGCAGTCATAGACATGTAAGACGAGAGACAAAATTGTGAAATACTGTGTTAAGGTAGAAAAGCGCTAAATGCAGTCCATTTACCATTTGACAACCTATATATTAGATCAGTAGTATAGTGGACTAAAACAGCAAAATCAGAGTATTTAACGGATACTAAAATAAGCCTGAATACCTCCAGAGCTGAAATGTTTTCAGTTTGAGCCTGTCAAACGAAGGCTGGTGTGAAGAAGATGTCTGCTGTATATCTACAGCTGATTGTGAGCCCCATGTACTAACCCTACACATATATGAATATGGAAATGTATGTTCCTTCAGATCTTATAGAAAACACTCTGGCACTGACTCAGTGCAACCAAAACTAAATAAAAAAACTGAAACTAAAGGAAGGCATATCTCTACTAGAGGTACCCTGACAGATCAGCCACAGAGCGCTGACGCTCTTGCACTGTAAAATCCCCAACAAAAAACCCAACAAGGATAAGTATCAATATTGTTTGTGTATGTCGTGTTTTTATGGGAAAAGGCTAAAATCATTACACGTCTCTCCTGTAGATGCTGCTGACTCGGAGGCAGGAGGTGTGTGACAGTCTGAAGTTACCTCTGGAGGAGGTGGAACTCAGCATGGGTATGTCCACAGACTTTGAACATGCGGTGAGTGTCATTCCTTCTCAAAAAGTGTAAACTCTTTCTAAGCACAAATAGTAATAATGAATAATAATGCATTTCTTGTTTAACATTTCCATCAGGCAATGTTAAAAACTTGATTTGAAAGTTTCGAGCGTGCATTAAATTATAAGAAATAACTGAGTGATCAGTATTTGACTAGGGTCCAAAACTCTGAGACGATTTGGTCAATTACTTCTATTTTACATTTGTTTCCAATGTTATTCATTCAAGATGATCATATCAGTCAAACAATTTGAGGGAAAAATTGAATCCTTGAATTTCAGTATATCATTGTATATTGTATGTTGACACACTCTAAGCTGGCATGGACTCCACAAGTTAGTGTAAAACCTGCTGACCCATCTTATCCCAGTGTTCCACAAAGCTGCTTGTGATGTCACAGAGTGCTTGGCTTTCTCAGTCTACAGGTGCCCCCAAAAATGTTGAACGGGGTTGAGGGGAAAAAAGGGTTTTGGTTCAATTTCAATAAGATGGTCATTATTATGGGTATTATTTGACTCATTAATTACAATCATGTGATAAATGCATGTAAGTCAGCATATTATACTTACTGTTGTCTAAGATGTTCACTGAAAGTTTCTCTCCATGCTTGCATGTGTTGAAGATCGAGGTTGGCGCCACAAACGTTCGGGTGGGAAGTGTTATATTCGGCAACAGGGAGTATCCCAACAGTGCAGCGAACACTCCAAACCCCAGCCCCGCTCCCAGCCCCGCTCCCAGCCCAGAGAAATCCTCCAAGGTGGTGTCAGAAGAGGCTGCCAAGAAAATGCAGCACCTCACTGTGTCTAGACCCTAAGAAGAACTTCTCCTCCTCCAAAACATCTTTAAGAAAAAAGAAGAAACTCCCTTCACGCGCAACCTGAACAGCAGTGAAGCAGATAATTTCCAGAGCCATGTGGAGCTAGGATTGCAAAATTCTTACATAATTTTGAAGTGTATTTGCTTAATCCTCTTCACTTTCTTGTGTGCCCTTCTTGCATTTTTAAGCATAACAAAGTGGCATTCGATACAGATCTAGTTTTACCTTTTTTAAAAGTAGTGTGTTACTAACCATAGTGCTCTGACTTCCTTCTCATGGAAACCTCTCCTACATGATTCCTGGATACAAGACAAATGTACAACTGAAAACACGGTGACATTTGGAAAAATCATTTCCGATGAGTTATGAGATAGTGAAGATTTGTTGTGCTGATGTAATATTTTCTACCTTTCCAACCCAACATGTGACAGTGCTGAAATGTACTTGACTGTGTACAGTGTCCCACAGATCGTAAGTCCACACAGTACAATGTACTGTTTATGT
This sequence comes from Diplodus puntazzo, assembly GCA_963678695.2. NCBI lineage: Eukaryota > Metazoa > Chordata > Actinopteri > Spariformes > Sparidae > Diplodus > Diplodus puntazzo. The sequence goes on along the minus strand of OZ023165.1, from coordinate 4,401,121 downwards.
TGTACGGATGAAACAAAGACTTGATTTAATAAATCATGTATCCCTTTATAATGACGCATAGTATTGTGTTTGATATTGTTTCGTATGGTGTGTCAAATGTGTCAAATCTCTATTCTTGATATTAACAATTCCCACAGTCAACCTGAAGAAAAGTGTTTTGTCTTTGTGCAGCAGTCTTGTGTCCATGCTATGGTGCACAGTTGGAGATGAGAGGGAGTGACTCTATGCAAAGTGGTGATGTTTCCGAGTAGATTTATACACTGCAGCTATCAAGGTGTTGCCATGGTTTCGTCAAATAAGTCACAAGGTCAGTGTGTTCTTCTGTCTCCATGGAAAGTGCTTTTATTGTCAGTTATGGAAAAAAGTTGATCAGCTGATAGTTAGACATGTGGTTGCTGTATTAAAAGACATTTCAGCATTGTTTGGTTTGGAATGTGGCTCTGAGGCAAGCCAAAGCCAAGCAATAAATTTTCTTGTTTAAAATATCTGCCATTTGCTGTGTATTTCTTCCATTTGGCCAAAGTGGCACAAACAACTTTTGTTAAAACTGTCAGGAGTCTGGCTTAACTTTATTTATTAAGCATATGGAAGTCATCTGGAGCACACGCACAAAAAAAATGGTGATAGTTGCAGTTAGTTATAGTTAACTTTAATAGCAAACACTGACTATATTGCATTTCAATAATTTGACTCAAATCCAAACTTGGTAATTAAGAGAATGATAACTCACTGATTCATTGTTTTCCCTTCAAATGATTCATCCCAATTTTGAATCACAATCAACAGGATTTGTGTGAAAAAGTGTGAAACTGCTGTTGATTAATGGAACCCACACAGCAGTACATTAAAATAAATTTGGCTTAAGCTCAGCAATAAAACACAGGCTACAACTGCTCAATAAATAAGATCTGCGACATTGATGAAACAAACTACCTGGTGACAATTAAAAACACTTTTAAGACTTGTACATCATTCACCCAGTGTAAAAGACATTAGAAAATGAACAGGGAAGTCACTACCTGTTCTTTACAACATGGAGTGTAATCCTGTTCTCAAAAGACAAGTATCACAAACTGTACCTACGCAACTACCTCTGGTTTAATGTTCCGGAAACTTAAGAACTCTATACAGTCGGTAGAAGGATGGTTACTTTGGCCCTCCATTTTACATTAATGAGCAGTATATAAGCACTTTAATATGTGGTTCTAAGAAGATAATACAGCCTCTGAAAAGTACACACCCACTTGGATGTTTTCCCCTTTTATTGCCTTTATAGATGGAATCATGGTCAATGTAATTTGTCTTTTTGACAAGATTTGGTTAATCAGTATTATTAAATAGGTTTTGAAAAGTATAAGTCAAGGGATAGATACAAAAACATTTCCAATGCACTGAACATCCCGAGTTCAATTAGATCCATCCTGGAAATGGAAGGAATATCACACGTGTAAATCTGCCTAGAGCAGGCCGTCCTTACAAACTGAGAGACCGTGCAAGAAGGAGACTGGTGAGGGAGACCACCAACACAGTCTATGACTACTCTGAAGGAGGAGAACCTGATTCAGTCTGCAAGAGAACTACGACTTGGGGGAAGATTTATTATCTAGACCCCAAGCATACAGCTAAAGCTACACAAAATTGGTTGAAAAGACAAGGTGGATGTTCTGGAGTGGTGGAGTCAAAGCCCAGACCTCAATCCAACAGACAATTTGTGGCTGCACTTATAAATGTCTGTTTACACCCGATCCTTGTGTAACCTGACACACCTTGAGTAGTCTCGCGAATACTATGGAATGAAATTATAAAGTCCAGAATTAATAGATATTACTTTGCAGAAATCTGTTTTCACCTTGACATCAGAGTTTTTTCTTTTTGTGAATCCTTCTCAAAAAAGCCAAATTATATTGACCACCATCCCATTTATAAAAGCAATAAAAGGGGAAATAATTGATGGGGACATTTTGAAGTGGTTATCAAATTCTTTACTTTTCCGTAACTGCTGTATGAACAGGTAATGAATGATGGACAGGATTATAAGATTGTGAAATATTGGTATTTGTTTAATCAACTATTTATTTGTGTACATTAATGTATTTAAATTTATTTCCAAATAAATATATCCATCACATCTGAGCCTAATTCATCAGCTGATGGAGGCTGAAAGCTATGGAAGAAAACTTGTAAATAGACCTAGAGTTGAAAATTAGACAGCTACTACATCTGAAATCCAGAGTAAACCTCGAAGCTCATCGTGTTTTGAAGAGATTTGAACACATTTATTATGAACAGTTTCAAACCTCCCCATGAATGATCGTAGTTATCATAGTAAATACTTTATAACAACTACATCTGTGTGTTCACAGCTGGATTACCTCCGCAAAGGTTCGTCAATAGGATTACACATAAACAACTGAAACAGATCCGGTGTCTGTAGAAACTTTATGCGCAGATCCAGGGATTTTTTTTTCACTTTAACAATTTGAGAACATTTTCGTTAAAATAGTGCAGTGTGTTTAGGTGGCTGCTATTGACAGGCAAGTACAAATTGATGTGGATCCTGGATCTGATGAGATACTGTTGAGCAGTTACAGCAAAATGTACAGTAATACAGGGCTGTCAAGGTTGATATTGGATTAGGCTTGACTGAGCTAAAGGGGACTGGTGGGCCTTGGCGGAGGTATACGCTCTGCTGACTGCCATTCTCATTATATTGTGTTATTAATGACTGTTTATTCATTGATGAATGGGAGGTTCATAAAGACATTAATAACCACTTAAAATGTCCCCATTGCTGCATACCACTATATTAGTGTGTTACAAACCATTAATAAAGGGCTTATATACCTCATATAAATGCCAAATACAATGCTTGAAGTAAACATTCTCAGATAAACATGTAAGGAATCAAGGCCAGGAAAATAAAAGTTACCACTTGACAAACCGAGCTGAAAGCATAAGGTTAGAGGTTTCAAAACTTGGAAATAAAACTATGTGCAACACTAGCAATGACAGAAATTGTCTTCATATTATCATGTATCAGTAAACTACTCTGTTATTACTTGTAACAGCTTGAACATTCTCATTCTTATCTTATCTACTGCAGTAGTGATTTCTTCTTGTTTGACCATAAAATAACCTCAGTTCATTAATGTTGTCTGCTTCTTTTTGCACAGAAAGTATTGTCAATACAAAACACAACACAGCAAGAAGGCAATTGGAATGTTGTGCACTGTCTTGCCAACTGAAAAAAACCCTTAGCCTAAAACATTTACAAGGATGTTGCCCAGTATTGAGACCTGCCTCTGGGAATCTGTTCGCACCATTTATGGCTGACATTAAGACCACGTCTCCTCCTGGATGTTTCAGCACTGTGGTTAGGCGTCTTCCCACTTTGGTTAGTCAAGTCTGTCTACTCGTGCTTACGTTTCTTGCTCCTGGCCTCAAAGAGGCCTAATGGGATCATTGTCATGAAGATATTACACCAGTTTCTTGGCCTCAAAGAAGCTTTTGAGGTGCTTCATCTGCCAAATGCCGGTGATGATGAGGATGAGCGTCTGAGCGATGGACCACCAGAGAACACGCTGGTTGGTGCTTTCGCTCGTCATGCGAAACCGCTCTTCACGAAACTGTAAACAGGTTACGCAAAGTAGACTTTAGATCAGTGTAATTGTATAGACAGCAACTGTACCTAATGGACTACCAGTCCCTCACACACTTGGATGACTGGGAATTTCTACTGACCCTCTGGTAGTTTTGCTCCTTCTGGATCTGTTCAACTTGGTCCAGTAGCTGTCGGACTCGCAGTTGCAGCTCGGTGAGTTTGTCCTTGGCTGCAATTTCAGGATAGTTGTTGGTATGTTCTCCAACCTGAATATCCAGATGAACTCTCTGCAACATAGATTAGAGTTTTGGAGAATTACATGCTTGTATTATGTTGGAATTAAGAGAAAGAAAGTTTGATTCAAAGTTGTTTCAAAAAAAGGCTCAGAAAATCAGGCCCTTTGTGAAAAACCTGTAAACTGTTTCGAAGCAAACGCACAGTTAACATGACCAGTCAAGTCTGGTTTAAGATCGGATGACAGCGATTGACAATGAAAGAACACAGACATATAAACAAAGCATACAGACAAAGTTGTGTGATGTTTTGATTCGCGACCACTGAGTAACACGTAACAAAGAAAACATTGAGGCAAAAATGAATAAACCAGTGCTGTACATGAAGGAGAAGGGTTGTACTCATACAGTGAACTCTTCTTAGCTCAGTTCGTTACAGAGCTCTGCATGTCATCATGAGACAGAAATCCAAAATCAAATACATTTTTGATACAAGCCCATATCCCCTTCTGTTTGTATGATACTTTTCTGTTGGGTTTTGAGTTGGTCCAGTTCATTTTTTCTTTTTTAAAGGATGTCCACTTTCTCTGGATCAAGGGAGTTGGTTATCAGGATCTTCTAAAGATGTACTTAAGTGCCATCTTGCAGGAGGCTTAGTATGTTTTTGATAGGGAAACAGGAACATGATCATTGATCATGATTGAATCAATAAGGTATGTTGGGTAAGCGAGTTGCTTACAAGAAAAATTCATTCTGGAGGAAGAGGGAGGAAAAACAAGATGCCATTAGTGACCAGTGGCCAGTTTCTTAAGATACCAGAGCTACTTAAGCTGTAGCTTGTGGAGTTGATAACATAACTGAGGTCTCCAGCTATTATAAGATTTGTTGAGTCACACAGTCAGGTAAACAGGGCCAGAGAGAGGATGGATCATTGTTGTTGGGGCTGTAGATGCTGGCTAGAGTAAGTGTTGTCTGGTTAACAGATGCATTAATAATGATAAACCTTCCATCTCGATCAATAATAGATGCGTTATGTACAAATGGAATGTTGTCTTGAGTTATTTTACTCCATTAAATATGATACATTTTAACCAAAATCACAGAATAAAGCTAGAAGGTTGTGTTTTTGTACAGTAATTAATGAGATCTGCCCTCATCGAGGCAGGAAATTTCTCAAATCAGAACTAAGTGGTCTTTTAGGGAGTGGGGCTGAAAGAGACAGCAGCTGAACCTGCTCATTTCAGACAGAGTGAAGAGACAGTATGAGATATACAATCTATTTATTTAACTATGAATCATGTGAAGGTACTCTAGAGGAGTCCCAGAATGAAAATATGGAGCTGGAAATAAATGTAGTAGGTCCGTTTTAAATAAAACAGCATCTACACAGGCATCGTGATTTTCCTGATAAGACCTCTTTTCATGGCTTTGTGGGTGTTTTCCGGCAGTGCTTCTCCCTCACTCTCCTGTTGAATTTGTTACACCTGGCACACCTTCATGTTGTTTTTGGTGTTTTAAGCATGATAATCTAATGTATTTTCAGAGAGAACTCTGTCTACCTTAAGCCTGTGCAGACATCTTACCAGCTAGAACAACTGTGCAAGTCCATTAAAGAGAAGGCAGAAGGTAAAATGGATTTGAATTTTTTATAGCATGCTTGTCTTGGAATAATGTGCAGATTTGCTTGCTTGAGCCTGAGGTGGACCTAAGTGTGACCTAGCCTGACCAGAGGCCTACGAAGTAGGATTGAGGGTTTGCGAGTTACCTTCAGGACTAACTCTGGGTTTTCAGGTCTACTATGATGGTTCACTTGTTACCAGGGCACATCACCATGATAACTTATGCTGCACACTTAAAGGTGCCATTTGTAAGAAAAGTACATTTTTGAGTCTCACTCCCAGCTCATCAGTCCAAAGCATCTGTTTCTGATGAGTTAGAAACTTTTTTTTACAAATAGCATCTTTAACCTGCTCCACAGCAGGTTATAACCGATACAACAGATCATCACACATAAATCAACCCCTTCTGACCAATCAATTATTTGAAAATGGCATCATCGTTCATAGAGGATCCCATGGAGCTTAGTGTGCTGGTTGTGATAGGTGTGCCCCCCTCTATCTTATTCAGTTCATTTTTTTTTTTTTTTTGCTGCAATGTGCAATGCCAAAACCATTTCATTGAGCTATTTAATACATATATCTTACAACAGAGACAGATGAAGCACTAGAAACCTGTACTTGCTGTGTTTACATTATGGGGGTTGCAGCTGTAGTCTAGTCAAGTCTAGTTTATTAGTTTACACATTCACACAGTTTTTTCATCAGCTGGCCTTCCTGCATTTAGCAGCTGCAACTGTTTTGCTATAAGCCTGGATTATGTGTTTAACCTCTCCTTATTTTCTGGTTAATATTAGTTTGCTCTTCTTTACAGCACATTCTGCAGTGCAGCCATTAGACCTGTCCATCTTTGTGACTGGTCAAATGCTGCAAAAACCTTCCCTTTCACATGAACATTCACATGCTAGATGTGAAAACAGACACTGACTTACTGAGCTTTGTGTGAACAATTAGTGTGATCGCGATTCATAGGGTTAGTGAGGCCAGATGGTGGAAACATGTCCTGGATATTCTGGATGCAGGAGTCTGAAGGGTTATGTTTCCACAGTAACCTCAGAAATCAGACTTATCCAAGACTCACTTTCTGAACCTGATCTAGCATTAGCCTGGTCATAGGTAATCCTGCTTTATGGAACAGGTATCATTTTGTACAACATTCAGGACTAATTTGTCAAGGGTCCCAGTGTGAATCATTTGTGTGAAAGATTTCAAAGGAAATTTCTTTTCAGTCTGTTAAAAATCAATAGCAGTGTTCATACCAGTTTCCCTCCTGCAAAGAGAGCCATTTTGGTGGAGTTGGAGTGCAAACAGATCTGATGTTCCCCAGGAGTGTGGGAGGTGAAGGTGAACCGTCCATCTGACCCATACTGACGAGAAAGGATGACCTTGGGGAGATGACAGAGTAAGAACTTTATATACTATTCATATGTATGTGGCCCATGTTTTATATTACCACCTTGTCTGTCCTTACCTTTGTATCTGGATCCTTGATCTCCACATGCATCCCAAGGCCAGGGGTGGATGGAAGGAAGGAACTGGTCTGTTTGTCCCACAGCTGAGTCCTGTACTTTCCTTTCAGACAGACAAAGCAGCATAAACCGAAAGGTATATTTATTTTATAACGACCCACCGATTACATGTCTTCCATTACAATGCAAGCTAGTAGAAATGTTGTCACTTCATAAAGTTGACTTGAAAAACATTTTAGCAAAGAGTTGGATTATTATATATCGATCATACACAGAGTCACATTTGCATTCATTCTGGCCAGTTGATGAACGCAAGTGCCAAGTTCACTCTCCTATTAGCTCTGTCTTGGTCTCCACTAACTACCAAGAAAAAAACAGCTGACTCTTTAGCCACTAAATGTTCCACGATGTTCATCAACTAGTCATTAACAAGGCCTGGCATATAAATGGCTTTATATGAGCTTTTATTTTACTGAAAACAGCTGCAAGAGCGAGGCTGGTGGACAAAAAGTTAAAGGACATAAAACCAAATCAGTTGAGGGATGCTAGAAAACTTACCTATCACAATACACACATTAATCTGGTGACTTGTTATTCTATTGTTAAAATCAAAAAATTCTTTAAGGTAGCATTGAAAAATGTATAATTATCAATTACATTATAAATATGTATTGATATTTAACGTTAAGTTTTTTCTTACGTTCCATCAACTGCCCTGGGCGGAGGGCCTTACCACGACATTCTTAGGCCGTTCCGTGATACACAATATTGATCAAAAATCATCAGTTATGTGGATATAATGACTAAGGGGGTAAAGACAAGTATTAGAACACGTACAACAGTCTGGTATGTTCAGAAAATTACATCACTTGACTATAATGCAGCCTTTACAAAAGGGAAAAGAAAACATGCCATGTCACGACGCAACGTTATCTAAAATCTTAAATGGCATATAAGTTTATGTCACGATGGTGATATATATCGGAAAAAAAATTGCCCTAAGATCTACTTTCCTAAACCTACTTTTGTAATTGGAGGGAAAAGAGGGAGTCACAAGCCTGAAGGGCAGATTTACATAATCTTGGGGGGAGTGGTCTACTAAGGACTGACAGTCTATGCAATGATACAGGTTAGGTAGAGACTTGTGACTTAGCACTGAGGCTGGGTGGGTGCTGTCTTTTAGTATCTTTGGGCTCTGTGCAGAAATCTCACTTCATGATGTCACTGATGCTCTGTAAATGGTGACAGTGTTGGTTTTAATCACCCGCCATAGAGCCTTCCTGTCCTGGGCCGTGACGACCAATGCCAGTTTGTGATGTTTCCAGTCAGGATGCTTTCTATTGCTCTTGGCTTTTCTGTGTTTTTTTTACCAGGGTGGTGATGTGTGATGGCCACCATAGGTCGTCAGTGATGGTAATTCCAAGGAACCCAAAACTGTTCACCTGCTCCACCTCAGCTCCACTGATGTAGACAGGGGTTTGAGTCTTTGCCTCCTTCTTTCTAAAATCAACATTCAGCTCCTTGGTTTTGCTGATGTTAAGCAGTAAATTTTTCTCTGTGCACCACCCTGCGAGACTGTTGATTTCCTCTCAATAACTCTCATCATTGTTTATTATATATCATATTTTACTCTGGAGTCGGATAAACCTTTTAAACAAGTTTCAAAGTTTTATTTTCTTAATAATAACACTCCACAACCCTGCTATTTCCCCTATTGCATACATCTGGAGAGACCCTCGTGAGTTGTAAAATTGGATTGACGACTGCCCACCGGAGCTCTCCAGTTCCGGGCCCCTGGTAAGATTGGGACCAATGTAAAGTCTTTTTCTAACTCATTTATGCATATTATCAGTCAATGTTTAAAGTATCTTTCCTGTAATAACAGTATTAGGCAAGAAGTAAACGGATAATGTGTAGTAATTATTTATAATGTATTATCACATGTGTTTAAGTGTTTAATCAAGTACTATTTTTGAATGTTATGATTTAATGATTCATGTTATCTGATACATGTGAGTCCACATTAAGCCATGGTGACATTCTGGGAAAGGTGAAACACAATTTGAAAAAATGATATTTTAGTTTTGCATAGTTTCTGTGAGCTTTTACGCTTGTTTTCTCCTTTTGGGTGAAAACTGCCAGCCCTGCCCCCTAGAGCGCACCTGATAATAGCGTTTGAGCATTGTTCAACAACTATTGTTCTTCCAGAATTTATTATTATTCCAGCTTCCATACATTTTTCAGCACTCTTCAACTCCTTCAAATCTTGAGCTATTCAAACCATTCAAATATCAAAATGTTCAGCTTTTTAAGGACATGATGGCGTGTATTTTTCTTTTGGAAATATTAAGCTTTTTCTGCAAAATTTTGCCCATTCATCCTTATGGGGAATTTTTCAAATTTCATTCTGCTATAACTTCAGCATACCTTCAGCTATTGAAACTGTTCAACTATTAAAATGTTCAGCTTTTTAAGCCACTTCAGTCTTGTAATTCTCAGCTTTTTAACTTTTCAACTTTTTCAGCAATTCAGCTTTTTCCCAAAAAAATGTAACATTGACTCAAATGGGAAAAACTTCAAATCCTCTTCAAAACTCATCGCCTTTCAACCTCTTCTTGTTCCTCATTCGTTGAGCTAGAAACACCATTCAAACTTTAAAAGAGTCACAAGATCTTGAACTATTGGACCTGCATTCAGTTTTTTAAAATCTTGTACGGTTTTGAAATAATCGCAGTTTTAGTTTGAGGGATTTTTAGCCAGTCTTTTGAATTTATAATGGGTGTGGGTGCGTCAGCTAGAGTGCATGACATCATCAACTGCCGCACCCCAGAGTGTAGAGCAGCTCCGAAAAAGTGAAAAAAATTCTCTTCAGCTTGATTTGGATTCCACATCTTTTACTTCACATAGCCAATATATGCATAGAAATGTAAGAAATCTGGTCGGCTTTTAGCTGATGGTCTTATTTCAGATGTGGGACTTACGGTTTTGGATTTAGAAGCCCGAGAGCGACAACAACTCCAGCTGCTCTCCCATAAGCCGCAATGTTAATTTTGAGCCTAATTTTCTGGAGAAGAGCAGACGGTACCTGTTTTGTTTCTCGCTCTCCCGCCCTTATTTTACACTATTTTTTACAGAAATATAAACAACATAACCACATGTCAGCAACTCCTCCTGTAACTCCACATACAAATATTTTGGTGACAACCATCACAGTTTTTTCGAAAATCGCAGGAGTTTGGGAGGCGTTTTCCCATTCATTCCTTATGGGGACATTTTCGTCAATGTCTCTGCTTCTGCTGCAGCATGTCTGCAGCCATTTTAAGCTCTTTCTGACTTTAACTTTTCACCTTTCAGCCCCTTTTCAACTTTTTAAGCTATTTCTGCCCTCTTACTCTCCAATTTATTGGCCTTTTTTAGTCTTTGTTCACCTTTTTAAGCCCTTTCCGCCCTCTTACTCTACAGCTTTTGAGCCTTTTCTGACATTCGTTTTTCTGCCTTTTCAACTCTTTCAAACATTCAACTTCATGTTCAGCAATAAAAATGTTCAACTTTTTCAACTCTTTCAGCCCCCTTAAGCTTTTCTGCCCTTTCAGCTTTTTTAAAATATTCACCTTTCTGCCTTTTCAACTCCTTCAAACACTACGCTTCATGTTCAGCTATGAAAATGTTAAACTTTCTGAACTCTGTTAGCCCTCCTACGCCTTTCTGCCTTTTCAGCTTTTTAAAATATTCATCTTTCTTTTGAGCTACAGACACCATTACAACTTTCAAAAATCAGAGGTGTTTGGGAGGCGTTTTACCATTCATTCTAATGGGGACATTTTCATCATCGGCTCAGTTCCTGCTCCAGCATATGTGCAGCCATTTTAAGCTCTTTCTGCCTCCAACTTTCCACCTTGTGAGCCTTTTTCACCTTTTTAAGCTCTGTCTGCCCCCTTACTCTACAACTTTTTGGCCTTTTCAGTCTTTTTTCACCTTTTTAAAGCTCTTTCAGACCTCTTACTCCACAGCCTTTTTAGCCTTTTCAGATATTCATCTGTCTGCATTTTCAACTCCTTCAAACATCTAACTTCATGTTCAGCTATGAAAATGTTAAACTTTTTGAACTCTTTTAGCCCTCCTAAACTTTCCTGCCTTTTCAGCTTTTTAAAATAGTCATCTTTCTTTGGAGCTACAGACACCATTCCAACTTTCAAAAATCGCAGGGGTTTGGGAGGCGTTTTTCCATTCATTCTTATGGGGACATTTTCATCTTTGGCTGGGCTCCTGCTCCAGCATGTGTGCAGCCCTTTTAAGCTCTTTCTGCTTTTAACTTTCCACCTTTTAAGCTCTTTCTGCCCTCTTACTCCACAGCCTTTTTAACCTTTTCAGATATTCATCTGTCTGCCTTTTCAACGAGTTCAAACTTTTAACCTCATGTTCAGCAATTAAAATGTTCAACTTTTTCAACTCTCTCAGCCCCCGTCAGGTTTTCTGCCCTTTCACCTTTTTAAAATATCCATCTTTCTGCTTTTTCAACTCCTTCAAATATTCAGCTTAATGTTCAGCTATGAAAATGTTCAACTCTTTAAACTCTTCCAGCCCTCTGCAGCTATTCTGCCTTTTCATCTTTTTTAAATATTCATCTTTCTGCCTTTTCAGCTTCTTTATACATTCAGCTTCATGTTCAGTTACATAAACTGTTCAGCTATCAATATGTTCAACTTTTTAAGCTCTTTCAGCCTTCAACTGTTCAGCTTTTTCAGTCTTTTTTCACCTTTTTAAGCTCTTTCCACCCTCTTACTCTACAGCTTTTGAGCCTTTTCAGACGTTTTTTCTGCATTTTCATCTCCTTCAAACATTCAACTTCATGTTCAGCAATTAAAATGTTCAACTTTTCAACTCTTTCACCCCCTTAAGGTTTTCTGCCCTTTCAGCTTTTTAAAATATTCATCTTTCTTTTGAGCTAAAGACACCATTAAAACTATTTATTTCTACCATTAAAAAAAAAAATTTTTTGGTGATAACCCTTACAGTTTTTTCAAAAATCGCAGGGGTTTGGGAGGCATTTTGCCATTCATTCTTATAGGGACATGTTCATCTTTGACTCGGCTTCTGCTCCACCATGTGTGCAGCCATTATAAGCTCTTTCTGCCTTTAACTTTTCTCCTTTTCAACCTTTTTTCACCTCTTCAAGCTCTTTCATTACTCTTTCTCTAAAGCTTTTCGGCCTTTTCAGTTTTTTTCACCTTTTTAACCTCCTTGAAACCTCTTACTCTACAACTTTTCTGCCTTTTCAGTCTTTTTTCACCTTTTTAAGCTCTTTCTGCCCTCTTACTTGACAACTTTTCGGTCTTTTCAGTCTTTTTTCACCTTTTTAAGCTCTTTCAGACCTCTTACTCTTCAGCTTTTTAGCCTTTTCAGATATTCATCTTTCTGCCTTTTCAACTCCTTCAAACATTCAGGTTCATGTTCAGCTATGAATATGTTCAACTTTTTCAACTCTTTCAGCCCTTTTCAACTTTTCTGTCTCTTCATCTTTTTAAAATATTCATCTTTCTGCCTTTTCAGCTTCTTTATACATTCAGCTTCATGTACAGCTACATAAACTGTTCAGCTATCAACATGTTCAACTTTTTAAGCTCTTTCGGCCTTGAGCTTTTCAACTTTTCAGCTTTTCGACTTTTTCAGCTTTTCGGCAGTATATTCAGCAGATTTTGCTTCAGACTTCAGCATTCACACTGTATTTTCGCAGGAAATGCAATTTTTCTAGTTACTGCTAACACTTAACTCTACGATCTTTTACCACAGAGCTGCCATGATTTCACTTTCTGGCCTCCTGCGTTTTATTAGAGATGAGGAGAAAAGTTTCGAAAGGGTTCACCCGAACATGAAATTCACGGGTAACAGTGAGCTCCACCAATCAGAGACGCCGCTGTTACATTCGCAATGGTTTATGTGATGAGTTGTTCCTTTACTCTTAAGATAATTATGTACACAGTCTTGTACCTTTGCTTTTTTCTCCGTTTTCCAAAATTTTTTTTGTGCCGAATTAAATGTTTTATGGTCACGATTCATGTCATAGCTGATTGGTTTGGTTCCAGGCCTAAAACTCTTTATATAAGGATTTTATGAAACGTCAATGGAGTAAATGAATGGCAAATTCACTTCCGGAACCGGAGCCGTTAAAAAAGTGGGCGGTCACTGTTGAGCTCTATACTAGAGTGCAATGGTTCAGTTTTTTCACAGCAATGGCGGAGAATGGAGCCCCGCAAAAGTTCGCTCAATGTAATTCTTATGGAGCACACGGTCGGAGCAACACTTGTTCAAGGTAAAATGTTTAAAGAATGACATTTTCACATCAGTAGTGCATCGGAATTAAATTGACATGAGTAATTAAAGGGAAACTTCACCGATTTGCATTAAGCTTTGTATCTTCAGGAAAACAGTCATGTTTTTGAATGGTCGTGCATCATTCCCTCAGTTTGCCCTGAGACGGAGAAATACAGATTTCAGTTTTGGACTTCCTGCTTTCTATGATGTAAAAATCGTCATTTTACGTCATTGAAAGCAGGAAGTCCTATATCTGTGTCGAGGGGGTAAGACTACAAACGCTTCGCTCATTTTTCCAAGGGTGGGGGCTAGAGGTGGGACCCACTCACGCTACAGACCTATCACAGACCAGTGGGCGGGACTTCACTTGCAGAAACGAAAATACATAGCCGTCGTCTTTGTTGGACGCTAAGCGAACAGACGCTGTGCAGCCAGGCTTGTACTCTTGTATTCAAGATGATCATTCAGATATCGAAGAGAGTGATTTCGAAAGCATGACGCTCGAGTCAGATGTTCGCGGCTACTTGTACGGGCTGAGGGAGATGGAGGCGGCAGGTCTTCCTCCTCGGCTGTGGCGGCTGCTGCAGCCGAGGCGGAAGACCTGCCTGTCCAGTACGAGGAGCCCGGACTGGCTCGAGCAGGGGCGGACTGGTGGTGCTCTCGCTGTGCGCCTATGGACACCGAACTGGACTCTGTCTGCTGCAGTGAATTCCAGAGATGCCAGTTTGTCCGCGACGAAATATCTACAGCGGACGGAGATATGTGTGGTGTGCCGGATTAGTGGGAGTGGCTTGCAGAGCTGTGCATTGTGGTGCATTGTGGGAGTTGTTGTCTTTCATACAAATGCACCCTAAAGTCACTTTCTGCCTTTTCTCGGTCAAATATGCACACAATTTGAAAATTATGTTACAGTTTGACTACAAATATGACCCTCTTTCAATAAAGATTAATGTTTCCACCGGTGAAATGCTTCTTTAAGTATGTTGGCGGATTGTCCCCGTCTAGATTAGAAGATTCAGAGAATTTTAACAGATAAAAGTTTAAGCTAGCAGACTGGATAACGATAGCAACACATGCAACAGGCTCAATTGTAAATTCAGTTCTCTAAATACAACTTAATCCAACGCTCTCAATTTATACTAGTAGGTTAATGTGTAGGGAGTGCTATTGTAGTTAAACATCAATTTAACATCATTGAGGCTGCAGAATGATGGGTGAAGCTTATGATAGGACATTGACTATGAAATGAACTCATAATGTCTCTCACCACCGCATTGCACTGACTCAATACCATCGTCAGTATGTTTCTAGCTTAAGAGAGCTATTTTGTGAAATATTGCAGCCCATACACTTATACAATAGCCTATTATATTAGGGCTGTCAGTTTTTATTTGATATTCGAATATAGGTGCAGTGATGCCGGTTCACAACATTATCTTGCATGCTGCAGGCCAGGAGTGCTGAGTAGACAATGGTGAGACTGAAAGCAGTTTCAAGCAGTCATACTAAACAAATGTCCCTAACAGGTGATATCATGTTGTGTATATTTGGGAACCTACAGTAGGAGCACTGTGTTGTGAAGCGTCAGTGATGCTGCAGGCCATGAGTACTGAGTGGACTACAATGAGACTGAAAACATAGTAAGGTGGGTCAGGCATAATAAATCACACTAGATGGGTATCACCTTGCAATATTATTAAAGTAATCATACTAAACATAAATATTGCTATTAGTCATATTATTTGATAAACCTGTGCAACATCATGCAGTGCAGTACAAAGGCTGTGCCATAAATTCTGCTTTTTTAAATCTTATACATGTTCAGTTTTTGTTGACATTATCAGAAAGGTGTTCATTCTACTTTATGTTATTAGTTGAGGTCAGAGTGGGTGGCTGGACTACATTATCTCAACAATTGTTGCTTATATTTTGCCTTCAAGTATTTTAATGGAGAGGGCAAAATATCAGGAACACTGATGAATATAATGCACCGCAGCACAGCAGACACTTGGTAGCCAGGTTCTGGTAGTTGGTGGAACAGTGATGCTGGCTTTGTCCTGAAACGCTGTCAGCTTTTCTGGGGTTGCTTGATGTTGAACCTAGGCCACTGTTCTTTTTCGGTTTTTTGGTTTGGCTCTTGCTTCCGAGATGGCCATCTTTTTTTTTTTTTTGCTTCAATCCGCAACTTCAACCTAATAAATCTCCTGATGATCTTTTCTTTTACTCCACAGTATGATGGAAGCCTGCTGGATGGTGCCAGAGCTTCCTTCTCCAACACACCCACTGCGTTTGGAAGCTCCATGAGTGAGGAACCAGTCTTTGTCCTTCGCATTGTTTTTCCTGTTCTGTGTTTTTAATTAAAAAAATCTTAAACTTCCCAGTGGTGTGGTATTTGAAAGTGTGCGGAAGTGCAAACGCATTGTTTGAATGTGATTAGCCCACATACTTTTTTGTTGTTTAAATCTTTGAAGGTGGTTAGATTGCTACTTCTGACTTAAGCCACCCATGCTACATTCATTTCTTGGAATGATTGGCGCATCCCCATGCAGCACAGCATACCATGGTGAAGACTGTATTCAAGGACAACATATCGAAAATGACACAAACAGCTTGACATGTTGATCTGTTTGACTTCTTTAGATACTGTTTTTAAGTAATTCATTGTGGTAAGTGCATTGGGAAAAACAAGACTGTCTGGATTTCATCTGTGCTTTTCGCGGATGATGTGGTCTTGTTGGCTCCTTCGAGCCAGGACCTCCAGCATGTCCTGGGGCGGTTTGCAGCCGAGTGTGAAGTGGCTGGGATAAGAATCAGCACCTCGAAGTCCGAGGCCATGGTTCTCGACCGGAAAAAGGTGGCTTGCTCCCTCCAGGTTGGGGGAGAGTTCCTGCCTCAAGTGGAGGAGTTTAAGTATCTCGGGGTCTTGTTCACGAGTGAGGGAAGGATGGAGCGTGAGATTGACAGGCGGATTGGCTGCAGTAATGCGGTCGTTGTATCGGTCTGTCGTGGTGAAGAGAGAGCTGAGCCGAAAGGCGAAGCTCTCGATTTACCGGTCAGTCTACGTTCCTACCCTCACCTATGGTCATGAACTTTGGGTCATGACTGAAAGAATAAGATCCCGGATACAAGCAGCCGAAATGAGTTTCCTCCGCAGGGTGGCGGGGCGCTCCCTTAGAGATAGGGTGAGGAGCTCTGTCACCCGGGAGGAGCTCGGAGTAGAGCCGCTGCTCCTCCACATCGAGAGGAGCCAGCTGAGGTGGCTCGGGTATCTGTTTCGGATGCCCCCGGGACGCCTCCCTCGGGAGATGTTCCTGGCATGTCCCGCCGGGAGGAGACCCCGAGGAAGACCCAGGACACGCTGTTGTGACTATGTCACCCAGCTGGCCTGGGAACGCCTTGGGATCCTCCCGGAAGAGCTGGAGGAAGTGTCCGGGGAGAGGGAAGTCTCTGCGTCCCTGCTCAGGCAGCTGCCCCCGCAACCCGGCCCCGGATAAAGCGGACGAAAATGGATGGATGGATGGATGCATATATATGGCTAAGTAAGAATAGCTAACATCATAGAATTCCATTTATTTTCAATGAATTCAAATCAAAATGTCATTCATTTGCCATGGATTTCCGATCAGAGCACAGTTATAATGCTGCTGTGAGTTCAGACTTGTCTGTTAAGACTTTTAGTCTGCCTCACTCAAGTCATAAAGTAAATAACAGAAACAACAGAAAATATTACGAATGTATTGCTTTACAGGTTTAGTAAACATACCGGAGTTCGAATCAATTAACACAAGCATATAAAAGTTGCAAAGCAAAGCATTTATTAATCATTATTTACCGATTATCGTGGTTTTCCTAGTGTTTTCTATTGCCCGCTAAGCACTTCCGGGAACTTTTGGAGGCTACATGGACCACGTGATCCGCCAGCGTTTTGAACTTCCGTTGTCGCCACTCTCTCTCTTTAGGACTCTACCAGCGGAATAACAGTCAGTCCGTTTACATGACACTCAAGAAAACTGAATTACTGGGTTAGTCCGACTATTATCGAATCTTTAAGATGCATGTATACACCTTAGTCTGACTAAAATCGGACCGGATCGGATTTCTCATAGTTGAATTAAAGCACCCAGATTATTCGATTGATAGTCGCATTACTCCTGCATGTATACGTTCCAGCGGATCAGATCGGACCGGGGCCGTGAGCCTGAAGTAGACGGGCGGCGGCGACGGCGGCGGCGTCTTTCCTCTGAAATCACCGCGAGAAAGAGCGCCATTGTGCCCCTAGTTTGTGTAATTATCCTGTACACCATACACGAAGTGTACAATGATGTAGCTTCGTCTCGCTCTTCGTACGCCATCTTTCTTGAATGCCGAGGCAGCTGGTGACGTATAGAGGTCAGCCGGAGATGGCTGTATTACCACTAGTTGAAATGGGCACAGCGCCACCTAGCGTACCGGGGTATGACATGCTCCAGCCCAATAATCCGATTTTCTCACTGGCATGTATACTCGGATAATTGCAGTTGTCTGACTGAGTAGCATAGTCGAACTATGGCTGTAATCTGACTAAGCTGTGCATGTAAACGCACTGAGTGACATACCACTGCAAGGATCGGTATACCAGTCTAGGAATCTGTATATACCGTTGAGCAGGTACTGACATACCTTCGGCCACTTTTCGATCTCGGCGCTGCTGAGTTGACTGTGGCAGCTACTGTTAGCTGCTGTTGCTGCCACGATACAAGCTGCATGTCTGTTCCCCATATTTATTTGAATATAATGGTAGTGTATCACACAAATAGAAGAAGAAGAAGATAACCTGCACTATACATGTGTCAGAAGTGACGGTAATTGTAGGTTTTGTAACTGAAACGGTTACTCATTACAATGTCGTTGCCATAAATGGGTGTGCAATTATCATTAACTTCACCTTAGCTTTCAGATACAGTAGAATATTTAATACCGCTTATTTACTATAGGTGCTAAACCGCAGTTTACCCATTCTTGAGACCTACAATCGCCAACAGCTGTCATGAAGGAAAGGACAGCACACAACAAACGTTTTCCATTCAATCTTGGATTTCCATTCCTCAAATATATAACGAGCTAACTCAACTGCTTAAATTGATGCTTTGTGGTGTTACTTACAGTCAGCATTCTGAAAATAAAACATGATGCCATCGCTCACTGTGGGAATCTATACGACATATAAATAGGCTAAGGCTAAACAGCAGCTACAGAAGCCTTACAGAAAATGCGTGTTTACACTAACAGTTAACGTTATAACTCTGGTCGCTTCTTCAAACTGTCGTGCCTGTTTGTCGTTATTTCTGCCAGTGGTAATAACAGTATATTTGCAGATGTTTGCGTGCATTGCTAGTTAGCTACGTCAAGCTAACAACCCCACAATATTTGAGCTTACCAATAACCATGGTCTCGTCTGGGATTTCTTCAATGAAGCATTTTTTCTCCGTCTCTCCTATGTGGAAATACAATGCGTAACTTGGATGAATCCAAGTTAATACTAAAATAACACCTGCAGCAGGGGTGAGCATCATTTCCCTTCTTGCACTTTGCGCACACAGCCAAGGAGCTTTGAGGCTGCAGACAGCTACTGCGGAAGAAGGAAGGGGGTTTCCTGTGAATAGAGTCTGATATGCCCTGAGTTTAGCCTTTCAGGCATAACTCGCTTCCAGGCTGGATTCTGTGAATATATTGAAAACTGCCCATACCAACCCATATATATATATATATATATATATATATATATATATATATATATATATATATATAATATATATATATATATATATATATATATATAAATTTAGAGTGGAAGTTCATTCTTGCTCTGAGATTTGATTAAAATTAATAACCCAATGGTGATTCCCAGCAACAGATATAGTTCGCTCAATGTAAGCTTATGCAATCTTTTTTTGAAGACTTTTAAGCAACATACACTAAACAGTCTTGGTAATGTTTGGTGGATTCTAAGGCTGGATTCCGGGTCCTTGGTAAACTGACAGGAAGTGCTGACTGAAAGACTTGATTTGGGGTAAAAGAAATCTCGCGTTTCCTGAGCTAACGTTAACATCAGTCGCCTCGGCTCTGACAGATAACCTCAAGCCATCTGAAACACGCACAGCGAATTACCATAACTCTTCTAAACTGGGGGAAATGCCCTTCGGAAGATTTACAGATTGTTGATTTAGGTCCTTGTTTATATCAGTCAACAAGTGCCTCTGATTACCTAGCTACTTGTTGGCTAAATTATCCTAGTTAGCTTATAAACTAAGCTAAATTGTTAGCTATTTAGCATTAGCCAGCTTTCTAACGTTGGCTAAATAGCAACGCTAATAACAGGTTGTGTGAAGGGGACAGCTCGACTGCCTTTAATTCCGGACAACCAAACTGAAGAAGAATAAAAGGGTAAGTAAAGTTTCGTACGTTAGTGGTGTATTAAAGAATGATTTGATCCTGTCAGTGTGAGGAAGGAAACACCATCGTTGTAAAGTTAACTGTAGTACACATAAATTGACCAGTCGCTTTTGATCGTGTCAGCGTTTGGAAATGAAGAATAGTGGTTTTACTTCTCCTTATGCTGTAAACAAATATAGAAAACAAGCTATGTCTGTCTCAGTCTCTCATTGCTTCATGGTTATGGGGATGACGTAATGTTTTCACCCTGTTCTCCGACACCTGAATGTGCTGGAGGTAAGAAGGACGGACACTTCCCCATTGAGACTTCAGACAGAAAACAGGATGTCCCATTTCATCTGGCCTCCTGAGGCATGAAATGGAAAAGTATTTTTGACGAGAGATTGAATTGAAAGTGAAAGTCGCTCCTCCAGGCCGCCTAACGGGGACGAGGCGTGGTGTGCCATGTGTCAGTATATGATGAATGCGCGTCTAGGTGACGTTAGGTGTAGAGGAAATAAGATTGCGGTCAGGCTAAGCATCTCTTAAAACGTTGAGTTAAGGTAAAGGAAATTGCACAGGGAAACAGACTTCATCACTATATTGTTATCTGTGCAGTGGTGTTGTGTGTTGATATGGTTGATGTGTGTGTGTATGTATATGCAATTATCTTCACGTTTTTGTATAGGGATGGTGCAGCCCCAACCTGATGGCCCAATGCAGTGGGACATGACCGGAGAGGAGAGTGCCGGGGCCCTCAGGGTTCCACCAGAGTTGGCAGCCAATGAAGTAGTAACCAGGTTGCTGGGTGATAACCAGCAGCTTAGAGGTAGGATGTATTCCCACTCAAAGTACGGTACATCTCTGTATTTGATGCTAGAGCACATTTCTAACAGAATGCTTGCACATGGTACAGAATGTGGTTGAAATGTTGAAACAATTAATAATGATTCAAAGGAGCATTTTAAGAAGTTATTTTTTAGTAAGGTAGATATTTGGGCAAATATAAAAACAAAACTTTTACAGTTCCTGATATTAAGTTACAACAATCAACAGGGTCCTGTGACAGTAAAGCAGTCTCCAAATGGTAAATTAACTGCATTTCTATGTTGCATATGCATTTTTATACAAAGCAGAACTCAGTTTACCTCCAATTCACACACACACACACACACACACACACACACACACACACACACACCCATACACACACACATACACACACACATACACACACACACTCATACCAATAGCAGCAAGCTCACATGCACGGCTGGCCATCTGTATCAATTGGGGTTCAGCATCTTGCTCAAGGTCACTGAGGCAATGTGGATACCAGAAAAAAACAGAAGGTGTGGATGAATGGGGAGGTGAGGGCTCTTTTCAGAGTGAAAAGGCTGTCTTACAGTCAGGTGACAAGGAAGCACACATCATTGCCAGAGCAAGACTGAAAGCTGGCATCAAGGAGGCAAAGAGGAGACATCGGCAGGGAATGGAAAGGGACCTCAACCTCACCACCACCTACTGTATCTCAGGGTGTAGATGCAGTGCTTGTTAAGTCCATGAAAGCAATTGGTCTTTGTATTTTCAACTATATTAATGATTACACCAATGTCAATAATTAGCCAATAATATACACTACTCAAATCTAGTTGGGGATATCAGGATATGAGTGCATATGTTTTGCCCAGCAGTATATTTGTTGCTTCGATGGTTTTACTCATGGACATGTGTACCTGAGTCCTGAAAAATAATTGTGTTTGTTTCTAGAACTGCTTCAGCCCAATTGCGGAGCTTTAGTCAAATGAGCGGTCACACTCAAAACTCACACGAATGTAGTGGAAGCTTTTATTGAGCAAAAACATTTGTTTGGGGGCAATTAAAGGCACTGGACAATGAATGAGTGTTCATTGTGGCCATTTGAAATAGTCATGGTCAACCGACATAAGCTTTCTGAGCGGCCCCAAACTTCATGTTCATGTGGTCACCACACACCATGTGGTGTCCCTCACACAGAATGACCAGCCATATCACCCAATCTAAACCCCATAGACCATCTCTGGGACCAGTTGAAGCATCGCATCTATGCCCCTAACCCTTCACCGCATGACCTCCAGGAAGTCAGAGTTGCTGTCGTTGCAGAATGTAGCATCATGCTGCAGGACAATTTTCAAAGTCTATTGAGGAGTGTGAGCCAAAGGTGTCAGACTGTCATCGATGCACACAATGATGTTGTGCAGTTCAGAGTCCATTTTGAAATCCACAATGACAGTCTTTTGCTAATTATCAAGTGTGGGGTAAGTGTCCAGAGTTGGATACTGGATATATAATAAAAGTCAAATGAAATGTGTTAATATCTGTGATGTATCAATCTGCTCCCTCACCTTTGAACTTCATTCTTCTGTCCTCCAGAGGCCTTGAGGCGGAGCAACCTAGCCTTGCGTCAGCGCTGTGAGGAGATGGAGGGATGGCAGCGTAGGACAAGAGAGGAAAGAGAATTTCTCAGCTGCCGTTTCCAGGAGGCTAGGGCCCTGGTGGAGAGGCTGGCCCAGGAGAACCACTCTTTGCAGGGCTTGGTGAGCGGACCAGCCTCCTCCTCTAACCGCTGCTGCAGCTCCAGCCAGACTGAAGACCTGCATGGGCGCACAGCGAGGAACGGACCGCTGGATGGACCACAGGTTGGACCACAGGTTGGACCACAGGTTGGCTAGTTGATATTCACACTCCTCATCTTGACACGTTGTCAGGTGTTTTTACCTTTACATTAGTTAGTTACATTAGTTCCAGCAATAAAGGTAGGGTAAGCATGTCTTGAGAAAGATGGTTATTCGTTGAGTGTCATTGTGTGCCCTTACTCCAGGTTTCAATTGCTGCTGTAATAGCTATCGTAATGTTGCCACATTTAGAAGGAGATATGTAATGTGTGGTGATGTGCAAATGTAGCTCACAAGCTAGTCATATTTTAAATTTTCCCAATTGAGATAACCTATGGACAGATATTAGCCTAACTGCGATTGATTATATCGGGGCCACAGGATCCATCGCCATCGCCTGTGACAAAGAGATGGAAAGGATTGGCGCACCACTACGAATGAGTCTATGTGTGGGAAACACTGTGATGTAATTTTAAAAAAAAAATGTTTTAAACAATGACTTGGATTTTTTAAGCCCTGGTGGAGGTGAAGCAGGACAGGATGCTGGTAAAACTGCTGGCAATCATGGACAATGTTTCTCACCCCCTCCACAAAACTGTGGACAAGCTTAAGAGCAGCTTCAGCATTAGACTCATTCAACCATGCTGCAAGAACGGCGCAGAAATCATCCCTACCTGGTGCCATCAGACTTTATAACGCTCATTCCAAAACACACAAAAACATTTCTGCTCTTTAAATGATCATTAATGTAAATAAAACTGCACCTTCTCTTCTTGCACCACTTAACTCCATGATACCTCAGCATTTTATTCACCTCAGTATTTTATTTTATAACTACTTAAGCATTTTATTGTATATGGTATCCTATTGTTTTTTTATATTGTATATAGTACTTTATTGTTTATTTATTTGCCCTTGTATTTTGATTGTATTTGTACTTGAAGTGCACTGCTGAAGAATAGATGCATGCTCCACTTCCTCCATGTTTCGCCACTGAAACACGTCCTTCTGTTGTGTCTTTCAGACTTTAGATCAACGGGAGAGGAAGAGAGTGGAAGAGACAGATCAACACACACAGACCACACCACCTCGCAGCTTGGTAAGATGAATTAAGCTGTTCACCCTGGATGTGTTTTGATTTCAGTTGATGTATTTGTTAATTTTTCATCTAACTTGTGTGTCTGTGTGTTTAGGATGATGCAAGTGTGCATAGCTCGTTGAGTAGTGCCCCCTCCTCTCCCCCCATCTCAATTTCAGAGGTATGGGGGGAGACTATGGGCAGGGAGACTGGCCAGGTGAGCCTGCTCACTGCATCCTGCTTTCCAACAATCAGAATGTTGACAATTACTCTCTATCGTCACTCCTCTAGTTTGACGCTTGGCCCCACCCTATCTTTCACTGAATTGAGGTAGTGGTTGGAAATCCTGACTTTCTGCTCGGAGAAATGATATGATATGGCCTGTGACAAAGGAACTCTGAACAGAATCTGAAACTAATCACTAGGCCTGGGCGATAAACCGAAAATTTACCGATACCGAAATTTGCGACGATAACCGGCGTCATTTTGCCCATGTCGGTATATTCGGTGTCATAGGCATAACATCCACTAGGGACAGGGGGGACATGTCCCCCCCACTTTTATTTAATCCAGCAGAACGCAGTAGCTCTCAAGCGTCCGATACTCAAACATTAGGTCCACTTGATTAATCTACCCCGGCATATACCGATGTGCTTATTTTACATTAATGTGATGGCAAACTCCGCCCGCTGATGCAACACCAGCTATGCCAGGTTAGTAATCAAGTGAACCCACTCTCGCTGTGAGTCGCGGACAGTTTGTGTAATGATGCTGCGTTCAAAGGCTGCAACAGGCCACTGTCTTCAGCTGGGCCGGTCCATTGATCAAACATTTGTGTTTTGTTTTTTATTCACTCAAAATGACTGTATTTCCAGCTAGAAAACACGCATCTCTCTCCTCCCTCCATTGTTGTTTGTATTTGTGTTTCTGCGTGGTGTTACACGTGAGTTGTCCTTATGCTGAAAAATGTGACTTCTCGCGTACATGACATCACTCCCCGAGACGCAAGAAGAAAGCAAAAATATATATTTTTACTTAGGAAAATGACACAACTAATATAACGCACACTGACTTGAATAAGTAACTTTAATCTGATTACTGGTTCGGAAATATTAACGCGTCTGATTACTCGTTACTGAAAAAAGTGGTCAGATTATAGTGACGCGTTACCGGCATCACTGATTGTGTAGCTTAAGTGCAACATGGAGCATGAAGATATGAAGAAAAAAAGAAAAACAGTAGAATTAACTTTGAGCAAGTGTGGAGGAAAGTGGGAGGTGTGGACCCATTTTAAACAAGTCGTGGGCCGTGATAATAACATGTGTCGGCTTTGTCGAGTGCATTAAGTGCGGCACTTGTTGCATTATTCATTAAGATTTCTGTAGTTCAAACAACTCGCAATTGTAGTCGAGAACGTCAGTTATAACAGCCCACGTATTAAACAGTTGTCGGGTTTAAATCGTTCTCAGGCTCATAATTACATTCAATGTGTCGGGCCGGGCTCGGACACAACGTGAACGGGTCGGGCTTGATTCTAAGCTCTACTCGGGTCCAGCCGCGACTTTACTGAGGTTCACCCAGTGTGAGCAGCAGGAGGACGGTCAGCTCACCTCCCAGAACATGGCACTGAATCGCTGGAAACTGATTTAGGGACTGTCATCAAATTACTTAATAAATATATATAAATATATTAATACAAAATAATTGCAGTTCTTTCAATATCTTCCTTGTCATGTGACCCAGTGACTCCAGCAGCAGATTGTATTAGTAAACTGGACGAATGAGACACAGCTATGTTTATTGTACTTTAGTGCTTCCTCTATGTTATATGAATATTAATATGCAAAATTTTAAATAAAAAAAATGTCAAATGTAAACTGTGCCAAAAGACTGTTGCGACAAGTCAAGGTAACACATCCAACCTCTTCCACCACCTGCAGTACAACCACGTGATTCAATTCGAAGAAATAAAAAAAGCAAGAAGCGATCAGGACCAGCTAAAAGTGTTAGAATTTGTTTATAAGAGACTGTATTTTTAATACTTTGTGTTTGAAGGAAATTTAAGTTATTTTATTCTTTCAAACTTGTTCAGTTGTCATTTCAAGTAATCTGTGCTTTTCAGCTGTTCAATCGTGTGTCTATCAATTGTTCTTAACTACTAAAAGATAATATAAATTTTAACCACAGTGTAGTTCTACAGGCCTTTAAAGTGGCATTTCTTACATAGGATTTTTCTTTCTCTTTTTTTAGGCGCGCGGGGGGGGGGGGGGGAGAGGAGAGTTACTTATCGTTCATTTATCGTTATCGAAGTGAGTTGCTCAATATATTGTGATATTGATTTAAGGCCATATCGCCCAGCCCTACTAATCACCATAAAAATATACTCAAATTATAAATTTGGCACTAGTTATATGGGAGCAGGGAAGTACAATTCCAGATGTTGTCTTTGTTGTTTTTCCATATTTTTCCACGCAGGAACGCTGAATGGTTGTTGGACACCAGACATTTCTGTGCATCTTACTTTGAATGGAGCACAGCATTGGCACACACCTCTAATCCACCATTTTCTCTCCTTTTGTAAACCTCAGTTTCTGTTCTCTTACATCTTGGTGTTTTTCTCCTTTTTGCTTGGTGTTGGTCCTCCAGCCCAGGGGGAATATACTCCATCTTTATCCATATCCCTCTTGTCATCACATCTGCCTGCACCTATGAATCCCTGCTTCTTTAACTCTTTTGTCTCTCTCTGCAGCCGGTTGAAGGTGCAAACGATTTCCTCCAGCTGCTGAAGAGCCACAAAGAAAAACTTGAGGAAGGGATGAGAGAGCTTAGGAGGAAGAATGAAGAGCTGGAGAGGGAGAGGGAGGAAGGAGAGAAGGAAAGAGAGCGAATGCGGCGCTGCATTGACCAGCTACGGGCCAAACTGGTCCAGGCACAGGTAACACTGTGAAGCAAACGCAAACAAATTGTACCCTGGGATTCAATACTGTAATGTCACGCCACAGATGAGCAGGATACATGCAACAGTGTAACAGTAATGACAACAGACAACTTGGGCCTGATTGCTTTTATAAATTATATATATGCTATTATGATATATAATTAGGTACGTTGTATAAATTTCCTTCATACTAAAGAAAATTCAAAACCCAAGAAAAAGAATGTATACATTCTATTAAATCACACATGTAAGTCTACCTTAAGAATAAGTGATATAACAATTAAATAACGACAATAAAAATACACCTTATTTCAACTTTAATTTTAGTCTAATCAAAGTGCACCCATAAGATATACATGTAAAGATACACATTCATAAGTACTCACACACACAAGTACCCAGATAATGGTGTTAATGAGCCAACATGTTAATAACAGGGCTCATAGAGTGTATCCTTTAAGATGTTATTTGTACGAAAAGTTGATTCTTGAGTCTCATTCTCAACTTGTTAGATAATAATTTCCTACAGATTGCACCACATAACTTGTGCTTTACATAGTTAGAGCCAGTTCAATTATTTCAGGACTGTAATCAAGCAAATACAATCAGACAATTAAAATACTAATACTAATTACCCAGCAACAATAAAAGATAAAAACAGTAGTACAACACAACACAATCAAACTAAACAGAACCAATGCACCCTTGTGCTTGGCTCTGGTAAATGTCCATTATATTAGATATTTCCCCTAATATGTCTACTAGATAACAGTTTAAATTATTATCAAGCGATATTAAGTTGGATAAAAAAAAAATATTTTAGAGAGCTAATCAACTGACTCCTATTGCTAGTCATCTATTGTTTCCCTCTGGTACATATCACTTATAGGTAAGAGTAGAGCTGGACATTACTTTGTGAATCCAGTCATGTTGATTCCAATTCACAATCTTGGCATTAGTGTTGTCACAATACTGGGACTTCTAACTTTGATACAATACCTTGAAAAATATCAATATTGAACCATGTTAGATGCTGTTGTCTTCAACACACAGTACACTAAGGTAGAAGACCGAGAAAGCGCAGCTGGTGTGGAAAAATGAGTATTGAAACTGTTTCAGATATTCAGAAATATATAGATGTACAGATATTCAGTAATGTACAACACAAGTTCAAATTGGTTTCCAGCTTAATGACCACTCAAAGCGCTTTACAATACTGCCACATTCACCCATTCACACACACATTCGTACACTGATGGCAGAGGCTGCCATGCAAGGTGCCAGCTGCACATCAGGAGCAATTTGGGGTTCAGTATCTTCCTCAAGGACACTTCGATATGCAGCTCAGCTCAGCCCGGGGAAGCCGGGAATTGAATCAGCAACCGTCCGATCACTACAAGACAATCTACCCCCTGAGCTACAGCCAAAATAAATGTGTGAAATAAATGCTCAGATAAGTGGTGCTGTAAATTGTACAGGGAACCCTCTAACTTGATGCATTATTAAAAATAGTGTAGTACAACAGTCAGCACAATATAGTGCACCTTACATACAGTACATTGCATACACTCCCCCTCAGTGTGGTTCTTTTCAGATCAGATGTTATTGTAGATTACGTATCTGGTCTTCTTAAGTGGTTTTGGAGATTTGTAGTAATTCCACAATATTTCACCTTTAATTTGCACATCTTCCACATGGCTTTGCTTTTGTCAACCACTTATATATCTTCATAGTTTTTTATATATGTCTTGTCCTGTGGATGTGTGAAACTGAAGTCAGGCATGGCCAGCCTTTGGTTCTTTGTGCAAAAAGATCTGGCCTCTTGAGACACTAGTGACTAGATCTTTTAAATGAGACAGGACATCAAGTTGCTTGTTAATTACTTTTCTGTGTACAATAGAAATATTATGGACGTAGATGAAAACAAGAATTAGCTGCCTTATCTGTGAACTTAAAGGCTCATTTGAATGTTTTCACAGGCAAGCAGTGTTACTGAGGAGGTTGTTCAACATCGCTCTGAGGCACAGCACTCGTCTGACTGGTATGACGCATTTTCCCTCCTCATACGCAATACATCAGTGCATTGTTTGAAACTAACAGCTCTAAAGTTTCTGACTAGCTTTTTTTATGTTGAACCAGCTGTTGGCTGTTGTTTAGTCAGTCTTAACTACACCGTGTATGTGCAGATAGTTCTCCTCTGGTATGAAGACACACTTCTTCTGCTTGATAAAAGCCTGACTTTTCAGATGTCTTCCTCCCTCTCTTTCTGTTCCCTTTTCCAGCTCTAGCCTGGCTAAACTCACAGAGCAGCTTCAGGCCACACAGGGCAGGTGAGCCCACAGCTCTGTGTGGCTTTCTGTTTCTCACTGTTTGCACACCTTGTCTCTACAACTCTGTCACTGCTACTGCCTGCCTGTTTCCTACGTTTCAACTCACTTTGTTTGCTGCATGTTTGTTTTTCATCTTTTGTGTACTGGTGAATAAGGCATGGTTTAGTTTTCCATTCATTTTCTTTTGTTGTACGGAAGATAGGGCCGTAACGATACACCAAACTCACGATTCAGTTTGTATCACGATTTTTGACCCACGGTTCGATACAAACTCGATTAACAAAAAAAAGTTAACATTTAATTTGTGTAACATATCAATAACTTCTGTATGTGAGACTCGTCTGATAGTATCAGAGGTGCAGTATTGGCGAACTGAACCAGTGTGAATGGATAAGCCGGCTGCGCGTATAGAGGCCGTGTCGATCGTACAGTCTGATAACTACACAGGTCCTTCACTCAATTAAATAAAGAGAAATGTCCCACAAAGCAATGTTACAGAACCAAACTAAGGTAACGTAGTAACTTTAACTGTCTTTGCCAATGAGGAAAAAAATACCACAGCTGTACGTGGAGAAGCGTCTGTCCTCCCGCCTGTCATACTGACTCCTCGTCACATCTCTGCCCGAATAACAGCATCTGTCACTGGCAAAAAACTTTAACTCACTGAGTGTTTATGATGAAAATAAATCATTAAATCATTTAGACTTCAGCAAACTTTTCCCCGGAAAACAGCCTCCCTCCCTGCAAGTCAGCGGCCTGTTTACTGATGGCGATTATGTTATTTAGAGTGAAAAACGTAACTTTGTTTGGGGGTCAGGATCTCAATCACAACACATTAAAACAGCATCCATATGATTATAAATTATCCGAGGGTTTAGACTGACAGGAGGACACCAGGGAAACAACTTGAAAACACACAGACGTCATCATCATGATGTGTACCGTCACGTCCCCTTAGGAGAGGGCCGGGCCACAGCAGTTCGTCTTTGCTCCAGCGGTGCTTCGCTCTGTGTGAACGACCAACGGCAGAGAACTGGCGAACCACCACTGTGGTGTTAATGCGGCCTTTGTGTGAAAGGGGCTACGTATAGCTCATCGGGCTGGATCTGGACTGGAAGTTGTGCCGCGACTCTGCCTTCTCACACCGCGAGACAGGTTCGTGGAGTGTGTCGCGATTTCGGTTTCGATATGTGTGTCGTTACAGCCCTAATTAAAGACATGTTTTATAGAAATACTGTACATGACTCAACACTATTCAGATGTAATATCACAATTCAAAAGTGGTGACACCTCATGCTTTTGTTGACAGTTCTACTCTATAAAGTATACACTCACCTAAAAAGTAAAATTCAGTCATTATCTCCGTCCCCCATTCTAGTGGAGGTATTCCACTAAACTTTCCTGGAGCTGGACTAGACCCCATCTACTTCAGTTGATTAGGGGAATGCTGCAGTGATGTTTTGTTTTTGCATTGGGGTGAGGAGATGATGACTGAATTTTCATTGTTGGGTGAACTTATCCTTTAGCTTAGCATTAACGATAGCATCCTGAACTGACAGGTTGAGCTGCTTCATAGCTGTTCATTCAAAGCTTTAAGCTTCTAAACTTGAAAAACAACAATAACAGGATATTCATCCGCTGTCTTTAAATTTTCACTTGCCCACTATTAAGATACCAAGTGGTATTCCTTGCAAATTCTGAATCACTTTATTACATTGTTATGTGGTGCCTTGTAGGCTATGCTGCCATTGGTGGAACATAATTATTAAGTACAATTTTGAGGTACCTCACTTGAATATTTCCAATTTATGCTTTAAACTTCTAGTCTACTCTATTCCAGAGATGAATATTGCACAGTTACACCCCTATATTTTTATTATAGACAGTTTTAGTTAGTATTCAATTTTAACATTAAGATCTTCATACTATATGATTTACTTTTAATGCCTTGTTATTGTTAAAATTAGGGATGCACCGATACCACTTTTTTTCAACCCGATACGATACCGATACTTAGATCTGAGTACTTGCCGATACCGAGTACCGATGCCGATACTACTACCATCAAAAACAACCCCCAAAAAACTATTAGGCAAAATGCAGTTAATTGGAAGACAATTTATTATTTATTTTCTTTTCTGCTTGTTACAACAAATGATGATAAATGAAAAATCAACATTTTCTGTGAAATTTTCTGAGAATTATTGCAGAGTTTCCACATTTTAATCGAACAAAATATCAATTAACTATTTTGCACTGTCTCCAGCTCTCAGATTGACACAACATTGATGAACCTATTGCAGAGTGTCCATATTTGAATCAAACAAAATCTCAAACTTCAGTCAGCACGCAATGGTGTGGTCTCTGAACTAAGTTTTTCTTGGGAAAGTGAGTGGCAGGTTCTTTTTGATGAAAAGAATCATCTCTGCATGATCAGCTGTGAGCCTGTTTCTTGCTCCTCCGCCGCTCCTCATGGGCTCCCGTAGTTCATGTGGCTCCGCCCCCGCATTGACTTTCCACAGAGAAATAAAAAAACAATAACATGCAGCGAGACAAGAGCTCGTTCCTAAAACGGCACCGTCTCGTTAGTAGCTTGGTTTTGTGGCGTCGGACCTCGAACAAACCTCGGTCCGCTGCACAGTTTGTTCAAAGGCTGTTGTGACTAAAGACAGGGGACCGACACATTTATCTGAGCCTCTCAAACAGACGCACGTATCAGAGTGAGACACTTGTTGCTCACTACGAGAACACCGCAGCAGCCCACCCGGGCTATAAAGCAGCTAACATTAGCAGAATCATTTAATTATTGTGTCCCGTATGAGAAGAAGGGGTCCCGGTGGACAGCTGTTACGGATGCAGTCACCTTGCATATCGTTAAAGATATAGGAAATAAACACCCTTAATTTGAAAATGAGTATAGTGGGTCTGAGCTAGCAGTATAACGGCGCAGCGCCGCTATTCCACCGTCTGGGGAGAACACTGAGTATCGGTTCTTGGTATCGGTGAACTTTTACGAGTACATTAGAACAGTATCGGCCCGACACCAGTATCGGTATCAGTACCCGTTTTTAGACAGAGTACCAAGCCGCTAATTTGTCCGTCCTTTTGGCGGCTCGGTCCACGGATTTAGACATAGGCCGGCAAATTGGGGGTCTGTTCTGGTCCGCCGATTTTCCGCCTCGACTGCTATCTAAAACCGAGGCGGAAATGTGCCGGCCTCTGCGTGAGGTGGGCGGAGGTGTCAATGACCTGCACTGCTGTGCGACCCACAACCGAGGAGTTTTAAAACCAGGTAACAGTTGATCACAGCAGTCAGTCCATCACTTCATCCGCGGACATTAAGATGAACAACTGGACAGCTGCTGAGATCCAGGAGATGCAGCGTCTCCTGAAGCTGTTTAGTTGTGTTAGCTCGTTGTTGTGTCGGCAAGTAAGAACGATCGCTACTTTCAAATTAAAAGCCCCCTGCTAAGAACCCAGTTCTAAACTCCAGTGGGGTGCAATGTAAAGCTCTTATTTTGAAGACAAATTCTATGTCACTGTTCGCAGCCCAACTTCCAGCTTCACGTCACGTCACATGTTTACGCCTACCTCAGAGGCGGCTTTTGGAAAAGGAGGAATATTACGCCTCGGTTTTAGAAAGACAGGCCGGCACATTGCCGCCCTTACCTTGGAGCAAATGTGCCGCCTTTTCTATCTAAAAAAGACTAGTGCATCCCCATCCCTAGTTAAAAGTGTAGAAAAAGAAAATGTAGCACTAAAAATTAGCCGGATCCTGATAAAGTACTTTTCCTAAAGCACAAATTTGAATGTGAACTGTTGTCAGAGTGTTGTATCGCTGCTTTGATTTTATTACATCTATCTGAATACTTCTTCCACCTATGCATGGAATTCACATCAATTTAGCTACAACTAAGTTAAATATGCGCAGTTGTACTTGCCATTGAAATAAACAGATGGTGGCTTTCACTCTACTAAGTTAGAATTTAATTGATCCATGGTGCTTGGAAGAACTCTTTGAAATTAAAATTTTGACCGAAACATGATCAAGGGTTCGGCCCTACTCTATTGTAGTGAGTTTAAATTGTAACAATACATATAGAGTGTCATTGCAAGTTTCTGACCAACACAGTTGTCATTCTCATGCCCAGCACCCATGCTGTGTAAATAGCAAATGTACCTGCGCCCACCTGTGTGCCCCTGGGCGTGTTGGTCTTTAAGTGAGGGGTGGTCAAGCACACTGATGGCAGATTGCTATCCTGAGGCAGCAGAAAGTGACGGCGTCATATCCCAACAAAAAGCTGGTGTCAGGTCAAAGGCACGGTCTGTTTCCTGCTATTTAAAAAGCACATTATTCAGATGGTGACATGTGTCTACACAGGCGGGCTAACACCGTTCACACACTCTGATTTTATGATTTGAGAGGCTGCTTTCACTTCTTTTAAACATGCCATGCTCACACTGATGTCACTGTAACACATAGTGTGGCACATTTAACCAGCAAAACTAAAAGCTGTAGTTATAAACTCTCCAAAGGAAACCAGTCAGGAGTTTTAAATAATCAGTGAAGTTCATCAGCTGTTGCTTGTGCACAAATGCTCATGTTAAGAGATACACAGATGGTTTCTGCTGCTGGAGGATCGCTGCACGTAATGACATCAATATTTTCCTCATTAAGGACGAATTTCACCCTCTCATCCCACCTGTTCTTGATCAGGATGATTTTTTACTTCCCATACCCCCTGATCCATGGACTGAGAATAGCCCACACACAGAGGGACGCAGCAGCTCTCCTCCTCCACCTCCACCTCCTCCCGTTTTCCAATAAGCATATCTCAAGAACTTGAGACACCAATGGCTTATAATCTTTAAGATATGACAGTCTGGACCTCAGTTATTCAACAGAGGATTTAAAAGTGATTCAGCATTTTCAAATACTGTTTGTTCAATCAAAGTGTTTATGTTTGAATTTGGATGAAAATATATGCCATTGTACTTATACTCGTACGTATACTCATTGTAAAACCCACTTTAGTGATAGATCTGTTGTGTCTGTAGGTATCGTGAGTTGGAGGAGAAGCTTGATTACCTGCAGAAGAGTTCAGCTCAGCGGGACAGAACTGAAGCTCTCCTCAAACAGAAGGACAAGGACTGTGCGCAGGTATGAACTATGAGCATATGGCCACAAATCTAAATTTTCAAGTATGAACTTGGGAAGACTGCTTTTAATTCTAGTGCACCAACTGCTGGAACAAAATACAGCACCTAATTAAAATCAGTACTCTTTTGGCCATTTCAGAAATGTTATCATAAACCTCCCAACTTCTAGTTGTAATTTAAAATAAGTTTAAATAACTTTGTTATTAGCATTCAATTATTTTGATAGTGATTTTTCTCCATAACTGTATTTTTATTTTGCTTCCAGTTGTGTCATTAGGGATGCATGATATATATTGGTTGGTTCCTGATATTGGGAAATTTATATTGCCTGCTTTTCACTGGTATCGCTGAAATTCTAGCTTATAAAGAGATCCACTAATAACCTTAAAACTGCTGCAACTGCTCCACCTGGGTAGAGCCATGCACTGTAAAGGAGGGGGAAAGTTTATAAGTATTACCACAAAAAATCTAGAGCTGTGGAATATTGAATTGTCTCTGATTACTACATCATAGCCTTTCTTTCCCCCAGGTCAGGTGTGAAGAAACTACAGCAGGAACTAAGCAGTTTGCAAAATTGTATCGATATTTTTTACAGCTGCAAGGCTTAAGGGTTTTTATGTAACTGAATGTTATTTTACATCATGAAAATTTTTGTCATGTTTCTGGAAATGAAACAGTATTTTTTATTAGCTTTTTACCAGCCCATTGTGCAACAACTTTTACTCTGACTATATTTCTCCTTGATATTGTTTTTCCTTTCCTTTGTTTCTTCTGACTCTGTCATTGTAAATGAGGGTCACTCCTGGTGCTATAGAAAGCAGCCTTATAATATCAACTGAACCTTAAAGCTTTTGTATCTTTTCAGCTGGCTAAGGACTGCGAAGCTCTTAAAGCTCAAGCAACTTCCCTATTAGGAGAACTGAATGAGCGACAGAGCTGCCTGGAAAAAAGTGAGCATGAACGCAAAATGTTGGAAGAAAAGTAAGTCCTGTCAGCGCTATAGTATAATGTATTTAGAAGGTGTGCAAGTGTGCTGATTTGTTTCTTCGTGTTATTTGTGTGGCCAGGCTATGCAGTAAGATGAAGGCCCTGCAGGTGGCAGAGCGTGAGCTGGAGCAGCAGAGGAAGCAGCATCATGTGGCCATGGACAAGCTGCTGCTGCAGACCCAGAGCCTGGAGCAGGCTCTGAAGACAGAGAGACATGTGGTCACA
This sequence comes from Diplodus puntazzo, assembly GCA_963678695.2. Classification (NCBI taxonomy): domain Eukaryota; kingdom Metazoa; phylum Chordata; class Actinopteri; order Spariformes; family Sparidae; genus Diplodus; species Diplodus puntazzo. The sequence goes on along the minus strand of OZ023165.1, from coordinate 4,366,107 downwards.
GAGGAGAAGTGGGTCCAACATACACACACACACACTAACACACACATAGTAGTGTCCCACCTGGTTATAAAAATAACTCTGCATAATTATGATATGTAGAAAGATTTATTCCAGAGAATGAAATATTTCTCTTTTGGGGATATGAAAAAATAAGTATCTTTAAGCAAGATAAATGAGTGTTCACCCTGTCACATTGTATTATATTGTAATATTCTTACAACTAAGATCCTGTATTCACATAATGTTTCCCTTTAGCAGAAAACCAAGGCAGTCAGGTTGGGAGCGCTGGGTTGAAGAACTTGTGCGATGAGAGACAAAAAAACACAAAACAAAGCATGTTGGGTTTGATTGACGTTAACTAATGTCATGGTAACAGAGGGCTGACTGCACAGCTAATAGCAAGTTTACAACGAGTAGGGTGAAACAAGTACAGCATTCACCAGCAACATTCAGTGCACAGTCAGTCTGCTCCCACAAAAGGACTATTCTGTGTCTGATACGAGCCTTTCTGATAAAGCTCAGGATAGACGGACACAGCAAGAACAAGTTTCTTTTTAATTTTCTTGATTAGCAGGGTAACAGGTGACCCGCCCTCTCTGATATATGATTGATAGGCTGAAAAAAAGCAACTGTGATGAACCCAGTCCTTTCTGCTCAGAGCAGCCGCACAAAAAAGGCAGGGCACTTCGAAAACAGATGCGTTGCCACAGGAGTTTACTCCTCGTTGAGAAAAATTTCAAAAAGATGCTGGCAATTAGAAAAAAAACAACGTGTACATGTGTATACCGTACATGCCCTAATACATATGCACACATATAACATATCTATCGATATTGATACTGTATTTTCATATCAACTTTATTCGTACGTGTAATGTTTTTTTAGTCTCCTTGTTGTTTTTCTTTTTTCTTTCTACTTGTAATTTATTAAAAGTCTCCTGTGAACAGATGTTGTAAATTAGCATCTTGCTGTAAACACTTAGTGCACTGCATCTGGTGCTTGTGCATGATTATAGGTGTACTGCTATGGCCATGTCAACTATCTAAACATTCAGTGAACAAAAAAAAAGCAGAAAAGGCACAAGTTCAGTTCCAGTATGGATCATCTCCTTTGTGAACAAGAGATTCACTTGTTAACAAAATATAACACATTTAAATCATTTTCGGTGTGGTGTAGTTGTAATGCTCAATTTCTATTACAGAAACGTGAATTCAGCTGTTTCACTGTCGTAATTATTTCTAGGTTCTGTTCAGAATTCCTGAAGAAACTGAGATTTGGTAAACTACATTGTACAGTAAAATTCTGTTTCCTGTTTTTCTTCTTAGAAAGAAATTGACACAACTGCAGCATGCCTACACATGTCTGTTTAGAGACTATGATTCTAAACTGAAGACTGAGGTAAAAGCACATCCAACCATCTTTTAAGTTTTGCTAATTAGCTTATTGGTTCATATCAAAATATTCATCCGTGTGTGTTTGTCCCAGGGAGGAGATCTGTGCAGCAGACTAGAGGAGGCAGAGAGAGCACTGGCACTGAAGCAGGACCTGATAGATAAACTGAAGGAGGAGGTGGAGCAACAGAAAGGTTCACTAGAGACTGTTCCTGTCCTTACTGCGCAGGTAGTTACACAACACTTTGATTAGATGTTCTTTATTTGCCACAAAATGATTCATTTTGCTCAGGTGAGCAAAATGTAAACAGACACAGCATACTACACTACATTTTAGTATATATTTAAGATAATTAAACATATTCTGAACATCAAGTCAGATGATTATTCCATCCTCTGAGGCATGTTCCAGTTTCACACAAACCAGCCTGGAATACAGCCACATTGAAACAAAGAGAACAAAATGGCTGTTGTTGAATGAAGTCATATCTCTTTTTGTGTCTGCTCAGGCTGAGATCTACAAGGGAGATTTCCTAGCAGAGCGAGAAGCAAGAGAGAAGCTGAACCAGAAGAAAGAGGAGCTGCAGGATCAGCTGACTCAGGCCGTGGCTGAGATTGACAGGCTCAAACTAGAAGCCACATCACGGTAAAAAAAAAAAGAAGCCATTTGTGGTGGATGGGGCATGTCTCTGTAATGTGGGCACATGAACATTTATGCGTTGGTCACACAGTCAATCTGTCTAGCTGTTGGCACATCATCAAGATGGATACTTGTATCCGAAGTCAGAGCTGTATCTGTGTTTGTCCCCTGCCTGTCAATAAATATAGATATTTGTAGACATTTATTAAAGCTTGATATAAACATGTTTCAGTGCACGTATGGAGCAAATGAAGCTGAGACACCTGGAAGACTTTCCAGCACGGGCCCCACGCATTCCACCTCCACAAGGTACATTATCACAGCACGCACACACACACACAAACCCACATGTTCAAAACCAGTTACCTGATATTTACTCTAGTCTGTAGGCCTATCTAAGCTCTCAGGCTCTGCTTAATGATTTCTTTAATGATCAAGATGTTAGAGGGGTGACTCTGAAGTGGCCTCACAATTTGATTCTTACAATTCAGATGTCAACGATTGGAATGAAAAACTGTTATCAATGATTGTCAGTATGTGGTATCTGCCATTATTTATATGTCTGCACATGGCTACTTTTTCATAATTTAAAGTGAAACTCTCGCTAAAAAGCAACCAAGGCTTCATTTGTGATTGAATATGAGTCAAACCTTCATGTAAAAGCATAATTACGACAAAAGAGGCACTTTTAAGATTTACTGTAGTTTCGTTTTCGGCAAGCTAATTTTCAATGGAGTGCAGGGGCACTTTAGCGCTAGCATCAAAATCGCTATTTTTAAAACACTAAGAAGACTCGACACAACATGAAACTTTGCTCATAGCATCACCAGGGTCTCTACTCATGAACACGAGCATTGAGAACATTGTTTGTGTACGCAGAGTTTATTAAAACGAAGGTTTTTGAACGACTCACGGTTGCTGCTGCACCTTTGGCGTGCTGCTGTCATGGCAGACAAAACGTGTCGATCACCGAGTGTGACCTAACAGGCAGGAGAGTAATGGTGGACCTCCTGCCTGTTAGGTCGCGCGGTGAGTAGTTCAAAAACCTTCTTTTTAGTAAACTCTGCATGCTTTCACACGTAAGTTTAACTCCTATTCAATCACAAATAAAGCCTTGGTTGCTTTTTGGCGAGAGTTTCACTTTAAATTCCCTTTTTATTTAGAAAGTCCTTTCAATTATCAGACTACAACAGTCTGCTATATAGAATTTGCATCTTGTCAGTAGCAGTATCTGTGTGAGCTGATACTGGCACATTGAAAGCCGTGAATGTCACACGGCTCTGTGTGGTTTTTTTTTCTCCTCACTGGTGATTTCTTCCTCCCTCCAACGTATCTCCTAACATGAATTTGTGCACAATTCAAAGCATGAGAGCATTGTTATGATGTAACTTTACAACTTTATTATCCAGCCAAGGCTCAATTATGTTGTGTCTGTACTGATGTAGAATCTTCTATGTCGCATCTTGGTTGTTGTGGTTTTCAATTGCACTTACAACTGCTGTCCACTAGGTTGCCAATTATATTGGTTGCGTCTGTATTATCATGTTGTGTGTGTGTGTGTGTGTGTGTGTGTGTGTGTGTGCGTGTGTGTGTGTGTGTGTGTGTGTGTGTGTGTGTGTGTGTGTCTTGTAGACAAAAAAGGGGGAAATGTTTTTATACTTTGGTCAAGGTTTTTTTCTGGTAGAAATCATTTTAAAATGCTATTATTCTCTGTCAACACAGGTGCGTTCCCTGGTGCAGCTTTCAACACAGCACCCCCTGCCACCTCGTTCCGCAATCAAGGTTTGGTACCAGTGGGTGATCAAGGGGCAGCCGGAGCTGAGGAGCTGCCAGATTTATGTTGTCCTAAGTGCCAATACCAGGCTCCAGATATGGATACACTGCAGATACATGTCATGGACTGTATACAGTAACATGATACATATATATATATATATATATATATATATATATATGTATATATGTATATATATATGTATATATGTATATGTATATGTATATATATATATATATATATATATATATATGTATATGTGTATATGTATATGTATATATATGTATATATGTATATATATACATATATGTATATGTATATATATATATATATATGTATATGTATATATATATATGTATATGTATATATATATATATATGTATATGTATATATATATATATATGTATATGTATATATATATATATATATATATATATATATATATATATATATATATATATATATATATATATATATATATATATATATATATATATCTCAAGGCAAACCCTCGAACAGATGTTTGGTAGTTGCACCTTACTCCCTCTGCCATGCAAACACACATGCATTTACCTTAAACCATACCATTGATCTGACCATTTTTTAAAAACTGAAAATGTTGAAATCAAGACAAGTGGCAATCAGATGACTGTGAAGACGACAAGATCAGCAGCACCTTTTCCTGGAGCTGCTCCATGGATTCACATTCTGCTGTAGCTTTTTCATTTCTCAACCCGATTTTTTTATTTCCCTTCTCCCTTCCTCCAGTCTTTACTCTGATTTGGGACACTGATGCTCTTGTCCATCAGTATTTTGTACATGATCCCCAAATCTCTTCACCTGGTCCCCATTTTTTGTCCCTCTTCACTCAAGTGGTAAACTGGCAACTGAAGAGGTAATAAACATCAGTATTTCATTGGGCCCAAGCTGAAAAAAGTGACAATGCAGAGTGGTACTTTTCCCCCCAAAGAGGAAAACGTATGACAATGTTAATAACCTAGTGAGCTTTAAGTAATATAGATTATTCAAATATGTTTTGGTCCTAAATGTTGCTGTCTGCATTACCTCATAACATGTATTATGTATTAGAGATGGGTTTACTATTACTGAAAAAGTAGCCATTCTCTGTGTTCTGTGCCTGTGAACCTTTGACTGCACCACCGCTTTGTCCTTGATGCTAGCCTGACCTTTAACCCAGCATAGCCCTGTTGTGCCCCTTATTCTGTCTTATCTTTACCTGTGGCACCTAGCTATGTATCTATCACCAAGCACAATGAGGGTCCCTTACAGTTAGTGTGATTATTGTCTGTAACCATAGATCATTTTGGTGCAAAGAATATTGTTTCAAACCATTGAAAAAATAAACCAGTTATTCCTTAGCCGTTGTTTGTGTTGTCATGTGTCAACATGAGCACCAGGGGCATACTGTGAACATTTTTATACACAAGTAAAATATTTGCAATTTTGAAAATGTTTTCCCAGTTTAAAAAGTCCTTGAGCTGTCTCTGTAGTTAAATTAATCCTGATGTGTCTGAAATTTGCTGTATTGAATTTGATTCTGTTCACAACTTTTTTGAACTTGTGTTTTGAATGTGAATTGTGAATCTGTTATTATTCCCAAATATTTACACTTGCACCACTGAGAGTCTTCTACTTTAACATCTGGTTGTAGATCCCGTCTGCGGCTTGCCTCTTGTTTTTGGCCTGTATGACCGTGTCATCAGCAAACATCTGACAGGTAGCAATACATGACAGACTTCAGGTAGGTTATTAAAATACAAACTAAGTAACAAGAGGACCCAAAATTGAACCTTGTGGTACAGCCTCATGATTGTCCTAAATGTGTGAAATTTTATGATCCACACCAACATTTTTTTCCTTCAATTTCTTTATCTTCTAATGTTATACTGATATGACTTTGTGTAGGTTGATAGATCAAACCTCTTTTTAGTTGGGAAGAAACCATTTTGTACGATTCGGGAGAAAATCATAATTGTTGTCCTTTTTATTTTCTCAAACGGCAACATGTATTGTTTGGCAGGGTGGGTGTTACAATGTGTTTCATGTTTTCACAGTAAAAAAAACTAACCCTAAAAGGGCATGTGAGAACGCTTTTCAAACTGCCTGTGCTGCGTCGAGCGGAAACACAGACGGGGACTGAAATTCATGAAATCCGCCTTCAAAATAAGACGCTTTCTCCTATATCACTGACTTCGTTATGGGTTTAAACTACTTTTTTTCTAATATTGTAGTTATCCAAGTCCTATGTCCAAGTCGTCTGGTATATGTATGTATTTTATACTCCTAATCTTGCGTAGACGTGTTTTACGCCGAAGGTTCCTACAGGAAGTCGTATGTGTTATTATGGCCAACTGTACGCGAGTGTCTTATTCCAAGAAGCGCTCGCCGGACACACGTTCCATTCATCCTCGCGTCTCTATTTACCGGAGTACGCGACTGGCTTTGTGTAGCTGCAGACGTCCTAGCCAGGTATGTCGGGCTCAACTTCCCCTCCTCCCTCGGCAGAGGTTGTAGGAACCGAGGGGTGTTTCCCCCCCGGATACAAGCCTTTCAAACCCGAGGAGCACGGCCTGGAGCGCGGGTTCCGTCTCACAGCCTTTTCGGACCTGAAGGGATGAGGCTGCAAGGTCCCGCAGGAGGCTCTGCTCAAACTCCTGGCGGGACTGGAGGCGGACCGGGCCGATGGGTCAGGAAAGGCCGGAGACCAAGTATCGGACTTCAGCCAACAGTTGCCCGGACCCCGACTCGGTAAGGAACGAATTCACAATTAGCATAGTTAGCCATTATGTGTTATACATGTTGTCAGAAACCCTTATCATCAACGTCAGTTAGCTAGCGTAACTCTTGCTAACGATGCTAGCTTGTGATAAGTCATTTGGCAGCTCATTTGACATATGGACAGCCATGTGCGAATCACAACGGTTTGTATTTAGTTTTCATCAACCTTTGGATTTGTTACATAACCCACTTGGCTATAGCGAGTTGCAAGCACACATTATCACCGAGTCACATAGTAAGTGTGTTATAGATGGAAGCTAGCTAGGAGTGTTCAAGAACCGCACACCAGTTCCGTGAGTTGTCAAATTCCCAGGGTAGATGACTCAGCGCAAATGTCTGTGATGCTTTAGGTGCAAAGTTCATGCTCTTGGTCACATTTCTTCTCGTAAAGGAGTTTGGCAATCCTGAGTTAAAGTGCTGCAATAGTGCTTTACATTACTAACTAACTTAGTTTACTGTTTTTAGATGTGTAGCCACCTACAGCACGTGTAGTTGGTTACAGAGAGTGACCACAGACATAGAGAGCCTGTACTGTTCATACATTGTAATGCAGTCCCATGTAACGTTTCCTGTAAGCCTCTCTGCCTTTATTAAACACCGCCGCCACAAGCGCACACACACCACGAAAGAAGTATTCTCACTTAAAAAAACTCTGAACACTTTAAACAACTTTTATTTATTGTAAAGCGATAGTCATTGTATTGCATTGTGACACACTGCAACTTTGCCCCCTCTCTGTGTTGTGTTTCCAGGTGTCGGGATGGACTGCTGTGTTATTCCTCTGAGGCATGGAGGACTCTCACTGGTCCAGACCACAGACTTCTTCTACCCTCTGGTAGAGGATCCATACATGATGGTGAGTTTCTGGCAGGTGTTTCCCTTTATAAGGCACTAACATGCACATGCACCCTGCCAGTGCTCAATGTGAAGTGTCCAGGAAGTAAGCTCTTGGAACACACAGATATTTATGGTGATTTGGGCCACTGCTAACAATTACTTTAGTCAGCAGGAATTCTGCCCAAAAAGTCAATAAAAAGTTAGAAGTTATGTTAGAGTAGTAGTAATCATATTGAAGAGAAATATGAACAACTTACTGTTTATTGATTGCAGGGAGTAGCCTGTAGGGCAACCCAACATCGTAAAAAATAATATATATATATATATATATATATATATATATATATATATATATATATAATATATATATATATATATAATATAATATATATATAATATATATATATATATATATAATATATATATATATATAATATATATATATATATATATATATAATATATAATATATATATATATATAAATATATATATACACTACTCACACAACACACTCACACACACACCACACACACACAAACTACACACTCACACACACACACACACACACACTCACACACACACTCACACACACACACACACCACACACCACACACACACACACACACACACACACACACGACCACACACACCACACACACACACACACACCACACACACACACTACACACACACACACACACAACACACACACCACACCACACCACACACCACACCCACCCACACACACACCCCCCCACACACCCACCACCACAACACCACCACCCACCCACACACCCCACCACACCCCCACACCACACACCCCACCACACCACCACACACCCCACCACACCACCCACCACCACCCACACCAACACCCCACCACACCCACAACCACCACCCCACCCACAACCACACCACCAACCCACACACCACCCCCACCCCACACCACCCACCACACCACACCCACCCACACCACCCACACCCACACCACCCCACACCCCCACACACCACACAACCCACCCCCACACCCACCACCCACACACCACACAACACCACACCACCACCACACCCAACCACACACCCCACCACCCACCACACCAACCACACACACCAACACCCACCACACCCACCACCCCACAACCACCCACACCACACCACCACCCACAACACCACCACACCCACACCACCCACCCACACCACCACACCCACCACACCACCACACCCACCACAACACACCCACCACCACCACCCACACACCCACCCACCACACACCACACCACACCCCACCACACACCCACACCACCCCACCACACACCACCACACACCCCCACACCACACCCCCACACACCAACACCCACACACCCACCACCACACACACCCACCACACCACCCCCACCCCCACACACCACACACACACCACACCACCCCCACACCACCCACAACACACCACCCACACCACCACCACACACCACACCACCCCACCCACACACACCCACACACCCACCACACCACCCCCACCACAACCACCCACACACACCACACACCACCCCACCAACACCACACCACACCCCACACCACCCACCACACCCACACCACAACACACACCCACACCCACACCACCCACCCACACACCACCCACACCACACACCACACACCCACACACACCCCACCACACCACACACCCACAACACCACACACACCACACACACCACACCCACACACACCACCACACACCAACACCACCCACACACACACACCACCACACACACCACACACACACCCACACCACACACACACCACCACCCACACCACACACACACACCACACCACACACACCACCACACCACACACACACCCACACACACACCACCACACCACACCCACCACACCACACACCACACACACACACACCCACACCACACACACCCACACCACACACACACCACACACACACACACACCCACCACACACACACCACACCACCACACACCACACAACACCACACCACACCCACACCACACACACCACACACCACACACCACACCACACACACCACACACCACACACCCACCACACACACACCACACACCACACACACCCACCACACACCACCACACCACACACACACACACCACACCACACACACACACCCACACACACACACCACACACCACACCACCTTCACACACCACATCTACCCACCTAACACACACACACTCAGACTACGACACTCATCACAGGACAGACACACACCCCCATCACACAGACACCCCCCAGCACAACTCACACCCACACACACGACCACGACACACACTCACTACATCGCACTACACACTCCCTCACACACACACACACACACACAGCACACACTCACACAACACGTCCCACACGACTACACACACTACCACATACATCCTGACACACTACACTGACTACACACAACACACGTCACCACATGCACACAACGACCCAACACATCACACACACACACCACACACGAACCCCACACACACACTCTCACACAGAACTACAGACTCACACACAGACACACACACATGTCACACATCTCCTACATCAGGACACTGACAGCACACCACTACACACACTACACTACAAACCACAACACACACACTCAGACACTACACACACATACACAGTACCAAAGTCCCCTTATCCAATATGTCCTATTGTGCACCTCCCCCCACCACGTATCCGTATCAGCCAAGAGAAGCAGGTAATCATTAGTCATTAGTGTCTCCTGAAAAAAAAATCCATAATTTGCATTCCAAGTTGATGCTCTCTGCTGAAACGCTGTTGTGCCGTTGTGGCTGGTTCAATTTTACATCACACAGTACAGAGCATCAGTTTGTTTCTGCTTGAAATGATGAACTCTGGATACTTTTTTTTGTCTCTGGCCTGTCTCTTCATTCATTTAAAGTTTAAAGAGCACTCTGTAGTTCTGGAGAAAATATTTTAACCAGAAGGGCAAGATCTTCATTTTTTTTCTGCCTAAACAGACTAAATAAAGAAACTCTCTTTGTTTTGATGACTAAATAAACAAATTAAAAGGACAATGCAATTTATACGGTTTTCACTTTGTTTATATGTGGTGGACCCTGCCACCTTTCTAGCTTCAAACATTGCATTGATGAGCTTATTTTCCTTTTGACAACGACTTGTTTATTCAGTAATGGAAAAAATGCATATTTCTGAGTTTGTCTTATTACTTCATTAATATTATAAAGGTTAAAATACAGAGTTAGAATTTCTTCTCCAAATGTACGTTTTAATCCTTTTAACAGCTCTACTTTGTAAACATATGTTCTCTAACCCTTGATTTGCAATACCTAAGAATTTTAGATAAAAGCAATAATAGATAAACTACAATGATGCTGTATAATGATAATTTGATGTCATGTCAAAGCTGCAGTATTTTGATTTGAAAAATTTATCTCCTGAAATTAGCATTGTTACCCAGCCTATTCTGTCGAACAGCACCACGAATACTCATCTCAAGAGATGATGGTTTGATAATACAGCCCAGGGCTCCAGAGGTTGGAGGCTGGGCGCCGACAGATGCTTGACCTCGCTCTCGTTCCTCTCATATCGTAACCATGTCATATTTTTAAGTGCTTTAAGCACCATAAGTTGACCGTAACTATTTTCAACTATATTGAAGAAAAGACAGATGTCTCTTAAACTCTGCAACTCACAGCAAATTATACACGCTGGCAAAAGTTGTGGAACTGAGTTTTCGTGTTGAAGCCCCGTCCGATTCTCATGAACAAGATATTCAAATTTGGCACAGCTCTTGGACTCAAGGATGAACCGATAAAATTTGGCCGGACCTCACAGTACATTGTTGGCCATAACACAATAATTCATACAGAAATTCTGCCAAAATTTCTCACAAATAATTGTCTATATGATGAAATAATGAAGTTATGACCTTTTTTATATGCAGTCCTCACTACATATATTTTGTGAGTCTGGATGGACATGATTTTTATTTAAGCTAATACAGCTTAGGCTAGTGTTCTGTGTATTAAGAACAACAGCATCTGAGTTAATTTACCTTTGATGGAAGTCGCAGGGAGAGCGAACAAAGGCACCCGTGACTGATGTACTGATGTATTGAAACTGCAAAGAATGAGAATTTAAGCCATTTCAAATATTCAGAATCAGGAGAAACAAGTTGGAGGTGTAGTGGATCGCCAACCTTTTCAGGCTCAGCATGACTGCACTGATATTTTCTCTAACTCCACCAAACTTCACATTCGTAACAACTCATGTGTTGGACACTTACTGACGTACTGATGACTTCTCTCTGAGACGCCTTGACAAGATGCCACTAAGACAGGAGGAAATAAAGCAAGGCTAACAAACCAGGAGCTGCTGCCAAGTTCTCTACAGTGGAAGAAGAGGCGCAACATCCGCTTACAGTTCACAAAAATGATGCTCTTGATCTGGCTTTTCGTCAAACTATCCAGGAAGTAACAGCAAATATCTAACTGTTGCAAGATTGGGATGTCTGTGTTGTAATTACAAAGTGCCATGCGTGGACTGACCTCCAAGATATTAAAAGATTCCAACTTAAAAATTATGCGAAATGTGACATATCAGGAATGGATCTTTTCAGTATTTGCAGATTAGAGACTTCATAGCAAAAGACACGTCATTGCCAACTAATATGAATGTTACACAAATTCAGAAACAAAGGCTTCTTGCTGAAGGGGATGCTTCCATTAGTGCCTCCTATGACAGTCTGAAGGAGTGGTCGAATGTAAGATCTCTGGCACTGGGCGAGACCTGGGAGAGGGTACTGGGTATAGTGATAACAGGACATGTGGGAAAATATCTGGGACAATGCAAGGAAAATAACGGACAAGAGCTTTCCGAATCAAGATATTACATAGCACATGTGGCTTCAAACCATCTCTCAAACATAATAATTTTAAAGATGTGATAACAATTCTTAAAGGTGTTCGCCTGTTTTGACTAGTTTTTGCTCTCTGTCATTCTCTCAGGGCAGGATAGCGTGTGCTAATGTCCTCAGTGACCTCTACGCCATGGGGATCACCGAGTGTGACAACATGTTGATGCTGCTGAGTGTCAGCCAGAAGATGAATGACAAGGTGTGTTTGTAGGTAGATACCAAGGTCTTGACTTTGCTTTTATTTATTGATGCCTCTTTTGTGAGTAGGAGTGCATTATATTTTTTTTAACAGAGCTTTGACTGGGGGATTTCACATATGTAGTATCTGTCCCATTTCCCTTAGGTGAACTAGAGTCTTCTTTCATGATTTAGTATCATCTCTGTGTGCATGTACAACACAGGATCGTGAGCGGGTGATGCCGCTGATGATTCAGGGTTTTCGTGACGCAGCAGAGGAGGGAGGGACTTCTGTAACGGGAGGCCAGACAGTGATCAACCCCTGGATCATTGTAGGAGGAGTAGCATCAGTCGTCTGTCAGCCTAATGAGTTTATCATGTGAGTCAGTTAAAACTGTTGCTGTGGTCCTGCATCTTTTATAACTGCACATATTCATTTGGCATTAGATAACATCTATAGTACTTCCGTCTAGGGATGTCCCGATCAGGTTTATTTTAACCTGATCCCGAACCGAGTCCTTTAATATTTAGTAAATGCCGATACAAAGTCCCAATCTGATACTTAGCCTGAACTAATACTTTCCTGGATAGTACAGCTAAATTAAAGTGAAACTCTTGCCAAAAAGCAACCAAGGCTTTATTTGCGATTGAATATGACTCAAAACTTCGTGTAAAAGCATAATTACAATGAAAGAGGCATTTTTAAGATTTACCGTCAATGGGATGCAGGGGCACTTTTACGCCAGCATCAAAAAAGTAGGTACTACTGCTAACGTGAGTTGTCCAAAAACCTTCGTTTTAGCGAAATCTGTCTACACAAACAATGTTCTCAATGCTCGTGTTCATGTGTAGAGACCCTGGTGATACTACGAGCAAAGTTTCATGTTGTGTCGAGCCTTCTTAGTCAATCGCAAATAAAGCCTCGGTTGCTTTTTGGCTAGAGTTTCACTTAAGAAAAAAGTACCTGCATCCAAGCTGTTCCTTAATAGGTTTTTTTATTTTGTTGAAACAAAGTAAATACTGTCATACGGCTCTTTCTTATTCTGCATTTGCTATTGCAACATTGGCCGACCATCTGCCTTGTGTTAGCAGGTGAGTCTGTGACGCTGCACTGTGACAGCAGACCCTCGTGTACAGCCAGCTGAAGTGTGTGCGAGACGCAGCCCATGCTTGGTACCTCCATAACACCCACTGCTTTTTTCATATTCCTTATGTTGTCATGTAAAATGATGTGGAGGCGTTGCTTTTCTATTTCACACGCATTCAGCATCTCCTCGATTGCCTGTTTTACATGCTCTGCTGGACGAAACTAGTGCGCGTACCGGCACGTCGTAACTCGAAAGAGGAGTCAATGTGATGTAATGCCGAGATGGTAGGGCATACCGGGGATTCAAAAACTCCAGATGATGAAGAAAACACTGATCCTCTACCACGGAGATGAGCTGGTTATCCAGAGCAATTAATTTTATTAACTACCTTCTCTGTAATATTATATCGTACCAAGTGAGTAGTATTAAATGCAGCTCTTTTGTTACCCCTTGTGCAGCGATTGTATTGCAGATGTTACATGTCGTTGTTGGACTGCTTTCGCTCTCTAATTTCAAATATTTCCACACTGCAGGCATTTTATCTACAGGTTTGCCAGAGTAAGGTTACGCACACGTCTGAGTTCTGTCACAAATTGTGCTCTGATGCAAAGAAAAAAAGATCGGACTTGGGTCCACGTTCAGAATTGCCCATCCCTGATCAGTGGTAAAATGCCCAAATTGGCATCGGTTTGGGACATCCCTAATTCCTTCCTCTTTCTTTAATGTTATTTTGAGATTAAGTATTTAAAATGTACTTTATTGTGTACCTACCATGCTTTATGTTATTTTTGTATGTTAATTTCAGTTAAATATTGGGAGAATTTATAACACTTAAAATTGGTGGATGAATTGATATTGAAAATAATCTTAAATTGCAGCCTTCAGACACACAGAACATCAAAATAAAGCCAGGATATATCAGGACTACTTTGAACACAATAATGTGTTTTGGCCTGTCAAATGTGCATGTCATTACTGTCAACTGATTTGTTTTAAGGGTTAATTTTTCTCTGTCAATTTCTTAACATTAACTTGATTTCAGCATCCAACAAATATGTCACTTAGTTTGGAGTTGTCAGTTTACTCAATGATATAAAGGTGTCCCTTAAGGAAAAGGGTTGGGGATATTCACAGGCTGGTAAGACTTTGATAAAACGGTGTGTCGACTGCAGTGGTTGAAGTCTCCTGCAATAATGTTATGAGCACCGGGGTGAGCAATTTCCTGAGCAACACTGCCTGCTAGTCATAAGTGTGTGTTTTTTCTTTTTCATTCCAGGCCGGATGGTGCTGTACCAGGCGATGTGTTGGTTCTGACTAAACCTCTGGGAACGCAGGTGGCTGTGAATGCTCACCAATGGCTCGATCAGGTGAGCCACTCGATATTTGCAGTGTCTGTGCTCCCATTTCTCACCCTACGCCATTATATGAACCTCCCTCTCTCTGTTTTTATATCCTACCAGCCTGAAAGGTGGAACAAGATCAAGCTAGTCGTCACCAAAGAGGAAGTTAAAGAGGCTTATCAGGAAGCCATGTTCTCCATGGCAACGCTAAACCGCACAGGTACTATACATTTTGTTCATTATGTCCTGAAATTCGGCAGTCATCACTGTTCAAGGAAATGCATTTACTGTTTGCTTTGTAGGAGGCAGATTCTAAATGATTGACTGAACACAAATTTAGCCTTGCTCTACATTTTAGCTTTCTGTCACTTTTTAAAGTTATGATGCAAAGTTTGTCCGTTGGGACTCATTCATATGTTTTTGTCCCCAGCGGCAGGGCTAATGCACAAGTTCCAGGCCCACGCTGCAACAGATGTGACGGGTTTCGGGTTGCTAGGTCACGCTAACAACCTGGCAGCACAGCAAAGAAATGAGGTGGCATTCGTCATCCACAACCTACCGATCATAGCCAAGATGGCTGCCATCAGTAAAGCCTGTGGAAACCTGTTCAACTTGATTCAGGGCACATCAGCAGAGACTTCTGGTATGAAAACAGATGAACACACAGAAGTGTTGTCTGTATATCGTTGAATGAACACAGTAATATGTATTGGATAGGGCTATGTGCTAAATGCTTTTAATGTAAAGCTGCAGCACTAGGATTGTTGGGTTTGTATCAGCAGTGAATCAGCACAGCGCTCTACAGATGAAGCTTTTGCTGCATGACTTCTTCTCTCTGCCTACTTTTCTTGCCTGTCTCTGCTGGCTGCCTTATCAAATAATGGCTCCAAGCCCCAAAAAGATGACTTAAAAAATCAAGATGATATGTTTGTTGTGCTCTGTAACAAGCAAACACATCTGTAGAACCAGATTTGTAGACAAGGTCATCTCTGCAGCACTAGAGTACTTGATTTTAATGCTGTTTGTCACATTTTACCTTTTGTCAAAAGAAATGCAGCTTCTGTGATTTGGATATTGACCTTGGCCATATTGCAGTTTCATAATTGTGCAGCTCTGGTATTTAGCCATGATTTAGTGAAATTAGTATTTGATTGTTTGAAAGCGTATATTATTATAACCACAGTGTTGACCTTAAACCCTTCGTCCTCTCCTTTCCTTCAGGTGGGCTACTGGTGTGTCTGCCCAGAGAGCAGGCTGCTAAGTTTTGCTCAGAGATGAAGAGCCAGAGCTCTGGAGCTGGAGGGCAGGGGGCTGCGGGTGGAGCATGGATAATTGGAATTGTAGAGAAAGGTGACCGCCATGCTCGCATCATTGACAAGCCCCGTATTATAGAGGTTCCACCACGAGGAAGCCAGGCTGCAAATCAGGACAACAGCTCCAACAGCCCTGCTCCTAGCCCCAATTTGTCATAGACACTGCCAGCCCTCTGACACTGTGTGTGTGTGTGTGTGTGTGTGTGTGTGTGTGTGTGTGTGTGTGTGTGTGTGTGTGTGTGTGTGTGTGTGTGTGTGTGTGTGTGTGTGAGAGAGAGTGCGTGTGTGTGTGTGTGTGTGTGAGAGAGAGAGAGAGAGAGTGCGTGTGTGTGTGTGAGAGAGAGAGAGAGTGCGTGTGTTTCTGTCCATCTCATCGCCCTTTCCAGTTAAAATGCTAAGAGCACTACAATTAAAACCATCATCTTCTCCAGTGAATGAGGGAATGCTCAGCATCTTTATCCATTTATGAAAGAAGCAGAAGGGAAAGCTGCTGAAATGAGGCCTACTTTTCTCTTTTTTGGAATCAAATTTGAATTCAGTGTAGCATGCCCCTTCTTAATCCACATGACAAGTGACTATGTATAATTCATCTGAATGCAAAAAAGGTCTCTGGAAAAAAAGAATACTTAAAATTCTTAGGACAGAAAATATTCCAAATCATTCTTGCAAAAAAACATTGAGTGTAAATGTGTGTGTGTTTGAGTATTTTCTAATTTAACTGGGGTGCTTTGCTGTGGGGAGGTGGAACAGAGGTTTTCATTGACTTTTTATTTTGGAAGTGGAGGATTCTAATGTTTCCTATTGGTGAATGTTTCATGTGAAAAAGAAATGGTTCATACCGGCACCTGGCTCTGCCCACACAGCTCTTAGGAAGGGTTGAGCAGCTTCCTTTGGACAGTCTGGGTAGTGTTCAGAATGTCCTTCTATGTCAGCTGATTGGCTCTCCAGCACCAAGTCCCTCCCCCTTTTCCTTTTATGAAGCTCTGCCTTTTAAACCCGCCAACAGGGCCAGGTAGAGTGGATGTTTGCCTTTGGATTGGTGTCGGACTTGAGACTGGAGGTCATAAGCTGTCAGCGTTTGTATATCTCCTGCTTTTCACAATCAATAAAAACATCAACTCACACTGAAAAACTGTTTTGGTGTTATGTAATATTAGTATGGACAAACTTAAAATGTATGTTGGACCTTAGAAAAATATTGTGATTAAAAGAAATCATCTGTGACCACTTCTATTTTCCCCAAGGAAACCTTTTTTATTGCAGACATTATGAGTATTCTCAGCATCAAAAGCATGTGCGGAACAAATGGCATTAAAGTTTCTATGGAAGTGTCCAGGTAGGACATGCCAGTGGGGAAGCGTGCATGATATCTGGGCCCTAGAGCTGGTCAGTGAATGGAGCAGCCATTAGTGTTTCATTCCATTTATTTATATAGGACAACATTAATAAACAGTGGTGTAAATTGTTACCTGGAATGCTAATGATTACACTTGTGTTTTGTTCTGCTTTTGGTATGTCAGGAAAAGGGTCTCTAGTCAGAAAGGTTTTCACCCTCCAACATGTTATTTTGTTAAAGGGTAAACTAGAATGGCACTCAGAGCATACCTTTGCCATGGCCCAACAGTCCCCCTTTTATACTCACTCATAGATACCAACCACCTGCATGAGTCTGAATAGTCTTTTCATCAAGGTCTATGCATAATTCCCTGAGAACTGTCCCTCAGGGGCCTAAGCTCACAATATTAAAGGAAGTGATTAAAAATTCCTGATTCAATTCCTTTATCCAGATCCACACCAAAAGTTAACGGGGTCTATTACAGGCGGAAACCCGCCCTTCATCCAAGTTTGATGGAAATCAATCAAGTCGTTTTTGTGTAATTCTGCTGAGAAACCAACCAACAAATGGACATGGTTGAAAGTGTAGCCTCCTGGACAGAGGTATTGTACTTAAAAATAAAAAACAAGATCTGGACAGAATCCTTGGTGCCAGGACCATCACTTGATATGTTTGAGATCTAACTCATGAACCCACACTGAGTGTGGTCGGCTACAGTTCACTGTGGTTCAAACAACCTTTCGACTCTTCGCGTGTGAAGAATGACTAACAGGAGGCTTGTTTGTCATTTATAGCGCAGTTCATTATCTGTACAGGAACAGATTATGTACTGGTCAGTCATACAGTTGGCTCAGTAAGGCAGCTCACACAGCACACTACAAAAGAATAGCAAGTTATTTCAGCACAGAGGCTAACTAGCTAACTCAGTGCATATAGGCCTTTAGATGAATATTTCCACACTTAAAAGTAGCAACCCACTCATAACACTTATGATAAAGATTTCCATAACCCATAGTGCATACATGTTCATAAATAAGGGCATACTGTCATTAAACAACCGTGTCGAAGGACACATCCCGTGGTCGTGGAAATGATGTTAGTCTGTTTGAGAAGGGTCAAATCATCGGCATGCATCAAGCAGAGAAAACATCTAAGGAGATTGCAGGAAGTACTAAAATTGGGTTAACAACTGTCCAATGCATTATTACAAACTGGAAGGATAATTGGGAACCATCGTCTTTGAGGAAGAAATGCGGTCGGAAAAAAATCCTGAATCCTGGATCGTAGAAAAACAACATTAGAACTCAGGGCTATGTTGAATAGTGACAGTAAGAGCATTTCCACACACACAATGCGAAGGGAACTCAAGGGATTGGGACTGAACAGCTGAGTAGCCTTAAGAAAACCACTAATCAGTGAGGCTAATTGGAAAAAAGGCTTCCATTAGCTAGGGAGCATAAAGATTGGACTGTGGAGCGATGAAAGAGGTCATGTGGTCTGATGAGTCCAGATTTACCCTGTTGCAGAGATGGATGCATCGGGGTAAGAAGAGAGGCAGATGAGGTTCAGCAACATTATGTGCCCAAAGAATGAGGTCAGCTGACTGAATGACCAGGTTATTCCATCAATGGATTTTTTCTTCCCTGATGGCATGGGCATATTCCAAGATGACAATGCCAGGATTCATCGGGCTCAGATTGTGAAAGAATGGTTCAGGGAGCATGAGACATCATTTTCACACATGATTGGCCACCACAGAGTCCAGACCTGAACCCCATTGAGAATCTTTGAGCGCATTGGTCCGACTCTGCTAAAGAGAATGCGTCCCGTAATCAAAGCTAAAGGTGGTCCAACAAAATATTAGTGTGTGTGACCTTTTTTTTGGCCAGGTAGTGTATATACGTAGACGCAGTGACTCGCTGGACCGTTCATCGACGTTGGTCTGCCCTCTAAACAAATACAAGTAGATGTGAAAACTGGTGGTTTTCTCAAATCAAAGCATTAATGTTTACATTTAACTCATTTTGATGAAATGTTTTATATTCAGTTTATATTTATGTCAGTACTAATAATGAAATCATTGTAGATTTCACATTTGCACTGTTTTATTATCATCATTATTGTTGCTGCCTTTTCTCATTCATCACATGTGCTGTGTAAAAGTGCTTTAAAAGTGTTTTACTTTGTACATTGTTTATTTTGGTTGTATACATTTCTTTATTACATTGTTGGCATTCTGTGGACAGCAAAGGAAGATTTTTTAATTGTACAGAGGAACATGTTTCTTTTTTGTGCATATGACAATAAATACTTAGAAATAAAAAACTGCCACTTGCTGTTTTTTTATTTTAGCAGTGAAGCGGAAAATTGTACACTTATTTTATTGTATATGTCAAGGCTTTCAATCCTCTATTCAAGCCCAAGGGACACCTAGGACGGATTTGTTTCAACCGCTTACTCCATATCCACATAAACTCTGCAGCACTTGACTGAAGGTCTGGGTTGGGAGGAGTGATTGATAGTGTAGATGAATGGTGATGAAAGTTGATTAATCTTTGTACGGAGCGTTGCGCTAAACAAAAATTTAAATACAAATATAAGATGTTTCAAAGTCAAATAAACAACCTTTGTTGTAGTAAAACAAACAACTTGGACTTTCTTTCTATTGACTTCGTTCTAACTTCAAGCGCTCATGCCATCACTTACACCTGTGTGTACTTTGTCCTAGATGATGTGCAGTGATGGCGTCCTACTTCACTTAAATGCAATGCCTTGTAGTTCTTTAATTAAAAACAACAAAAATGGCTCCTACAGTAAAATCATTTTATGGTAGATAAATAGATATGCACAATCTATGACGCAAGTCAGTTGTCTACATTTTGTTTGATCAATATCATATGAGGACTCAGTGCCAAAATTCAATATTACTTACTTATTTGTGCGGAGGGAATTTTGGTGGACATAAAGGCTGCCACATAAAACATGCAGTAACAGATATAAGTGTCAGCATGTTTAAAGGACCATACCACTGTGACTACAGGTCATTGTCTACTGGAGTATATCACTTCACTGCTAAAAGAAAATAAAGAAGACTCACTGCCAGTTGCAGTGTCTTATTTTGATTTGCAGACTTGCTCTTAAGTCTCAATGATTGTCATTATTAGTACTTGAATGAATATAAGTTACTGAGTATAAAAACGATCAATCAAAATCAGTTAAATGTAAACATGAATGCTTTTATTTGAGAAAACCCACAGTTTTCACATCTACTAGTATTTGTTTACACAGGGCAGACCTGCCACATCCAATATGTCGGACGCACTGATGTGTCGCGGCAACAGGCCAACTAATAGGTGTATGGTTGTCCCCGCCCCAACCAGCAGGTGGCACCCTATGATTAAGTAAAGAAAGTAAAAGCAGAAGAAGAAATGCGGAAGTGTGCGCGGTGTAAACAATCGTGTCAGCAAAATATTGTTCCCCATTTCAAGTGTAACCGGTAATATTTTAATCTTAACAGAAGTGTTTTGAGAATGTAGCAAGTGGTATGTTAGACTAATTGGTTGAGAAGTAGTTGTGTCGCTGAATAAATGTTTATTCTCTTCTGGTCGGTGATCATTTTGTACTACACCGGTTGAATGTGTTTATCTGGCGAACGTCCCTAGACTCTTAGTCGCTTTGTGTGAACAAGTTGGTGTTTAATAGCATGTGTAAACGCTTTAAGCTGAGAACCCATGTTATGTTTTATTTCTGCTGTCAGTGTGCGGGTTGGCAGGGGCCGTCATGCCGTATCTGGGCAGTGAGGATACGGTGAGGGAGCTGAGGAGAGCTCTGTCCAACCCCAACGTCCAATCAGACCATCTGCGCTACAGAAACACCATCCTCAAAGTCATCAGGTAGGATACACACGCTCAGCAGACACCAGACAGACTGCTCTCCTGCTCAGCCATCAGCCACAGTGACAAAGGACAAAGATCTCTCCCCCGTTCGTCTATCTTACACTCGGTGGCCACCGCAATACACATACAGTCTAATGTCGTCCAATACAACTGTTGTGCCATAAAGTTGGCTTTAATTAAGCCTATTAGTTTCCATTTGATACACTGTCACAGGGACATCAGTTCAATTGTGAGCAAAAGTCTGACAACACTTCTCTAATATTGTCACATTAACCCAAAACATAATCAGACAGTTCGAGGATTCAGAAAGTGAGCAAAAGTGTAGAAGTCAAACTGTCATTCAAGTAACCAGTGGCTTTGTCAGTGCCAAATCCTGGCTAGGCTAAAGGTTTCTGATGGAGCAGTGAATGTTACTTTAAAACACTTTACAGAAACTGAAACAGAAGCAACGTTCATCACAGATACAGAATGCACTAAATAAACCACCAAGAGTCCAGTCAGTCCCGTCAGAAGAAGGCTGTCTGTTTCTGAACCGCTTCTCTGGATGGAAACAAGGACAAACACTTGAGGTGGGCCAAGACATGCCAGAATTTCACAGTGGATGATGAAAACAGTCAATTTACTGATGAATCACAGCGATAGATTAGTGTCAGCAACAGAAGGGTGTGTGTAAGGAGACCAACAGGAGAGAGAATGATACCACAGTGTTTGTGGAGAAGGATTCATACTGCAGCAGAATAATGAGCCTAAACACAACTACTGAAGACCAAAGAAGACCAAGGAGTCCTCACTCTGACAATGTTAACAAAAACGAAAACATATACAATTCTTAATGTAGAATTAATGGCAATTCAGGGCTGTTGTGTTACATTTAAATAGATTGTACAGGTGTTCCTCATAAAGTGGCGATTAAGTGTATGTGCATTGTGCGTGTACCCCGTCACCTCCAAGTTCCCATCAAGCCCTGTTTACACTGCCAGAACGTGGCACTGTCATTATATGTACAGCTGAAAAAAATTGGTCAGTCAGTAAGACTTGTCAATCAATCATAGTAGACTGAGCTCATGTATTTGGGTTTTGGACTGCTGATTGAACAATGCAAGACATTACAACACATGGAATGATATTATCAGGTATGTTATACAATAAATAGTTATGCAATTACTTTGGATAGTCAACTGGTAGGTTAAAGTAACCTGTAAGATATCATACCAGAGTTAATCTTAGTCTTGTCATTATAGTGTTGATCTTCCTCTGCATGCTTGGTCTGTCCTGGTTATAGGCCGTTTGCCATGGAGCTGGTGACTCATGTTCTCATTTTCTGGCAGCTATTCAATGTTAATGTTATAAAGTTACATTTTGATCTTTTGATGCCAATACTGATATTGGGCAGCACAAAAATGAATACATCCATAAATCGCAGCTATTCTTATCCACATGGAATGTAGACATATAGAATATAGGCCTGTCATCTCCCCTTTTCTGAAATAGACCCTAAAGGTCAAGCATCTGAATAGTTCTTGACTTCCAGATCATAGTTAACAGTTAGGTCCTGAAAGCTCTACTGGAGAGTTAAAAGCGGAGTCTGGTTTCCTTTGACCTTGGCCTCAGACCGAATCAGGCTTTGCTTCGATTATCTAGGGTTGTGTAGAGGTGTGGGTGGACACAGCTTATCATTGTTTGCCCCCTGAACTTTGCTTGGATACTGCCGTTTTTTTGATAACCTGCGGACCTGATCACAGATTTATCTGATTGACCACACTGGTGTCATCACGTACCATTTCTCCAAAAGTGCACTCTGTTATAATCTTTCTGCATGTCGTATGCACAGCTGCAGCCTAAATGCAAGACTCACATTCAAAATGAATTGTATTGCTTGCTTTTTCACCATAACCCCTGACTTGTTTATCCGTTGATCTTTTCTCTCCCGATTTCTATGCTCTCATCGAATTTCTCCCTCCTGCACTCATTATTTTTGATTTCACTCCCCTATCTCTCTGTCGCAGGGCGATGTCCCAGGGTGTGGATGTTTCAGGCCTGTTCAGTGAGATGGTTAAAGCATGTGCCACAGTAGACATAGTCCAGAAGAAACTGGTTTATGTCTTCCTGTGTTCCTATGCAACTTTAAACCCAGAGCTGTCTCTGCTAGTCATCAACACACTGAGGAAAGATTGTCAGGATCCAAACCCCATGGTCCGCAGCCTGGCCCTGAGGAACATGACCAATCTCAGGTGAGAAGCTCTACACATCGTCCTGAGTACAAACCATAACATCAGCCTGTGACTGCAGGAATTATTACATTTTTGACTGTGTGTCTGCGTGTCCTAGGTTACCCAGTCTGGTGGAGTATGTGGAGCAGCCTCTGACAGCAGGACTGAGGGACCGAGCAGCATGTGTACGACGAGTGGCTGTCCTCGGTTGGGCCAAACTACACAATCTGCAACCAAACTCTGAGATTGGTAGAGTGAATGGATAGCTTTCTTGTTTCTGTTTTTCTTTACCACTGTCATTCGTTCTGTCTATGCCCGTCACTCAATAACAGATGTAATGGGTTCTGACACAAGTTCGCCTGCTTGTTTGCATAGATAGATAGATGCAAAGAATAATAAGACAGGCTTGAAGTATCAAAGCCTTAGCAGTGTTTGTAGTTTTGAGCAAAATTTTGCCATGACTTATTTAAATGTTGCAATGAGGTAGGGAATAGTTGTAATGAGGTGGTCCAGATGTAAGTGGACAGCAGAGTCTTGATATGAGGAGTTGGCCCTCCTGTGTTGTGCCAATCGTTAATGGAGGGGTTGTTTTGTCTCCCCAGTGTACAAATCTGTATAGTCCTGGCTGCGTTGAACAGCATAAGCTACTACTACTAGTAGTGGTCCTCCATTAACGTATGGCACATCACAGGAGGGCCAACTCCTCAGATCAAGACTCTGCTGTCCGCTGAAATCTGAAGAACAATCATTCCTTTAACAACAATGTAAACATCTTGGCCAGTGAAGACAGATGGTTTGAAAGATGAATTAAGGAGTCCATGTATGTCAAACGGGAACAACCATCTTTGAATAGAGGAGGTGGCCTATGACATTACGGTACTTATCACCTACAATACAGTTCCCTCCACAGACAGCTTATCAGTCATTCACACCTGGGCTCACCTAGCCCTAGCAACGCACACGAAGGCAGGTTAAGTCAACAAGTGGCCCTAACGACTCTAAACTCACATGTGTACTTAATGACTGTGTAAGGACACTCCCACACTGCCTGCACCTCCCCTCCAGTTAGTTAGAACTGAAAGAGCCTCTTGATGAGAGGTAAAACATCTTCAAGAAACTGAAACACTTTCAACTGCCTACGATACAGCACAGAGAATTAGTTGTAATGAGGTGGTGGGTGGTTCTAATAAGTTGGTGGAGAGAGAAGAGAGTGAAGAGAGAGAAGAGAGAGTGAAGCTGATCCTGAGGCTTGTCTGCAGACAGCCAAACATGTCCCAGACAACTTCAGAGAAGCCACACCAACCGGACCAGAACCAGACCAAAACTTACAAAAACTATGTCACAAATTAGAAGGAATAAACTAAAACTTGACATGAATTATGTATATAAAAAATGTTATCTGACCTGAAACCAGAGGACAGCATTGCTAGTGCAAGCTGCCAGAGG
Organism: Diplodus puntazzo; assembly: GCA_963678695.2. NCBI lineage: Eukaryota > Metazoa > Chordata > Actinopteri > Spariformes > Sparidae > Diplodus > Diplodus puntazzo. Next base: position 4,340,923 of record OZ023165.1, on the reverse strand, counting down.
AGCAGAGACTCTGCTCCCAGTCAATGCGTTTACATGACACTCAAGAAAAACTAATTATTAAATTGATAGTCGCATTACTCCTGCATGTATGCGTTCTATCAGATTGGATTCGGATTTTGCATTCTGCGCAGGCTCAAGATTTTTTTCCCGGGGCTGTGAGCCAGAAGTTAAAGGACGGCGGTGTCTTTCCTCCGAAATAACTGCAAGCAGGAGCGCCATTGTGCATTTAGTTTATGTAATTATCATGTACACCATATACGAAATGTACAACGATGTAGCTTCGTTTCGCTCTTCGTTCGCCATCTTTCTCGAATGCCGAGGCAGAGTTTGTTGTTACTGGTGATGTAAAGAGGTCAGCCAGAGGTGGCTCTATCACCACTAGTTGAAATTGGTACAGCCCCACCTAGCGTACCGGGTATGACATGCTTAGGCCAATAATTGGATTTTCTCACCGGCATGTATACTCAGACAATGGCAGTTGTCTGATTGAGTAGCATAGTCGAACTATGGCTGTAGTCTGACTAAGCTGTGCATGTAAACGCACTGAGTGTGACAGAGGACAGATTAGGGCTGGGCGATATGGACTAAAAGTCATCTCTCGATATTTTTTAGCTGAATGGCGATACTCGATATATATCGATATTTTTTCTGTGATGTAGTTGGGGTTTCCCCAAAGCATAATAGCATAAGATTCATTTTTCCATTTTTCCATTTCCAGAGGCAAACCCTTTAAAAAACAAACAAACAAACAAACAAACAGTCAGTTATGAGTTTAAGCCACATGCCAAATGTCACACAGGCACCTTTATTACCAGAGGTCACTCTGCACAATATCAAAATATATAAAACAAATTAAACAAACAATCTCATATAGGAAATAAAAATGCTCCTTGAATAAAATAAAACAAATCTCTTTCCTGCATGACAAAAATATACAGTAATTAATTCAAAAATACAATACTGTTAAACTTGTAACAGTAACAATAACTTTCCACTGACAGTTCTATAAATAATACAACATGTCAACAGAACCTTAAGTGTATCTCTTTTTTTCAACAAACACGTAAACAGGGCATTCCTTCTTTGTGCACATTTCAAATAAAACATGTAAACAGAAACTTAAGTGCATCTCTTTGTGCAAATTTCAAACACTTAAATAGACAGGGTATCTCTGTGCACATCTCAAATAACAAAAGAGAAAAAACAAATCAAAACAAAAAATAACAAACCAACTTCTGTACAATTTATAATTTACAGATTTTGTGCCGGGAAAACTAGCCTATCAACAGTGTCAAGTTTTAGGGATGCCCTGTGACAAGTTACAATGTTCCCACTGCAACTAAACACCCTTTCAGAAGGGAAGCTTGTGGCTGGCACACAAAGGTACTTCTTTGCCACATGGCTCAATGCTGGTAGGTTAATTTGATGATTCCTCCACCATTTCAGAAGGTCAGCTTTAGGGGTGGGAATTGATACGTTTTTATCAATATCAATGCCATTGTCGATTCTGGCTATCAATCCAATTCCTTATCAATTCTCATATCGACTCCTGAGTAGTTCATTGAGTGGCAAAAAAGGAGTTCTACACAGTCTTCTGCACCAAAAGCAACCATTTTATTTTTTCCCCAAATTATGTCTGCACAAGACCGTGAACATGAACATATTCAACTCAAACATACTAAACAACACCATGACAAGATATAGTGTAGAAAGAAAATATAGTCTAATTAAATTAGTTCGACTGCCTGCGTACGAGTGCTAACTTAGCACTCGTACGCAGGCGGTCGAACACATGACATTCTTGGTACTTAATTCCATGCTGGGTAGACAAATGCATGTTACACGATATTACAGCATTGTACTGATTACAAATGGCAGAATTCTCATCTTGTTTGGTGAAATGCAGCCAGGCTTTAGATCGCTTCCTCCTCCCTGTGATGCTGCCTCGCGGTTGAAGGTCTGAGTTGTCGCAGAAAGGGTGACGCAAATGTGACGCAAAATTTCAGTAAAAACCGGAAAACCTCGTGCAGCCAGTGAAATGAGAGAATCGTTAAGAAGAATCGACAATTCGATGGAATAGGTCAGTTGGAGCCGGTTCTCGATCCCCACCCCTAGTCAGCATCACTCTCTACACAAACTGACAACAAGTGACTCGAAAGCACAGTTTCTACTGCATCCTTCTGTGTGTGTGTAGTGCTTGTTGTAGGTGTGCTGTGCTCAAAGAATCTCGGCAGAGATTTCTTCTTTTTAGCTGTGGGTGGCACTACCACTGCTGCCTCCCCTCAGTCTGCAGGCTCAGTCACAGCTGGGTCAGGCAGCTCAGACAAACAGCTGGCCTGGTCACAGGGCAAAGACTCCGCCTCTGTGATGACTTTATGCTTCAGTGCATTTTTCACCTGAGATGTACCTGACCTTGAAGCGGGGATCCAGTCAGGAGGCGATGTCCAATAGGTCACTAGTGGATGGGTCATCATATTTGCTGTTGAGGTAATCCACAATGCAGGACTTGATGGAGTTGCACAGCCCAGTATCTCCCTCTTCAGGTGCCAGGAGACTGTTGTTGAACAGGTGGAGCACAGGTCTGACGTATGACAGGGTGACATACTCCTCTCTTGAGAGAGTGTCTGTGAAATCTTGAAGGGGTTTCAGAGCTTTCTTGATTGCCTCCAGGACCTCTATGTCCTGCCAGGTGGGGACAAGTGGTCTGGTTTTCTTGTCAGAAGACAAGACTTTAGAAAGTGCCCTTTCCTGCTCCAGGACCCTCTCAATCATCTGTAGTCTTGATCCCTGACTCAGTGATTAGCTGGTGACCTGGTAGACCCAGCTGTGTTTGCACTTCACCCAGTTCTCTTCTCTTCTTCCAGCTGTAAGAGAAGCTGCTGACAATTCTGTTACAGAGAGAAATGCTCGTGTGACTTTCGTTTACTGACCAACTCCTCTTGTGCAGTGCACTCCGTCTCCATGTTGTCGCTAAGTGTAGGTGAGAGTGGAGGGGGAGGGGGGGCTTGTGGTCACAGAGTGAGGGAGGTGGAGCGGAAGTGTGTGTGTGTGTGTGTGTGTGTGTGTGTGTGTGTGTGTGTGTGTGTGTGTGTGTGTGTGTGTGTGTGTGTGTGTGTGTGTGTGTGTGTGTGTGTGTGTGTGTGTGTGTGTGTGTGTGTGTGTGTGTGTGTGTGTGTGTGTGTGTGTGTGGTGCGAACTTGCGGCCCATGTATTGGCATTTTAACGCAAAATGAACTATATCAAGACAAGCGATATTGTCCCGTGTTATATCTTGTTTAAAAATATATCGATATATATTATAATATCGAGATATCGCCCAGCCCTAGGACAGATAGAGACAGAGCTACACTTTCTCACCTCATGTCTAAAATACCAAACTTTAAATGTGAAACATTTCATCAATAAAACTAGAATATATCTCTTATTTAAATCAAAACAGAGGAACTCATTAGTTTACTTGGAGAAACCTGGAAACGTGAAATAGTATAGCAAATTGGAGCTGAGTTGCTGATTGCTGTGGACCGTGAGGATTTTGTGCATTATCTTGTTTAATGTAGCTCCACACCCACAATTTGTATTTCCTCTTAATGGTCGCCAAACATCTTGTTAATGTTTGTTCCAGATGCTGCAGTAGTGAATGAGCTGTACAGCCTACTGAGGGACCCAGACCCTGTGGTGATGGTAAACTGCCTCCGAGCTCTGGAGGAGATCCTGAAGGAGGAGGGAGGAGTCGCTATTAACAAACCTATCACCCACCACCTCCTCAACAGGTTGGCTCAGAGTTAGATCATCAGAGAACCATGTCACCAAACAAAAACTATTAAAACAAAGAGGTCTGTTGTGTTGGGGTCGCACTGAACTGAATTTCTGATAAATACTAAAAGACAATGTTATGGGTTAATGGGAACTAGAGGAGTATCACTCCTTGTAGCATTTCATTTTAAATCAAAGTCATCATGAAAAACAGGAACGTAACGAACCAGTTACTAGTTCTTTGTATATGAGGGGGTGGAGGCTTCTACTCCGCAGCTGAAGACAATTCATCAGGTCAAAATCACTAGTCAGTCACCATGATCTCTCCTCCATATAATTTTGCTCCTGTTCTGAAACATTGCAAGGGCCTCAGTGTTTCATTTGTTACAGTCCATTTCTTGTTTTTGCTATCTTTTAGTAAGTTAATAGTAATTGATATAGTCAATGCTACAAGGCTCTATGTGTCTGTCATATCAGGTTAAAGGAGTCTGATGTTTGGGGTCAGTGTGAGATGCTCAGGATCCTCCAGCGCTACCGACCTCAGTCAGAGGACGAGCTCTTTGACATTCTGTCTCTTCTGGATGCCTCCTTGGTCAGCCCTCACCCCCAAGTTATGGCTGCTACCCTTAGCCTCTTCCTCAGTCTATGCTCCAGCCTGCCTGCTGTCAGTCTGGCAGCCCTAGAGAGGGTGCGTGGGCCACTGTTGGCTGCCTGTGGGAGCGTGTCAAGAGAGATGAGATTTACTGCCCTCTGCCACATACAGGTTTGTGTGAATAGTTAAAATTTGGAGTCAGAGTGTATGAATGTATGTGTCTCACTTTTATATATGCATATCTATCTATATCTATATCTATATCTATCTATCTATCTATCTATCTATCTATCTATCTATCTATCTATCTATCTATCTATCTATCTATCTATGTCTAACATATATTCATATACATATATATACTAGGGCTGTCAAACGATTAATTTTTTAATTGCGGTTAATCGCATTTTGTCCATAGTTAACTCGCGATTAATCACAAATTAATCACAATTTTTTTGGCACATTTTTTTCTGTTCTAAATGTACCTTAATGTATTTTTTCATGTTCTTAATACTTTTAACAACATAAGAAAGGTCAAATATGCTTGCATTATGAAAATGTTTATTCAACAGTTCAAATCATGCAGCAAAATAAATCCATAAATTCGCCTGTTTCACGCAGTGTGCTACTTTCTGTCAGTCAGTATCACACTGATGATCGCCATGGCTCCGGTGCAGCAAAACACTAAAGTACGACTTGAAATTCAAACCTTCTGTCGTGATATATTCAGAGGAAAACTCAGGAGAAGCAGCCGCTAGACGTTTCTCTGTCGACCCCAAGAGAGTAAGAGAAACGGAGCTTCAGCGTCTGTCCGAGGAGGACAGCAGCAGGGCCAGGCTGCCTGCTGGAGGGAGGAAGAAGGCTAGCGAGGAGCCTGAGATAAACATGAGGGGATGAGTTATCAGCAAACAGGCACAACACGAGAGAGTGTCCCGCAAAATGATCAGGGCGATGGAGAAACAAATGTCCGCCACCGTGAGTGACAGCAGAGATGAGGAGTTTGCAGCGAGTGCTGCTTTTCAGTCTGCCGTGTTTTTAACGAACCGCCAACCCTGCTTCTTCTTCTTCTGATTCTCTTTCTTATTTTTCTGCCACCCTCTGTATCAAGACTACAGGACAGCCGTAAATCATACAATGCACGTTTTTTAAAATGTATTTATTTTTTTATACTGAGCGTTAATCGTGCGTTTAAAAAAATGAACGGCGTTAAGAGGACGTTGCCTTAACACGTTATTAACGCGTTAACTTTGACAGCCCTAATATATACATATGTATATGTATGTGTGTGTGTGTGCACACATACAATTACACACATACACACACACACACACACAGACACACACACACACACACACACACACACACACACACACACACACACACACACACACACAGGCAAAAGGCTTCACACATCCAGCAAAAGAGAACCTTACTCTCAGTGAAACTCTCCTGAATAAATAAAGTTTATAACAAATGTTGACATTGTTTGAAAAGGAAATTGTGTCTTTGTCTCTCTCTAGTTGTTGTTACGTTCTGTCCCTGGCCTGATGGGGGCGCACTACAAACGATTCTTTTGTGGCTATGCTGAGCCAGCATACATCAAGCAAAGGAAGATGCAGGTGATTCCTGATAGCCTTAAAAGAGACAAATTATGCTCATTTTCAGGTTCATATTTCTATGTTGGGTTACTACTAGAAGACTTTTTACATGCACAAGAACTTTACATGCAGAAAAACCTGAAGGAAACGAAGAACCGAAAGCATAATAGGTCTCCTTTAATGTTGTATTTAAGTGAAATTGGATATCATTGAAACCTCATTTAATTTGACTCCTTTATTATGCTGTGCTCTTTCTACTTGCTTCTGCTACAATTTGCAATTTGTTTTTGTTATATTGTATTTTCTACCTGACACTACAGCTGACACACAAAATGTACTCCAATTTTCCCCAAATTCAACAAAAAACTTAGAACAGAGAGAGAAGTTTTATGCTTTAGATGACATCACAAAATCACCATCAGTAATAAGCAGACCCATGCTATTTTTCAGAGGGAAGTTCACAGTCAAGAGGGCTGACCATCATGGTAAACTTTCCATCATTGAATTTGTTGATTTTTTTTTTATATACAGTGTATATATATATATATATATATATATATATATACAGTGTATATATATATATATATATATATATATATATATATATATATATATATATATGTATATATATATATATATGTATATATGTATATATATATATATATATATATATATATATATATATATATATATATATATATATATATGTATGTATATAAGTTTCGGCAAACAGTAACTACAACAGCACAATAGTGGAAGGCGACGAAGAAATGTTGAGTTTTTTTGCTATAAATCACATTACATAATCACTGCCATTCAACTGCAGGAGCTGCCTGGGTCTACTGCCGGGGACAGACACTTTTTTGGGTGGAAATTTAAGGAAGTGTTGTTGGGAAAGACTGTGAACACCATCAGACCGACACATTTATTCGCTGCCGGCTTGCCCGTACACACAGACGTCGTCTCCCCTCTGTTGCGGCTCTGTTACTACCTCCATTTGCAGATCAGAGGCGGAACAAAACTGTCCCCACATTCAGCCTTTGTAACTTTCACACAGACGGCAAGTCCGAATATTGGTTCAAGATTACAACTTGGAAAATGAGGATGGGGCTTTTCATATGCAATAGTCCAAATCACAATGTCATAAAAACTTACATTAATTTGGGAAACTGGTTTGTAGTGTTAATGCTAGAAACACTCCACTTCAATGTGGAAACATCATCTACAGATCAAAACATTCAACTCAATTAGCAATCATGTACTGAACTCTCATTCATTCATTCAGTTCATTCTTTCAGAAATATTCAACATTTTATGGGATTTTTTTCTCATTTAAAATAATGGACAGAATGTCTTGTTTATGAAGTATGAAACACATTGTGTGTGATTGGGGGTTTGGATCTTGATCCACACCAGAGATTAAAAGTCTGGACACTTAGGCATCTGCTGCTTAATAATAGTTATTTTATTTTATTTATTTATTTTTGTTAGTCTATAAAAGTGCAATGCTAAATAACTGGAGCACCCTTTGCCATTCAGTTGTATCCAGAGCTATTACCTAGTGTTAGCAGTTGCATTCTAATACTGTAATAATAGTAAAAATAGTACTGTTTTGTTTGCAGGTGCTGGTGGAACTTGTGAATGATGAGAATGTGGCAATGTTACTGGATGAGCTGAAAGGATACTGCACTGATGTCAACACTGACACTGCCCAGGCTGCAATCTCGGCCATAGGTAAACACACACACACACACACACACACACACACACGCACACACACACACACACACACACACACACACACACACTATTATGTGGCAGTATAATACATGACCATGCATGTTGGGGTGCTACATTCAGACAAAATCAGGTGATGTGGGAGTGTCACTGGGACAGACAATTCAGGGATCAGTAGCCCTTTTACACAGCAACACCAAATTAACTCCGGATCCGCTTTTCCGTGTATAATTCACACGGAAAGCCGGCGCTGCGGCTCCTAAAGAGGCAAGCCACCAAACATCCTGGAAAGTGACGAAGTTACGTTTTTCGCGCTAAATTACATAAATCCATAATCGCCATCAGTAAACTGGAAGCTGTCTGACTCACTCGGGGGACAGAGGCTGTTTTCTGAAATGTGAAGTCTCGGTCCGGAGGGCTACTGACCAGTTTTGCTCTGATGTGATCAGCCATCATGCCTCTGCCACAGGAGGTTAAACATGCAGGTCCTACCGGGATCATCAGCATCCACAGATGTGTTTCAGCTGGTGCACAATGCCAAACGGAGTGAATATTTATGACACATGACGTTACAACCCATTGTGGTTTCAGTCATTCATGTTGCTTGTCTGATTACCAGCTTATAAGTGTTTGTCCACCACAAAGTGACAGTGGACTGCGTTTCTCTAAAAGTTGAATCTGTTTCACCTCTTTTGACAAGCCCCCTGTGGCCAGCACCACCAAAACCAAAATGGAGAACCGCCATTAAAATGAATGGGAAAACCTGCATTTTCGCCACACCACCTGATCTGGTCTGAATCCAACCTTAGACTCTCTATGGTTAGGGTGGAACTCTCACTCATATCCTTTGTTTTCCTGTGTGGACTGGGTGTAGGTCGTATTGGACGGAGCCACAGCGACAGATGTCTGGAGATCCTAACAGGGCTGCTTGCACTCAAACAGGAGCACATCACCTCTGGTAAAACCCTATCCCCACACATACACAGTTCATGCTGCATGCATGCATCTGTTTAAGTGATTTTCAGACAAAAGCTGGTTAATAATTTAACTGATAACAGAGCACTTTTGTAAAATTTAGTCTGCCTCCACCCACAACAACTCTGTCTCTCCCCCCCAGCGGTGGTGCAAACAATGTGTGACCTGGTCTGGGTGTGTCCTCAGTATAGCAACACTGTGTGTTCAGCACTTGAGGGCTGCGAGGAAACGCTGCAGGATAGTCAGGTCAGACCCGAGCAGACACTGCTGCCACACCCACACGCTGCCTGAACCACAAAAATAAAACACTCACATATTTTACTTTAGTGAACATTTGTTTAACCTCAGAATACAAATACTCTATTACAAGTTAAACTACTGCTATTAAAATGTCACTTGATTCATCCAGACTGACTAATTTACATTAGATCCTGATTGATTCTTATCATCCTTGATCATTTTATGTTGATTTTTTTAATGCCTATAAGCATGTTGGCTATAGGTAATACGATTATAGAAAAACAAAAACAGGGAGAAAAACACAATATAGAGAATGGGCCTGGTTGTATTTTTTATAAACAGCTGAACAAACAGTTCAACATAAAACATATAATATGAGCTGTAACACAAACTGTGTTTCTGTGGGTCAAGAATCATGTATACTCTCCTCCTTGCCTTTATTTGCATGTGTTACTGCATGACCTTTCTAATTTTCGTATGCAAAACTCTTAGAGACACCAGACTAAGGTGTGTCATAAGCAGTGATGCCAGTAACGCGTTACTTAGTAACATGTTACTCTAATCTGACAACTTTTTTCAGTAACGAGTAATCTAATTTGTCAATATTTCCAAACCAGTTATCAGACTAAAGTTACTTATTCAAGTCACTGTGCATTACTATTATTTTCCTTTGTAAGAATATATATTTTTACTTTCTTCTCGCATCTCGGGGAGTGATGTCACGTACGCGACAAATCACGTTTTCAGCACGAGCACCAGCAACTCACGTGTTGCACCACGCAGCGACACAAACACAAACAACAATGGAGGGAGGAGAGAAATGCGCATTTTCTAGCTGGAAATACAGTCATTATTTTGAGTTTGTGTCAACTAAAGATGAGAATATTAAGGTTCGTTATACACTCTGTGCTGGTGACAAAGTACTATCAAGCTTCAAAAACACGACGTCAAATTTGAAGAAACATTTGGAGTCGCAGCACAGTTAAGTTTACAGAGCAAGTCCCACCAGGTGGTGTTAAGCAGAGAGCTGTGAGCAAAGCCACGGCCTCCACTTCTGCAGGAGGCACCTGCTGAATGTAACTTGTAATCTAACTTAGTTAAACAAGTAATCAGTCAAGTAACTAAGTTACTTTTTAAAGGAATAATCATTAATCAGATTACCTTTTCAAGGTAACTGTGGCAACACTGGTCATAAGTCTACATAAACAGGAAAATAGGTCAGTAGAGTGGTGTAGTTGTCCTAAAACCAGTAAATCGTCTGAAATAAGGCCTGTGGCTACTATATATTTCCTTGTTTTGTTCCACGACATTACATTTACAGGCCCACTTTAGTAGTTACAAACTATTCTAGCTCTAACTTTACAACTTGTACATCAGTTTATAGAACAACTATATTGTAATTGTGTTGTAAGATTCAGCATGAGGGTGCCATTCCCCACCTCTTTTAAGCCTTTACAAAAAAGGCTGTCATCACACCATGATTGGCCAGGAGGGGAATGCTCCAAGCTGCTTCCACTCCTCAATCAGGAGTCAGTGTCCCCACCCTGCACACTTGTGATCTAAATTCCCTGCAGGCAGTCCAGAGCCATTTTTGAAAACCAGCCCAAAACAGAGGACGATAGCAAGTCTCAAACAATGGGACTGCTACAAACTTGTTAGTATATTAAGCTTGTATTTGTCACAGAGATTATTTTGTGCGTTATTAAAAAATCCAATTAAAAAATCTCATAAGCTCTTGGATGAGGGAACCAGGGCGATACTAACTTCTGTGTTAGCATACACAAATAGGTCATTGCTACATTACTCTATTAATCTTGCTCTGCCTTTTCAGATTTTGACATGTACTGCACAAAGACAACTCAATTAGGCTGTTGACATCCAAGATTAGCCATAATCTGATATAATGTGTGTATCTGTGTCTGTGTCTGTGTGCGTTGTTTTTCTGTATGTGTTGGGTCCCAAAACTGGGAGGCCAATCTGATTGTGTGGTCCAACAATTTTTTGGGGACAAAAATGCTGGACCCCAATGCATATATAATACAATTTTAAGGTTTATTTGGTTAAGAGTAGGGCAAGGATTTGGGAAATAATGGCTAGGGTAAGGCTTCAGGCAATGAAAGTCTATGTGATGTGTCCCCACAAGTGGTGAAAACAAGGTGTGTGTGTGTGTGTGTGTGTGTGTCTGTCTGTCTGTCTGTAGCCCCATTCACACTGCTGTTTGCATGTGGGGATCATGCGCCAAAGGGGTGAAATTTTGAAAAAACTTGTGAAAAACTGGAGGTAGTATCAGGGCCGTATTATTGGTGAACCGAACCAGTGTGAACAGATAAGCTGGCGGCGCGGAGCGGGGGCGTGTCGGTCGGACGGTCGGTTAACTACACAGGTCCTTCACTCAACTTAAAAGGATATTCCGGTTTAAGTTTAATTCATGGTCTAACACACCGTGACACCGAGTAAGATTCAAGTTTGCAGACGGCGAGCTTATGTAGTTTTAGCAACCTCAGAAAAGACCGCCAGTAACAATACATTACAGTACAGGCCACCAACAAGAAACCGCCATCAAAAAGCCACAAATAATGCTCAGAACAGCACCAGACTTCAGCAACGGTACAAAAAGGGCCCCAGCACATAGTTCGAGGCATCAAACTGATCGATTACCGAGTGCAGTTCCGCAGCTCAAGGATGAAAATGTATGTGTAATGTATGGATTATTACTCCATGGAAATGTAATCAAAGTTTATATGTGTCTTGCCTACCAGTTTATAACAGTTATTATCGAGAGCGGACAGGGAAAAGAACAGAATTGAGCATTTCTAACTGCACTCAGTAATTGATTCACAGGGCTTCCCCACAGCAGGAAGCTGCGGCAGGAGAGTGATGAGCTGTGTTCACTTTACAATAGCAATCCAGCTAAGCTAGTGGAGGTTTGATGCCTCGATCTATGTGCTGGAACCCTATTTGTGCTGTTGCTGAAGTTTGGTGCTGTTCTGAGCATTATTTGTGGCTTTTTGATGGCGGTTTCTTGTTGAAAGCATGCAATGCAATGTATTACTATCGTGCTGTCTTTTTCTGAGGTTGCTAAAACTATGTAAGCTAGTGGTCAGCAAACTTGATCTCTCGAGGGGGGGTCTTACTCGGTGTCACGGTGTGTTAGACCATGGATTAAACTTACGCCGGAAGATCCCTTTAATACAGAGAAATGTCCCACAAAGCAACGTTACATGACCAAACAAAAGTAATGTATTAACTGTAACTGTCTTTGGCAACTTATATGAGGAAAAAAATGTCACCGGCAAAAAACTTTAACTCAAAGAGTGTTTGTGTAGAAAATAATCAGAATCAGAATCTGAATGCTTTATTGATCCCCGGGAGGAAATTGCTTTTGTTACAGGTGCTCCGTGCAAAGTAGAAATAGAAATATAGCTTGAATGGAAACAAGAGATAAAGATATGAATAAAATATTGAAGTAGACAATAATAAAATAACATCATAAAGTAGACAACAAAATAAAATATTAGATAATAAAGTAGACAGTCTGGAAATATACAAAATTCAATATACACTGAGATATTATATGTACTATACAGAGAAATAGTTGTATTGTTAAATTACAGTTTTGCTTTGTCTTTTGTTTATTGTTTTTTGTTTGTTTTGTTTTTTTATATGAAAAGTCTGATCATCAGAGGGAGGAGTTGTACAGTTTGATGGCCACAGGCAGGAATGACTTCCTGTGGCGCTCAGTGGTGCATTTAGGAGCAATTAGTCTCTGGCTGAAGGTGCTCCTCTATTTGACCAGAGCGTTGTGGAGAGGTTGAGAGCCATGCTGCAGTATCGCCTGCACCTTCAACAGCATCCTACTGTCTGGCACTGCTGTCAAAGTGTCCAGCTCCACCCCCATTACGTCACTGGCCTTTCTGTTCAGCTTGTTCCACCACCAGCTCCTTGGTCTTTGTTGTGTTGAGCTGCAGGTGGTTCAGCTCACACCATGTAACAAAGTTATCCACCACAGCCCTGTACTCAGCCTCTTCACCCTTGCTGATACATCCAACTACAGCAGAGTCATCAGAAAACTTCTGAAGATGGCAAGACTCCGTGTGGTAGCTAAAGTCCGTGGTGTAAAGGGTGACGAGGAAAGGAGAGAGGACAGTCCCTTGTGGGGCCCCGGTGTTGTTGACCACTATCTGACACACAGTGCTGCAAGCGCACCTACTGTGGTCGGCCAGTGAGGTAATCCACAATCCAGGACACAAGGGGAGGATCCACCAGCATCGCCATCAGCTTGTCACTCAGTAGAGCAGGCCTGATGGTATTGAAAGCACTGGAGAAGTCAAAGAACGTGACCCTCACAGTGCTCAACGGCTTGTCCAGGTGCGGCGTCTTTCCTCCGAAATAACCGCAAGCAAGAGCACCATTGTGCATCTAGTTTATGTAATTATCATGTACACCATATACGAAATGTACAAAGATGTAGCTTTGTCTTGCTCTTCTTAAGTATCTTTCCTGAATGCCGAGGCAGTTTGTTGTTGCTGGTGACGTAAAGAGGTCAGCCGGAGGTAGCTCTATTACCACTAGTTCAAATGGTACAGCGCCACCTATCGTACCGGGGTATGACATGCTTCGACCAATAATTTGATTTTCTCACCGGTATGTATACTCGGACAATTGCAGTTGTCTGATTGAGCAGCATAGTCGAACTATGGCTGTAATCTGACTAAACTGTTCATGTAAATGTACTGAGAGAGAGGAGGGCAGGTAGCAAGGGGGCCGGGGGAGGTGTGAGGAGTGGGGGATGGGTGTGAGGGGCTCATAAAGTTGGATGAGGTGCTATCAGGAGGAGGGGGGGTCAGAAGTGGTGATGGATGGAGACAGTCAACAGGAGAGCCAGCAGGGGCCGGGCTGCAGTGTCAAACGTATTGAAGACCAGATTTAGGGGCCGTCCACACGGGCGAAAAACAATCTTTTTTTTCTCTGTCCTCCTCGGCATCGTTTCAAGAATATTTGCGTCCATACGGATCCACTAAAAATGACCGAAAATGCTGTAGTTCATATTCCAGGCCTATAGGTGGCCCTTGACATTCACCAAAAACGGAGAAGAAGACACGGAGCATGCGCAGAAAGCTTGCGCGCTGTAAACAAACAAACAGTAGACGGAGAAACCGAACACAACAAGAAGAAGATGACAATGGCTAGTGCAAGGAAACAGGAATCGTTTGTGTGGACCGATAATGAGGTCGAACTGCTGCTGCGACTCACACTCAACTACAAGTTGCAAGAAAGGCTCAATATCTTCTGCACACGAACACAAGCATGTAGTCCGCCGTTGTTGTTGTTGTTGTTGTTGTTATGAGACGTCACGGGGTTCAGAGGTCAGAGGCAAGAGGTCGAGGGGTGGGGCGATGGCATCATCGTTTCGGAAAGTATGCGGATTCGCCGTCCACATGAAAACCGGAGGGCTGCGTTTTCAGATTTTTCCACCCTGAGACCCGGTTTCAAAAAAGTGCGTTTTCAGGCGCTGCATTTTCAGGATCCGGGTGGATGGTCGGCCCAAACGATGCAATACATGTGCGTTTTTGCAAAAAAGCGTTTTCGTCTGGACGGCCTCTTAACTCATTGGCCCTAGCCACACTACCATCAGCTCCACTGCTAGTTGGTCTGAAACCAGCGATGGTCCTCATGCCACTCCAGACCTCCCTCATGTTGCTCTGCTGGATTTTCCTTTCCAGCTTCCTCCTGTAGCCGTCCTTAGCCTCTTTGATCTTCACATTCAGCTCCCTCTGAATGTCCCTCAGATCCTCCCTGTTGCCACCTCTGAAAGCCCTCTTCTTCCGGTTAATTATGGCTTTGATGTCTTTTGTTACACAAGGCTCATTGTTTAGGTAAAAACACACAGTCCTTGCTGGGACAATGCCGTCCACACAGAAGTTGATGTAGTCTGTAATGCACTCAGTAAGCCCATCAATGTCCTCTCCATGCAGCTCACAGAGTACATTCCAGTCTGTCACCTCAAAACAGCCCTGCAGTGCCTTGTAGCAGTCTTCTGACCATGTCCTCACTGTCTTTGTGGTCACAGGCAGCCTCTTCACTAGAGGCACATGGCAGGGGATGAGAAGCACCAAGTTATGATCTGATCTTCCCAGTGGGGGAAGGGACGTGGAGGTGTATGTGTCCTTCACATTAGCATACAGCAGGTCCAGGGTCTTC
The DNA here is from genome assembly GCA_963678695.2 of Diplodus puntazzo. NCBI lineage: Eukaryota > Metazoa > Chordata > Actinopteri > Spariformes > Sparidae > Diplodus > Diplodus puntazzo. The sequence continues at coordinate 4,325,827 of OZ023165.1, read as the reverse complement.
TCCTGTCTGATTTTACCGGTCACATACTGGGTGAATTTCGGGAGTGTCTTTTTAATGGAGACATGGTTGAAGTCACCCATGATTATAATGAGAGCACTCGGGTGTGCAGTCTGTAGTCCGGCTATTGTTGAGGGGATGACGTCACATGCTGACGTCGGGTTAGTGGACGGGGGAATATACACAGCCACTACAATAGCATGTGAGAATTCACAGGATAAATAGTCAGGACGGAGGCCCACAGCTAATTTCAATATCCGGGCTGCAGATGTGGTCTTTGATGGTAATGTGACCAGGATTGCACCACCTTTTGTTCACATAAACAGCAAGCCCCCTTCCTTTGCGCTTACCACTCTTAATGCAGTCCCTGTCAGCCCAGGCAGTGTGGAAACCCTTGGTGGAGACATTGTGGTCATCCGTGTGCAGCCATGACTCCGAGAAAATCATCAAACTACACTCCCGGTATTCCTGATGACTCCGGGTTAGCGCTGTAAGCTCGTCCATTTTATTCCCCAGTGATCTCACTATACCCATGATGAGAGATGGGAGACACGGCTTGAATGTCTTCCTCTCCATAAGTCTCCGGTGTTTCGCTCGTTTCCTCCGCCGTAGCGATCCTTTCCCTCTGCATCCCCGGTGTGTTTTCCTCCAAAGTTCAGCAGGGATATCCTCCCATCACCGTAGCCAAGCTGGCCAGCTTCAGCTCCATCAGCTGATCCCCGGAATAAACAATGCGGTGTTGCTGAGCGATGGTCGAGTGGCAGAGTAAAAGGAGCGATTCCACAACAAACGAAACAACAAAAACTCTCCACACAAGCATGTTTAGAGAGGACGTAGCTTAATAAAAAATAGGGCTGCACAAAAAATCGAATTTTCATCGTCATCACGATGTGAACATGTGCGATAAACACATCACAAAAGACTGCCTGACACACGATGAATAAGAAAAATCATTTTATTTACACGCACCATGTGCGCTGTGGACTGCGGCACCAGGAGTGGCAGGACGAAGCGAGACAACATGGAGAGAACATACATGGGAGACTCTGCTTAGTGTTTAATGGAGGCCCGCAGCAGGGGGAGGTTCACCCGGGGGTTCAGGACAGACAGACGGAGCGTCTCGGTCTCGCTACCAGGCGGTTGGCCAGTGTTACAGTGTTTCAAAGTAATTAAGTAGTAAGTACTTATCGGTCATAGGAATTTTCAGCAACGTAACATTGACGTTAGCAACATGCTCACATGCTTGTTGTAAAGAGCGTTAATCACTGCGACGGTGCAACAACTGGTTTAATCAAAAGGTCTGTTTATAAACTTTTTATAATGAAATGATCCGTTCAGCAGAGCAGGGGATGTCTGCTTACTCATCATTTTCCCAGTTTGTGTGTCAGAGGAAGGTAAACAACAAGCTATCAAGTTATGGGAGGTGATTAGGGTCAAAAAGGGTAGTGTGATTAAATTGCATTAATCAAAATTTTTCTTTTAAGGTTAAGGTTTTCAAATTGATTGCCAGAATTATAACACATTTGTATTGACAGCACTTGAATATTTAATTACTGCACTAGTCATAAAAATATATTTTTTTATTCTTAATAATGTTAAATAGGCCTAGAGGCCTACAGAGGGTTATAGAGTTATAAATAGGCCCACATTTTCCATTTCAGACAAGAAATTTGGTAAGTTTGGCTAAAAGCTTAATATCAAGCTGATATGCACACTTCAATATTTGTTTATTTATCGCAACTTATATTGTCATCGCAATATCTAACAGTGTTATCGCACATCGCAGATTTTCCTCATATCGTGCAGCCCTAATCAAAACTAGACAAAGGAAACAAAGTTGAAATCAAAGTTAAAGTAAGCAGGAGCGACTGGAACAGGCTGCATACACCGCGGCGCATGCGCACTAAAAAAAATATATAAATAAATAAATAAATAAATAAATAAAACACTGCGATGGTTAGCCCTCCGGACCGAGACTTCAGAAAACGGCCTCCGTCCCCGCGAGTGAGTCAGACAGCTTCCAGTTTACCGATGGTGATTATGTAATTATGTAATTTAGCGCAAAAAACGTAACTTTGTCACTGTCCAGGATGTTTGGTGGGTCAGGATCTCAATCACAACACATCATAACAGCATCCATATGATTATAAACCGTCCGCAGGTTTAGATTGACAGGAGGACACCGGGGAAACATCTTGAAAACACACCGACAGTACACGTCATCATCATGACGTGTACTGTCACGCCTCTTTAGGAGCCGCAGTGCCGGCTTTCGGTGTGAATTAAATGCGGAAAAGCGGAGATGCTTCGCTCTGTGTGAATCACCATCAGCAGAGAACTGCCAAAGTACCGCTCCGCTAATGCGGCGTCGCTGTGTAAAAAGGGCTTGTGTGTGCTAATGGGTAGTCTCTACCACTTTTTTGCTTCTTTCACTATTGTTTTTCTGCCTCGGTCTATAGTTTGATGTGGTGGTGCATTCAGATACTTTGTGTAAGTAAAAATAGCAATACATGAATATAAATATACTGAATTACAAGTTATATCCTACATTACAAATATTACTTGAGTAAAAGTATCATTATTATGATTAAAACATGTGTCTACTCATAATCACATTTTCTTGTGTCTTAAGGGGTCTTTTCAGTTTTTCTTCCCAGTTGAAAGTCAATTCTGGAGCTTTCTTCAGCTCTTAGTAAAAAGTGAAAACAAAAGCCGACCCTGTGCAGACCTGTGTCCGGATGGCCAAGCAGGGGGCTTCACAACAGAGAGCTAAAAAGGGTGATGAGCAAAATGTCAAGAGTGAGGACGAGAGAAGAGGCCAAGAGACCATAAGAGAGGGAAGATGGCATGTGTTGTAAAGTTTTACAGCCTAGGGGTGTTTTGGAACAAGCGCATCCTTGATGCTCTTTTACTGATTACTGATTAATTAATGTTTGTCATGCAGAATTTTGTGACAGGCTGGGAAAGGGTGATATACAACCATATGGCTATGAAATTATTCCTGATCATTTCACAAGGTTAAGATTTTATTGACCCTTTGAGCCCATTCTGCTCTCTCTACTGCTTTACTTCATCATAACTGGTGAAGGTGGATCTGATAATTTTTGTAACCTTTCAGAACTGATGATCCAACAAGTATGCTCACTTGATGCACTAATTGGCTAGGGGTGTGGAACTGTGATAGTTTGAAACTCCATTGTAAAAACCCCTACGCCATTCATGCTGGGCCTAGTGCAGATCAGACTGCTTCTTGAGACTTTGAGAGGAAAAGTGCTAATTCTGTTGAAAATGAATAATATTTTTGTGTTTGAAATAATCATGGTTGATCATCTGCAGGTCTTTTCACAAGTGTAACCTTTTTTTACTGTTTGTTTGTAATTTATATGGCCAAGGGCGTAACATCGGTTTGAAAAGTGGGGGGGACACAAAAAAGTGGGTGTCTGATTTGAATACCATTTTATACATTTCCACATGATTTTAATCATATTCCCAGCTACTTAAAAGCAACACATTATGATGAACATGGCTATCATGCTTAGTCATAGGTGTGATTGGCAAAGGACAAAAGAGCGGGAAAATATACAGCTCCACGATGTCTCTCTTCACATATATTTTGTTCCGTTGTCGGCTTCAGCTAAGAAAGAAATAGTTCGCCTCAGGTGTCCACAATTCTTAGAACATACAGTGTTTCCCCTAGATTGTTCTGGTAACTCAGCAACACTAGGGGGGTCCGGGGGCATGCCCCCCCGGAAGAAAATTTGAAAAATAACCCTTTAAATGGTGACTGCTGGTGAGATTAAAAAAAAAAAAAAAAACATTTTCAGAATTTCAGAATGAGAATCTAAGACATGAGACATCAGAGAACTTTTTAAACATTATTTTCTTTATTATTATAGATTTTTATGGAAACAGAATCTGTTTTAGAAGTCAGTGGGCCACCTGACATGGAAGTTACTGAGAAATAAATCATAATTTCTGCTTACAAGTAGTACAATAGTACATTGTAAAAGTACAATAAAAAGAGCTGTGTCTCATGTGTCCAGTTTACTAACACAATCTGCTGCTGGTTTGGAGTCACTGGGTCACATGACATGGAAGATATAGAAAAAACTGCAATTATTTTGTATTAATATATTTGTGTTAAGTAATTTAATGACGGTCCCTAAATGAGTCTCAGTGATTCAGCGTGAGGCTCTGAGAGGTGACCTGACCGTCCTCCTGCTGCTCACACTGGACGAACCTCAGTAAAGTCTCGGCTGGACCCGAGTAGAGCTTAGATCGGGCCTAAATAATCAAGCCCAGCCCGTGCACGTTGTGTCCGAGCCCGGCCCGACACATTAACTGTAACTGTAAAGCTGACACAGGCTGTCACTGCCCACGCGTTACTCTCTGACCACTGTTTTCAGTAACGAGTAATCTAACGCGTTAATATTTCCAAACCAGTGATCACTGTGCGTTACTATTATTTTTGTCATTTTCCTTAGTAAAAAAATAATAATTTTTGCTTTCTTCTTGCGTCTCGGGGTCACGTTTCCAGGACGAGGATAACTCACACAAGTCACGTGTAACACCACGCAGCGACACAAACACAAACAATGGAGGGAGGAGAGAGATGCGTGTTTTCTAGCTGGAAATACACTCATTATTTGAGTTATTAAAAAAACAAAACGCAAATGCTTGATCAAGAGCCCGACCCAGCCGAAGACAATGGCCTGTTGCAGCCTTTGAACGCAGCATCATTACACAAACTGTACGCGACTCACAGCGAGAGTGGGTTCACTTGATTACTAACCTGGCATAGCTGGTGTTGCATCAGCGGGCGGAGTTTGCCATCAAATTAATGTAAAATAAGCACATCAGTATACGCCAGGGTAGATTAATCAAGCGGACATGTTTGAGTATCGGACCCTTGAGAGCTACTGCGTTCGGCTGGATTAAATAAAAGTGGGGGGGACAAAAACGGGATTTCGGAAAGTGGGGGGGACATGTCCCCCCTGTCCCTAGTGGATGTTAAACCTATGTATATGGCTATATGTCAGCCGAGAGCCCACAAATAGCAGTTGTCCCAATAGAAGAGAATGATGGATATTTCAGATGAAAGAGTAGAATCTAAAACATTTTTTAAGAAATGTGTTTTATTTGATTTGTTTTATTTTATTTATATCAATCTCTTATTTTGTGTTAAGTCAAAATGTGTCACAAGTTTGTGTCAACACTGTCAGATATGTATGAAAATGCAAAAAAATCAGGCACCAATGTCGTCAACTATATTCCAGAGGACCTCACTTCTACCCTCCATGTTTGCTGAATGCATCAGGGTCAAAAAAGCTGCAATAAATTTTGTACTTTTTAAATATTTTTTACATATCTATTGCTGTGTCTGTTTTCACAACTGACATGTCAACACTCTCTCTTTTGTATTTGAAGGATTATTGTAAATTATGACATAAATGTACGCATTTTAGAAAGAAGCCAGAAGCAGCAAACAAACAGAAAGAAAACAAGATGGCTCCTGGATACAACTCCTGCGTTTCTTGCAAAAAAATGTGTTTTTGTGACCACTGTCAGACGTCACCACCATCAGATTTGCTGTCTGACGGTGGTGAAACATAAGCCCCATCCACACTGCCCTTTGAGTGCAGGGATCCTGCGCCAAATTCTCCACACACTCCTCTGTGTGAAAGTCTCAGATGCGGTGATAGGTGAAATTTCGCTGCACCTCTGGAGGTAGTATCAGAGGCGCACCGTACCTGTGTGAATGGAAAAGCCAGCTGCGCGAAGTGGAGGCGTGTCAATCTGATGGTGTTCACAGTGTGAGAACTAAACACCTCCTTCACTCAACAAAATTAAGAGGAATGTCCCACAAAGCAATGTTAGAAGACCAAAAAACAGTAATGTAGTAACTGGTATTGTCTTGCAACTTATGAGGAAAAAAATACCGCAGTTATACGAGGAGAAGTGTCTGTCATCCTGTCTGTCCTACTGACTGTCACATTTCTGCCCGAAAAACAGTGCCTGTCCCCGACAAAGTGTTTATGTTGAAAAAAATCACTGCAACGGTCAGTCCTCCAGACCGAGACTTCAGTGAACTTCCCCCCAGAAAACAGCCTCCGTCCCCGTGAGTGAGAGTCAGATAGCTTCCAGTTTACTGATGGCATGATTTAAGGTGGAAAATATAACTTTGTCACTTTCCAGGATGTTTGGTGGGTCGGGATCTCAATCACAACACATTATGATGTCATCCATATGATTATAAACAGTCAACAGGTACATGTTTAGATTAACAGCAACAGGGGAAACAATGAAAAAAACACACAGATGATGTCATCATCATGACGTGTATCGCCACGCCTCTTTTGGATCCGCAGTGCTGGCTTTCTGTGTGAATTTCACACTGGTGCAACTTCATACCGGAGCTACTTGGTTCTGTGTGAATAAACAACGATAGAGAATTGGCGAACTGGCGCTGTGGCGATAATGCAGCGACTCTGTGTGAAAATGACTATAGTTTGATAGTGTTGACAAAAACAGACAAATCAGCCTTTAATATAATTTAGGATCACAATAAACAGTAATATGGCTTTAAGTATTTCATGTTAACCTTTTTATTTGTAATATACATGATTTCTCCTATATTTCTACCACAAACAGGCCTACGTATCACCAACAGGAATGTGACTCCACAATCACTATTAATTTAGTTACACCATTACATGAAGGCCTATGCCACTAGTGTATGGATGTGTGTGTCTGTGTGAATGGATGAATGCTGTCTCATGTTATAGAGTGCTTTGAGTAGTTGCTAGGGCTAGAAATGTGCTTTTTAAAGACAGTCCATTTTCCATTTACTTATTTTTGAAACAGGTGGAGTCATCTCCTGCTGACCATGCATGTTTTCTTGCAAGCAGCCTTCTTCTTCTCAATGCTGATTACACTATTAAACAACCAGCAAGGCTGTGTATCATATCACCTGCTGACCAACCTCAGAAACTTAAAACATCTCAGTGCGTATGTAGGGCCTATGTAGAGTCTAAATCCTCTGCTCATTTTCCTCATCCTGCATTAGGGCAGGCAAGCCTTGCTGTGGTTGCTCGGTGTTTATGGGGAGCAAGTGTCGGGTGCCCCCTACACGTTGGAGGTGTTCATTGATGGAGTTAGGAGTGAAGCCTCTCTGGGAGTCAAGATGGAGCTGCTGACGACCACCATGAGGCTGTTTGTGTGCCGGCCTGCTGAGACACAAGACATGCTTGGAAGACTGCTGCACTACTGCATAGGTGTGTGTGTGAGTGTGTGTGTTTGGAGAGAGGAGGGAAGAAAAAGAGACGGAGATGACATTGTAGCATTCTTGTGTTTTCCAGAGGAGGAGACGGACATGTGTGTCCATGACCAAGCGCTTCTGTACTACCACCTGTTGCATTGTGGGATGGAAGAGACACGAAAGGTCCTCCAGGGTCGGAGGTCGGACCCTTCCCTGGGTGTTCTGATTGGCCGCCCTGCAGAGCCTATCAGCCAGTGGGCCTGCAGCTTTAATACTCTGGAGCCTCTGAAGCAGTGCAGCATAGAGACAGAGTCAGCCAGCAGAGGAAGCCCTGAACATTTCACCTGTGACCCCAAGTCCAACCCTGACCTCTCAGATACAATTAACTGTAGCCAGGTTGAGAAAGTTCATTCAGGTGAGTGAAGACTTTACTATATTATTGTTGTTATTAGAGCCCAAGCACTGAACAGTGCAAGAACCTATTGCAATCGCTCGGATTATTTATTATTATTAGTAGTAGTTTTATTATTATTTTAAGATACTTTATTAATCCCCGGGGGGAAATTATTTATCAGATATATAGTACATGCATTACATGCAAACACACCCACATCTCTGCATTTAACCCATCCTAGCTGCGTATATATTGTAGGAGCTAGGAGCAGTGGGCTGCTTTTACAGCGCCCGGGGAGCATATGGGGGTTTGGTGCCTTGCTCAAGGGCACCTCGGCAGTAGCCAAGGAAGTGAACTGGCACCTCTTCAGCTACCAGTCCACTTCCATATTGTAGTCTGTAGCTGGACTTGAACCGGCCACCCTCCAGTCCCCAAGCCAAGTCTCTACCGACTGAGCTACTGCCGTTTTATTCTCAGCATTGATCGCAGGTTTGGAGGCCTGAACATACCCCAAAATCACCAAACTTGAAATATACATCACATCTGGTGAAAAAATGTGATAATTCAACTTGATTGGGTGTGGGTGTGGCCAGGGGACTCTATAGCGCCCCCTGGAATATTTCTAAATTGACATATATGAACAAAATTCGGTATGCATATGTATCATGACCAGATGAACAAAAAACTTTAATGGACCCATACCCTCAGTGAAAGTAGGCCATTTTGATTTTGCCACCATTTTTACTCATGTTCATGCCTCGTGCTTTAACAAACTCCTCCAACAGCTTTAACACCACAGACTTCACATTCACTCAGTATCATCCTCAGACCTTCAAGTTGAAAAGTCCTTATAACTTCAACATACAATTTCCCATCTACACCAAATTTCTCGGGAATTTAGAGGGTGTCGTCCTGAATATACATCAATACCGTGTCATATCCATAGCGCCACCCACTGGACACAGGAAGTCACTAAATATGTCACTGTTGTGTTTCGGGTGACATTCTATCCTATTTAGGTAGAAACCTTTCCACAGGTAACAGTTGAGCGCACCCTCTGCTGCCACAGCCCGACGCGTGTGGAGCGAGGGCCTGGTCGTCACTGCCTGCAGCTTTAATTATTATTATTGTTATTATTATTATTATTATTATTATTATTATGATAAGACACGTGTGAGACTTGGATGAGCGACGCTATGTGTGAAGTCAAAAAAATAAACTAGATCAATGAGTGGGCATAGTGTGCTACCACACCCCTGTTAGAACGTACAAGCATGTGCAGGCTCAAACACACTCTTACAACATAGTAACCAAAATTCTACCCTCAGAAGTCATTGACACAATCATATAAACTGTGTGTGTGTGTGTGTGTGTGTGTGTGTGTGTGTGTGTGTGTGTGTGTGTGTGTGTGTATAGTGCACAGAAAAACAGTCTTAAAAAGATCCACAGCAAAAGATGGAGATTCACAAATATATTGCCACTGAAAAATACTAAATTGATATGCAAATGATGATATACAAGTTAGATGGCACAGATACAGATCCAGATTTACAGATACAAATCCGTTTGTCTCAGACACGAATTAGATTTACAGATATAAATTACTCTGCATTTATTTGTGAATTGTGTTTTACACGAGTCAAGTGACATTTTATGAGTCACCTGCGCACTGCATTTGGGGATTTTGTGTGAAAACAGCACGTAGAAGAGTCTCCGAAGTATCCACACAAATAGGTGGAAATTCACAAATATATTTCTGCTGAAAAATACTAAGTTGATGAACAAATAATGATATACAAGTTGCAAATTAGAGGCACAGATACGGATCCAGTTTTGCGGATGCAAATTACTCTGCATTTATTTGTGAATAATATTGAGATTGTTCTAGCTCCATAGTGTTCCGTCAGAAGCAGAAAAAGGGGGGAAGGATTTTGGAAGGTACTTGAATGGCTAATTCACAATTAGCAATATTTAATCGATTAAGCTAAATATCTGTTAAGGCTGTCGATCAATTAAAATATTGAATTGCAATTAATTGCATGATTGTCCATGATTAATCAAAAATAAATCACACATTTTTTATCTGCTCTAAATGTACCTTAAAGGGATATTGCTCAAGTTTCTAATACTCTTATTAGCATGGGAGTAGACAATATCCTTGCTTTATGCAAATTTATCTTCCAAAACAATGACAAAAACTGTAAAAAACAGAATATTCTCCAGAATTACCTCGAAGATACCGCATGCTCCAAAAACATGCTGAAATCATAACATGTCAAACTCAAGCAAAGTTGCCTTGTCAACCCAACAAGCAACAAAAGATGGGCACTGACCTGAATGAAACATCCATAGTAATACTTACACAATGTAGTGTCCAACTTTACATTGGTAATGGTTAACTAAACAATGTTAATCAGCCTGCAGGCTGCAGATTTAGCTCTGTTGAAAGTTTGTCTCGTGTAGAGTTGTCCAGGCGTCTCCGCCGCAAACTAGGAAGGAGGGCTCTCTGCATCAACTGTGTGCTCTGTCAGCAAGTGGTATTTAAGACTCGACATACTCCGGTGGTAAATCATTTCACATCAGCAGTTAATGTAAATTACTTTGTTCTTTGAGAGAACCATCTGACAGGGCTTCGAAGCTCAACTTGCCATTCCAAAGACCCTTTTCTTTATCCATTTCTGCTCAAGGAAGTTTGTTTCTGCAGCCATCCAAAACATTGCTGCTGCATCGCTGCTGTTGCTGGTGCTGTGTTTTTTGTTTGTATATATCCCAGGACCAAACAAAATAAATCTCTTGCATTCTACGCTGGCAAGCAGCAGAGAATGATCCACAGGGGTGTTCACCTGGGAGCGTGATGTCACATGAAATCTATGAATAACACGAGAATGTGTGTAATAACTGAACGGGTCTGAATACTTTCTTAAAGCAACAGTATGTGCAAATTCGTATCTTGTGTGATTTGGTGCCCCCATTGTTTCTGAGAGCAACACAACTGTCTTAAATACAAATGACAGGTTTCTATAACAATTTGTCAGATGTAATGAAACTTTACTACAAACAAAACTCGGCACGATATAACACTGTTAAGTCTTAAAAACTGTCTTGAGGTAAACATGCATGCTTAGGCATTATTGCCATGAGGCATTCAAATTTTGAGCAAGAGTTGCACACAGCTCTGAACGGTAACAACAGGCAAGGCTAACGTAACCTGAACCAGAGACTGATGGTAGCATGTTATCAGCTGAACCTCTGTCCAAATTATGATCAAAAACCACGGAGATGACAATTTTACCAAAACAGCCAAACATCAATCAAAGTGCAACAACACAAGACATATAACTTAGCATAATGGCTAATATTATTGACTATTCAATAGCAACAAGCTCAGCCCCATTTTTTAAAAATGTATTTGTTGTTTTCCCCCAAGGTTAAGGTACCTTTCTGAGAGTGCATTACCATTTTTAATTACAAATGTCTTCCTCTGACCCCTTATCCTAACTCTCTATCTTCCTCCAACTTCAACCTTATCCTCCCTATCTGTTTGCCTCTCTCCCTCTGCCCTCTCTCTGCTTCCCCCTGTTCTTTGTATTTCCACCTCACCTCCAGGCTCATACAGTGCCAACCAATACACAGACTCCTCTGCTGATGTCCCGCCTTCAACCGCAGAGGTCCCTCTCAGTTTGTCCCTCTCCCCAGCTCTCAGCCCAGGGGAGTTTGAGCGGTTGTGGCTGCAGCAACAATTTATGCATGCTGAGCAAGGTAACTGAATGGAGGGAGATTATTTCATGCTGAAAGCTTCTTCTTCATGGGACAGGAATTGGGGTTGATCAGACAGGCCTGCCTACAACACTGTAAAACCAGAGTGAAAATGAAACCTATGATAACCTAAATGTAAAGTTGCAACATTAAGAGGTTTTACAGAAACATTATTTGCGAATACTTATTCTGGCGACTGGGTGGCAGATGTTATTATTTTAACAAAAACCTTTTAGATATGTGTTACTATGACTTTGTTACTGCTAAAAGAGATACATTGCTGTCAGCAATAGTATTTGGGATCACGTATTATTAAAGTAACGCCATATCCCCAACACTATTTTGGGCTGGCGATAGATGGAGACGAGATTCTATTGAGAATTCTATGTTTAAAAGGAAAAAAAAACTGAAACATGAACTAGTTTTGGGACTGTTAGCTTGGTTCTAAATTCAAAATAATGAACTATGAATTTAAGCTACTTAATCTTTAACTGTGAACTGGTATTGTGAATAATCTGATTGTAACTGTAATATGATTTTTTGGGGATGAATGGGGAACATAATGATGGCACCAACTGAGTAGGTTAGGCAGTCCTCTCTTTAAGTAAACAGGTAAGAGGTATAGGAATTGAGGAAGACAGACCATCGTTTACTTCACCAATCAGGAATAGCTAGAGTGTCTTCCAAAACTCTTACCTGCCTTTTATCTTGACCACGATAGTTGTAAAATTAGCTCCTAACCCCAGATATCTAAGTTTATTCAAAACCACTTTTAAAGCCAACTGGGTTTCCACAATGTACAGGCCTCAGCTGGCTTTTGCCCCAGTTTATCTTGTGTCCAGAAGGTGAATGAATATGTCTAGTAAGATAGCAGTAGAATTCCTTGGCCATCCATATACAGTGAAGTTGTGTTTGAGGTGTACTCAGGGTTGTAATCTTGAATCTCTATACATGCCCACATTGTTTCCACAAGGGCTCCGATGCAAATGCAAATAGAAGGGACTGTGAGTATATCTTTGCCTAGTGCCTCTATGTCTGAAACTGTCCAGTTAGTAAGGATTTTACTATTTGGATGATATTAAAGTAATTTAACCAATGAGACATATTTTTCTCCAAATCCAAGTGTATCTAGCACTGCATATAAATAGGGCCATTCTGCACAGTCAAAGACCTTTTCTGCATCCAAAATCAAAATCGGCAGATCTCCCTTAGGGTGTCTTGGAGAGTACATGATCTTAATAAAGCGGCTAAAATTGTTAAAAGAGTGGTGATAGCATGCCAGTCTCAAAGGCTTTCTTGTAAACCCTCAGCAGGTATGGCGCTGAATCTTTTGTAGAAGTCACTGCATATCCCATCAGGCCCGGGACTTACCGAACAGTAATGTGTTAATGTCCTTATTTGAGGTAGTAGTGCCAGATTCTGATTGTATTGCATAAATGGTTCTGGCCTCCCTTTTCCGTGGTTGCCTTGCTAGCAATTTGTGTGGTTTATTCCCAAATTCGAAATAGGTCTGTTTTGCAAATATGTATGCTCTCGATATTTTTCAGAAAGAATCTGATCAACCTGGTGCTTAAGGGCTGAGATCTTATCATGCAACTCTGTGGATTGCTGAGCGGTGTTTTCTGTATCAGTTCCTCTAACTGTGGTTGCTCTGAGCTATGACGTTTCTTCTGCGAAGATAGTACTCCCTCTCAATTTTGCTTTAAAAGTCTCCCATAGCAAATTGGTAATTACCAAAAACAAACCAGGGACAAACAAAGGATGGGAAGATGCTGTACCAACCACACAGTGGGCCGTCGTTTCCCACATCTCCCCCTAAACTACCTAAATGAAAACTAATCCTAAAACAAAGTGACGAATAACTGAACCACCGGTAGCCTCCAGCCCTAACTAACACAATAAACTAAAATGACAAAACCCCAGCACCAAACCTGCTTGAGAGAGAGAGAGACAGAGAGAGAGAGACAGAGAGAGAGAGAGAGAGAGAGAGAGAGAGAGAGAGAGAGAGAGAGAGAGAGAGAGAGAGAGAGAGAGAGAGCACCTCAAAATAGTGAATGGGGGAGCGCTGCGAATATCATTCACACATTACAGACTATAACAGCGCATGTCAGCCAAGACATTTTCTCGACCTCTAATGTGCCAGATCATCAAAAAGGCCAGCGCATTAAAATCTGATGTGTTTACGCATAAAGTAATGTACTCCATGAGTATGATATGATAATGTATAAAATAACATTTGATGGCAAAAAAAGTACAGTTGCAGTAGGCTTCTATTATAAATATGCAGCATATGTATAGTTTATTATTATTATAATTATTATTTTATTATTATTATTACTACTACTATTTTTCTGCATATTCTTGACTTTGAATGGGAGCTGCTGTAAAGCATTTCTGTTTCAGATTCATATATTATGCAGTCAGTTGTCCATATTTTAAGTTAAATTAAATGAATCAACACAGATGTCACATTTACATGTCAGGGTGTGGTTGTTATAGACACAGATTCAATATTTAAGTGTCATTTATCATCACAGTAACAGCGTTACATACACCGTTGCGATGGTTCAGCCAGGTATACTTATCCCTCCACTTCGGGAGAAATAATGGTACTGTTTGTACAGTGCTTTCAGAATATCAATCACCTGAAAAATGATAACAGAATTATAGGAGTGAGAGAAATGATACATCTCAAAATATTAAATATATTGTAATTTCAATTTTGAAATTTTAATACTTGTTATTATGCAAACCCCTATTACTTTTTGCCCTCATTGCCAGATCATGCTGATTTTGCAGGCACAGACTCTCTAAACAATTAAATGGGAACAATTTCGTCTTTTTTTTTTTTTTTCAAAAAACTGTTTTCATTTTTTAGTGGCTGGGCCACTAAAATTACACATGGGGCCAGTAAAACTTGAATCTACTGGCCGAGCGGGCCAGTAAGAAAAAAATGTTATGTTGGACACTGTAGTCCTAAACCAAAGAGACCTATAACTGTACCACCGGTAACCTCCAGCCCAAACTAACACAATAAACTAAAATGACAAAACCCCAGCACTTAACATGCATGGAACTTGAAAACCAAACCTGCTTGAGACAAAGGAGAAGGCCTGCAGAAAAGGGCGGGACTCAAACCCAGGGCCACTGCAGCGAGGACAAGGCCTCTGTACATGGGACACCCACTCTACTCACTATGCACCTGGAAGACGCTGGCACCAGGAAAGTGAGTAGCAGCACAAACAATATCTGAGGAGACAGCCAGGGCACAGCGGAGAGTGAGTGCTCGCTCCTGCTTGTCTAACGTGTCATGAACACATCTCATCCAAAGATAGTCGCTTTAGCGGAGGTTGCAGGACTAAGGCAGGAGCTACGATCCATTTAAGCGGCTCATTGAGGTTCTTCTCCAGCAGCAAACACAGCTGTGTTCCCGGCTGACATGTCTCGAGTCTGCAGGTAGCCAACGGGCCTTAGTGTCGGATGCAGTGGCTGCTCCTGCTGACGTCCCCTGCCTGACTTCACCAGGATCCACATCCTGGCTGTCTGTAGTTAAGAGTTGCAAGACACTCTCTCTTCTCCTCTACCACCCGTTTGGTATTGGCGGGGATGTTATCCCACTCTCTAACTTCTCTCTAACCCCTTCTCCTCTGGCTGAGCTTCCCCCAGAGCCTGTCCTCTCTCCTATTCCACCTCCTGCTCACGCTGCAGACCTCATCCGTCCTGCCATAAGAAAGCGCTCCACTCGTGCCACTTTCACCTCGTCCTCGGGTTCGCTGTCCCCTTCATCTGCCTCCCCCCCCCCCCCCGGTTGCAAATGTCCCTGCTTGTCACTCCTGTAGAACCCTATCTGTTTCACTCAGTGTCAGCTCCAGTGACCTCCTCTCGTTTACCACAACCACTTGCCATTACCTCAGCGCTTCCCCCCACATAAACATTGGACCAGGTAATCAATCACTCAGCTCGCATGTACTCAGTCAGCTCATCAACGATTGGCCACAAACTCAGACCAAAGCTCTCAATTTACAAAGACAAGATGTGTGAGTGACCCAAGATTTTAATCGTTGGAGACTCTATCATCAGATTTGTAAAGCTTCCTCGTGCAATTACATACGGTCTCTCAGGAGGCAAGGCAGCTGATTTTATTGAACTAATTCCAGCTATCCTTGACATTCATTCCACCGTCCACACTGTACCAAAGTGTGGACGGTGGAATGGATGTCAAGGATAGCACTCCGGCACCAATGACGTCATGTCCAGGCAATCCAGCAAACTGCGCTATGAACCTGAGTCTCTGACCTCCACAGTTGAAAGCCTTGGGAGGGGGTGTGTCCTGTCTGGTCCCCCTCCCACTATGACCAAGAGCTTGGAACACGTTAGCAGTCTTTTTAATCTGCACCTGTGGATGCAAAGCTTTAGTACTGCTACTGGTCTTGGTTTTATTAGTCATTTAGACTCCTTTTGGGCCAGATGGGACCTTTTTAAATATGATGGGTTGCATCCTAAGAAAGGAACAGGAAAACTAATTTGTAATTTCATAAATTTTATTGCTCTTGGTCTGAATTGGTGATCTCCCCAGCAGGACCCTGCCCAGCATCCTGGCTCTGTGTCTTCTAGCCCTGTCCTGGACAATGTGGGTCCTGCTGGTGCTGGTGGTGCAGGTTTTATCAAGTCAGTTATTCCTGTTAGGATCACTGAAAGGCAGTGTGCATTATCAACATCAGTGTCTCCACAGTTACCTTGAAGAAGTAATCCGATTACTAATTACTCCTTTAAAAAGTAACTTGGTTACTTTGCTGATTGCTTGTTTTTAAAAATAACTAAATTAGATTACAAGTTACATTATTAGTAACATTCAGTAGGGGCTGAATTGAACTAATAATGTAACCGCTGTCCACCGATCAGCTGATAGCCCCGTCGATCAGCTGTTAGCCTCGCCGACCAGCTGTTAGCTGTTAGCCTAGCAACACTAGCTTCCAAACCGGCGTACTCAATTCTCTGTGGGTTATCTATCATTTCTCCATTGGTCATCCCTCCACTACAACCTCAGGATTATTCATCGCCTGGCTCCTGTATCAATCTCCTCTACTACTGTGGTCTCCCCCGACTCGCGACGATGTTGGATGGTCGCTGCTTCGCCACTGCTGACGGGGTCTTCAAATACTCAGCGCAGGAGCTCCTGGACCTTTGCTGTAACTTCACCCCAAACTCCATCGCTAAGATTAAATCTCTTGGTCTTCTTCGCCACTCCTGCTATATGTACAGGGCCTCCAGGCACAAGTTTATTCATACGGACAATACCATTCCCCTTCATGCTGACTGCGGTGCTGCTATTCCCTCCATGCTGATTGACAGGTGCTCCATCGCACCGGCACAACGCCATCAAAACCAACCACAGGTGCGCGCACTGAGCTATCTGACACCCTTGGCTTGTGTGAATGGTGCTGTTACCTCCACATCCCCTGCATCAGCATCTGTGAACAACACTACAGCTTTCATGCTGCTGAATCCTCGTTCACTAAACAACAAAGCACTATTCATCCATGACATCATTACAGACAGGAAAATTGACTTTCTTTGCCTAACTGAGACATGGCAGCATCAACAGGACTTCTTAACAAGCACGCCCACGCCCCCAGTCATACATCGAGCCGACATCCTGGTTAAACAACTTCCAGTGCTGAATGTCACCTCATATGAGTGTGCAGCCTTCTCTCTGGCTGGGCATACACAGCTACAGGTTGTCCTCATCTACCGCCCCCCAAAAGCCTCCTCCACCTTCCTGTCTGAGCTGTCTGAACTACTCACCTCCATCTGCTCCATGTCTGCATCTACACTTCTGCTTGGTGATTTCAACATTCATGTGCACTCCACCAGCTGCCCCTTTGCCTCTGAATTCCTGTCACTCCTGGACTGATTCAACATCACACAGCATGTTAAAGGTCCAACCCATGTCAAAGGCCACACACTGGATCTGGTTTGCTGGCACAGCTCCCTCCCATCTACAGTGCCTGGACATCGCTGTTTCTGACCACTATGCCGTCCTTTTCACTGTTCCTGTCCCTGTGCCCAAGCAGCACATCAGTCGAAACGTTACATACAGGAACATCAAGACAGTGAACACTCTGGCCCTGACCAATATCCTGGAAACCCACCTGGCCTCTGATCCCCTCGACACCTCACTGGATGGGCTGGTGGGCCACTATAATGAGTTAGTTAGTTTTTTTTAATTGTCTCCCTTAGGATAACTTTGTTTCGGGCACAAGAGAACCTCACATGTTCACATATAGCACATGACAAAACACAAAATGCACAAAAAAACAAGAGGAAAGAAGAGGTAGACTGTTTACATATAACATAAATTCATATCAGCACAGAACACACACGCTCTTCATTGCACTTTTTGCACATACTCTTCCTATTGCACATATACCTATACGACATCATTAATTCTATTGCACTGATCATTCTATTGCACTTCCCTATGCCATAGTTTTTATTGCACAGTCCCTTTATGAATCTCTCACTCACCTACACGCGTTCACACACACACACACTATCTTGCACTGTTTAATAATTTAATAGAGGTCGGTATGAAGGACAGTTTATATCTATTTAACTTGCAGTTTGGTACCCTATACCTTTTTCCTGATGGCAACAACTCATATTCACTGGAAAGAACATGATTTGGATTACCACCGATTTTGCGGCATTGCCTCCTCACCGTCTCCTCAAAGATTTCCTGAAGAGAGGATGGAGGTGGCATACCGATTATTTTTCCTGCCCATCTAATCAGATTCTGCAGTTGTGCTTTTTGTTTTACAGGCAGGTTACCAAACCAATGCTGCTGTCTCCTGGGGTCTTGACTCCCTTGCCCCCCTTAAAACCCGGACTGTCTCATTTACCCATTCTGCCCCCTGGTTCACCATTGAACTCTGTACCCTAAAGACTACTGGTTGCCGTCTGGAGAGGCTCTATAAAAGATCTGGCCTCACCGTCAAATCAATCAACTTTTCTATTTCTTTATCTTATATGTATTTTTTGTTTATACATTTAATCTTTTTTTGTTTGTTCCACTTTGTTAAGTGTCCTTGGGTACCCTGAAAGGCGCTATATAAATTAAATGCATTATTATTATTATTATTATTAACTAGTGCGGTGCCCGTAAGAAAATATGTATTCCTATAGAAAAGTGGGAGGTTAAGAAGCTTTTTCATTGATGGCCAAATACGGCTGTGTTTGAAGGTGGAACGTCAGGGATATTTAGGTTTGCTGTGAAATCTGATATTCCAGGGTATAACTGGCCGTTTTTGACTATTTTTGATTGTGCCATTACATTTCACCTTAAAAACTATTTACTTGGTGTCATTATTTTCAGCACAGCCTCACATGTGTGACTGTACAGTTATTTTTTCATTTTGACATACTGTATTAACACAATGGACCTAAAATCACACACAAAAAAACATAAAATCCGAGTAGAAAAAGTTTGATTTTTTTTACTGTGAAAACCACAAATATGTTTAACAAACCATTTTTATTACTTATAAAACAAATATAAATAGTTTTTTGCTGAATATGTGCATACATTTAAAAAATATACAAAGTTACGTGTAACTATTTACATTTAAATGCAGTTTAGTCTCATTAATCCACAACAGTCAGTTTAGATGCACAGAACAGAACGGGACCGAACCGCCGGCAAAATCCCAGTCCAGCTCGCACCGCCGCAGGTATAAATCCGCTTGTTTCCTAATGTATGTCGTGGCTTGAGCTCTGCAGTGATTGGCTCTGGTGCGCATGTGGCTACGGTGTGCAGTGATTGGCTCTGGTGCGCACGTGACTGTGGTGGCTCCGGTGGACAATGCTCCCGAATTTGTAAAGCATTTATGAAATAATTTATTCACGGTATCATTGCAGTCCAAACAAATGCAAAGTCGCACACCACTGAACCAAACGGCAGCCATGTTGAAACTCTCAGGTCAGTCTGATCCTGATCCTCAGAGATATTTGAGGCACACACACACACACACACACACACACACACACACACACACACACACACACACACACACACACACACACACACACACACACACACACACACACACACACACACACACACACACACACACACACACAGACAGACAGACAGAGATTCCTTGCTTTTATAGAGAGATATTCTCCTCTTCAGCTGACACAAACTCAAAATAATGACTGTATTTGAGTTGTCCTTGTGCTGAAAACGTGACTTGTCGCGTACGTGACATCATTCCCCAAGACGCAAGAAGAAAGCAAAAATATATATTTTTACTAATGAAAATTATGAAAATAATAGTAACGCACAGTGACTTGAATAAGTAGGGGGAGGAGGGGGGGCCTTGCAGTAATACACAGAAATGATTTTAACTGATCTCAAGTCCTGCCCGGCTGCTTCTCTACCTTTGAGAGTCTCAGTTTTAATTTAAAGAATAAATTGCCTATTTTACGTGTTTTAATTTACCAACCCCCTAAACTAATTTCTTGTTTTATTCAGGAATTTTACAGACCTTTTTATCAGTCATCATGTTACAATATGACAGAGTTCTCATTCTTGGTGACTGTAATATCAATGTCTATTGCCCTTTTTCCTCCTCGTTTACCTCTGATTTAATGAAATTTTCAGATCCTGTTAGTTTGACCCAATATGTGAAGCAGCCCAGCCATGACAAAGGGCACACACTTGACCTTGTGCTCGCCCATGGTTTCTGTGTGAATGAGGTCAACTTGGTTGATTTTGCCGTTTCCGATCACAAGGCAGTGCTTTTCCAGGTTCTGCTTCTCTCTCCTTACCCCAAACTCCCCACAATGAGTCACTCCTGCCCCCTAAATTCACTCTCTGTTCCTCATGTCTGCCAAGCTTTTAGGTCCTTAAGCATGGTTCTTAATACAGGTGAACAACATGGCCTCACCGTAGATAAACTTGTCAGTGGTTTTAACAGCTCTTGCACGAATATTTTAGACTCTATAGCTCCAGTCAGACTTAAAAAGCTGAAACCTCATTCTCGGCCATGGCTGAAGGAAAGGTTTTTAAAGAGACGATGCAGGATGGCAGAGAGGAAATGGAAAAATGATCAACTCAGTGTCTCTCTTGCTTCTCTAAAAGAGCTAATGTTCACCTATCAGTGTACAATCAGAGAAGCAAGAAACAACTTTTTTTCTGGGATTGATTGCCAAACAGGGTCATAAGCCCAGAATTCTTTTTAAAACTGTTAATTCTGTGGCTGGTCCCCTTCCCAGCCAGCCAGTTCAATCCTCCCCAGACAAATGTGAAGAATTTCTTAATCACTTTTTAAACAAAATAGTGGAGATTCTGCAGCAATTTAACACTGATTTCAGAGAGATGGTAGTTGACACCTGCCCACTCTCAATGTTAACCCACTTCATTGAAATCTTTCTGTCTATCCTGGAATGTATATTGCACTTTCAAAATCATCCACCTGCCTTTCACACTGCATTCCCACTTGGTTTTTAAAAATTATATTTCAAACGGTTGGTCCAGACATCTTAGCCATTATAAACTACTGTTTGTCTACTGGTACTTTCCCCTCCTATTTTAAACATGCCACTTTTTATCCTCTTTAAAAGAAACCCCTCTGTAGATCCCTCTCTTTTAGGTAATTTTAAGCCAGTCTCAAAGCTGCCTTTTTTAATCCAAGATTTTAGAAAAAATCGTCTCCACTCTGATTGGATTGAACTGATTTCTTTCATGAACGACAGTCATATTTTCGAACAATTTCAATCTGGTTTCCACTCCCTTCACAGGACTGAGACTGCACTGGTCAAGGTCACCAATGACCTACTGCTTGTAGCTGACACAGGCCTGTATTCAACATTAATTCTCCTTGACCTCAGCTCAGCTTTTGACATAGTGGACCATAATGTCTTAATCAGCCATCTGAAGAATTATGTTGGTATCAGTGATGTGGCTCTGGATTGGTTTATTTCCTATCTGTCCAACAGGTCATTCTCTGTAATGCTTGGAGAATCCTCCTCTTCTTGTGCTCCTCTCTTCTGTGGGGTCCCTCAAGGGTCTATTTTGGGTTCCCTCCTATTCACTGTTTACATGCTACCCCTGGGGCAAATCATGTGTAGACACAACATTGATTTCCATTGCTATGTAGATGATATGCAGTCTTGGTGTAATTTTTGACTCAAAGTTATCTTTTGATGCTCCGGTGACTAAAGTGGTGCAGTGCTGCTTTGCCCGACTGAGACAGCTAACCTAGATTAGGTCATTCTTGTCCTCTGCAGTCTTAGAGAAGTTCATCCATGCTTTTATCTCCTCCAGATTGGACGACTGTAACTCACTTTATTCTGGTATCAGCAGGCGAAACATCCAAAGACTGCAGCTGATACAAAATGCTGCTGCTAGGTTTTTAACACGTACTGAGAGATGTGACCACATTACACAAATCCTTGCTAGGCTTCAATGGTTACCTATGAGTTTAAGAATTGATTTTAAGATTTTACTGCTTGTTTTTAAAGCCTTGAATGGTCAGGCTCCTGCCCAATATCTGTGATCTGCTGACTCCTTATGAGCCTGATCGCCGTCTGAGATCCTCCAGCAGGGCCCTCCTAATGGTTGCAAAATCTCGACTTGTCACTAAAGGTGACCGGGCCTTTGCTGTTTGGGCCCCTCACCTTTGGAACTCCCTGCCTCTCAGGCAGGCAAACTCAGTATCCTCTTTTAAATCCCTTCTTAAGACTCACTTTTATCTTATGGCTTGTCCAGAAAGTTTCTTAACTTTGTCCTCTAACTCCTGTTGTGTCTCCAAAGAACCGCTAGCCGCATCTGCTACCTCTTTCAAAGTTTGGTTATGCGCGTCCAGTCCAGTTATATATGGGCTTACTTTTGTGCGGTTATGTCTAAAATTTAAAATCTACACGAGCTACTGGTGAGTGTGTCACCCATCATCAGGAGTGTTTATTGTTCTGGCACAATGCATTGTGGTTGTTGTAGGTTTTCTACCCTTTGAGCAGAAGGGAATAGCCTAGCCCCTTTTTTTCTGTTTTCTCTGCTCATGTAGGACCAATTGTGTGTCTTTCTACTCTAAAGACAGCCCAGTTTTATACAAGAACCATCTTGTATACTGAAATACTTTAAGAACATGTTTCAGATGATACTTAATTTTGACATCAATATTTCTGACTTTCTGTTGTTTTGTTGTGTCTAGGTGCTGAGCAAATGGAAGTGGGTAAAGATTATGTGTGCTTGAAAGAATGGGTCCTGAGCACTGCAGTACCTCGCTGTTCCACACAAAGCCTTCAGGCTGCGATGCAGCTGGTCAACATCCAGACGCTGGCATTTACACCACCACACACACTCCCCTGGAGGGTCTATCTATACACACATACCCAGCATGAACACTCTGGCGACACACCCCACAGCACACTCATACTGGGGGAGCTGCTATACACTGGAGAGGCAAGTCAGAGAACAGTAGTAAATAAAGGCATGTGTGAGGGAGATTTGCTGAGAAAAGAGGGAGGTGAGAATGAAGTAAAAGTGACTCTTAAACAGCAACCAAGAGATGACAAAGTTCTGAAGGGGTTTCTCTCAATCCTTACCACAGTACTGTGCACATTGTCTTCGGAGAAAAATTAAAGCACATAATGTTTTTTTTCTGGAAGTGAGTAAAAGGAAAAGGCAATGCTTTATTAACTTATTAATGCTATTTTTCTGTTTTAAACACGGCTGTTTGCAGGATGCACAGCAGCAAGGGAATTATGAACATGGTGAAACAAAATGATCTTTCTTAGTGTGCTATACCACAAGACTGCAGAGCAGCTTCTTTTATCAGGCTATGAGCATACTCAATTAATCCTCAGCAAATGTAAATTCTGAAAAAGATGCTCAATGGCTGCACTTATTATATTATTATTATAACCATAACTGGGCATTTAATCTCCACTTTTCTATTGTCCCTATAGAAACACTGTCTCTGAGGAAAATAATAACCTTACTCATTCACAAGATGTAGAACTCAACAGGGCCCTGAAACTGAAAGGTTTAATAGATGAGGTTTTTATTTTTGAGTATGTACCAGTTCACTATAGTCAGGGGCTCCAAGTCTTGCCTTAACCTAAAGATGACAGATTTACAGATTTTCGTACAATGTAGGCTATCATGATAATAAGCTGGCTGAAGGTAAATGCAAACACAATTTCATAAGCTGTCTCAAAATAATAAACAATCTCGATCCCTTACATTTAACGGGTTTGTGTCTTTTTTAATGAGTTAGTAGGTCTGTTGTTTTTGGCCTCTGCTTTCCTGTACTGTATGCAGCTTGTTTTGAATGACTGTTTGCATTTTCTGAAGAAAATGCACATGAGAGCTTGAAGTTGTTAGCTGCATCTGCATCTTTGAGTGTATTTGTGTGTATCTGTAAATAAAGTGTGTATTTATATGTACTTATCTTAGTAAGTATGTATGTATAGTATATACTGTGTGTCATTTGTTAACTGCTGTGTTGCAGTTAGCACTCACCTCCCTCCCCTTTACATTGACACACTGCTTCCTTTTTTTCGAGGCAGCTCACTTTGCCTCCTCTTTCTTCAAGCGTTTTTCATCGCTTGGCCTATTTGGTAGTAGGAGTGTGTTCATCAAGCAGACAGGACCGCCTCTTAATGGAGTTCTCTGTCCTGATTGGATAATGTGGGCAGGGATACCAGAAAATGTCTTTTCTCTTTCACTGAATGAGTAGCAGCAGGAGAGACATGGGTTGGTGACCAAACGCTCTGTAACAGGGATGACTGTTTCAACTTATTTTAATAAAAACTTATCACTTACAGCAGCTTTAAGGGATAGGGCACTGCTTAGTGCACATGTGTGGTTAAGTGAGAGATGTTCAGAGAAGATAGGTATTGGTGATAGGAACAGAAGGAAAGTTCCACAGTGAAGTCTTCTAGCAGTAAATGTATAACACGGGTTACAGACTGACCCTGAATATACTCTACAGCCAAGTATAACTTATGACCACTATCACTAGCCATGCAGGTGATGTTAGTAGGAAGAGCTCTGACCCCTACCAACTGATGAAGTGATGTTGGGTGGGCAAGTACGACACAAATGTTGGCGCCAAAGCAATGTGCAATTCAGATGGAAGAAATTATGCGTTTGAACAGGGAAACTTATGAATAATATGTCATTATAAATGGTGGCATGGTAATATTGGGGTCAGAAGAGACAATTTGTGGTTGTGTCCCCCCCACAGTGCCCCCTGTAGTTCAATATTTTTTGTCACTCGTTTCAGAAAGTGAAACCCATATATTATATAGATTAATTACACAGAGTGAATATTTCAAGCCTGTATTTCTTGCAATTTTGATGATTATGGCTTACAGATAATGAAAACCGAAAATTCTGTCTCAGAAAATTAGAATATTACATAAGATCAATAAAAAAAGGATATTTAAAACAGAAATATCAGGCTTCTGAAAGGTGTGTTCATTTCTATGCACTAAATACTTAGTTGGGCCTCCTTTTGCATGAATTACTACATCAATGTGGTGTGGCATGGAGGCGATCAGTCTGTGGCACTGCTCAGGTGTAATGGAAGCCCAGGTTGCTTCGATAGCAGCCTTCAGGTCATCTGCATTGTTGGGTCTGATGTATCTCATCTTCCTCTTGACAAGAGGTTCAGGTCAGGATAGTTTGCTGGCCAATCAAGCACAGTAACACCATGGTCATTGAACCAGCTTTTGGTACGTTTGGCAGTGTGGGCAGGTGCCAAGTCCTGCTGGAAAATGAAATGAGCATCTCCATAAAGCTTGTCAGCAGAAGGAAGCATGAAGTGCTCTAAAATGTCCTGGTAGATGGCTGCATTGACTGTGGACTTCAGAAAACACAGTGGACCAACACCAGCAGATGGCGTGGCAGCCCAAATCATCATTGACTGTGGAAACGCTGGACTCAAGCAACGTGGATTATGTGCCTCCCCACTCTTCCTCCAGACTCCTGGACCTCTGGGATGGATATGCTTGGATACAGCACTCTGTAAACAACCAGCTTCTTTAGCAATGGCCTTTTGTGGCTTACCCCCCTTGTGGAAGGTGTCAATGACTGTCTTCTGGACATCTGTCAAGTCAGCAGTCTTCCCCATGATTGTGTACCCCACTGACACAGACTGAGAGACCATTTAAAGGCTCAGGAAACTTTTGCAGGTGTTTTTAGTTAATTAGCTGATTAGGGTGTGACACCATGACTTTCCAATGTTTAACTTTTTCACAACATTCTAATTTTCTGAGACACTAAATTTTGGGTTTTCATTATCTGTAAGCCATAATCATCAAAATTGCAAAAATAAAGGCTTGAAATATTTCACTCTATGTGTAATGAATCTATATAATATATGGGCTTCACTTTCTGACATGAGTGACAAAAAATATTGAACTTTTTCATAATATTCTAATTTTTTGAAATGTACCTGTATGTGACAGGTGTGACATGTAAAATGACACATGTGTGTGTATCATTTTCTCCCATTTACTTCCATTGTAAACAGTGTTGAAAAAAGCTTAGTATATATAAAAAGGAAAATAAATAATATGAATAACAGCAGTATAATTGTAAAGAGTGGTCCACATTGATTTGGGGATCTGTAGCTTACAGTATGCAGAAATACATACTGAAGAATTATATATATATATACGTGTATATATATATATATATATATATATATATATATATATATATATATATACACGTATATATATATACACTCATAAATACACACACACACACACACATATATATGGAGAAAGTGTGTGTGTGTGTGTGTGTGTGTGTGTGTGTGTGTGTGTGTGTGTGTGTGTGTGTGTGTGTGTGTGTGTGTGTCTTCTGATGTGCATCGCTGCGCGGTGGTGCCGCCTCTTCGTTCATGACAGGTGAAGTGGGAACACCGCGTGTCAGCCCGCCACTCTGCTTCAGAGCGCCGCTGAGGGAGGTGAGTTGACGATTTGACACCTCTTACTCACACCACATACTTTATTCTACGCAGCTCATTTTGTGGGGAGATTCTGCAAAGTTTGGGGTAGTTCGCTTTATGTAATTTTGAATTACTCAGTGAGTTACCTCTGCTATACTACGTTTGTAGCTGCTTCTCGGTGGAAACGTTGGCGTTAAATGTTAACAAGTAAACGAGGTTAGAACCGTTCTTCTGCGTAACTGTAACCTCAGTAGCATGTTGTTACCTATAAATCTTCTTTATGTTCTATTTAGAGCCTGTCAATGACTCGATAACATCGTTTACCTTTCCTGCCACGATAGTACGAGGAAGTTACTTTTTCCCCTTTGAAGCATCACCTGTTACAGGACTAGTTTATTATGGGTGTGTTTATTGATTGAAACTATTTGAAATGTGAAACGTGGTTTATGAAGTAGAGGAAGAAATGCTCCTAATTATAGATGAGGGGCCTGATCTATAATTAGTGCCAGCCACGGAGGCTCAGTATACTTGTTGACAAAGGCAGTGTACTTGAGAAATCTTGCTGATTCTGTCCGGTGCCTTTATGCCAGAGGACGAATGGTTGACAAGACATCAAACTGTGAAATGCTCACATTTGGATAGGAGTACAGAGAGCAAGTTGGTTGGTGTAGCCTGGTTTAGCTAAATATAACACTAAGGGTCACGCTCCAGCTATCTCTTTATCTGTGGAGCTTAAGCAGTAGCCTACTTCCCTATTCCTGTTCACTGTAAACTCCCTACCAGTTGTCTGTTTAACATTACTATGGAAAACAGAGCGATAAACCCAGTGCAACTAGACAGGAAGAGAGACAACATAGAGTGCACAATACCAATGGAAATCAGAAGAAATGGCAGCTGAAAGACTTTAATGCTGTCGTCAATATACTTTTACGTTGTGACCTTTATTTGACCAGTAATTTCTCAAATACCTTTCCAATGATTTGTTGAAATGAGACATACACAATTTCAGTTCAGCTAAAAACAATGGTAAGAATTTGATGAATAAGAAGCAAACAAGGAATAAACCTGCATTCAGAAAAAAAGAGAAAATTGTTTGTGGCTAAGTATTAGACTAATTACTTAAAAAGTTGTTTGTTGTGTTTTGCTCACTTTTCAGCTATAATTGTGAACAACAGATAATATTGTTATTATCAGGATGCAAGATTAAGCAGATATAAGTGTTGGGCCATAAGACAACATTATACATTTGGCTATTAATAATTAATGATTATAAGATGATAGCAATTAATTAGATTATTATTTACTAAATTGGCCATAAGTACAAATTATATATAAATATATATATTTTTCATTTTGTTTAAGAAATCCAAGCTGTGTCTATGTATGAATTTTATTCAAGTGGCTTATATGTGATGATTGAACCCCAATTAATAATTTTCATGTTTATAACAAAAAACTGGGTAATGGAGTGTGGTTGTTTGTTTAACAACACTGATCGTATTCTACGGTCTACACAGTTTTTATTTGTCCAGTGAGGCAAGTCAATTTTTCTTCCACTACTTGTCCTGGACAAGTGGATAAGCTTAATGTTGGAGTCCTGTCTGAGCCTCCTGAAACATTCATTAACTATTTCTTGAATTATTTACTGTTGTGCTGACTGAGTTACACACAAGCATAATGGAAAAAGTGTGTGTGTGTGTGTGTGTGTGTGTGTGTGTGTGTGTGTGTGTGTGTGTGTGTGTGTGTGTGTGTGTGTGTAAATATATAAGACAGGAAATGCAGCGTTGGTTGAGAAAGAAGAAGAATGGGATTTTGGCAATTCTGCTCCTCACCGGAGGGTTGTACTTCATTAGCCATTCACACGACTTCATTTCTGTGAGTACCTACATAAAAACAGAATGATCAGTATGGGTTACAGCCCAGCCTGTGTGATTTCATTTACATTGAAAGTGAGGCAAAGAAGAAAGTGCAAACATAAAAGGTTGTACATTGTTTCACACAGACAGGAGCATTTCACAGTGTGTCATTACTCTTCATAACAAAACCTTTTTAGTTGACATATTCTAATTAAACAATAAATGTATATCTGTTTTTCAGGACATGACACTGTCACACGAACCAATGCAAAATAGTTCAACTTTGCAAGGAGAGATGTTTGTTAATAAGGAGTCCTGGGTTGATCAGGGAAATTATCTGCGTCTCAATGTCTCCTATCAGCTGCTTGCTGGAGTACCATCTGCTCAACAAAGTGAGTGACACACTTTGTCCTTTTTGTTATATCAAGATGAAAGATAAATTGAAGTAATCATTATTATTAACTTTGTTTAACTTTAACTTTGTGTAAAAGTCATTTCTAAGCTGCTGCCTCGTTGCAGCAAGACCATTTAAAATAGCTGAATAAAACGAGGCTCTAACCTAGTATATGACTGTATCAGTTGTATCATTTGTTACAGGAAATGTCAGTGGTAACATAGGTGTAGGAAACATTCTAAATGTGGGTGAGACAATCTAAGGATAGGGTCTGTTTGAAATTGCCTACTCAAGAACTATTCATATTAAGTTGGGCGTCAAGTTGAGTATTCAAATCTTGAAAAATTAATGAGGGCAAGCCCTCATTTTCAATGATGTTGAAAGCACAAATAAAAAACAGAATAGGTCCAGAATGTGATAAAAAATCAGAATCAGTATTCCTTCATTTGTCCTGCAAACGGGGAAATTTCTTTGGACAGTTATATTACAATAAACAATAATAATAGTAAAAAATAAACAATATAATAAAAGGGTAAGAAATAGAATTGACTCGTATATGCATTCATAGACATAGTTACATATTCATATTATACAATATGAACATGTAATTATAAACAGTGTGGCAGTGTATTGTTATTTATAGGGATGTCCCGTTAAGGTTTTTTTTACCCCGATCCGATCCGAGTCCTTTAATATTTAGTATCTGCTGATACCGTGTCCCGATCTGATACTTAGCCTTAACTAATATTTTCCTGGATAATACAGCTGCATTAAGAAAAAAAGTACCTGCATCCAAGCTGTTCTTAATAGGTTTTTTTATTTTGTTGAAACAAAGTCTATACTTTTATACGGCTCTTTCTTATTCTGAATATGCTATTCCAACATTGGCCTCCACCTTCCTTGCGTTAGCAGGTGAGTCTGTGACGCTGCACTGTGACAGCAGACCCTCGTGTACAGCCAGCTGAAGTGTGTGAGACGCAGCCCATGCTTGGCTCTATACCATCCACTGCTTTTTTCATATTCCTTATGTTGTCACTTAAATGACATCGACCTGTTGTTTGTCTATATCACACACGTTCAGCATCTCCTCGATTACCTGTTTTACATGCTCTGCTGTATGACACCCACAAAACTAGTGCACATACTCGCACATTGTAACTCAAAAGTGGAATCAATGTAATGTAATGCCGAGATGGTAGGGCATACCGGGGATTCAAAAACTCCAGATGATGAAAAAAACTCTGATCCTCTACCACGGAGATGAGCTGGTGACTCCAGGTATACTTCCTGTCAGCATTTTCTATGCAGTTACAATAACATCTGTGCGGTAGAAAAAATGTTTTCACATGTTCATTTTGCATTTTCACCTTTAAAATATGACCATACATTATTTCCTCTATCTCAAAAGAAAAGGGAGCAGAGCTCTTTGAAAAAAAACAGAGCCACCCCACCGCTGTTGTGGCTGAGAGCCACTTCCACCAGCCACTCTTTCCTGTCATGTTCATTCTCACTGTCACTGTGAGTGTCTTGAACAAAAAACACTGGGGTTCTTTGTTTCAGTCAGTTTGAAAAGAGAAGCATTTTTCACATCACTTCTTGCACCATTGACATTAAAGAACCTGTCTTTAAATCACTCGTGGAAAAGAAAAAACTCATCAACACAACAAAGACACATACAGCTTGTGTGTGGAGATGCTTTATGATACTGTCGTGATCTGTCAGCTGAGCGTTGATCTTTGTCACTATTTTATTGAGTCGGTTAATCTCTTGCTTGTTGAAAGAATCCTCGTCCTTCCTCGACTCTGCACATAACCTTTCAGATCAGGGAAGAACCCCCTTTGCCCCCTTTGCCCTTTGGTTTGTGAAAGAAATCTGACAATAGCACTGTTCATCCAAGAGGCAGATTTAAGATTTTCAAAACCTACAACACATGGATAACAGCAAAGATAGAAACTCACTCGCTACGTAGATCACTCACTCACACTTGTGCACAGACAGAGAGGGAGAGACACACCAAACTACCCAACACAGAGAGAGACAGAGACACACACACACACACAGAGGGAGAGACACACACCCACAGAGAGAGAGAGAGACATACTACCACACTAACAGACACAGATAAAGACAGACACAGAATGGGAGATACACAGAGACACACACCCACAGAGAGAGAGAGAGACATACTACCACACTAACAGACACAGATAAAGACAGACACAGAATGGGAGATACACAGAGACACACACCCACATACAGACACAGAGAGAAAGAGACATACACAGAGAGACAGAGAGACATAGAGACAGAGAGAGAGAGAGAGAAAGTCAGGAAAACAAAAACAAGTTTACTATAAATAATCATATCATTGAACATAGCATGAGTTATACCTACCTTGGTATAACATCACAGCATCAGCGAGTTTCAACATGGCGGTGCACTAAAAGAAAAAGCTTGAAGAGCCTTACATGCAATTAAGAGAACATTTTATAATTTCCAAATCCCAGTAAAAATCTGGCTTAAAATATTTGATAGTGTCATCCAGCCCATTGCGCTGTACGGTAGTGAAGTATGGGGTCCATTCAGTCATCAGAGCTATACCCGTTGGGACAAACATCCAACAAAATCTTTACATGCAGAATTCTGCAGATACATTTTACACATACACAGAAACACACCAACAAATGCATGTAGAGCAGAATTAGGTAGATACCCACTGATAATTAACATTTACAAGAGAACACTCAACTTTTTTAACCACCTGAAATCCAGCCCCCGAGACACCCTCCACTCCAAAGCCCTCCAAACTCAAGAGCTAAGCCCAGAAAAGAGTCCCATGTGTCAGTTGGTACTGAGGCTAACTGCCCCCTCTCAGACACAGTCTGACCAGCCTCACAACAACACTGCTTTCCAAACACCAATCAGAGTAATCAGAGCATCTGGTATCTGGAACAGTGGACAGAAGAAACTAAAAGCCAATGTAGATTAGAGTGTTATCTAGGACTAAAAAGAGATCAATTAGCAGAATATCTCTCTACTGTCAGAGATAGAAAGCAGAGACAGATCCTGACCAGGTACAGGCTTAGTGACCACAAACTGACAATCCAAACAGGAAGACACAAAAAATCATGGCAACCAAAAGAAAACAGAACATGTGGTGACACACACACACACACACACACACAGGACATACTGTATAATTAATGTAAATGTAAATTAATGAAAATCAATCTTGATGTTGTGTATGTGTTTATCTTAAGTTATTGTTAATGTCCGAATGTTTGGAAAAAATGCTTTGGCAATATTGTTGTTCAAACTTTCATGCCAATAAAGCCCCTTTGAATTGAATTGAGAGAACTTTGGAGATGATCTTCACTGACTGCGCCCTACACAAAGAAGGAAGGAAGAAAAACAACCTCATATTCTTCACTGTTTCTGGAAAGATACTTTGTGCAAAAATTATGCATACGTATCCAGTGAGGGCATTTGCTCAGGAGGCAGATTAAAGATCTGTAAAGATGAACACCTAGACAAGAATGAACCTCTGCTCACAATCACATACTACACCAAAGGAAAGCTCATGGTCCAGGGGAATGAAGCTGTATGAATGAAGATATACTGTATATATAATTAATAGGGGTGGTGAAAAAAATCGATTATTGATTAATCGCGATTATAATATTGACGATTATTAGTCGATTATTACATTTACAAAAATCGATTTAAAATTTTTGTTTTTTTTATTTATTTTTTCATTTATTTATTTTTATTGTAATACAAACTGGAGTCCTCCTCTTACTGGCTTCCGCTACATGGTCCACAGTCTGGAGCCAAGATATGTTATTCCATCCGAGATCTTTTTCATGCTTAAATCGATTCCAAATCTTTACAAGGAGACAAAGCTTTCCGTGCAAGAGTCCCTCAACTCTGCTCACAGGGTAGCAATAACCTGCGATGCCTGGACATCCAGAGCTATAGTCTCATACGTGACCGTTACAGCTCATTATGTCAGCAGTTAATGGAAGCTAATGTCCTACATACTTCAGACGAAAGCTATGGATGATAGCCACACAAGCGCAAATATGTGTGAGTTTCTTAAAGCAATGGCAGACGAGATAATTCAGCAGCTGACTGATGAAAATCGAATCGATAATCGTTAATAATCGAAAATCGATTTGTAATCGAATCGAGACTTCAGTAATCGGAATCGAATCGAATCGGAAATTGGGCTGATTAACCACCCCTAATAATTAATGTAAATCAATCTTGGTGTTGTGTTGGTGTTCATGTTGTTATTTGTTGTGTTCTGTCTGTTTGGACAGATGCTTTGGCAACATTGTTGTTGAAACTGCGAATTTAAGATTGAGAGAGTGGGATACACAGATAGAGGCAGATAGAGAGAGAGAAGTTAAACATGGCTCAATGTTCTGCTGCAGTGCGTCATAATCCAACAAAATGCTGTTGTTTTAACACCTGACTGATTTTGGTCTGAATGCCTCACTAGTTGAGTAGGACTGAGCGTAAAATTAAGGAAAGTTTAGAGGAATTTTAGGTCAGGGTTAGAGAATGGTACAGGGCTTCCATAGAAGAACGTATGACAAAATTTTGGGCGTATCTTTCACTACTTGTATTGATGACATTCACGAAGCAGTTGCACAGAAGTAATTTTTGGCACCAGAGGCCTTGTCCTCACTGCAAAAAAAAAAAATATATTAGAAAATACAAAATGAAAAAATATTTTAAAAAGTCATTCAGCCACTATAGGTGTGGCCGGGCCCAACCGCCAATTCAGGGCCCTAGTCTAAGATCAATAAAATTTTACTTTAAAACCCGACAACGCCACCTAGGTTTAAGAGCCTAGGACTCAGCGGAGACAGCGGATGCGAGAACAGAGTGCTGGGATGCCGAGGGCAGTGGGGTCCGTGACACCAGGGATGCCGTATGCTAGGACAATGGACTGATCAGGCATCACCACAGAAGTGACTTTTCTTTTATTAAGTTTTAGTATGTTAAATGATACCATCCGTTTTAGTATAATAAATCTGTTTTAATGAAACCCTCCTGATTTAAAGTAAAATTTTATTGATCTTAGAGTAGGGCCCTGAATTGGCGGTTGGGCTTGGCCACATAGGAACAGAGGATTTGATAGATTTCAAGTACACCTCTCTTGAATGATTAGTGCTACAGTATAAATGCTTACAAATGTGACGTTTGTAAATGTTATGATATGAATACAGATTGACATTTTTAAATATTATAAAAATCAAACACATTTAACTTTTTATCCTGACATGTTTCAGGATTTTTATCCATTGGATTATCATCGGTGAAGAGGAAAAGGGGCAACTACCTAATACCCACCTTGCAGTCCCTCTTCTCTCAGTCTTCGACTGAGGAGCGCTCCTCCTTAGTAGTGGTGGTGCTGCTAGCAGATTTTGATGTCAGCTGGAGAGAGAGTACCGTGAAGGAGATCAAAACTGCATTTGCCTCTGAGCTGGAACAAGGCCAGCTTGTTGTCCTCCATGTTCCTCAGGATTGGTACCCTCCTCTTACAGGTACATGTGCAATCCGAAAAATATACAATTACATCCATGTAGTTAGCATTTAGTTGATCCACTGATGCAAGTCTTCCTGGTTCTACTGCAGGTCTAAAGAGGAACTACAATGATGCTCCAGACAGGGTATCTTTTTGTTCCAAGCAGAACTTGGATTACTCCTTCCTGATCCAATACAGTGCTGGTCTTAGCCGATACTACCTCCAGCTGGAGGATGACATCTCTTCTGCAAAAAACTTCCTTACCTCCATCAAGAGGCGTGTTGAGGAGCAAGAGGTGAAGAAAACCACCTGGGTAATGCTGGAGTTCTCAAAACTCGGCTACATTGGGAAACTCTACAAATCATCCCATCTTCCTCTTCTGGCACGCTTCCTCTTCCTCTTCTACCAGGAAATGCCCTGTGACTGGTTGATGTCTCACTTTAGAGAGCTGCTGACACAGAAAGAGTCAATCCTCTTCAAACCCTCACTGTTCCAACACATGGGGACTTTCTCCTCATTCCAAGGAACATACAACAAGCTAAAGGACAAGGACTTTGAGGAGGGGTTTTATGTCAATCCATCAGCTGAGGTTTACTCTGATATGTCCACTTATCAGAAATACTTTCCCAAACTGGCCTGGGATGCTGGAGAGGGATTCTTCTGGGGACGCTCCCCAGAAAAAGGAAATCATCTGACTGTGGTGTTCATAGACTCTACAGTATTGACAGGGATGTTAATAGAAACAGGGTCAGGGGGCAAAGACCTCCTGGAGTCAGCTCAGGTTCAGATAGGCCATGATATGGTTACTATCCAGAATAATGAGAAGAGTTGTAAAGAGTTCCAGTCAGTGGGGACATTAGAGAATGGGAGGTTTGAGATGCAGGAAATAGACAAAAAGTATAGCTCTGCCTCTTCCTGTCTGAGGATAAAAGTCACAGCTAGTCAGAAGGATTGGGTGATCATTAAGAAAATCAGAGTCTTAACAAGTATACCTCGTCATTGAGGATTGGAGTGAAAGTTATCTCCCCACCACATTAATAATTATTCTTGGTCATCTGATGTGCCTTGTGTAGGTGTTGTAGATTGGTGCATATCACACATCAATACCAATACATACAATACAGCAGTTGATTAATCTCAGCCAACAGATACCAGATGGCCTCTACCTCGTATATAGGCTAAACACGTCTTTTGTGCCTTTTTAAGCAAACAGTCCAGTCCTGAATCAAACTGTTTAAGGCTGCTGTCAAGATGAAGTAAAATGTTTCACCAAGCTCTGTGATATGTTGTTTCTTAAATTTGCAATAATAAAAGTGTTTCCTGTAAGACATTCTTCTTTTTATACATCCATGACAGCATAAGATAAAGGGTAAAGCGTTTATTAGACGAAAAGCTACCAACTCTAAAATATCATTATAAACAACTTCAAAGTGGTGAGATATGAAGCAAGATGTAATAAAAACACTTAAACAGCAATTTTGACTTCACGGGAACTTGCATAAACATTATGTATCAGACTGACAAATTAGGACTCACACATAAGAGGTGGTTATATGTATTCAGTGTGGCGTAGTTACTTGAAGATAATGAATGCATTACACATTGTTTTACTTGATACAGTGCCTTGCAAAAGTATTCACCCTCTTGAACTTTTCCACATTTTGTCACATTTTAACCACAAATGTATTTTATTGGGATTTTATGTGACCAACACGAAGTGGTGCATAATTGTGAAGTGGAAGGAAAATGATACATAGTTTTAATTTTTTTTTACAAATAAAAAACAGAAAAGTGTGGTGTGCAAAAGTATTCAGCCCCCTTGACTCTGGTACCCTTAAATAAAATCCAGTGCAACCAGTTGCCTTCAGAAGTCACCTAATTAGTAAATGGAGTCCACCTGTGTGTAATCTAACCTCAGTGTAAATACAGCTGCTCTGTGAAAGCCTCAGATGTTTGCTAGAGAACATTAGTGAACCAATAGCATCATGAAGGCCAAAGAACACACCAGACTGGTAAGGGATAAAGGTGTGGAGAAGTTTAAAGCAGGGTTAGGATATGAAAACATATCCCAAGCTTTGAACATCTCACAGAGCACTGTTCAATCCATCACCTGAAAATGGAAAGAGTATGGCACAACTGCAAACCTACCAGCCTAAAATGACAAGGCTGGGCAAGGAGAGCATTGATCAGAGAAACAGCCAAGAGGCCCATGGTCAGTGTTGGGAAAGTTCACTTTCTACATGAAGTAGTTCAAAGTTCAGTTCACAGTTCCAAAAATGAACGAGTTCAGTTCAGAGTTCATAATTCAAAATTTTGAACTAAGTTCACAGTTCCAAAAATGAACGAGTTCATAGTTCTTTTTTTTCCCACATGTTGCTGCGAGCTATTGTTTTTCAAAATGATTGCCACAGCCCATATAGAACCACAAACAGCAATTATTCTATCAGTTTTAACACTGAAACGGCAGCTCTCTGACAATATACTGCAAAACCGGGTTTGTCCAGCTGCAGCTGGGAGATGAAGACAGCGGAGTCGCTACTGTACGCAGTTTATGTGATTTGGGTGGTAGAGGATCTGGCGTCAGAGTCTGAGGTATTATTGCTGCTGCCTTCATTTGTTTTTGCCTCCATGCTTAACATGTTGATGACACATGCGGCGGTGTGACTCAGTGTGAAACGAGTTGCATGCACAAATCTCTCCTCTTGCGACCTTTTTATACACAACAGCCAGATTGGGTGTGTTTCCGCTACGCATTAAGGCCTGTTCATGGTGTGTTTTAGCCGGTTTTCACCTGGAAGGCTCGATGGAAATCTGGCACGGTCGAACGAAGTTAAACTGTGAGAGTGAACATGTTCACAATAATGTTCATCAGGCAGAAATACGTACGTTCAGTTCACGTTCGCCCAAAATATGAACGAGTTCACAAACGATCGTTCAATGAACGCATTCAGGCACAACACTGCCCATGGTAACTCTGGAGGAGCTGTAGAGATCCACTGCTCAGGTGGGAGATTCTGTCCACAGGACAACTATTAGTCATGGACTCCACAAATCGGGCCTTTATGGAAGAGTGGCCAGAAGAGAGCCATTGTTGAAACAAAGCCATACAGTTTGCCACAAGCCATGTGGGGGGCACAACAAACATGTGGAGCAAGGTGCTCTGGTCAGATGAGACCAAAATTGACGTTTTTGGCCTAAATGCAAAACACTATGTGTGGCAGAAAACTAACACTGCACATGACCCTGAACACACCATCCCCACATGAAACATGGTGGGGGCAGCATCATGCTGTTGTGATGCTTTTCTTCAGCAGGGACAGGGAAGCTGGTCTGAGTTGATGGGAAGATGGATTGAGCCAAATACAGGACAATCTTGGAAGAAAACCTGTTAGAGTCTGCAAAAGACTTGAGACTGGGGCGGAGGTTCACCTTCCAGCAGGACAATGAGCCTAAACATACAGCCAGAGCTACAATGGAATGGTTTAGATCAAAACATATTCATGTGTTAGAATGGCCCAGTCAAAGTTCAGACCTAAATCAACATGAGAATCTCTGGCAAGACTTTAAAATTGCTGTTCACAGACACTCTCCATCCAATCAGACTAAGCTTGAGCTATTTTGCAAGGAAGAATGGGCAAATATTTCAGTCTCTATATGTGTATCGCTGGTAGAGACTTACCCCAAATGACTTGCAGCTGTCATTGCAGCGAAAGGTGGTTTTACAAAGTATTGACTCAGGGGGGTGAATACTTTTGCACACCACATTTTTCTGTTTTTTATTTGTAAAAAAAAAATTAAAACCATATTAATTAAACCTCACATATGTCCACATATCAGCCTATCCTGAGGAGGACGTACACTTGATCTGTGTTTTATGCTATTTAATAATGTAATACCAGAATAACAGAAAAGCCCCAAAGGCACTTCACACAAAAATGCTGTGTGCAGTCATGGTTGCAAAATAATTACAAAAAACACTCTGAAAGAGGTTGGCCATCATAACACCACCTTGTTCAAATATTAGTTGCCTCAAAATATCAATTAGTAAAATAATAGGAGACTGATCTCCCAAGACTTGAAAGCATACCATGGCTTTATAGTATATTTGTCCAGCTTATTTGACGTGCTTAAGTGTGGTTTTTCCTGATTTCTCTCAAATTGTTTCTCAGACACTTGTTCCTCCTCAGAGTCCTGCTGCCTAGACTGAAGAGCATCTCCATGGGTGCACCAGATAATGTTGCTGTGTTGAATTTGAGGATAGGTCAGGTGATTGTTGCCTGAGCATGCATGAAAAGGCATGTTCAAAGGATTTTCTTTTTAACATCTGCCCAATATGCAGACAAGTGTTGAACAGATGTAGTAAGGCGCTGTCAGACTAGTCCCCTTGATAGGTCAAGAAACAGCCATCAGGTCAAAAACTGAGAAGTGGGATCAATCTAGGAAGCAACCAACCTGTGGCGCGGCTGACCTTGGCCTCTAGCTTTCTCCTCTTGTTAAATCCTGGACACTGATTATTTTAGATTCTCCCTTAGATTTTTAGTACCTTTAATGATTATAGATAAAGTAAGCTTTTAAACTTTCATTGTGGTGTACTCTTTTGCCTGCTACTTGGACTGGTTGGTCAGATCTAGAATCTGTTATATAACCATAAAGGAGAGGGGAGCCACAGAGCAAGACAAGATGGGTTGATATGACAAGGATTTGGGGAAGAAAATCCTTCTAGTCATTAATTATTAGGATGAATAAATCTGCAAAAAAAAAAAGGTTATCGACGGGAAAAGCTTTTTATATTTTTTTCTTCCTGATGATCATACATATATTGCCTTTTCATGATGCACGAGCTAGGCACTACCTCGGTACAAATAGCCATGCTAACAGAAGTCAAAACTGGTACGTCAATAGGTATTTATTTTTGCAGATTGTTTTTGTCTGCTAAGAATTAAATGAAGTAGTTCACTGGTCTTGCTGTGCATCTCTGTGTCTTTGCTTGAAAGATGATGGTGCTCCTTGGCTGGCTTTTTACTCTGCAACATTACTCGTTCTCTTCTTGCCAGTTATGGTTCCTTCTCCAGCAGCATGCCTCAAAGCCAGCTTCTCTTCATCCCTCTGCACTTGCTCAGCAGCCTGTCTGGCCGGTTTTTCTTCATCAATCTCACCAATGGGTCTTACCACAGCTGCCTGTGGGTCATGGTTTTGGCTAGCAGGTCCCCTGTCTCCAGGGATGGGGAGGTTCTGAGTTGCTTGTCGGGCTTCAGCTGCAGAGGACATGGCAGCAGCATCCAACCGTACATCCCCATTGGTCTGTAAGGCATAAGAACAGAAAAAGGTCAATTAGCAGATCTAAACGACATGAGGGCAATTTTCAGTAAAAATAGTGTGGTTTCTGGGCGCTTCTGTCGGCGTGTAGTACGTTGATAAAAAGAATTCTGCGGAGGCAAGGCTGAGTGGAATAGTAGAGCAATCTTTATTGAAACAGACCTTGAGCCCAGCGTCCGGATCAGAAGCGGCCGCATCCTGATTTTCTCAAATCTATGGCAAAAGCAATGCCAAAATGCTTTGCCCTCTGCTCTCTCGGAAATCCAACTCTTTGGAGATCCACCAAATGCCACCCCCATCTCTTCCTGTGCAAGGGTTTTTAGAGACCCTTCTCCAGCACCTGCCCACTTCTTCTAATTGGTCATTTTTGGGAAATTAGCCAATAAACAAAAGGAGGAGTTGACCTGTCTCCCTGCTCCTCTCCATAACTCATCTAGCTTGGCTGTGGTCAACCTAAGGTCTTCTCCCCAAATTGACCCCTCTATCCTTCTACGGGAACATAAACGTTTGGACATCTCCCACCATTTGGCGTACGGGCCAACCTCAGGTTTAGTACTTTATGATGGCTAACCTTTCACACTGACACAGTTTGGAAAACTACTCTAGGACCCTTGGAGCTGTGAGTCTCACTCTGTCTGCATTCCTTAACTTATATAAGGAGAAACAATTAATCGGGGTTCAGTCTAAGCTAAGTAAACTCAAAAATCAGAATGTCTTGTCATCCAGATACCTCAATAGGAATGACACATTAAGAATGAACACATTCTCGTTCTTACAAGTAAAACGTAAAATTCATTAGAGTTGAAAACGCTCATTTCAGTATGCTCAGGAGCTTTGCTTCTGCAGTCTTACTTTGTCCAGTAAAGCTTATGGTGGCTAGACTTAGCTCACATTGGTTAGAGAATTGCTGTATAATGACCATAAGTCTCATGTGGCCACAGCAGTAGTTAACTCTGGCTTTCAAGATTTTGAAAACTTAGCTTCAAATATGAAGATAAATATGTTCTATGTCATATTTGCTCTGCCCTTTAACAGGCTTAACCAATACAGGTTATTGATGACCTCAGACCTTTTGTCTAGTTTTAGGGAAAAGAAAGTGCACCCCCTTTATTGAGAGCGTGCCCCAAGGTAAAATACACATTTTTTTCAAAGGTAAGTATAAATAAAGTGTGTGTATACATATTATGTATATATATATATATATATATATATATATATATATATATATATATATATATATATATTAGGGCTGTCAAACGATCAATTTTTTTAATCGCGATTAATCGCATTTTGTCCATAGTTAACTCGCGATTAATCGCAAATTAATCGCAATTTTTTTGGCACATTTTTTTCTGTTCTAAATGTACCTTAATGTATTTTTTCATGTTCTTAATACTTTTAACAACATAAGAAAGGTCAAATATGCTTGCATTATGAAATGTTTATTCAACACTTCAAATCATGCAGGAAAATAAATCCAGGGTTGTCTGCTTTTGGCGAGGGGGGGCGACGGGCTCTCTGCATCTGCTGTGTGTTTGGCTTGCAAGTGGTGTCCACTGACACTGCACGTTTTTCTTCTTCGCCTTTTTCACGCAGTGTGCTGCTTTCTGTCAGTCAGTATCACACTGATGATCGCCATGGCTCCGGTGCAGCAAAACAATAAAAAGTACGACTTGAAATTCAAACTTTCTGTCGTGATATATTCAGAGGAAAATTCGGGAGAAGCAGCCGCTAGACGTTTCTCTGTTGACCCCAAGAGAGTGAGAGAAACGGAGCTTCAGCGTCTGTCCGAGGAGGACAGCAGCAGGGCCAGGCTGCCTGCTGGAGGGAGGAAGAAGGCTAGCGAGGAGCCTGAGATAAACATGCGGGGATGAGTTATCAGCAAACGGGCACGCCACCAGAGAGTGTCCCGCAAAATGATCAGGGCGATGGAGAAACAAATGTACGCCACCGTGAGTGACAGCAGAGATGAGGAGTTTGCAGCGAGTGCTGCTTTTCAGTCTGCCGTGTTTTTAACGAACCGCCAGCCCTGCTTCTTCTTCTTCTGATTCCCTTCCTTATTCTTCTGCCACCCTCTGTATCAAGACTACGAGTGCTGCCGTAAATCATCAAATCATCAAAAACGGCCGTAAATCATACAATGCGCGTTTTTTTTTTATTTTATTTTTTTTTTTTTAATATCCACCTGTTTCCTCAGAAGCCTATGGGGGCTGCCATGACAGATAACCACTTCCGCCAGCGGTTCTCTGTTTCCGGTTGCCTTGCAACTGCATGACTGACCGCTGCTGCCAAGCTAGCCCTAAACAACTAGCGTCATGTCATAAAGGCTGAATTGTTTTTAAAATGAGCTAGGTACAACATGTGCTGTTGTTGGTTGCCACAACAATTCATGAAAATTGAAGTTTTTTTTCAGTAACGTCTCGTGTAGTACATCAGCAACTTAGACAAACATGCCCGTGCCCTGCGCCCCACACGTCATGCTGAGGAAGGAGGAAT
The DNA here is from genome assembly GCA_963678695.2 of Diplodus puntazzo. NCBI lineage: Eukaryota > Metazoa > Chordata > Actinopteri > Spariformes > Sparidae > Diplodus > Diplodus puntazzo. The sequence goes on along the minus strand of OZ023165.1, from coordinate 4,283,858 downwards.
GGAGACTAGCGTCGCTCACGGCTTTCAGACTGATATAAATATTTGTGTTTAGAAATATCTTCCACAGAATAGCTGCTGCATGACTGCATGACTTCTCTAACCCGACAATGTCCGAGCAGCCGCCTGTCTCCACGACTCCTCTTTCCTTCAGCATCATCCAGCTGTATGTTTAACGTTAGCTTGATTGACGCTGTGGCTGGGCGCTAACGTTACTGCTGCCTTCAGAAATATAAACTTGCTGTGTCTTTTCAACAGTACTTTCCCGATTGTGTTACTGTGCAGGCAGTTGTATGCTTCTCTGCTTTTGTAACTGCGTAATTCTCCGCCGTCAACACCTTCAGAAAATATAAGTTAATTAACTGTCGATGTAACGTTAGCTAACGTCGGGCTAATGCTTCATGTCATCTGCCCACTCCGTGAGAACTGACGGTGAGGCACTGTGAGAACTGTCCTCATGACTTATCAAGACATCCGTACTGTTTATCCACCTCCGATTTTAATCCATTCTGTCGCTTTCTTTGTGTTAAAAGCCGGTTTTTAGAGCGAGCATGACAGCTATGTTAGCGTGAACACAGAGGTCAGCCAGCTCAACCGGAAGAGCATAACCGACTACCGCTATGAACCATGGGTAAACTCACGAAGTCAGGAATAAGGTGGATACAGAGCGTTAATCGCGCATTAAAAAAATTAACGGCGTTAAGAGGACGTTGCGTTAACGCGTTATTAACGCGTTAACTTTGACAGCCCTAATATATATATATATATGTATATCTATAAAAAGAAGTTCCCCATCCTGCCTGAAAGGGACTGCTCAACGTTCCTTAGTCCATTTTTGGGTAGTTGTAGGCATTCAGCTACCATCCTTTTTTCAGGTCTGTACACCTCTGTGTTTAGGAAATCTCCTCGGGCCAGTTGTTCAAAACATTTAATCTGGATCAAAATTATCCAGATTTGGAAATCCCATTTTTTGCTATCCAGGATCAGGTAATCCGTCTTACTTTTATGCCGGTTTTTCAAAGCAACATTGGATTGGATCACCCTGATCCAGATACACAGTTTTCAAGATTACCAAATCCGGATTGCCAGTGCTCTAAATGGGACAACATATCACAATGTGGGCTACAGCTATGTAAAGAACAACAGGTAGAAGAGCCATGGGGTCACTGTAAGTGTTTTTTATTTTGAGACAAAACACAAAAACAAACATCCACTTCCATTCATAATTTCTTTTGACCCCTCATTTGAGCCACAACAAATACAAAACAAATATACATTAACAAATGCATTGTGGATATTTTGAAAACGTCTCAAATAAGTAAAAAAAAATGCTAAGTGTCCAATATTAACAAAATAAAGAATGTTCAGGGTTCTTCTTCATTTGAGGAGGAGAGACCAGCATTTTCAAGCCCTGCTTTTTTAGGAGGCGGATCTGAAGTTTCACTTTGGTTTGCTGCAGTTTGGTCAGCTTGATTTGTTCCTCTGCCAGGTGTATCTGTGCTTCTGCTCTTTCAGTTTCTCGTTAGAGAAGTGATTCATAGGTATCATCATTATTATTTGGCAAAGGACGCTTCAAGCCTCTTTTCTGGGCTCCTGTGACTGCTGGCTCTACCAGTGAGGATCCAGGTTGTTCGTCAGAAATAGTGCTGAGATCCAGAATGAATGTTTCCTCTGCATTTGGAGGAACTGGCTCTCTTTCCTCTACAATCGTAGGCTCACCATCCCCTACAACACCTTGAATCCCGTGCAGAGCTTTAGAGTTCACACCTCCAATAATGTCCAGAACCACATCCATGTATTCACTTTTCTTAAAGGGTTTGTTGCCAGTTTGGGTGTTCTTTGCTTCAGCAAGGTCCTTTGTTGCTCTGGCCCTCAGATTCTTCCATCTGAATTTCACTTGCTCCAAGGTCCTGTTCTGGCCAGACCCCATTGCATTAACATTTTGGGTGATTTCAACCCCAATGTCTTTCTTCCTTTTGTTAGTCACCATTCCACTCGCAACAGAGCTTCCTACTATTGAGGCATAATGGCACTTAACACCCTCCAGCGGTGCATGGGCTTCTGCAACACTGAAATTAGGTCCTTTTGAGTCCATGGTTCCACCTCATCTGTTATAATGAACATAGTATTTATAGGCCTTGGGCTTGATTGATTTAATTGAACACAAGCCAAAGCAAATCAGCTAATGAGTGGGTGGGTATTTGACAGCCATCTTATATTCAGCCTCAGAGAGAGAGAGAGGGGCACTGACATGGCAGGTATTGTCCATCGCTACCACCATTTTGCTGGAAGAGGATACCGTCAAAGGGTATATGTTGAGCATGCAAAACCACTGGAGCAATACACTGATGAAAAACTGTATGCTCGCTTTCGCTTTGGGAATGCTGATATTAGGTACATTGCAGACCTTGTCAGGCCAAAGCTTCAACGGAGAACCCGAAGGAGTCACAGTCTGTCTGTGGAAGAACAGGTCCTCATTGGTCTGTGCTTCTATGCATCTGGGACTTTCTACCAAGTTGTTGGTGACAATATAGGAGTGGACTAATGAACTGTGAGTGATGTAGTGAAAGCTGTGTCCATTGCATTGGCCAGCCTGGTCAATCAGTTTGTTTTACTTCCAAAGGATGACCAGATTGCCCAGACCAAGCACAAGTTTTTTTCTTTTGGGGAACATGCCCAATACTATTGGGGTTATTGACTGCACTCATGAGCATATCCAAGCACCTCATGAGAGGGATTGGGAGTAAATCAACCGAAAGGGGAGGCGCAGCGTCAACATCCACCTTGTGGGCGACGCTGACCTCATCATCACAAACTGTGTTGTGAAGTGGCCTGGGTCTGTTCATGATGCACGTATCCTGAGAGAGAGTGCTTTATACAGAGAGCTCCAAACAAACCGACCAGATGGCATAATATTAGGAGACAGTGCCTATCCACTCCTACCATGGCTGATGACTTCTTTTCTTGCAGCAACCACACCTGCGCAGGCACGCTTCAACACTGCTCATTGCAAAACGAGATGTGCAATTAAGCGTTTAAATTGAGTTCTGAAGAGACGCTTTGCATGCCTTAAATACTTGCGAGTGGAACCACAGGGAGCATGCAACATAATACTTGCTTGTATTGTCCTGCACAACATTGCTACCAGGCGCAATGTCCCTCTCTGTGATGATGTTTATGATGCACCTGAGCCTGTTGAAGAACCAGACCAACCTCTGGCCTTCTGTCAGAATGAGGGACTGACTGGACGTATAGTCAGGGATGCAGTTGTTAGACATTATTTTTGACGGTTTCATCTCTGATGATTGTTTCTTTGGAATGAATATACAGTGATGACAGAAAAATTTAATATATTATTTTTGTTTGTTATTGAAATCTGGGGTATTGTTTCACGGTTTTATTGTTTTCACAAGATAATTTTTATTTTTATTTTATTTTTACTTTAATATACTGAAAGGCTTATTTGGAAGCCTATGTCTACTCTATTTACTTTATCACTGTAACGGTTAAACAAGTCAAGTGCAAAATATAAATGAAAGTATATACACTAAATGATACAAATGTATTATTTGACCAATTTTACAGTTTTACTACATTTTCTTCCTGAAATCCACCTTGAAATCCTACCCCCTGTTGGGATCAGGATAATCCTGTTTTTGAACAACACAAACTGAAGGTTTGATCCGGATTAAAACTAGGATTGGATTCCGTGATCTAATCCGATTTCAGAATCCTTCTTTCCCTTTTGAACAACCCATTTTCCCTTCGGGCCAGTTTTTCAAAGGTAATCTGATCGGATTTTGGTTATCGGATTGGATCAAATCTTGAAAATGGGTTGTTCAAAAGGGAAAGAAGGATTCTGAAATCGGATTAGTATAGTAGTATAGATCATGGAATCCAATCCTAGTTTTGATCTGGATCAAACCTTCAGTGTGTGTTGTTCAAAAAGTTTCAGTAGGATTTGGATAACTTTGATCCAAAAAAACGGGATTATCCTGATCCAGACAGGAGGTAGGATTTCAAGTTGGATTTCAGGAAGAAAATGTAGTAAAACTTTAAAATTGGTCAAATAATACATTTTTATCATTTAGTGTATATACTTTTACTTATACTTTGCACTTGACTTGATTAACCGTTACAGTGATAAAGTAGATAAAGCAGACATAGGCTCCCAATTAAGCCTTTCAGTATAGTAAAGTAAAAATAAAATAAAAATAAAAATTATCTTGTCCCCCCAAACAGATTTTAATGACAAACAAAAATAATATTTTAAATTTTTCTGTCATTCATCACTGTATATTAATTTCAAAGAAACAATAATCAGAGATGAACCTGTCAAAAACAATTTATAACAATTGCATCCCTGACTACACGTCCAGTCAGTCCCTTATTCTGACAGAAGGCCAGAGGTTGGTCTGGTTCTTCAACAGCCTCAGGTGCATCATAAACATCATCACAGAGAGGGACATTCGCCTGGTTGCAATGTTGTGCAGGACAATACAAGCAAGTATTATGTTGCATGCTCCCTGTGGTTCCACTTGAAAGTATTTAAGGCATGCAAAGCGTCTCTACAGAACTCCATTTAAACGCTCAATTGCACATCTTGTTTTGCAATGAGCAGTGTTAAAGCGTGCCTGCCAGGTGTGGTTGCTGCAAGAACACGAGTCATCAGCCATGGTAGGAGTGGATAGGAACTGTCTCCTAATATTATGCCATCCGATCGGTTGGTTTAGAGCACTGGTAATCCGGATTTGGTAATCTTGAAAACTGGGTATCTGGATCAGGGTGATCCAATCCAATGTTGCTTTGAAAAACCTGGCATAAAAGTAAGACGGATTACCTGATCCTGGATAGCAAAAAATGGGGATTTCCTAATCCGGATCATTTTGATCCAGATTAAATGTTTTGAACAACTGGCCCCTCTTGACTCATTGCCACACTGTCTTTAAAGTTATCATTTGTTTGACTTCCATTTTGATTTGATGAAAATTTCAAACTATAATTTAATGAGATATGCAATACAAATAAAATACATCATTTTTAACATTAGTTGCTGATATAACTGCAGCAATTCTACTATTCAAACTTGTTGATCACTGCTAAGATTAAAGGTCACAGCAGTCAAGCTGTACCAGGAAACAATAAAAGATATCAATAGAATGAAGGTGTGCCTGAACAACAGTCCTCAGTTCCAACCTGCATGCCAACATTCTTCGGATATTTGTTTTTGCTGTGTGGCTGAGACGTCCCAGTGTACTGTAGGTCAAAGCCCCAGCACTTCAGCATGTCGAGACCCTCCACAGAGCGGCTTGTAGGGTTAATACGATGGGCTGGGATCCGAGCAGGTAGGTCCCAGGTCCCCTTGAAGTCTGGCCATGCACTGCCCTGCTAAACCATCATACACAGAGACATATAAGTCATACATCAGTTCACCATGACTGAAAGACATTTTTAATGAAGAGACATAAAGAGGTTTGATAAGCTCTCACCTTTACTACCCCTGGTAGCAGATGTCCTCTATTATCTGAAGTGAAGGTGGTTTGACCCCCATGTGCAGTGGGTCTCTACACAAACCACCCCCGCCCCCCCCCGCACACACACACAAGGTGAGCTTTGTGATGACAATGCTGCTCTTCAGACTACAAGGTAATGTGAAACACAACTAGTATAATACAACAAGACAGGACTGCTGATAAAACTAAAGTGAAGTACCTGATTGACGCACTTAGGCTCACACCAGTTCTGCAGTCTCTGCGACCTGAAAGCGCTGTCATACTGACGATGAAAAGTGTGAACAGGTCGTGTCAGAACATATAAAAATATGTATGTGTATATACACATACATATTTTTTATTCCTAAAATATATAAAAGAGCAGCCAAATGTCTGATATTTCCATAATTAGAACGCAGATGTTTACCTGGTTTGCTGAATAATTGGACGACATTTCTGCATCTGTCTGTCGACTTTTTCTGCTGACTCGTTGCATAGCAACACAAACAACACTCACCCTCTCACGTTAGACTTTTCCTAACGTTACACTAGGTGCATCATAAACATACACACACACACACCACACACACACGCACACACACACACACACACACACACTAAACAAACAAAAACAACAACTAACCTTAGCTGAAAAAGAAATCCGATTTATGAGTCTGTGTGCATAGGTATGCTATAATACCACATTTTCAGTACTCTCTACTGTGTTTTGAGTGACACTAAACTAAACTAAACTTAACTAAACTTAAGCTTTTATTGCGTGAATTTTCTCAGTCACGTACGGCTCCGTACCGTAGTCACGTCCTCGTACATGACTTTTACTTTGGCAGATGTAAAATGGAAAATGGTTTGTGTTTTTGGCAGGATAACCTGAGATTAACAGACCAAAGATGCTCTGTAACTGAACAGTCTCTGAACCGACTTTGCTAAAGAACGCATACCGTCTTGAGATATCGTATTACGTATTATTTTATCTGCTTACACAGCCTCAATTTCAATGTGTTTTTGCACATGAAACAAAGTAACCTCTGATTTCGTCTCTTCAAGAAAGATAGATTCACAATCGTCATTTATTTTGGTATCTCTGTCCGGAAGTTACTCATCTTCCGCCAGATGACGCGCCTCCTCGCCGCTGCTGAAAACCATAGACATATATACATAGACACCGCATTGACTGCTGCCGCCCACGGGAGCGGCGTGCCTACAGGGCGGCCATCTTGGAACAGGCCCACTCGCTTCCACAGTGCATCACATCTATGGAGGAATGGTGTTTCTACACAATAAAAGTGATAATAAATCGCTCAGTTATCAAGCTATTTTCACGAGGTTTGTTTGTCAAACGTCAGACATGACAGACAGACAGACAGACAGACATATATATAGATATATCTCATTATCATTATCATTATTTTAGTATGTTATATTATTTTAATTATTATCTTATTATTTTTATTATTACTGGTATTATTATTACTGCTATTATTATTATTGCTATTATTATCATTATATTATGATTCTTATTATTGCTAAATTATATCATTATTGCTGCTTTTGCTATTATTATTATTATTATTATTATATTATTATTATTATTATATTAATACTATATTATTATTATTATTATTATTATTATTATTATTGTTATTATTATCATTATTATTATTGTAGACATAGGCTCTGCTGTCTCTACCATTTTTGAATATCAGACCGTCAAAACAGCTTGCAGGAACTTACAGGATCCATCACATTCCGTCCAGCTGTCCAAGAAACACCATATTCTTTTGGAAAATTTTTATTTATGTTATAAATCATCACCGTACAGACACGGTGAACAGACACTGCGGTCACAAGTTGATCTGGTCTCCTCCGGCGACCAAGAGGTGGCTGTGTGTCTGCTGTGAGGAGTGAAATAGGTTATACCGAGAGTCACCTGTGATCTGATTAGCATAGTGGAGTGACTGCCGCACTTGTATTTTTTTTCCCTCAGTGAATGCGAGTTCAAGTCCCGTAATTTTTTGCTTGTTTAAAAGGGCTCAATAGTTCCTCTATGTGATGCGTGTTTACTCAGACAGGGAGAAGACACGAGTACGTGTTTTTAATAAAGGTTTATTAGAGATACACATTCACAGGTAGAGCAACTCTCACCGTTTACAACGTCCTCCGTAACAACCAGCAACTCTGAACATCTGACTTATTTCACTCATCCGGTTGGGAGTGAGTGAAAGACAAATCCAGCGTATTTTGAACACTATTTCTGTATTGCCTTAACAAAGGCACTGGTAAGTGAAATAAGTCAGCGACTGACACGTTTAATCAAACAGCAGCCCGAACACGTATCAGGTATGTTTTGCACAGAGAAAACCTGAACAAAGAGGCAGATCAGAGGACAGCTATGTCTTCTCTTCCCGTTTTCAACATCTGTTGTAGCTACGGTGTCCACAGACGCATTCGGCTCACGGTCGCCAGTTAACATGGACCCGTGTTAAATCCGAAACACCGGCATCTTTTCATTCACGAATCTTCTGTCAGAAGCTCGTCTGCTGATAACATTAAGTAGAATTTGTATTTGGGTAGTAAAACCAGCATTTTAAAAATATCCAAGCACCCTGTATCATAGCTACATGTGTGACGTTTTTAACAAATCAATACGTTTAATAATCGGTCCAAAATACAGCAAATAATTCTACTTTAAGATTGAGGAGTAACTCTTTCCTTCGTAGGTTGATGCACCGCTGCCTCTGCTAGCCCTGTTCCAAGATGGCGGCGCTGTAGACACACCCCTCCACAGTCGATGCGGCGTCTATGTATATAGGTCTATGCTGAAAACGCTTGCAGTTGTAGTGCCCTAGCTACAAAATGGAAGCTTGTAACGACGTCCAGCGGACTTTCTTGAGCATTGTACCGCTTCTGAGTTCCAGTTCGTTTCTTGAGGAACATGCACCAGCACTTCCGTAGCATAACTCGTCACTGTCAGGCTGATAGCCATTTTAGTAAGTAACGTTAGTTGCTTTGTTGTCGACCCTCGTAGACAGTCGTTTTCGTACAAAGCTAGAGAGTAACGCTACTGCTGATGGTCTTTGAGCCATGGAGGGTCCGTCCTCTCGTCTACTTGCCACTGCAGACGGACCGCTGCTCCTCGCATTCAGGAGAGATTTCAGCGGGGATGGAGAGTCCGACCCTGCCCTGGACATAAAGACACACTTTCGTGTCTGTCGATTCGTTATGGAGACAGGTAGCGTTAAGTTAACTTCGTAGCGAAACCAACAGCTGGTCTCATAGTAGTGCTGTATGGAAGTGCATTTCTTTCAAGAAAAAAGAAGGATATTCATGCAGGAATAAAAGATAAACATGATTATGGTAAAAGCATGAATTACCAATTCAGAATTGTGAGATTGTACGGTGTCGTTTGTTCACGTTTGACTTACTACTTCCAAAACCATGACTTATCCCAAATTTGGAACTAAACTTAGGACAGTTTCAAGTCAGCATTAAGTCAACATTTGGATGCCCATTCTTGCTTGATGATAATTTACATTCTGTAATCATATCTGGTTCTGTTGTATTTAATTTCTTAAAATGGGCAGTAGTACAGTGATTTGGACGTATGTCTTTGTCCTGAAATGTTTCTCTGTCCCATACAGAAAGAATACACATTTGTCAGTACAGTGTATGCGAGATCATTTAGGTGTGTAGTTAAATTCACCACTCATTTCACCTGCCAAACAGCACAACTGCGTTTAGCTTTGCCTATAGACTTTTGATTGTTTAGGCCTACTAACGTGTATTATGGTGGAAGAAGATTGAGATGATATTAAGGAAGTTAGAAATGCACACTTTAGCCATAATTATGCCAGTGTTGTTCTAGAATTTTGAATTGCTGTGATTTTTCAGTGATTCAAATGAATAATAAAGTCAAATGAAATGGCGAATCTGTGTGATTATCATAATCAAACTTGGATTACATAGAAAGTAGATTACATTAGATGGCAATATGTGTAAATAAATCCGTCAAAGATGATGAAACATCAAATTTGAATTTAGAATAAGTGTATCCTTCCTTGCACAGGGGTGAAGCTGGGTATGCGATCAGTGCCCGTGGCCACAGCATGTGTGTTGTACCACCGTTTCTTTGAACGTGTCAGCATCCCTGCATATGAACCCTACTTGGTGGCCATGAGCTGTGTGTACCTGGCTGGCAAAGTGGAGGAGCAGCACATCAGAACCCGTGACATAATCAACGTAAGCCACAGGTAATGTGCTTGCTTGCTGTAAACACTGCTCTATGGCCACATTGAAATCATACTGATGAGAGCAAAATACTGCTCTCATAAAATACACAACTTGGTCTAATTGTTATCCAGTGAGATAGATTAGAGATATAGGTCTCTCACATAAAAACAGAGTCAGGTTTTAGATACTGAAAGTTACGTCTGTTGTAGTGCTGGGCGGTATACCGGTTCACACCGAATACCGGTGTATATTTTCGTTGTGATATGCATTTTAGATGTACCGCCATACCGCTGTATTTGATTACACAACGTTCGGACACTGTTTTAGACCGGACCAATGTTGCGCTTTTAAGCTCTTATTTTGAAGACAATTGACCTGCTTCCTGTTAGCTATCTGTTGCTTGAGGCAGCTAACGGAGGGACGCACGCTTCCTTTAATAGCAGGGATTTAACATCGGCATGTGTTTTACTGTGGAGGCGAGAATATGGGCCACGGGTCTATAATTAAGTAAATCTATCATGTGTTGCCACATTTCTTCCGATGCATGTGTTGAATGTCACTGTACACGCCCAACTTCGTGCTTCACGTCATGTCACATGTTTACGCCTCTACCTCAGTGGCGCTTTTTGGGAAGAAGGAATGAGAAACTGGTTGAGAGAGGAAAATTACACCTCCCTTATAGACAGAGTGCTGCCTTTACCTTGCAGCAAATGTGCGGCCTTTTCTATCTAAAAGGGGCTAGTCATTTCTCTCTCAACCAGTAGAAAATGCTGTGAAAACCTGATTATGCATGAAAGAAATAAATACCGTCATATACAGTGAAACTAGGGCTGTTTTTGACTAAGGATTTTCATAGTCGAATCTGATTCGTCAGCTTTTGCCGTAGTCGACTGATCGTTGAACCTTTTTTTTTTTTTAAATAGCAGGCTCCGAAAACGCAGCCCTCCCGTTGTCGTGTGGACGGCGAATCCGCATACTTACCAAAACGATGACGCCATCGCCCCACCCCTCGACCTCTTGCCTCTCACCTCTGAACCCCGCGACATCTCATAACAACAACAATGGCGGACTACATGCTCATGTTCATGCCGCAGAAGATATTGAGCTTTCTTGCATCTTACTTGCCTTGAGTTGAGTGTGAGTCGCAGCAGCAGTTCGACCTCATTATCCACACAAACGATTCTGGTTTCCTTGCACTAGCCATTTTCATCTTCTTCTTCTTGTGTTCGGTTTCTCTGTCTACTGTCTGTTTGTTTACAGCGCGCAAGCTTTCTTCCCATGCTCCGTGTCTTCTTCTCCGTTTTTGGTGAATGTCAAGCGCCACCTATAGGCCTGGAATATGAACTACAGCGTTTTCGGTCGTTTTTAGTGGATCCGTGTGGACGCAAATATTCTTAAAACGATGACGAGGAAGACGGAGAAAAAAAAGATCGTTTTCGCCCGTGTGGACGGGGCCTTAGTAGCCATTGTGAGCCAACAAATCCGTAAATGCTAACGGTCCTGTAGTGTGCTGCTCACCTCCGCTCATTTGGATTGTGCAACTGCAGTGGGTGATTTATTAATACGTAGTAAGAAGCTAAGACTACCGTTTAAACGCACACATCATTTTGAAGTCTTTATTAACAGAAAGTAGGCACATTTTGTACCAAAATAGGCTTTCATATAACGAAAAAAAATACATTTTATGTAACAATTTATGCTCAGCAGCCGTGGGCACCCCCATATAGTCAGAATGGTACGGTCATAGTCGAATCAGACCTCTCCGAATCGAATCGTCGAATAGTCGACTATTGGAGGTCAGCCCTACTTGAAACCGTAGGAATTTTGAAAAATAACGTGATATACATTTTTGGTCATACCGCCCAGCACAAGTCTGTTGGCTGATGTCAAAGGTGAAAACATTAAATCAAAACCAAATCAAGTCAAATGTAAATTAATCTGCAAAATATATATATATATATGTTTTTTTACTATTTAATCAATTGTTTTGAATTTAAAAATTTCTGACAATAGTGAATAATATCTGTGGATATTTCAAAGCCTAAATTAATGTATTTATTGTATGTTTTGTCCCACCAGCAGTCCAAAACCATACAAGACAGAGAAAGACGAGAAAACCAGCAAATATTTACCTCTTAGAAACTGGAGCCAGTGAAAATTTTTGTATTCACTGGCTGATAATTATCAATGTTGGGTATTTGTGCATCAACTAATCAATCAATTAATTCACAAAGTAATTCAGCTTTAAAAATGCAGCAAGAGATTCTGAAGAAAGATAGTGTCTGTATTTGAAATTAATTAAATAATTAATTAATGTGACATATATGGGTTGTCAATTGTTGTGTGGACAAAACAACTAAGTTCCTAAGAGTAGTTGAGATGCTTAATTAAGTTTCACAGCAGTGTGTGCTGAAAACAGGAAACCTTATATCATCATTGTTCAAAATGGTCGCCTTGAATGCTCTCCACCTCTACCTCCCTTCTACCTTCCCCTCCTGCTTCCACTCCTCCCTCATAGGTATTTCAACTGTGGCAGTGCTCCTCTAGAGTGCGACAAGGAGTTCTGGGACTTGAGGGACAGTGTGGTGCAGTGTGAGCTCCTTATTCTCCGGCAGCTCAACTTTCATGTCTCCTTTGAACACCCTCACAAGGTAGGAGTTGTGTGCATTTGTGCGTTAGAGGTGTGGAAATTTCCTGATTATAAGATGCATCGCCATACAAACAATTTACATTTACACTTAGGCAGACGCTTTTGTCCAAAGTGACTTTCAATAAGTACATTTGTCACCAGAGAGAAACCACAACATATCACCGTCGATAGGGTAAAAAGAAATATAGAAACAATTGTCAAGCCCTCATCTGAGGATCATAACTGCTATTTGTCCAAGATTCTTTAAGTGCATAAGTGCTATGATTGAAGTGCTAACGATACAAACATAGAAGAGAAGACATACGAATACACAGAACAGTTGCGACTTTGCTGTGCGGGCTTTGTTTGCTCTCAGCGATGGGGGTACCAGCCGGCCAGCTGATGTATAATAATAAAAATGTTGAATAAAAAAAAAAAAATCTACATCACAAAATAAACAATACAACCACAAACAACCACAGTAAAAAAATCAGACAAAAACACATGCTACATATACAAGCACATACATATACACAAAGTCAAATTAAAAACACAGATGGGCGGGCAGTACTGTACCATTGCAATTCGATAATCATGTTCATTTCTTAATCATTTTCAAGTTAATTTACATGGAAACAAGGTGACAATGTGACTTACAGGGCTGCACAGCAAGAGTCCTCCACCATCTTAAATTTGGAACTCTGCGATAATTCCCAGAACTTGGTCCCAATTTATTCCAAAATTATGCGCGGAATCGTTCATCAAATCGGCCATTTGCTCCATTCCAAGAAGATCAAAAAATTCAAGTGGAATAAATTTTGTGGTTGTATTGTTTATTTTGTGTTTCTTTTGAAAAACAATTTGTCTTACGTGTCTTCCAATTCATCAAAATCATTCTTTTAGCAACCAAAAAGCCTAGGCCTGCTATTTTCCTATCTCTCTTTGACCTGAGTTGTCCGGATTTGAGGAGGAGCATATTAACAATTTATATAGACCCGAGACTGTGCCTCTGTGTGATGCTAAACCTCTCAATTTACTATCCATTTCAACATTGTACTTAGGGCTGCACAATAAATCGAATTTTCATCGTCATGGCGATATGAACATGTGCGATAAACACATCGCAAAAGACTGCCTGACACATGATGAATAAGAAAAATCATTTTATTTACTCGCACCATGCGCGCTGTGGACTGCGGCACCGGGAGCGGCAGGACGAAGCGAGACAACATGGAGAGAACATACATGGGAGACTCTGCGTAGTGTTTAATGGAGGCCCGCAGCAGGGGGAAGTTAACCCGGGGGTTCAGGACAGAGAGACGGAGCGTCTCGTTCTCGCTACCAGGCGGTTGGCCAGTGTTACAGTGTTTCGAAGTAATCAAGTACTTATTGGTTATAGGTATCTTCAACAACGTAACGTTGAATGGTGATATATTCCATTTGTTATTTGATGTGAAGGTGCAGTAACTGTTGGCTCTGTTACACTGGGAAAACACCACTAGCATCATTAACGTTAGCAACATGCTCACATGCTTGTTGTAAAGAGCGTTAATCACTGCGATGGTGCAACAACTGGTTCAATCAAAAGGTGCGTTTATAAACGTTTTATAATGAAATGATCTGTTCAGCAGAGCAGGGGATGTCTGCTTATTCATCATTCTCCCAGTTTGTGTGTCAGAGGGCTCAGGAAGGTAAACAACAAGCTATTAAGTTATGGGAGGTGATTAGGGTCAAAAAGGGTAATGTGATTAAATTGCATTAATCTAAATTTTTCTTTTAAGGTTAAGGTTTTCAAATTGATTGCCAGAATTATAACACATTTATATTGACAGCCCTTGAATATTTTATTACTGCACTAGTCATAAAGTGCAGTAAAAATATATTTTTTTATTCTTAATAATGTTAAATAGGCTTAGAGGCCTACAGAGGGTTATAGAGTTATAAATAGGCCTACATTTTCCATTTCAGACAAGAAATTTGGTAAGTTTGGCTAAAAGCTTAATATCAATCTGATATGCACACTTCAATATTTGTTTATTTATCGCAACTTATATCGTCATCGCAATATTTAACAGTGTTGTCGCACATCGCAGATTTTCCTCATATCGTGCAGCCCTAATTGTACTACAAATATTCTCTTGGGAATTTTGACAGTATTGATGCTAATTGTGCATATTTTAAGAAAGCATTGGCATTTAAACTATACCTCTTTCTGAGCTCCTCAAAAGACAAAATCACCCCATTTTCTACAATTTGTGAGATTACATTAATGTTGTGATGCTGCCATGCAGGGTCTGACAATGGATTCCCTGCTGCTATAAATGCTGCATTGTGCCATAGTGGACATGATGCTAAGGCAATCTTTGTTATTCCCAATTTTTTATGTACCTTTTTAATAATATCACATGACAGGCTGATAATACAGTTGTCTATTTTTGGTAGAGCAGGATGGTACCACAGTGATGACAATGAAATTAGTTTGTTCTTGTCCCTTATAATGCCTTCTTCCAACCACTCCCAACTAACTTGGATTCTGTTATGTTGATATCCCCACATTAAAGGGAATCTGGCATAAAATGCTAAATAATACATATACACATCTGGGATTCCCAAGCCCCCCTTATCTCTTGGCAATGATAATTTGGTCCTATTCATTCTGGGCTTCTTTCCTTTCCACAAGAAATTGGAGAACAATTTATTTATATTATCAAACCAAGGTTTAGATATATGTAGAGGAATGGAAGAAATCAAAAAGATTAATCTTGGCAGAATGTTCATCTTGAGCACCTCTGCTCTGCCCCATAAGGACAAAGGCAGGATAGACCAACTTTTATGATCTTCCTTTATAGAATTTACCATAGGTTGAGCATTTAATTCAAACATTTTACTGATAGGTGTTCTAATCTTAATGCCTAAATATTTCATCCCCTCTCTTTTCCATATAAATGGAGCGTGTCCCAGATCTGTAATGTATGTACACTGATTTAAGGGTATGGTTTCACTTTTGCTCCAATTTATTTTATAGCCCTAACCCTGACAGACTGCCAAATGTTTTTATAATTTCCAATACTTTTGGGATTGAGCATGATGGCTTTGACAAAGTCAACAAAATGTCATCTGCATACATATTAAGGGCCCTATTTTGACGATCTGAAACGCAAGTCTCAAGCGCAAAGTGCAAGTAGCTTTGTGGGCGGATCTCAGGCGCTGTTGCTATTATGCCGGCGGGATAAATGACTCTTGCGCCCGGCGCAAATCTAAAATGGGTTGGTCTGAAGTAGCTACATTAGTCATAGGTGTGGTTTGGGCGTAACGTGCAATGCACCAATCAGAGTGTCATCTCACATTCCCTTTAAGAGCAGGCGCGCTTGTTCCATGGCGGATTGCTATTATAACGGCGCATTTGCCAGGCGCACACCAGGAGCAGTTCACAGCCGAGGAGACCGACGTTCTCGTCAGGGCTGTAAAAGACCGAGAAGTGGCCTTGTATGGGGATTGGAGAAATCCATCCAAAGTAGCTTTGGTTAAACGGGCGTGGCAGGAAATTGCCATAATTTTTTCTAAGCCTGGCATCCCCATGACATCGCACCTCGGGAGCAGTGCGCACGGGCCGAGCAGTGCGCAACGGCCAGCTGATAACGGAGCAGTGCAAACACCAAGGTGCAGAGGATCCAGACCCACTACACGCCGTGGCAGCATTGTCAGACCGGACGCACTGGCCGGGATGCGGCAAGGTATTAATGCCCGTCTTGACCGGGTGGCGATGTTGCTGCTGCCTCTCAGGCGCATCGCCTCAAGTCTCCAAACGCACCACCTGCTCCTGTTGTGCACCTTACTCCTCCTCCCCCATCTCCATCTCCGTTCACCTGCTTCACTCATTGCCACTCCAGGACCCTCACAGCTACGGCCGGCGCGTCACATGTCAGAGGGAAAAATAATTAGTTCTTCTGTTTAAATCTTTTCAACTTTTTTTGTATGGTTTGCAAAAACGGGAACTGCTTCCTTGTAGATGAGAGAAGCAAAGTGTATGCATGTTGAGCACACGCTACATTATGGCCAAGCATGCGCCCTTAAATAGCATCTGAATAAGCGCCACTGACTTTAGACCAGGTTTTTCCTGGTCTGTTGTGCAAGTGTTTTCTGAAACGGCAAAATAGCACCAGTGAACGTTTGCGCCGCAACACGCCTCCTCTTTTCGCTGAACCTCCCCCGGAGCCCAAAGTCATTCCCTAATTTAAGGACGCGTGTCTGTGGAGGGAAAACTCCAATGTGCGCCGAGTGCAAAATAGGAATTACACAAGTGCCAGTGTACAAAGTCACTTGCGCCGAGTGCAAGATAGAGCCCTAAGTTTGAAATCACAACCCCCGATTGAAACACCACAAATATTTCTTTCCATCCTTATGGCTGTTGTAGATGAGTGAAGTGCTCTCTCTGGGGCCAGGATTTGTGTCGCATCTTTTGTGAGGAAAGACCGGATCCTGCGGATGTTGTAGAGGGCAAATCTGCAGGATTGGGCCACAGCAGTGACGTTTGGAGTGCAGGACAGTCCGTCGTCGAAGATTATGCCCGGGTTCCTCGCCGTCGGCGAAGGCGAAACCGTGACATCCTTGACAGTGACCAACAGGTACATGCGAGGGCAGGCTTTCCACGGGATGAAGAGGAGTTCAGTTTTACTAAAGTTGAGTTTGAGGTGATGCACAGCTGTCCAAGCAAAGACGTCTGCCAAACATTCTGAGATGTGCGTCGCAACGTGGGTGTTGGAGGAGTCTGGGGAAAAGAGCGTAGCAGTTGAGTGCCATCAGCATAACGGTGGTAAGAGAATCCATGCAATGTCATTGCAAAGCCTAGTGATCTAGTGTATAGTGAAAACAGAAGCAGTCCTAATACTGAGCCTTGAGGGACACCAGTTTCCAGAAAGCAGGCTTTGGACAAGGAGCCGTTCCATGTGACCTGAAAGGTGCGAATTGTCAGGTATGATGTGAACCGGGTTAGAGCAGAGCCAGCAATGCCCAGTTCAGCCAGAGTGGAGAGGAGGATTTGGTGGCTGACTGTGTCAGTCGCAGAAGATAAGTCGAGGATGAGGACTGATAAGTGGGACAAGACTTTGGCAGCACTGAGTGACTCAGTCAACGTGAGGAGGGCCGTCTCAGTGGAGTGAGCAGTCCTAAAGCCTGACTGACTAGGGTCAAGGTGGTCATTTTCTGAAAGATAGGAGGACATTTGGGTGTAGTGTTGTTTTTGGCGGCCTGTTTTAATTTTAGTTTTAGTCTAGTCTTTGTGTCAAACTATCATTTTAGTTTTAATTAGTTTTAGTCACATTTATACTCTTTTTAGTCTAGTCAAGTTTCAGTCGACTAAAAGTCTGAGCATTTTAGTCTTATTTTAGTCAGAATTATCCATGACTATTTTCGTCTGGTTTTAGTCGAGGAAAAGTGATGACATTTTAGTCTAGTTTTAGTCAATGAAAATTGTACTTTACTCTCTTTTCAGTAATGCAATTTCTACCGGGGTACTTGTACTGCATTTGCTATGTTGTAACTAGGGATGGGTACCTTTCACATTTGAACCGATGTGGTACCGATACTCGGTACCTGCAAATCGGTACAGGTATATATCGGTACCTGTTTTCGGTACTTTTTTGCATATATGTATGGTAATTAAAGTTATTTTGTATATTAAAAAAATAGTCAAAACTTCTGAATTTTGAATATTTATTTCTCAATAACATCAAGGAACTCCAACATAAAACTTAAGAAAACTTGAGAAAAAATTCCGCTCTAACTGACGCCTGTGAAGGTGCGTTAAGGTACCAAAATGTGGTACCGATTGACTTGACGTGAATCACACACACACACACACACACACACACACACACACACACACACACACAAACACACACACACACACGGCTGGCCGACCGTCTGTCCTCCCAACTGTCCTGCCGACTCTTCCTCGCATTTCTGCCCTAAAAACAGCGTCTGTCACCGGCAAAAAAACTTTAACTCACTGAGTGCTTGTGATTAAAATAAATCACCGCAGCGGTCAGCCCTCCTGACCGAGACTTCAGTGAACTTTCCCCCGGTGATATACTGATGGTGATTATAATTTAGAGCAAAAAACTTAACTTTGTCACTTTCCAGGATGTTTGGTGGGTCAGGATCTCAATCACTACACATTGTAACAGCATCCATATGATTATAAACTGTCCGGGGGTTTAGATTGACAGGGACTTATTGTCAGACTTAACTTTGTGTCTTGAGTGGTTGTTAACCCACCGCCGCTGCATCTTCTAAATAATGCTGCGCGAGTGGGGATTGGTCGCCTGCGTCTGCGCAGTGCGACCTGATGCAGACCCTGATTTGAGACTCAGGAAACAGAAATATTGCAAAATAATAATAGCGAGACGAAATAACGTTTTAACATTTCGTCTCGTCTCGTTTTGGTCAACGAAAATGAAGAGATGTTTTAGCTGAGTTTTTATTTTGTAAACCATATTTAGTCCCGTTTTTATTCGTCAAAAATGTTGTATTATATATTTGATTATAGTCTTCATCACATGACCACCATTTACGTTGCATCTCGTCTCATTTCCGTCACGTGATAAAGGTTCGTTGACGACGATATTAAGTCATAATTTTCGTTGACGAAAGCAACACTAGTTGGGTGTAGACTGCGCATGCCAGGGTTTTGGGGGCGGGGGGCATGCCAGTGGGGAGGTGAGGGCACAGAGAGTGTCTAAATAGGAGGAGAGGGAGGATAGCAGAGTGGAGTTGGCTTCCTCTGTAGACATCACAGTGAATTGGTCTGTGGATGGTAGTGATGAAAGAACAGTAGAGGAGTGTCAGAAGGAGAGGGATATTTCAGATTGCGGCGAGTGGTGACTGTGAGGTGTAGGGGTGAGGGAGGTGGTGAATTTTAAGGGGAGAGAGAAAGTGACAAAGTGGTGGTCAGACACTGTGAGCGAGGTAACGGAGAGTGCCAAGGTACTACAGGACCTTGTGAAGACAAGGTTGAGTTGGTTTCTAGCCCAGTGGGTTGGTGGAGAGGGGGAGAGTGTGAGGACAAATGTGGAGAAGAAGTCGATGAATTCAGGTGAGTGCAGCTTCTCTTGGGGGATGTTGAAGTCACCCAGGACAACGAGCAGCGTGCCATCGTCAGGGGAGCAGCTTAGGAGGGCGCCCATCCCATCAAAGAAGGCACAGAGAGGACCGGGAAGGCGATAAATCACCACAGTGTTGAGTTTGAAAAGAAGTGTGATAGAGACAGCGTGGAATTCAAAAGCAGATCTGGGTAGGTGGTCCAGGGGAAGGACCTGGTAGGACCACATGGGGGAGATGAGGAGGCCAGTTCCTCCTCCTCGACCTGTTTTCCTCAGGGATTGTGAGAATGTGTAGGCAGTTGAGAGGGCAGCTGGAGTGGTAGTGTTTTCTGGGGTGATCCAGGTCTCGGTAAGGGCCAGGAAGCGGAGAGTCTGCAGGGAGGAATCGGCTGAAATGGTGTCTGCCTTCTTGACTGCAGACTGGCAGTTCCATAGCCCCCCCAGTACTTCAAGTTGCAGAGAGACTCCCTAAGTCTTTGTTCGCCAGCCTTCGTTCGGCTGGCCTGACGCTGCCGCTGACGCTGTAGTGACTAGCTAGATTTACCTCATGCAGGCTTAGCTTAGTTTCACAACAATTTACCCAAAAAGTATCTAGACAAGATTAACCATTACAGCTGACCTTCCTTACAGAATGCCTAACACTAGATCTGCAATTCCCTCTTACTCACCAGCAGTAATTTCACAGCTTCTCTTTCCTGGACAGGATAGCACTGGCTGCTACATGGAAAATTCTTCATCGATGCAGAGACGGAGCATAATCGAGAGTCTACAGCTATTGACTCTGTCTCTTGTCTGACCTCAGCCGAATTGAGGTCTGACATTAGGCTAACATTACTTATGTAGGAGGTATGTCAGAGTGAGGCAGGAATCATTTGGGAGTGATTAAAAAAAACAAACTTTCAAGTATTTTTTTAAACGGACATTTCAGAGCACATGTCAGATTTTATGAACGTTTAGCGTAACTTCTGCCTCACAATGATAACTAATCACGTTACACACTTTTCGCCGAAGCGAAAGTCTGCAGCCATTAATAACTGCATGGATTAAAGTTCTCCATCGCTATGATGGATTTCCGTTATTCAAACTTCACAGAGGCGACTTCATAAATGTAGATCGGAGGAGAACAAGTGTTGTCTGATTTTTATTGACAGATTGTCAAACTCTAAGGCCAATGGTATCGTTAGCAGCGTGTGCGCGCCTGACCAATGACAGTGTAGTGACCCACACAGGGCGGGATCTGAACACGGAGCGGCGCTGAAGTTTAGCTGCTTAGCTAGCAAGAACTCGTCGCACTGCTACGTTATCAATTGGTTTTTGAGTTTAGTCAACACGTGAGAACTTGTCTGACACGGAGAGTCTCCTGTTGTGTGCTACATGTGTGAAATAACAACTATAGTCTGGACTTTGTCTGCAGTGTATCTGTGTAAACGGCTTCATTGAGCGTCTCTCCCTCCCCTCTGGCACCGTGAGTTACCATGGTTACAGGAACGCCCTGAAACTTTATAATGATGATCAATAAGAAGTTTTTAGTTAGTTTGACTGTACAAAATCATGAATGTAGCCTGATTGTAGCTCAGTGCTGAAATCTTGTATTATAACATATAGAACAAATGTAAAGCCTCAGAGCTTCTTTGATTATTAGCAGTATGTTAATGATGACAGAAAGGTGATAACTCGCCATCAGACTGACAAGACTGCAAAAGTTGCTGTTTGTAGGATGTATTTTTCTGTTAAACGATAAGAGGCTCACTTTAAACAATATTATTAATAATAATAATAATTAATGATAATGATGATGAAAAGAAGAAGTAGAAAAATAATGTACTGAAAAGTTCTGTAGATGGTTATTTGAAAGAGTAAAACTTGAGAGAAGCTTGGCAAAAAAAAAGGCACAGTTGGATTTCATAGATTGAAAATTACTTTGACAAAAGTAAGACAAAACATTTTAAATGTGAATAGAACAGCTGTTCAGATCATCCTCCTGTAAAACACTGTTGGTCAAATATTTAACTTGATGTCTGCATTAGAGAACATGGTGTGGGCTGAGGCTATAACCTTTATCTTATTTTTTTAGCATGTGTCAAGCAACGTGCCCTGTAACATGTTTCACAAATTACAAATTGGGAATATGACTTGGCTACAGTTTGAAAAAACATTTCAGTCA